>JAJQQW010000014.1:88212652-88857652 GCA_025583905.1 Ia io | reverse complement strand
AATAGAGTTCTCTTGAATCCATTTTCTATCACTTATGTTTAAGAAATTTTTGTTAATATTTATATTTTTCCAGCAGTTATACTTAAAAATTGTGACATATCAACTCTCACAGAAAAAAAGAACAAAACACTAAATAAATGCCATTGAGATTATTTCTAGAAATTTTCTGTGGAACAGGGAGGCTATTTGGACTCATCCTGCTTTTTGAATCAGAAGTTTTGCAGTTATTTTTGTAGCACTGCACCAGTAACCTATGTATATTCTTTTATGATACTTTGATATTCTTTCATGCTCCTAATGCTTAAAAAAAAATTGGTACTAACATCAACTACAAAGCTATTTTTGTATTTGATCCAAATTAATGTATAAACTGGCTTCTGAAATACTATAATTTATTCCCTGATTACATCCGTTATTCAATTTTGTTTTGCTTCATTTTTAGCTGGCAGCCGGTCAAGTTCTCCAGGGAAGTTGTTGGGAAGTGGTTATGGTGGCCTTGCTGGGGGTTCCTCAAGAGGCCCGCCTGTGACACCCTCTTCAGAAAAACGAAGCAAGATTCCCAGAAGTCAGGGATGTAGCCGAGAAACAAGCCCAAACCGAATAGGATTAGGTAAGGGTTCTCCAAGACCCTGGAACACCATTTCCAACTTGGTCAGAATTTTTATTATAATCCAATAACTTTTTCTAATGTGGCAAATAGAGATTTATTTTTGAATTAAGGATGCCATTTTGCCCATGTTAAAAAGACATTTTGATTTGTGCTTTTTATAGAGTATGGCATGTTCAGGTTTCAGTTCTAACTGAAAAGTGTGTGGGGCTTGCTGTTTAGGTTGATGAGGAAGAATTGTGTCGTTGTGGGTTTTCGTGTTTCAGTCATTTTGCAAAACATTAGAATTGGAATGGGCAGGGTTTTCTACTGTACACTTAGAAGCAATGTTGCTTTTCACTTTTCTTTCACTGATTAGCACTAAGTAGCTATTAACCTAAATTTTCAAAAGCAATTTGTAGGGTCCACATTTATTTTGATTCTGATCTTCTCTAACCTAATTGGTGAAACTTATAGTAAAAAATAAAAAATAAAAAATAAAAAAAAAAAAAATATATATATATATATATATATACACACTTACTTTTGACATAGTATTGTTCAAACATAAAATCCAGGACTAGATGGAAATGAAGTATGTAGTATTTGTTTTTGTGTTGTGGTATCAAGTTTCCTTGTAATAGTGTATAGAATTACTCTCAGCAGCTTGAAGACCTTTTACCTCTATTAAAATCCAATTGTACACTACTTTTTAATATAAAAGGTAGTAGTCTTTTGTAATATATTACGCAAAATGTGTGTTCAAACTCTGTCTTTACCTGCTTTCTAAGGGTAAAAATCTATTAATGTGAAATCAGTGGTATATTTTTTCATCTTATGGGCTTATGCTTCTCATTCATTTGTCTCCTGAACAACTTTTACTTGAATGTTTACTGTGATATGCAATGTACTTTGTTAGACTTCAGGAATGGAAGTAAAATAGATTGAACTTCTGATTTCAAATAGCTTGTGGTCTTAGGGGTGAAAATGTACAGAGTAAAACAAATACGATGACTTGGCCCTCTGGTATCCTTCGGCTGGCTTCCTGTGACGCGGAAGTCCTCAGAATCCCATATACTTGCTACCACTGCACCAAGATGTCTGGCTGAGTTTCTCCTCAGTCACAGTTTTTCTTGAAAGCAAGAATTGTCCTAGAAAAGGAGTGTCTGCCCCATTTCTTCCTTATTTCCTGCTAGGAGAGGTTCCCAGAATAGAACCTGCTGTGGTGAAGTGTAAGGTGGGGAGATGAGGAGAAAGGTGCTGTAGGGCAGAGAGGAGCATGTGCAGCATGCAGTCAGACAAGAGGGAGCGTAGTGCATCCTGAGTAACACAGTAATTCATTTGGCTACAATAAAGGAAGTTGCTTAGGGTGGGGTGGGAGATGAGGGCAGAGGGGCGCTTAGCATCCAGCTCATGAAAGTCCTTGAAAGCTGCCTGAGCTAAGAGAAGGCAGGGGCAAATACGTAAGAAGTAGAATGCATAGGATTTGGTTTGACATTTCCAAAGCAGGTGAGAAATGTAACCAAGCAGTGGTTAGTTAATTCCACATAATGTCAGCATAAAGTGGCATTACATAGCATGCTGCCTGAGCTGACAAGTTACTTGGATCCAGTAATAACAAGTAATGTGGATACAACTAGAGAAAATCATCATGGCTGGACTATCTAAATTTCAGAGTTGATACTCAACATATGTGTGTTTGGATCTGGTTTTGTTTGGAAAATGCATTTGATTTCAAATCAGGGTGTGAAGATTTAAGCTGTCTTTTTTCCATAGTTAATTAAGTTCATAGGAGGTTTTGGCAATCCAGATTAGAGTCATACTTTTAAATTGGGGGTGGGGGAGATTTTACTTCATTTATTAAGGATGCCATTTTTACCTTCTTGAAATTGGAAAAGAAATCAACTTTAGTCACCTAACATAACTTTAGGACCTGATATTCCATGGTCTTAACTATGAAGTTTGTGTTACAGATAGTTGAAAAGACCACATTTAATAAGCTTTTAAAAGAGGTACTATGTAACATCATCCTTCAGTAAGAACTAAATAGGAGCCCACTTCCAAAGAGTTTTTATTTAAAACCTTATTTTGAAGCAAAGTATTTTCTTGATACTCATTATGGGGATTAGTTAGTTATATGTCAAGCTTTGAGGTCATACATATAATTCTGAATAAAATAGATATTTCCTTTAAATGCCTGCACATTGGGAGAATAAGAACATACACACAGAAATAAAGATCCATATATGAATAAAATGTACCTTCCCATTTCTCCCTGTGATAATCTTAGAGATTCCAGTTCATAGGACGTCAGATATATTAGCATTTTTTCAGTAATAGATTGAATATTTCTGTGATCATTTAGTATATACTGCGTATATGCCTGTGTATCTAAGTCTTTTGTTCATTGCATAGCAACTTTGAATATAAATATTCAAAATAAGAGGGATCATCTTTTAAGAATATTTTATACAATTCCCAGACTAATTAGTAATTTTAATTACAGTTAAGCTAGGCTTAGAATTTGCATTGAGAATTGCTTTTAGTTATCTACAAATTATGTTTGGTTCAGCTATACTAATTTTTTGCTTGAAATAATATTTCTTAAGTAAATATTCTTTTCTCATCTGTGATAAAAATGATACCCAAGCTCTTTTTCATTAGAATTTACTTAAGCAAAATAGGATGCAATTCCAGTAAAATAGCAAAGAAACCAAATAAAACCCTGCTACCCTGTTTTGTCTTGGCAGTTTATTCCTTCATAAGCTATTCAACCAAAATAGAAGAATATACTGTTTGTGAATTACTTCATTTTTGTCTTTTATTCTATTTTTTATTAATAATAAAGTCACATAAATAGCTGACATTCATAGCAATTCTATTTTGGAAGTTTGCCTTTGTTCTTTTTTTCTTTCCTGCTCATCTATTAAAAAGGCTAAAAGAAAGATTTGAGTATTTTCAGTTTACATTCTGTGGGTATATGTTTAAAATACTTTTACATTTTCTGCTTTAAATAGTTTGAAAGAATTAAAAATTAATAATTAACTTCCAGCAGTTAAATTAGACCACTGTGTGCAAGACTAAAACATGACAATATCTAGACTAGGGAGATAGTTTATGTCTTAATTTCTGGTACTTTTCATTATTCCTCTTGCACTCCTTAAGTTCTGGTAGAATTATTCTTTAAAAGGCAAAGGTCAGGATTACCCTCTCTCAGGAAATGAAAACCAATCAAATTTTCTCAAGGCTCTCCAGCAATTCATGGGAGCACAGGGCTCCGGAGCTGCCTAAGAACACCGCGTTAGAAAGTTCAGATAGCAAGTATGTTCATCCTTTCTTCCTCCTGTCAGCCTTCTCCTCCCTGTTCTCACATGGACTGTCCCCTCTGGGCACTCAATACACAGGCAAGTTGATTTGATATGTTGTTTTTGGTTTTTTACCACCTAATTAATTAGTCCTGGTAAAATGGTTTATTTATATACTTATTTTAAATTCTCCTAATAGATTGGTCTTTGGAAGAGGTATTATAAATGTTTTAAATTATCCAACATTTAAACTGTTGATACCATCACTAGAGGTAGTTTAATGAGGTTTGGAGCAACCGTATGGGAAGATTTTTACAAAATTGTAAATGGATTCTTCTCTGTGTTACTACTAGCCATATGTTAAAGGAGCCAGGCAACATGAATGGGTGAATGAACTTTCTCTTGGTGAAGTACTAGGAGGCTAAACCTTATTAAGAATTATGCATATTGTTTCAGATCACATCTATCCCTCTTCACATTCTTTATTGTCTTCACACAGCAGGGAGTGCAGATTTTCCATTGCTGTAGCATGTGTGTTAATTTAAGGGAGGGAGTGAGAGCTGGGTAAAACTTCTGAAGTAATTGGGCAAGAACTATAAGAAAATGCTGAGCTAAGCATGACATGTTAAAAACTATCGGGACTGTTTTTATTACTTTTGACTATGAGTTTTGGAGCAGGCAGTGCAGCAGACAGATGTTCATGTATGCCTTTCATCTGGGAGCCAGAAGTATTACCATGTGTGCATCGCCTCACAGCACCGGGCTCTTTAGATGCTGACTTTCTTCCTGGCCTTCCGAAGGGGAGGCTCCGCGGCCGGGCCAGTGCCTGAGCGTGGCACTGCGAGGTCGCTGCAGGAATTGGATTGGTGTCAGTTCTCGGAGCATAGGAAGTGCTGCTTTGTAGGTTCTGTGCAACTTGTCCTATGTTGGCGGGTCAGCAGGTACTCCTAGTTTTTTTTAATAGTTTAGCACCTGCTGCTTTTGCCCTCATTGTAGGAGCTATTCAGAATGTTATGAAACGTTGTGATTACATACTGCTTCTTTGAGTGGAAACTCAGTGCTCCATGTCACTGGCAAGACGGAGAATTTAGGAATTACTAGAGAATTCCAGATGCAGCTCTGTTTTGACTGTTGCTTAGGTTGCATTCCTGTGCTTGATCTTTCTTTGCTTGCCAGTGCAGACCTGAGCCATTGGACACCACCTACTCAGCGTTCAGGTCTAACTGAACTCTAGCCCTGAGAAAGAACACAGTCGGAAGTTGGTTGCTTTTCCGCCTTCTTCATCGGGGGCTTCACAATTCTGGTTTGTGAGATATTCTTGTTGTGGTTTGGCCATACAATAAACATACCTTTGCTCTAAAATAAGTAGGTTATGCTCATTGATGCATTGATCTGAAAACAACCATGTTTTTATATCAGTGGATCAAGTTTATTTTTTCCAAAATTTCTAAAGAAGGCATTTCTACCCAGTCCAGAAGAATAGACCCTCTCAAGATGGAGATACTTGTTGTCCCCATCCGCTGTTACATTGGTGGTTACACGCCTGCAGTATGCCAGGGTGTTTACAAATATTTTTCCAGTACTATATTTCTGTTTTGTCAAAATAAAATGAAAAAATAAGGGCATGATGATCTTTTCTGCGATTTTACAGCCAAGTTATATTAGAAACCTTAGGCTATTTATGTGATTGTGTTTTCAGTGTTTTATAATGTGAGTATAATAAAATTATCTATAGATAATCATAAAGTAATTGGCCATTTTCAGGTCAGTGGAGGGATCTTATAGTACGAAGATTGGGGTGATCAGTCTAGGCACTGTGAGACGGTGTAAGGCTGGATAAGTGAAGGTGCTTGAGTAAGGACCACAGGCAGAGTTTTGATCCCCATAGAAGAAGCAGGAATTAATGTTGGGACCAGTAAAAAGGGACTGCAGTTCCATCTCTGCCTCTCCGTTGGTTTCGATAGTGA
The DNA here is from genome assembly GCA_025583905.1 of Ia io. NCBI lineage: Eukaryota > Metazoa > Chordata > Mammalia > Chiroptera > Vespertilionidae > Ia > Ia io. The sequence continues at coordinate 88,851,794 of JAJQQW010000014.1, read as the reverse complement.
AATGTGTTGGAACTGTCTGCACACTGACTCCGAGTGCGCAGGGTCTCTAGCTTTCAGTCCAGGTGACTTCTCTTTGTCAAGAAGGCCCGGCTGGGAGAAGTGGGCTCCTAACTAGTTAATTTCATGGATTGCAGTGACCAGGACGCTTATTGTGTTTTTCGATCTAAATTAAGAACCCAGTGCACATGGAAATGGCTTTGGTCCTTTACCCTCCAGTGGAGAAAGAAGTTGGCCAAAGCCACGAAAATGGATCATTTCTAAAAGACCGAGCTTTTGTTTTCTGAGGCCGGTTTGCTCTTTGGAAGCTTTCTTTCCATTTTTCACACAGGTGTTCCTTTACCTTCTTACCAAAATGCACGGCTTTCTGAGGCATTGAGCATAGTTAAGTTTTTGTCCAAACCTTTTGCTGTTGGCGCGGCCGTCAGGAGACGTAGCAGGGGCACGTGCTCAGTCATCAGGACAATGTCGTGATTACGTTAATAGAATGTGAATGACATTTTGTAAGTTTTTCTGTCTTCATTAAACTTGTTCACCTTCTCTGAAACCCCTCATGCTGCACACTAGCACGGAGCAGCCGTATCCCTCGACCCAGCATGAGTCAGGGGTGCAGCCGCGATACCAGCCGTGAGAGCAGCCGAGATACAAGCCCTGCTCGGGGCTTCCCTCCACTGGGTGAGTACACGGAGGCTGGCTCTCGGAGCATCCTTTCCCTGCTCCAAATGCCGTCCCGGACACTGCCAGGGGAATGACCTGCTTTCCCTCCTGCTGTCCTGTGACCCTTTCTTCTTCCTTTCCTTTTCCTTCGCCTCCCTTTGTTGTCCCCCTCTGCATGCTTAAATTTGGGGCATTTCCAGTTTTTCAGTATTAGAGGAAAAAACATCACTTCGGTCTGTGCTGTTATTTATGGCCACTTGAGCCGGGCAAGCTCATCCGTGTGTTCATTTCTAACATAAGATGAAGCTTAGCCCAAGTTCATTGCTGCTTAAAAGTAGAGCTAATGCAGAGTTTATTCTTACTCATTGAATTTCTACAATTTGTGTTTAATTTTGCCAGAGATTAGGCCATATGTGGTTTAATTCAAAGAAGGGAAAAAAAAATAAAAACATGATCAAGTTTAGGACAGTAAATGTGCTCAGTTTCGGGGTGATGACGTTAATTTAAAAAGCAGCATGAATGAAGGTATTAGCCATGCTTTTGTTAACTGAGTCATTTCAAAGCTTTCATCCAAGCAGTCTGAAAATAGCACTTTGATAAATTGCTCAGGTATATAGCACACTGCTAAACTTCCTGATGTTTCTTTTCATTAGATATTTTCATTCTTCCTGGGCTCAAGCGGCGGTTTAATTTCTGTGACCGGATGCCATCCCAGGACAAAAAAATTACAATATTTGGTCATGAGGAGGTGTAAGCACCGTGCCACAGGCCACCAGCCCGGCCCCAGTTGGGGCTCTTCATTCTCCATCCCACCCTCAGTTTTTCTTAGAGCCAGAATTTGTATTTTAACCGTTTCTAGGCTTCAGGAAAAACAAGGGGAAAAATGTATCTATTATAGGATATTTTATTTGCCTTTTCTTTTTAGTTTTAATAGTTCTGCCTTTCTCTAATATGGACATATAAATTACTTTCTTACGTAGTGCAAATTATTAATCCCCAAAGTCGTCTGTCAACACATAAAGGAAATGTTTGTATTCTTCAGTAATTGTGTCTCAGTCTTTTGTCCAGTGAAGTGCTCTACAACCGCATGTTTTCCTTTTGATAAGCCGGTAGAAATTGCTTATAACGAAGGGCCTGAGGCCGAGTGTCACATGGAACCGGGACGTCAGGGGTCTGTTATTTTCACTCGGAGTAACTGATCTTTTAAATATAAAAAATGTCAAAAGCGTAAAGTTTTAGTAGTTGTTTTAGTGCCTTCTAATGTTATACACTGCTTCCCAATATCTTTTCCCCCCAATCGGTATCAGTAATCAAAGTCTAGATATATTCCTCTATGACCCATTGTCCTTTTTGAAGTCCGAGGAAGAGTGGGTAACAGACGCAGAAGCCCTGCTGATGGCCCTCGTGACCTGGTGAGGTGCCTTGGGAGGAATGCGACCTGGCAGTGCGAGCAGAGGTGGGGCGGTTGCCTGGTGCGGTCAGCCCTTCCCCAGCAATCTCAGGGACAGATCAGATTTCCCAACCAGTTGAGGGCGGCACTGGTGGTTTTTTTCTGAGTGAACTGGTGATTTTTCCTTGTAAGTTAAGAATCTATTTCTATGCATCCTGCTCGCTATTTGACCTTCTAGAACAGCGGTCGCCAACCGGTGATCTGTGGACCACTGGTGGTCCATGAGGACCGAAAGGTTGGCGACCGCTGCTCTAGAAAACCTGTTACATAAGCGAACAAGTCAGTCTGCTTATTGGCCACTTTGTCTCTTGGAGGCAATTCAGTCTTTGTATTCCATACACATCCTGGCGTTTTTGTTCTTGTCCATGGACGCAGCCTGTGTAAGCACCTTGTGATCTGTGGACCAGGCAAGTTGCGCTGCACTTTTGAGGTCCCATCAAACCCGAGGAGCTGAGTGAGCTGGTCTGTCCTCACTTCCTTTGGCAGAGGGACCTGCTCTGTGTCTGATGACAGCCCGGAGGGCTGAATGCATGTTGCTTCCACCGAGACAGATGCTGTGGGTGCCGCTGCTCCCCTCCTCATGGGCTCCAGCATCGGCATGTGTCTTCGGTGGTGGTCAGGCCGTGGTACCATCTTTTCAGATGAATCTGCATACCATGCCCTTTACCTCCCTCCATGGGTTAAATTTGTTTATAAAACTTAGGTTACACAGGAACAACAGCGCTCACATGTACCTGGCACCATTCTGAGCATAATCCCTCGTGGTCCCTGGGATAGCTATTACCCCTCTGTTACGGATGGCAAAACAGGCTTGAGATGAGCCACTGTCTCAAGTCACACAGCTATGCAGTGGTCTGGGTTTGAATCCAGGTCTGATTTCAAAGCTTGGTTGTTACCCTGCCGCATTTGAAGGCAGCAGATGTCTTTCATTTAGGCAAAGGAAAGAGCCCAGCCAGGGCTCTGAATCATGACTTCCAGGCTTGGGGCTAGGACCTGGGGATTCATGGATAAGTCCCAGAAGGTGGCTGTCCCCAGGGGAACTTCCTACGCCCTTCAGAGAATGTGAAGGGTTCTTTCTCTTATCCACTTAAACAATTATTCCCCACCCCCTTTATAAAGAATCGAGTTTGTGTGTTAGTGCCCCTTTGTATCAACTCACATGGCCAATTTTCACTTTCCAAAAAGGGTGGGGGTAAAGGTAATTATGTGACTCCATATTGGCTTTAAGTTTGCATTTTTATAACTAGATTGTTTGGGCCATTTTAATGGCATGAGTATGTATTTATATGGTTATAATGACAAGATTTAAGTGAAATTAAGGGCTCTAGCACTTGTAAGTAAGGCTCTGACTTAAATGGTTTCACCTTGGATTCCGTTGTCTGGTATTTACTGAGATTGTGACAAAGGATTCATTACATGACAGATTTACTATAAAATATTTTATTGCAATAGAACCAAAGGACATTTATAAGAAACCTTTAGATCATGTTTTCCTTAAAAGCTACTTTCAGTTTAAACTATCAAGTGATTCTGATCAGCCTGTATAATGAAATGATTCTTTTGCTTCAGTCTAAAAAAAAATTTTGCCATCTTCCTTATTTGAGTAAAGGGACTATTTTATAATATCTGTTTTAGAGATTGCTGATTTATTTTTGTGTTTCTTGAAGAATTAGGAATCTTTAATTTTCTTTTTGTAAGATGATAAAAATGTGTCCTTACTGACCAGGTACGTAGCCTTTGCTGTTTAATACCACATATACCACAAATATGTGCATTTCTTCAAGTGACATGGTGTTTATGATAAATGTACTGGAGAGGTTTTGATATTTGATGACAGTGAATGTCAGCGTGGACAGAACACTGCACTCCGGTGTGTGTGAGAAATAGCGCTGCTCAGTGTTACTGTTAAACAGGGGTTTTCTGGGGTGCAGTCGCCACATATTGGATGGCACTCTGGTAAAAAAATTCATGTTTGAATCAAGTCTATATTTCATAATTAATTGTAAAAGTCATTGTCTCCATGAGGACGTAGTTTAGCATGCATTTCCTCCAATTGATGACTTAATATGCTTATTATGAATACTTGCTAATGAAACAATATTTAATGTCTAGATGTAAATTGGAATTCACTCTTCACTATTACTGCCACCACCAGCACCACTATGGTGACTGTTAACCACTGTTTGTTCTGTGCCTGGCATTGTGTTTAGTGCTGTATGTATGAGCTCTTAATTCTCTCAACTCCCAAGAGGTAAGTACCGTTATCAGCACCATTTTACAAATGAGGAAACTGAGACGCAGATGTTAAGTGCTTTGCACGAGGTCTTACAGATCAAACCAGGATTTGCCCCCAGTTGCATTACAGAGCCGGTGCTCATACCGTGGTACTGCAAATGCCTCTCTCATAAGGCCATTTAAACTTAAAACTAAATTTCAATAATTAAAAACTAAATGCATTAATTAGGATACCCATGCAACAGAACAAACGTTTGGGGAGAATGGAAGTGCAGTTGATGAGTCCTCTCCTTGTAATTTCATTCTGTTTGTGTTCAGATGACATTATGAATTCTCTTTTGTTTTTGGTGCATGGTTACATGTGCATCACATACTGATGAGACATCTTGTGGCCTGAGTGAATCCATCCTGCTGTTCAACTTGGATTCAGACGGTGCTGGTGACTCCTGATGTTTTTCATGTTGCATATTTCATAATGGCTGATAGAGGCTTCATGGAATAAAGATCCACCTGGAGTCTGAATTCGTTGATACATAAGGAATGCCTTACAGAGGGCCTTTGAGTGCCTGTGTGTTTAAGAGCTGCCTGAGAGCCACCAGCCGTGGAGTTTAGGCATCGGCCCTTGCTATCCATTCATATCTAGCACCATTTCTTTTCATGAGAAAACGTGGCCCGTGGCGGCAGTCGCTGCATTTCCTTTGGACTGTGGCATTCTGTCTCGGTACCTCTGTGTTAATCCTGTGGGTGTCACCATTCCTTTTACCTGCAGCCTCTCGACGGCATTCCAGGTCCACTAGCGCTCTCTCCACTGCTGACTCTGTCGGGCAGTCAGGTGAACAAGTGCTAACTGCATGCCTCGGCTTCCCCATCCATCTCTTCTAGTTCCGCACTCATTTTACATTCGTTTTCATCAGTGTTGGTTAGCACTTGGCATGTATGCACTTCATTCTCCCCCTCCCCCAATGTGCTTTAATTTTTTTTAAGTTGTTGAATGTTTATGGTTCTGTTAATAGGCTGTAGATGCTTTATAGCTTGTTTGACAACATTATTTTTCCAGTGTTCATACTTACGTTAAAATGAAACAAAGCAAAAAGTCAGGGAGCACTTCTCACCCTCTTTTTGCTCCCTCCTCCAGGAAAGCAACCCAAACTTTAGGTATCAGAAGGGTCCCTGTGGGGAATGGAGTATAAATATTATCCAATAGAGTCATCTCCCAAGTCTTTACTCCCAATAAAGTGATGATTATTAATGTTAGTTAGTGTCAAGTTCTAATTTGGAGGTACTGTTTAGTTACCAAAGTATGTCATACATAAAATTATAGGTATAAAAATAAATGGATTGTCCTAACACTTTTATGGAAAAACAAGATCATGATTCAGATAACATAGTCAGGCCTGTGGTAGCTTTTGCAGCCTTTGGTCCCCAAGCTTTTTCCATCTCAGCCCCTTTTTTGACAATATCAAAAATTCACTGGTTAGGCATTGGGGCAAAAGTAAGAAACAATAATATATCAGTTTGCCAGATTTAACTGGCATCATTTTCATATGCTAGCAACCCTAATGACTACAGTATTGAGGAAGACACGATCTTATTAAGTCACAGGTGATAACCATGACCAATTCACTGAATTAGATATTTTCTCTGTTCCTCCTCTAAATGAAGCCAGGTATGCATTTTTAAAATATATTCTCTGATTAGCAAATTCCCCTGAAGGTTATGGGCCAGACTGAGGGTACAGCCATCTGTATCCATCGCTTAGAAATGGAGCTTTTTACTAGTATCAGAGCAGCGAGGATGCAGAACAGAGTTTGTTCTGGTTGAAATAAAAGGCTTACAATTCTGCTTAGATCCAAACATTTCCTCTTAAGATTTGGAATTCAATGATCTCTGATACATTTAGAATGAGCTGCAGTCACTGTGTGACAAAGCTGTGTGCATTTGGGAAGCAAGAATAATTAATCGCATTGTTCTTATGGTTTTAATTTTGTGTCTGAAAAATCAGTATTATCCGTGGAGCAAGACTTGCTGGCATGAGATCTAATTTCTTACTTTATTTTATGTAGACTTTGTTTTAAGTTCATGCTGGTAATTTTTAAATGGCTTTTAACTGAATTACTTTCATTCTGTTATTCATAAATCCCTTACTATCTACCCTTTTTTAATGGGGGAAAAATGAACAAAGATCATTCATGAAACTGTGCAAAGTAAATCTCAAATTTATACTCGTTTCATATTTCAACTGGTAATTTATTTCTATATAAGTATGTAGATATAATTGTTTTGTGGTTTCTCTTTAGTTTATATGGCACATTAAGTTGCACATTAAGGTGACATTCAGTATGATCAGCAAGTACATTAAAAAAGGGGATAGTATAACATACAATTTTTGTTTCTTTATAAAAATTCATGACTGTATAACTTTTTTTGATTAGCATTGTTTATATTTTTTTCTTTCTGTGGCGATGGAAGATGTAATGTTTTGAAACTGACATTTTACAAGCGTTAAATGTTGACTTTTAAATGTCGTCACTTTTAAAGTTGACCAGCTTTGTAGGTGATGTTTGTTATATATCTAAAATATTATTTTTAAGATTTTATATATCACTTTATAGGAAAGATCAATTTATTTAAAACAAATACTAGTTTTCCTTTTATTGTAGATGCTTCATATGGCTAGTAACAGATTTTCCTTGTCTAGTATATGTTAATAAAAAGAAAGCATTTTTTTATCTTAACATTTCTTCCAAAGCATTTTTTTTTTTATATCTTAGCATTTTAAATAAGAAACTAGTATGATATACCTGTGAAGAATAATTTACATAGACCTTCTATTATAGTTTAAATCTCAATACTTCTTAAGGAAGGCTGGTCAACTGTGATGTAAAGGACTTTGAAAAGCTAGTTTTCGTTGTCCATGATCATTAGCAAGCTTAGAATAGTTGTTTGAACTGTAAAATTTGTTTTAAATCTTTTGGATTCTATCCATTTTGTCCACATGAATAAAGACTATTATTTTAAAATCCTTTGAGGGACTCAGGAAAAATGTATACAATATCATCTTAATTATTAATATTTTGCAGTTAAAATGCTAGCTTTTGTGGTGATTATTAAAGAATTTTAATAAATATATTTAAGTAACCTTTGGTGATACAGGAATTTGATGAACATATGCATAAAATTAATTTGAGTTTAATTAATAATAGTTAAACAGTAGTGACACTGATGAAAATTTGCAGTGATCAACTGAATACATTTGTTTTAAATTTTGACTATTGCACATTGCATTAGATCTCATTTACCTGCAGCCTCAGTAATCTTGAAGCGTCCTAATTAGTTTGACCAAACCTCAGGGCTACTTGACTCTAGAGCAAGCGTGTCAAACTCAAAGGCTAACGTGGGCCAAATAAACAAGGTTTAAGTTTATGTGGGCTGCAAAAAAAAAAAATAAAAACTTCAATTTTCATAGAAACATAGGTTTATTTCAATAGAGATATGCTGAATACAAAGGGCTGAAATAAATGAGTAATTGTTAACATAAAATAATAGAACATTTTAATAAAAATTAATACTTTTTCTTGAATATTAACTTACCAGACACTGAATAACTGCACAAATTAATAAGCGTAACACAAATCTATTGTTTTTGTTCTCCAAAAGTGAAATATTTCCTGTTGTGCACATCAAACAAGTCAGTACAAGACTAATGACGTGGCAATCAGCTTCTAAAATATTCACTGCTAGTATTAGTGGAGATAAATGGTGTGCCTGCGCATAAGGCGTGTAGGGCGCGTAAGGGAAATGAATGCAACACGATTATAGTAATCAGTCATTAGGAAACGTTGTAGTTCGTTATTAATAATTATGTATAACAGGATATTGTAAAAATTAAGTTATAAAATTTTTATTAAAACGTTTCTTACATATCATTATATTGGCTGGGCCGCAAAAATATTCGTTGTGGGCCACATGCAGCCTGTAGGCCGTGAGTTTGACATGCTTGCTCTAGAGCAGTGGTCGGCAAACTCATTAGTCAACAGAGCCAAATATCAACAGTACAACGACTGAAATTTCTTTTGAGAGCCGAAAACCGACTTCTGCGCATGGGCCATGAAGTTTCAATCGCACTGTACGTGTGCGCCCGCACGTGGTATTTTGTGGAAGAGCCACACTCAAGGGGCCAAAGAGCCGCGTGTGGCTCGTGATCCGCAGTTTGCCAACCACTGCTCTAGAGGGAATGCTAAACATTAAGAGACTCAACCCATAGCTCTGCTCCCTTCTAAAATAAGTTGCTCTCTCCTATATCTCTGCACCTTTCAAAAATAAAATATCATTAAAGAACCATTTCAGTTGTCAGGATGCTCTGTGGCACGATGGTACTAAGTGTGAACAGTCTACCCTCTGCCACTGGTAAACAAGTGTAGTTGAAACTGCAAGTCCAATGTAGTTAAAATTGGCTGGGCATTTTTCAGTGCCTCTGTTCTGTAGGTGGGAAGAGGCAGGAATCCTTGCAAAAAATTTGAGAAAATGTGAATTAAAGTGACATATCTTTTGCTTTTGTTTTTTAAATAGACCGGTTTGGGCTTGGCCAGGCAGGAAGAATACCTGGTTCTGTGAATGCCATGCGCGTGTTAAGCACAAGTACAGACCTTGAAGCTGCTGTTGCTGATGCTTTGGTAAGAGTCACAGTGCGTGTCCGTCTCTGACTTACTCATCCGAATTATTCTCTGTCTTAACAGAAAAGTGCCTCCAAATCAGGTTACCGAATCATCCTTGACACTCTTTAAGTTGGGTAAATTTATATTACTGATTTTTTTCTCACACCTTTATCTCTGTACATAAGTGAGAGTTGGCCTGTCAGAAATTATTAGCATCAAGTATTTCTTCTGTGCTCCCCAGTATCGAGGCAGTTGTGATGACATTGGGATTCTCTGATGTCATTGGGTGTCTTTTTTTTTCTTCTTTTTTTTCAGCATCTCCTTTTTCTCATTCTATTGCTTCTATTGCTTCACAAGCTTTGATGGCATAACCTAAAAAAATATTATACTAGGTCATAGAGTTTGTGGTTTGAAAATCTGTATTTATTCCATTACCTCACTAGTTGTTCCATATCGTTTTGCTTTTTTGTTTGTTTGTTTTTAAAAATGAGTTTGTAAGTCATTATCTATGGAAACTTTCCCCAAATTTAAGATGAACCCTTTGTGGCTATGAAGCACGGGTGGAGTATGTTTTTGCATCCTTATAATGTAATATCTAAAAAAATATATAAAGTGCTGAGAGGCCTTACATTTATGGTTATAGCAAAAAGGTCCTTAATAGAATCTGCTAGTGGTCAAATTGCATTCTAAAGATACGTTTCAGCGAGTAGGAGCGCAGCCTCGGGGGTATTTTGGTCTGTGCGCTCAGCGTTAAACTAGGCACTCTTAGAGCTGTCTGACCTCTGGCTGTGCCTGTGCTGTTGGAACATTCTTCTCCTCTAAGGAAGCATCTGACTTTCAGACCCCGAAGTTTTAATTCAGCCATGTTTTGTGTGATCAAAACTTAAGGTCTGTGGCTACAAGTGATTCTGACTTTCTCCTTCCTCTCTTCCTCTCTCTCTTCCTCTTCCTCCCCCCCCCCCCCCTCTCTCTCTGTCTCTCTCTCGTTTATTCTTGCTCAGTCAGATTTTTTGGAAAGCGGCAGTGAGCAGGCAGTTTGCTGCTCTCATAAAGCTTCCCTTTCAGCAGGGCTGCCTGGCCGGCTCCTTCATGAGCCTTCTCTGCAGCGGGCCTTTTTCTGGCACATGCAGGAGTTGAGGGTGATTGCTCTAACCGGGGCTTTAACTTAAGAGTCGGGAGCTGGAACAGAATTCTGTGACACTTTTTCCTTCCAAGTTGCAGCGTTTAGATTCTGTCTCTTTTATTCAGAGACTCTAGGCAGTGGAGGTCAGAGGTTGGGAAGTGATAGACGTGCCAAATCCTTAATTAAATGGGACTTCCTTAGTTCTCTGAAGAACTGCCGAGGGACTGCACAAAGTTCTAGGAGGCACAGCAGACTGGAGAGTCTGAACCTTGGCTCCATTTGACTTGGGCTTTTCTCTGAGCTCTAGCTCCATTGACACTCACGTTGCCCTCATTACCTTTTGTTTGAACTGCTTGGTTTCTCCGATGGTCCTGCTTCAGAAGAGAAAGCGCAAAATGGTCCACAATTCTTGCCTCACAGGATAGAAGCCTGGGGCAGACAGAATGTACCACAGCGACAGACCACAGAATTAATGGTGACTTTGGAGATGTCCCTCGGTGTGGGAGAGCTTTAGCAGAGAATTACAGCAAGCACTGGAAGGTCTTGTAAGAAGTCTAGGAGGGTTAGGACATGCCATTGTGAAAGCATTCTTTATTATTACTCACTTGATCTCACTTGATACGAATCGCTCGCTACTCTGTATTTTTGGTTTGCTAAGATATGTTTTGCTGTACACTTTTGTTGCAAGAATGATCCCCACATATGCTTCTGACATAATTCTCTATGCTTTTTCCCCATCCTTCAATATTTTCCTGCCTACAGCTGTTAGGAGACTCCAGGAGCAAGGTACTAGTGCTTTAACTTTTGTTTTACAACTCCATTTTTTTTCTGTTGCAAGTATATTTCCTTTAGGAGTTAGTGAAAGCAACAAAAACGATAGTGCAATATAGAAATTCTGGTCTGAATTGTGATATTGTTGAATCGGGTGACACTTTTATTAGTGGTGGAGTCAGGCAACTGTGTTTGTTTTAGTGTTTATTTTGAATGTAAAACTGCGCCTTCTCCCAATAGTGTTTCATTTTATTTTTAAACCCCATTTGTAACTACTCTTATGTCGTTATTTCATGATTAGATATATTCAATATTTTTCTTACTTGAGGGATCTAGTGTCTGTATAAGTAAGGTGGCCATACTTTTGAGAGTGAAAGGCGTTACTAATTATGCCGGGGCAGTAGGCATAGGGCAGCACTGCCCTGAGCCATTTGGGAGGTACTAAAAACCACCTTATTAGGAAATTACATCTGTACAGTTTAAGCAGATAACTATGTTTTTCTCTTAAATTGTATTTTATAAATTTTATCAATTTTATTTAGCTGTTGCTGTATATAACTTGTATTCAGGGTAAGAGAAATGCTAATCTACAGGAAGCCTGTTTGTGTTGTAAAACTTTGTCCTTAATAAAAGTGGCTCAGGTAATTTAGGAATCCTTGTACATAGATTACTCTGCCTCTGTCATTTCTGTTTGAGACTTTAAGGAAGTATGAGTCTTGAAACAAATTTACCCACAGACCATGCTCAAGATATATTACTTTTGAATGGGAAGAGGCTGTGGGTGCACAGCTTGCATTATGTCAGGTGGCTAAGCCAGGTTATTTAACGTACAGTTCCATTTATTTGTTATTATTTTATGTTTTTATTTCAGAGAGAGGAAGGGAGAGGGAGAAAGAGAGATAGAAACATCAATGATGAGTGAGAATCATTGATCGGCTGCCTCCCGCACTGGGGATCTAGCCTGCAACCTGGGTATGTGCCCTGACTGGGAATCGAACCTCCTGGTTCATGGGTCGATGCTCAGTCCCTGAGCCACACCAGCCGGGCAACATGTAATTCCATGTAATCCTTAGAAGAAGCTGTGAGGGGTAATTATTATCTCAAAGATGGGGAAACCAAAGCAGAAAGGGCCGGAGGCTTTCTGAACTCACTCAGCCCGCAGTGGTGGCAGCAGGATTATAACCCAAGTCTGTCTTCCTGAAAAGCCCCCACAGTATGCTAGAGACCATACTCTTTTTCTCTGCTACAGGTGCTCTGCTTATTACTTGCCATATCTACCAGAAATGTGCCTTCCTGCTTTTACTCCCTAAGCTGTAGACACAGGCAGGTGTGCACCGCATCTGTGTGCATCTCTTGACAGGCAGCTCTTTGTTGGCGGTGGGTTTGTTGGGGATGACTCATGGTCATCTCATGTTCCCACTTCTTTCTCCACGCCCATCCCTCGTCGGCCCCGGCAGAAGAAGCCTGTGAGGAGGCGATATGAGCCGTATGGGATGTATTCTGACGATGATGCCAACAGTGACGCCTCGAGTGTTTGCTCTGAGCGCTCCTATGGTTCCAGGAACGGCGGCATCCCCCATTACCTGCGGCAGACCGAGGATGTGGCAGAAGTTCTCAACCACTGCGCCAGCTCAAACTGGTCAGAGAGGAAAGAAGGGCTTCTGGGCCTGCAGAACTTACTGAAGAGCCAGAGAACACTGAGGTGAGGACGATGGCCGGGTGAGCGGCTTCGCGTCCGTACTGTCCGCATCGGGTGTGGGTGGGCTCCTGACGTTCGTGGAGCCCCCGCAGAGTTCCAGCACCAGAGGTGCGGAGGTGACCGAGACCCAGTCTTTGCCTTCCAGAGACTGAAATATCTGGCATGTTCTCTGTAGTTTATTAGATTTATAAAAACGTCTGGTTCCCTTACGGCTCACATTTGGCTGGTAGCTATTATTTGAGAAATATTGGTGCGGGTTGCAATTTAGGTGAAAAACAAAACTGGAAACTGTCACTCATAGCTGACGGGGAAAGAAAATGCACAGCTGCTTTGGAAAAAGAAAATCAAATAAAACTGCAGGTTGGTGTGGTTCATTACACTTTAGGGTTGTGGGTAAGATGAGAGCAGTCTCAGTCTAAAAAATTTTAATACACATGCATATGTGTAGCTTATAAATACTAAAGTGATACTGAATCGATTTACTAAATTAGAATACTAATAGTAACAATATTTGTAATATTTTTGCTTTTTTCTTTATATTCCTATATTTTGTAAATTTTCTAACATGAGCAGGTATTACACACATACCAAGAAATATGTCTTTATACCATATTTTATCAAATCTAAGGCACTATAGGCAAGCCATTATTTTATAGCCCTTTAAGAAGAAATGCTGCTTATTAAACCTGACGTTAATGTGTCATTGATTATAAGATGAATCTCAGAATTACAGAGATGTTAAAATGTGAAAAAGTGGGCAACTTAGAATCCGTGACATACAGTGTATTATATTCTCTAGATAATTTTTTAAAGGTAAGTTATGACACCGGCTACTTTCGTGGTCCTGGATGGGTTCTGCAAAGTTAAGTGAGCACTGACCCAGGAATCCCTACGCAGTGTGGCTCCCACGTCAGCTTGACTCTACCCTGCTTACCCCCCTCCTCCGCCCCCCAAATTCTACTCGGTTCATGAAGATGTCCTGAGAACTTCTTCTGTCATATGCCTTCTGAAAGTCAGGTAGCTTCTGACCTCTAGTGATCTGTCAAAAAACAAAATGAGGATTATTTGTTGTGATTGTTGCTTCAAGAATCTGGTTAATTCTGCAGGTCTCGGTTTCTTGCATCTTAGTGTTCACCAAGTAGCCATTGAATAGTCTCTAGAAATCTCTTGATTAGCTTTGGTCTCATCTAGATTGTGTCATGTGTATAAGGGGGATCACTCGGACATGATTTGGGGAAAACATGTCCCTTCTAATCAAGCCTTGAAGTAAAATAGGACTTAGTAGTGCAGTGAGGGATAAGAAAAGGCAGAGGGCCCTAAAATGAAACGCGATTGCTGTGCCTTAGGCACAGTTGTAGGAAGGTGTCATCTCCTCATCCTCGCAGCAGCCAGAGTGCTCATACCCCGTGTGACTGATACCGAGTAATTCTCTAGCAGAACTGAGATTAAAATTCAGGTCTGTATGACACCAGAGTACATGCTTTTCCTAGATTATCCCATTGCCCTCCATCTGTGGCAGGTGGAAAACAGACCTGGAATGAAATGAATGGGATTGGTCTCACGGCTTTGTCACTTCCATTCCTGTGAATTTAGGCACTCTCTGAGATTTAGTTTCCTCATTTTAAAATAAAAACAAACTATTACAGTTTTATATTCCTGTTTGATTTCATCATGAGTTAAATAATATAAAGTTTTTGTGTGAAAAAAATGTTTTATAAAAATTATATAAAGCTTATGTAGTTGACTGAAATAAAAGGATTTTTAAACCAAAGCTGTAACTCATTTTAGTGTTGACTTATTAAAGGGAATTTAATTTCCGCTTTATTTTTTTTTAGTCGAGTAGAATTGAAAAGATTGTGTGAGATCTTCACACGAATGTTTGCTGACCCACATAGCAAGGTAAGTCTGGGAATCATGCCTTGCTTACCTTCCTGCATGTCTGTGTGCACTGTGTCATATACTTTTGAAGATTGAGAGATAATTCCCTGTAGTGAAGTTAAGACCTTACAGATTAGCCCTGGTTTGTGGCTCAGCTGGCTGGAGCATCGTCCTGAACACCAAAAGGTTGCAGGTTCTATCGCTGGTCCATCCATGTTTCTCTCTTTCCCCCTTTCCTTCCCCCTCTCCCTCCCTTTTTCCCTCTCCCTCTCTCTTCCTTCCACTAAACATATCCTTGGGTGAGGATTAAAAAACACACAAAAAAGATCTCACAGATTAACACTAATTTCAGCAATAGCTTATTTCACATCTTTTAAAAATGGAATTCTTGGGAGCTTCAAATGTCTATGAAACAAAGTTATATATAAGTGCATTTCAAGTATGAGTTATGGAGAGAATCAGTTGTCTTTCAGCAGTTATTTTTGAGTGGCTCCTGTTAGCCAACAGTGGGTGAGGTGCTAGAATGTTACATTGTATTATATAATATAGTGACTTTTTAAAAAAAGTTACAGTAGTGAAGAAAATAATCAATTATATAATAATTTTTTTGCATCCCAGGTAGAATATTTCGATATAAGACGAGAGAAAAGTGGAAGCATTTATGTATTAGATTTATTAGAGAACCAGGTTAAGTTATTAGAATTTGCCAGCCCCAAGAACTTGCTGAACGGTGGCCACTCAGCTGGTGCGCCCCCCTCCTGGGAGCCCAGGAGAGCATTGAGCCTGAGGCCTGCCTTTCTGACAAGGGCATCCTGCCCAAGGAGCACACCACAAGGAGGGGACCGGCCCCTCAGGAGTGGTGCTTAGAGGGGGCCCTTTATAACCGCTTAGGTGGAGTCCAGGTTTTACATAATTGGCGTTGTTTGGGAGGAGGCCTTTAGAGGTGGTTAGATGCTTTTAGGGGGAAAAAAAAAAAATGGGGATGATGATATTGGGAAAGTTAAAGAGTGGATAAAGGACAGAAACTAAAGTATAGAAATTGAAAAAACCTTAATCACCATAAGCAAATCTTAAATGCTTTACATGCAGGACTTAACTATCTTATACTTAAGTTTTCCTAGTAAAAATGGTCTGTCCTAAGTTTTTCTGGAAGAATGAAACCGTGATGGTCAGAAAGAAGCCTGTTTTTGTGATGTCCCCTTTTCCGAGCCTTTCCTCTTCATAGGAATTGTCCTTTAAGCTGTCACCTCTCTGTTCCATCATTCAGCATTCCTGGCGCCCACTCTGGGCAAGGGGTGCAAGAAGCAGCATGTGACCCCTGCCTTTTGAGATGCTCACATGGTTTAAAATCCCTGCTATGACCCTGACCCTCACAGCAAGGTTAACATTAACTATTACTAAGATCCAAGAAAGGTTGAGTTTAAGGGCCACGTAGATATAATTACCAAGATTTCTTCTCTAAGATAATGTTAAAAACACTAAGATTCAAATCATAAGCATAAGATTTATAGGACTCATAGCATAAAAGATTAGATGGTTTGGGACATTGACGAAATTTCTGTTACCTGTCACCTCTAGATTGCTGATTCAGAAGCAGAATGTGAGGATAAAGAAGGAAATTTGTTTCCATCAGAAGGCTCTTGTACAGTGAGTTTGGAGGTCTCAGTCTAGTTACTATTTGCTAGCTGCCTTTGAGCTAAGCTAGGAACCCCACAGCTGGGCTCCTTGACTTTCTTCTGAGCCACCTCACATCCTGGTGGTTAATAGTTGCTGCACTATTTGGTATATGATGACTGGATTGTCCCTGTAGAGCGATGCTCATAACCAAGTAGAGGGAGACAGGTGCCACTTACCTCTCTGAAATATCCAGGGATATTCCACTGTGACTGTCTCACCTTAGACAGCAATAATGAGTATATAGCAGCATGATAATCATGTGAGGTTTTAAGCCATAACCTTTTATAAAGCTTTTTATGGATTTTGTAATATCTTTATAAAGATATCACTTGACAATATCTGAATTTTGGTATGCATTAAAATAGATGACTGAAATGAAAAAAAATACACAAGTTTTTCCCCCTCATCCTATAACTATTGTTTTTGTATAGGTGTCACATAGTAATCGTTATTTAAAAAATTTTTTCAGTTATACTTAGCATACAACATTACATTAGTTTAACTTATACAACATAGTGATTAGACATTTATGTAACTTACAAAGTGATCACCCGAGTAAGTCTAGTACCCACCCAATACCATACACAGTTATTACAGTGTTATTGACTATACTAGAGGCTCGGTGCATGAAATTTGTGCGGCGGGGGGGACCCCTCAGCCCGGTCTGCGCCCTCTCCAATCCGGGACCCCTTGGGATCGGGCCTAAACCGGCAGTCGGACATCCCTCTCTCAATCTGGGACCGCTGGCTCCTAACCCCTTGCCTGCCTGCCTGATTGCCCCTAACTGCCTCTGCCTGCTGGCGTGATGCCCCTAACTGCTCCCCTGCCAGCCTTATTGCACCTAACTGCCCTCCCCTGCCAGCCTGATTGCCCCTAACTGCCCTCCCCTGCCGGCCTGATCGCCCCTAACTGCCCTCCCCTGCTGGCTTGATCGCCCCCTAACTGCCCTCCCCTGCTGGCCTGATGGCTCCTAACTGCTTTCCCCTGCCAGCCTGATCGCCCCTACCCACCTCTGCCTTGGCCACTGCCACCATGGCTTTGTCTGGAAAGACGTCCGGAAGATGTCTGGTCTAATTAGCATATTACCCTTTTATTAGTATAGATTCCTATGATGTACTTTAATCTCCATGACTGTTTTTATAGTTGGCAATTTGTACATTTTAATCCCTTCACCTTTTTCACCCATCTCCCTAATGCCCTCCCATCTGGCAACCCATTGATTTGTTCTCTGCATCTATGAGTTTGTTTCTGTTTTTTTTGTTATTTAGATTCCACATATAAGTGAAATCATATGGTATTTGTCTTTGACTTATTTCATTCAGCGTAATACCCTTTAGGGCCATCCATGTTGTCACAACTGGCAAGATTTTGTTGTTGTTTTATGGCTGAAGAATATTCCATTGCATATATGTACTACCTCTTCTATTGTCTGTTGATGGAGACTTACTTTGCCTCCATATCTTGGCTCTTATAAATAATGCTGCAATGAACATAGGGATGCATGTGTCTTTTCCAGTTAGTGTTTTGGATTTCTTTGGATGAATACCCAGAAGCGGATTTGCTGAGTCATATGGTAGTTCTGTTTTTAATTTTCTGAGGAATCTCCATGGTGTTTTCCATGGTGGCTGTACCAGTTTGCAATCCCGAGAACAGTGCACAAGGGTTTCCTTTTCTCCGCATCCTCGTCAAAACTTGTTGTTCGTTGATTTATTGATGATAGCCATTCTGACATGTGTGAGGTGATATCTCATTGTGGTTTTAATTTGCATTTCTCTGTTGATTAGTTACATTGAGCATCTTTTCATATGTTCGTTGCCCATCTTTATGTCCTCTTTGGAAAAATAACTATTCAAGTCCTCTGCCCATTTCTTAATTTCTTTGGTATTAGGTTGTATGAGTTTCTTATATATATGTTGGATATTAACTCCTCATCTGGCATATCATTGACGAATATCTTCACCTATCCAGTAGATTGTTATTTTGTTTTGTTCATGATTTCTTCCCTCTGGAAAAACTTTTTAATTAGATGAAGTCCCATTTATTTATTTACCTTTTTCTTTTGTTACCCTTCCCTGAGGACATAGCCATATATATATATATAACTAAGAGCGATGTCAGAGAGTTTACTGCCTATGTTTTCTTGTAGGAGTTTTATGATTTTTGGTCTTAAATTTAATTCTTTAATCGGTTTTGAGTTTGTTCTTGTATATGGTGTAGGTTGGTGATCTAGTTTCATCTTTTTGCATTTGTCTGTCCAGTTTTCCCATTTATTGAAGGGACTGTCTTTACTCCATTGTATATTCTTGTCTCCTCTGTCATATATATTAATGGGTCATATATATATTCATGGCTTTATTTCTGGATTCTCTCTTCTATTCCATTGATTTATGTGTTTTTATGCAAGTATCATATTATTTTGATCACTATAGCCTTGTAGTATAGTTTGATACCAGATAGCTTGAAATCTCCATCTTTGTTCTTGGCTATTGGGGGCTTTTACAGTTTCATATAAATTTTAGGACTATTTGTTCTAATTTCATTGGTATTTTGATAGGGGTTGCATTGAATCTGTAGATTGCTTTGGAAAGTAGGGACATTTTGATGATTTTACTTATTCCTGTCCATGAGCATGGTATTTGTTTCCATTTATTTGTATCTTCCGTTTTCTTTGGTACCTTATAATTTTTCACAACATGCGTCTTTTACCTTTTGGCTTAAATTTATTTCTGTATGTTTTATTATTTTTTATACAATCATAAATGGGATTATTTTCTTAATTTCTCTCATAGTTCATTTTTTGTTTATAAAAATGCAATCAATTTATGAATATTAATTTTGTATCCTGCTACTTGACTGAATTCATAGTTTTTTGGTGAAATCTCTGTGTATATAGTATCATGTTATTTGAAAATAGTTACAGTTTTATACTTTCCAATTTGGTTGCCTTTTATTTCTTTTCCTTGTCTGATTGCTGTGGCTAGGGCTTCCATTACTATGTTGAAGAAATCATACGTTATTTGTCTTTCTGTGGCTAAAAGTAGACATCCTTGCCTTGTTCCTGATTTTTAAAAAAATGCTTTTAGCTTTTCACCATTGAGTTTGTTGTTAGCTGTGGGTTTATCATTTATGGCCTTTATTATGTTGAAGTTTGTTCCCTCTCTTCACACTTTACTAAGAGTTATTATTATAAATGGATGTTGCATTTTGTCAAATGCATTTTCTGCATCTACTGATATATGATTTTTATTATTCATTTTATGTAGTGTATCATGTTAATTGATTGCGAGTATTGAACCAACCTTGCATCCTAGGAATAAATCACACTTGATCTTTTGATTGTATTGCTGAATTTGGTTTGCTTATATCTTGTTGAGAATTTTTACATCTATGTTCATCAGGGAAATTGGCTTATAAATTTTTCTTTTTGTAATGTTTTTATCTGGTTTTGTTATCAGAGTTATGCTAGCCTCGTAAAATGAGCTTGGGATCCTTCCATCCTTTTAAAAGTTTTGAAATAATTTGGGAAGGATAGCTATTAATTCACCTGCGAAGCCATCTGGTGCAGGCTTTTGTTTGTTGGGTGCCAGGGCTGACCAGCAGACCCTGAGCGAAGGATGAATGATTACTCTTGACACACGTTTCTGTGAAAGAGAGGGCTAAGGGACTGCTTGGCTTGAGAAACCAAGCAGCTCCATTCGCCTGCCTCCTAAGGCTTTTACTGTAACAACACCTTGAACTAAAATGAACTATTAGATACTATCACTAGGATAGCATCCTTGAGAAGACACATGTGTCTGTAGTGTCCTTTAAGCAAGGATGTCTAAAGACTAGATATAAAGATTTCAGTAAAACACCCGGGGCTCAGACTTGTTTGGGAAAGTCAAGGCAGGGGCTGCTGCCTTTAGCCAGCCCCCCCGGAGGCCCCCGACCTTTCAGAGAATCCTCCCTACAAACTTTGCAACCAAGTCCCATGCTTCCCTACATTTGGGAGTTTTTTAATTACTGATTTGATTTTGTTATAGTTAGCCATCTTCACATGTTCTGTTTATTCTTGATTCAGTCTTAGAAGATTGTATGTTTCTAGGAATTTGTCCATTTCTTCCAGATTGTCCAATTTGTTGGCATATAATTGTTCGTAGTATTTTCTTATAATCCTTTGTATTTCTGTCATGTCAGTTGTCATTTCTCTTTCATTTATGATTTTATTTATTAGGGTCCTCTATTTTTGTTGATGTGTCTGGTTAAAGGTTTATCAGTTTTGTCTATTTTTTCAAAGGAGCAGCTCTTGGTTTCATTGATCTTTTGTAGCCTTGTTATTTCTGCTCTGATCTTCATTATTTCCTTCAACTCGTACTTTGGGCTTTGTTTGTTCTTTTTCTAGTCCATTTAGGTGTAAGGTGAGACTGTCGATTTGAGGTTTTTCTTGTTTCTTGAGGTTAGCCTATTTGCTATGAATTTCCCTCTTAGGACTGCTTTCGCTATGTCCCATAGGCTTTGGGTTGTTGTGTTTTCATTTGTCTCTAGATCTCTTGATTTTTAAAAAATCTCATTATTAACCCCATTTATTTTTTTAGTAGCATGTTATTTAGCCTCCATGTGTCTGTGTGTTTTTCAGTTTTCTTTTTGTAATTGATTTCTGGTTTCCTACCGTTATGATCAGAGAATATGCTTGTTATGATTTCAGTCTTGTAATTTTATTGATACTTGTTTTGTGGCCTAATATTTCATCTGTACTGGGAAATGGTCCTTGTGCACTTGAATAAAATGTGTAGTCTCTTGCTTTCGGGTGAAATGTCCTAAAAATATGTATTATTAGATAATCTGATGGATTGTGTCATTTAAGTCAGTCCATTGATGTCAATGGGTGTTAAAGTCCCCTGCTATAATAGTATTACTGTTGATCGCTCCCTTTAGTTCTATCAATATTTGCTTAGGTGCTCAGCACCTATGTTGGGTACGTAAATGTTAAAAAGTCATATCCTCCTATTGAATTGGTTTCTTTATCATTATGAAATGTCCTTTTTTGTCTGTTGTAACAACCTTTAAACTTTGTCTTTAAACTTTGCCATTTTAATTATGATATCTTCATATGGGCCTCTTTTGGCTGATCTTGTTTTGGACTCTGTGCACTTTCTGGCCTTTTATAACTACCTTATTTTTGCCAGGTTAGTGGAGTTTTCAGTCATTATTTCTTCAAATAGGTTTTCCATCTCTTACTCTCTCTCTCTTCTCCTTCTGGCACCCCCATAATATGAATGTTGATATGCTTGATATTGTCCAAGAAGTCCCTTCAACCAGCAGTCACCAACCTTTCGGACCTCATGGATCACCAGTGGTCTGTGGACTACCGGTTGGCGACCACTGCCTTCAACTATTCTTATTTTTTTTTAAATTTTTTTTGCTGTTCTAATGGGTTGTTTTCCACAGCCTTTTCTTCCATGTTGCTGATTCAGTTCTCTGGTTTTTCTAATCTGCTGTTGATTCCATGTAATGTACTTTTCATTTCAGTTATGGTATTCTTTATTTCTGACTGGTTCTTTTTTATATTTTTTGTCTTTTTTTTATGTTTCCTATCTCTTTGTTGAAGTTCACACTGAGATTATCTATTCTTCCTGTAAGTTCATGGAGCATCCTTATTAGCAGTGTTTTGAACTCAATCTGGTACATTGCTGGCCTTCATTTCATTTAATTATTTTTCTAGAGTTTTGTCCAGTTCTTTCATTTGGAACATGTTTCTTTGTCTCCTGATTTTGGCTGCCTCCCTCTGTGTGTTTGTATGTATTAGGTAGAGCTGCTACATCTCCCAGTCTTGTCAGAGTGGCCTTAAGTAGTAGGTGTCCTTTCAGGTCTTGTGGTGCAGACTTCCTGGTCACCTGAGCAGGGTGCTCCCTTGTGTGGGTTTTGTGTATCATTTCCTCTTGCAGTTTAGCTTTGATTGTTGTTGGCATATTAGTGTGTGAGATTGACCCCTCAGGATAACTGGCTGTGAGGACTGGCCATGACTACAGTGGACCAGCTGTTGTGCAGTGGTTGACCCACAGAGCAGTATTTGCTTAGGAGGATTCTATTGCCCGCTGAGTCTTCTCTTTGTGTGTGCTGCTTATGGAGGTGGTTCAGTGGTGCTCTGATACGGTCTGAAGCTGGCCACCAGGTGTGTTGGTTCTTGGGACTCTTGGGAACGACTCTGGTGCAGGCCCATGTCAACTTCTGCCTGTGTCTGCCTAGGGGCTACCTATTAGGAGCTAAAAATTGCCCTCTAGTTGGTAGCCTCCTGTGATGGGCTTGGGGCTCCCTAGGAGAATGCTGAGACCAACTGCTGCTTGTTTGGGGTTTGTGGATTTTTGAGAGACCTTAGAAAATTCCTCAGTGCATGCCCATTTTAGCTGCTTGTGTGGAATAGCCACTGAAAGGGGTTCGGGCCAGGGTCATAACTTGGGTGGGGCAGGGTCTCAGGGAAGCATCAGAGTGCAGTGAAGAGTGTTAGCCAGATTAATGGAGAGTTCAGACTTGGCACTTGACCACACCTGCCACTTGGGTGGGGTGAGGATCAACAAAGGAACAGTGGCCAGCACTTGTCCAGGAGAGAGCTATCCCAACTGCTGCTCCTGCACTGCAGCTCCGAGTTAAGTGAGTCCTGTGTGGGACCCCTTTAAGACCTGCAGCACCTTCATTCTAGCAGTCTCTTGTCTTTCTCAGACAAATTAGTGCTGGTTTTCACAGCCCAATGTAAGGGACTTACCTTTCAGGCTCTGGTGCCCTGGGATGGGGAACTTGGTGTGGGGCTGGGACCTCTCGCTTCTTAGGGGGTCCTCCATGGCCTCGTTATCCCTCCCAATTCTTAACCTTCACTCAGGGATGTTGGACAAGCCTGTTCTGGGTCTCTACCCTTCCTACCAGTCTCACTGGCTTCTTCTTTATATCCTTCATTATAGGACTTCTGATCAGCTAGTCTTCAGATGGTTTTCAATAATGGTTGTTCTATAATTTAGTTGTAGTTTTGATGTGGCTATGGAAAAGGCAAGCACAGTATCTACCTACTCTTTCTTTTTGATGGAAAGTCTTCCTATCATAGTATTTTTTTAATGATAGATAATGAAAAATAATAGTATAGAATTATGATGGTTTAAATGTTTTTTTAAGAAAGAAAAACACCACCCTGGCCAGAATGGCTCTGTGGTTAAAGCATCAGCCAGCAGACTGAAGGGTCACGAGTTCGATTCTGTTCAAGGGCACATACCTCAATTGCAGGCTTGATCTCTGGCCCCAGTTGGGGCATGTGCGAGAAGCAACCAATTGATGTGTCTCACATCAGTGTTTTTCTCTCTCTCTGTCTCTGCCCCTCCCTTACACTCTCTCTAGGAATCAATGAAAAACATATCCTTGGGTGAGGATTAACCAAAAAGAAAGAAAGAAAGATGACTCTAGATTAACTTAATACTTAAAGATAAATAAATCAAACAAACTAATACTTTTCAGCAAAGTTATTTCTCTCTGTACTGAATTTTAAAGGCATATTGAGGGAGGAGAGAGTGTGTTATCAACTTGTAGCCATTTCAGGTCTTTGAGTAAACTGCATGGAAATTGTATTAATTCACTCTGGACTAACATGGCATTTGTTTTGTTGCATGGCCTGGTTTGCGGTGGAATTCACATCAGAGAGTAAGTTCCAGTTCTTTTTCCCTAATTTTCTTTAATACATTTGTCTTCTATGGTATGATCAGTTGTTAACAGTGTTAACCTAGCTTGTAAGAGACTGGGCCAAGCCAGTATGGGCATTTTTAATGGTTTGGGGACTTTGCAGGGAATTCTGAATTAAATATGTGAAATGTTCTATTTTTATTTGTGTCTAGGTTTTCAGTATGTTTTTGGAGACTCTTGTTGATTTTATAATAATTCATAAGGATGATTTGCAAGACTGGCTTTTTGTTCTTCTCACACAATTACTTAAGAAAATGGGGGCAGATTTACTTGGATCTGTACAAGCAAAAGTTCAGAAAGCTCTAGATGTCACAAGGTAAGTGTTTAGGAAGTAGACCATTTTCCCCTGCTTTTGAGATGTAGTTGCATAGAACATTGTGTAAGTTTGAAGTGTACAGTGTGATGATTTTGTTTCATGTATATATTACCACATAATTACCATTTTTTGTTGTGCTGTTGGTGAGAACATCTCAGCTCTGTTGTCTTTAGGACCTTTCAAGTGTGTAATACAGTATTGTTAACTATAATTACTACCTGTACGTTAGATCCCAGAACTTGCTCATGTTGTAACTGGAAATTTGTACCCTTTGACCAACATCTCATTTCCTCCTCCTCCTAACCACTGACAACCACCATTCCACTCTCTGTATCTGTGGGTTCGGCTTGTTCCTTTTTAAGATTCCACATATAAGCTAGAATTAGGGAACATCCCTATACATCAGCTTAGCAATGGATTTATAAAGCATTGACTACAAGGGCGAGGCTGATCCAGGTGATATTAAATGAGTGAAGCAGGTAAGAGGGGAGGATTATGGATAATGTGGAGAAGTGTGGTCAGTGGTGGCCATGTTGGAACCTGGGCCCAGTGGTTCCAGACTTTTCAAGGAAGGTCAGAAATGTGGATTAATGCAACACATTCAAGAATTTTTTTTTTTTAGAAAAAGAAAAGGGATGCAGGTTCAAAACTACAAAAATTACAGGACAGATGTGAAATTTAAATGAAATGCTACAAGAAAAACCTAAAGTGCATGGCACATACTAGGTCTTGTGAAAGCCAAATAAAACATTGTGAGCCAGACTTGGCCTATAGGTCACTTGCTAAATTTAAGGGAATTTATGAATGACAAGATTCATTTCAGATTTTTTGGGGATGGCTGGAATATTACGATTACATTCCCATCCTTTGGTGATTAAGAAAAACAATTATTCCCTTCTGTTAACTTTTCTGGATGTCTCTTTCCTTTAAGAATCCTGTTCTCCTTATATTTGGTCTCAGTCTCTAAAGCATGTTTATCATTCCTTGTGTCAGCAGCTGAGATGTGTAGCTGCTTAAGGTTATCTGGGATCAGTGTGTGTCCAGGGGCTCAGTGTTTGCTGAGAGCTCTTCCTCGGGTAATAGACCTGATTGCAAGTCTGCCTCAGCTTCCTGTCCTTTGGGTGTGCCAACAACCGGGCACATTTCCTGGTTAAACACATCAGTTTATGCTACAGAAGAAAGGAGAGACATTTTGTGTGTGGTTTGTTGATGTTGTTTCTTTAATTTATAGCCATGTGCTATGGTAGAAAAGGATGTGCTGTTGGGTCAAGTTTACTTCTTATTAATAATTATAATGCTACCAATACTAGTATTTAGTATGTGCCATGCACTGTACATTTTTCTTATATTATTTCATTTAAATGTCACATCTATCCTGTGATTTTCATCGTTTTGAACCTGAATCGCCCCCCCCCCCTTTTTTTTACTATACTTCTGTAGATTGAGAAAAGTCTCTTAGGAGAGTCCCAAGACAGCAGTGCAATTGCTCAGCCTCAATTGTAATAGATGTTTGCATGCAGTATCTTTCCTGTTGGTCCACGTGGGCTCCATTATGCAGTTTTACACTGAGATTAGTAATAGCAGCATTTTAAGAGGGAGAGAGCACTGACTTTCACTAGGCAAGAGCCCTTAGTGTCACTCAGTTGGACCAAAGGTGTGAGATGACTAAAGGAAAGGGATTGGTACCAGGTAAGAAATGGAACAGGAGGGGCCTGCAGGGGCCCCGGTTTCTATATATGTTCTGTAGTTGCATGTGGGGTGTTTTGCTGAGTGCCCCACAGGCGCTGTTCTCGTGATTTTGTCAAATAGAGATTAAAGCACTCACCAGAGGAGGACAGTGCAGTTAGCTTAAGTGAGGTCAGCTGTAAGTTGCCTAATCAGGTGTAAAACTAAGATTTGGAAATTGGCAGTATTTTCTGATAAGGAATATTTAGAAAGATAGCTGAAGAGAAGATGAGCAGACCTCTAGAAGGCAAGTACGAATCTCTTATAAGTTTACTTAGAGGCCCAGTGCATGAAATTCATGCACGGGGGGAGGGGGGCGGTGGTGGTGTCCCCTCAGCCCAGCCTGCACCCTCTCCAATCAGGGACCCCTCGGGGGATGTCCAACTGCAGTCAGACATCCCTCTCACAGTCTGGAACCACTGGCCCCTAACTGCCCGCCCTGGCAGCCTGATCACCCCTAACTGCCTCTGTCTGCTGACCTGATTCACCGCTAACTGCCCCCCCCCCACCAGCCTGGTCGCCCCCAACTGTCCCCCTCTCCCCCCACTGGCCTGGTTGCCCCTTACTGCCCCCACCCCCACCCCCCGTTGGCCTGGTCGCCCCCAACTTCCCCCCTCTGCCAGCCTGGTCAACCCTTACTGCACCCCTCCCTCTCCCCCGTCAGCCTGGTCACCTCCAACTGCCCCCCTGCCAGCCTGGTCTCCCCTTATTGCCCCGCCCCCCCCGCCATCCTGGTCACCCCCAACTGTCCCCCTCTGCCAGCCTGGTTGCCCCTAACTGCCCCCTCCCCCACCGCCAGCCTGGTCGCCCCTTACTGCCTCCTGTGCTGGCCTAGTCACCCCTCACTGCCCCCCCCTGCTGGCCTGTTCGCCCCCAACTGCCCACTTCCCCCTCCCCCCAGCCATCCTGGTCGCCCCACGCAGCCTCTGTTCAGTCATTTGGTCATCCCTCACTAACCCCCCTGCTGGCCTGGTCGCCCCACGCAGCCTGCTGTTCTGTCGTCCATCCGGTTGTTTCGGTTGTGACAGCCTCTGGCTTTTTATGTATTAGGATTGCTTAGTATCAATTTTTAAACTAGCATACTCCAAGTAAGTTTAGTATGTGTTTTGAGATGTTTAACAAGATTTCCTTTTTAAAAATGTTTTCTGTAATGCGTATTACTTTAGTATTTAATATAAAATGAAAAGTACTGTTTAAAAATGTGAATAGGCTTACATTTACATATGTTAATCTACAATAGTTTATTTTTTGTTTTTATATGGTTTTACATTGTTTTTTGTTACAAATTTTTCTTAAAGAACAAGCACTTTTTTTTTTTTTTTTTTTTTTTTTTTACGCAGGGACTCCTTTCCATTTGATCAACAGTTTAACATTTTGATGAGATTTATTGTGGATCAAACTCAGACTCCTAACCTCAAGGTTGGTAATGATTTGTCCTTACAATTCAGTCGCTAGACGTCGAATCAGTTTCCTTGTATTTGCCGGTTACGCATACATCTGCTGGGAGCGTTCCTGTCCACCTCTTTGTGTACTTGCTTTCATTTCTTTTGATTAAGTACCCATTAGAGAAATTGCTGATTTATTGGGTAGGCATATGTCTAACTTTATTTTAAACTGTTAAGATGGTTGTATT
The DNA here is from genome assembly GCA_025583905.1 of Ia io. NCBI lineage: Eukaryota > Metazoa > Chordata > Mammalia > Chiroptera > Vespertilionidae > Ia > Ia io. The sequence goes on along the minus strand of JAJQQW010000014.1, from coordinate 88,824,280 downwards.
ATATTCCTACCAGCAATTTTATGAGAGTTCTAGTTGTTCCACATCCTTGCCAACATTTGGGTATTATTACTCTGTCACAGTATTTAAACTAGAAAATTCTGATTTGTTGAGATACATGTTTCTTATTGGAACTTTTAAAAATAAATATTAGCATTCTAACATATGATTAACTTGTTACATGTTGTTGTAAAATCATACCTGTAATAACAAGACTAAATTGGTGGCAAGATATGTGTTCATTTGAGTTAAGTCATGTACATCACCTGTTCTTTGATCATTGGGGTTTAGGATAGGCCCAATCAATAGCAACCCTTTTCTCCGGAGGTCAGAACCAGTTGGGACATCAGTGGAGAGGTTAGGGCGGAGTATCAGCCTGGTTACTGAACATGCTGCCTTGCAACACATGGCCTAGACTGTCCAAAAAGCAAAACTAGCTACAGCCTTGCACTTGCCATCCCGGTCCCTGGCAGAGCTCGAAATCCCTCGTCCTCCCCACAAGGGCTCCGCCCTCTGCGTGTCCTGCAGTGAGGCGAGGAGCGAGGCAAGGAGTGGGGCACGCCTTCCCTGCCAGCCCACTGCTCTAGAACTGAGGAGCATTGGGCTGCATGCACTCCTGTGCCACACTCACCTCTCAGTCACCCCATGCTTCCTGTCCTGATGGGTGCTGGCTCCATGTGGAACCACAAACCCAGCAGAAGGGTGCTGTCGCCTCAGTAGGGTTTACTTTTCTCTGATGATCAGTTAAGAATTCTACTCAGACTTATGAAGTGTACTTAATGTTCGTAATGATGGGATCTTTCAGGTCAAAGTTGCAATCCTGAAGTACATTGAGTCTCTCGCCAGGCAGATGGATCCAACTGACTTTATAAACTCTAGTGAGACCAGGCTTGCTGTTTCTAGAATTATAACCTGGACAACAGAACCAAAGAGTTCCGACGTGAGAAAGGTACGTCCATGGTGCTGCAACGCAGCCTTACTGACAGACTGTGCTACTGTCAGAGAAAGAGCCTTATCCTGAGACTGGCAGACACCCCCTCGAGACAGGCAGACTCTGGCACTCCTCTGGGAAAGCCTAGACTTGTCTCTTGTCCCTTCTCTTCTCTCTCCAGCTCTCCCTCGTTCCAGTTTGTGAATGTTAAAGATCTGAAATCTTGTATGAGGGGTTCATGGTTTTCTTAGGCATCTATTTATCTTCTTAATGTGAAAGCAGTTTAGTGTCTCTTACAAGAAATTGGTTTCCCTTAAGTTAGTTTTATGTCATGTGCTTTGAAGATAGACTTAGGTCTAAGGCTACCTGGCCATATGGGACCTAATAGGAAAATGTGGTTGAAAGTTTGCTAAGATAGAATGAATTCTTGAATTTAAAAAGAACACAAACCTTCCTGTTCTGTACCACTTTGGGAACACACACTCTTTATTTGGGGAGTGAGGGAGGGAGGTAGAAGTCATATATTTGAGACGCCCTGATACCAAGGTGGTGTTTTGTTGTATTTTAAGCCCCCAAAGAGAAACATGTGCTACTTTCTTCTGAAATGACATAGTAAGTAGAAAGCATAGGATACTATTATTTCTATACTAGGCAGTATTCTGCCTCAGGACTATTATGAAGATTAATTAATTTATGTAGAATATTTTACCAATTCCTGAACCATCATAGGCACAAATAAATATCAGGCTTTATTGTTTTTGTTGTTTCTATTATTCTCTTCCTGTCAGTGTCATGGTCTTCTATGCTTAAATTTCACAAGTGGCTATTATTATTTTACTTTATATATAAACTAACTAGCCTTTATATATATAAAAGTACTTTTTAAAAGCCAGATTTCTGCTTTCAGACTAAAAGTACTTGATTTTGGTTATGCTATATAATAAAGAGGCAATATGCAAATTGACCCTCACACCCTTGTGTCAGAAGGTGGCCGGCAGGGGAGGGCAGTTGGGGGGGATCAGGCCTACAGAGGAGGGCAGTTGGGGGAGACCAGGGCTGCAGGGGAGGGCAGTTGGGGGTGATTGGGCCTGCAGGGGAGGGCAGTTGGGGGAGACCAGGCCTGCAGGGGAGGGCAGTTGGGGGCAACCAGGCCAGCAGGGGAGGGCAGTTGGGGGTGATTGGGCCTGCAGGGGAGGGCAGTTGGGGGAGACCAGGTCTGCAGGGGAGGGCAGTTGGGGTGACCAGGCCAGCAGGGGAGGGCAGTTGGGGGTGATTGGGCCTGCAGGGGAGGGCAGTTGGGGCAGACCAGGCCTGCAGGGGAGGGCAGTTGGGGGTGATTGGGCCTGTAGGGGAGCAGTTAGGTGTCAGGCCAGCAGGGGAGCGGTTAGGGGGCTATCAGGCAGAGTGGTTAGGGGCAATCAGGCCGCGAGGCAGGCGAGTGGCTAGGAGCCAGCAGTCCTGGATTGTGAGAGGGATGTCCGACTGCTGGTTTAGGCCCGATCCCCTAAACCAGCAGTCGGACATGCCCTGAGGGGTCCCAGATTGGAGAGGGTGCAGGCTGGGCTGAGGGGACACCCCCCCCCCCGCCAGTGCATGAATTTCGTGCTCCAGGCCTCTAGTTTGTGTATAATTACAAAGATCACATTTTTTTCTTCTGTATCATACTCCTTTCACAGTCACCCCTACCAGCCATCCTTTGGCCTTGGGGAGAGTTGATAATGTGGACCACTTGGGTCCAGGCAGGGATAAAGGAAAGAATGATTCCAAGGAATCCTACAAAGGGTAATATGTAAATTACCATCACCCCGCTACGCCCACGATTGGGCCAGCGGGAGGCACAGGGGGCGGGACTCGGGGTGGCCGGCGTGGCCGATTGGGCCGGCGGGATGCTGAGCTCGCGTCGCCAGTGGCGGCGCGAGCTCAGCGTCTGCGCCATGGCTGTGCTGCTGCACAGAAGGGGCCTCTGGGGCAGCGAGCCGGGCATTTGGTGGCCCCGGCTGACGAGGCGGCGTGGGCGGGCAGGCGGTGCGACTCCCGGGGGAGGAGTCTGGCGGTGGTCGGGCCACAGGAGTGCGCGGCGTCGTCCACAGAGGACGCGGGTTTCCGCGCAGCCCAGGCCGGCCGAGGGAGGGCTCGTGAGGGAGCCAGAAGGCAGAGGAGGCAGCGGTGGCCCCAGGGACTTCGGAGTCGCTGGCCACACCGGGTCCCGACCAGCGGACAGACAGACAGCTCCCCCGCGATCGAAAGCGGGGAGCTGTGTGTCCGCTTCAGCACCAGCGGACCCCCCTGCCATCAAAAGCAGGGAGCAGGCTGCTAGCAGTGTCCGCGGAGCGTGCTAGGCTTTGCGGGCAGTGGATATGGCCTGGATGGCTAGGGGACCCTACACGTGCATGATTTAATCATGCACTGGGCCTCTAGTACTTAATATATTTTCAAATGCAAACTAGCACTTAGCTCCTTCTCTAAAGGAGCTCAAGGAGCCCTGGCTGGTGCGGCTCGGTTGCTTGGAGCGTCATCCTGTGAACCAAAGAGTTGCTGGTTCAATTCCCAGTCAGGGCACATACCCAGGTTACAGGTTTGAAGAAGAATTGAAGAATTCTCTGAAAGGTTTCTTTGGAAGGATCACAGTTGGTGTACTTCTCGAATTCATTGTATAGTAATAAAGGAAGTTGTTCAAAGTCAAAGCAACAAAGGCAGATCTTACTAAAGCACTTATTTAAAATTGTTTTTCTAATAATATTTTTGATTGAGAATCCTTTTGTAAAATTTCTCAACATGTATCAAAAGAGCATTTCACTGGCAACCTTTATTTTAAGCATTAAGCCAGCTTTGGATTAGAGAGGTACAGTGGGAGGTGGTTAAATTTTTTGGTGGATTTGTAAGTCAAAAACTGATATTCCTTTTTTAAAAAATATGTATTTTTATTTATTTCAGAGAAAAAGGGAGAAAGGAGAGAGAGATAGAAACACCAGTGATCAGAGAGAATCATTGATTGGCTGCCTCCTGCAAGCCCCCTACTGGGGATTGAGCCCACAACCCAGGCAATTGCGAGTGTGTGCTTATAATAAGGGCCTGTATGGAAGCAACTAACTCTGAACATAATCTCCGTTTTCTCTGGACATGCACATTAAAAATGTGAACTAGGATTTAGCATCCTAACTTTTCTAATCAGGACATTACAGGAAGTTTTTCCTTGGTTTATCTGGCCTGGCGCTGCAAAACATTCAATTTATTTTAATACTAGCTTAAGTCATATATGGTCAGGATATTAAATTTATGTCCAGTAATCACAGAGTTCATTTACTGTTCGATCTTCAACACTTAATTTCAGTTATTTTGGGTCATGCAGTGCTTTTCACAAAGCCTTGTCTCGCTGGCATCTGCTGCTGGTGCCTGCCCTCACTCCCCTCCCCATCTTGAGGACACAATACCTCACCTTCAGACCGGGTTCAAAACCAGGTTCTGGGACAGTAATTTTGATGTTGAGAGGCATTTGAAAAGCTTCACATTAAGGTTTTAATCCTGGTTATAGTTAAAATCAACCTGGATACCTGAATTCTGTCTGGGTGTTCCCTCCCTTCTAGGCCACAGCCCTCTCCCAACTCCCTGGCTCTTGGCCAGATCCAGTTCCTTCCAGGAGTAGGGCTGACAGGCCTGCTTTCTTGCTGACTGTCAACAGGGGGCGTTCTCAGCTCGTAGAGGCTATTTGCCATCTTCTGTCACCTGATTGCCTCCACAACATGGCAATAGGATTCTTTAAAGCCAGCAGGAGAGTATTTGAAGAAATAATGTCCCAAATTTGATGAAAACAATCTATACAGCTAAGCAGCTCAGGAAGCTCCAAGTGGGATTTAAAAAGAGCACTAAACCTAGATACATCACAATAAAACCATTGAAAGGTGAAGACAAAGAGAATCTTTAAAGCAGCCAGAGGGAAGCAGCTCAGCATCCCCCAGTGATCCTCAATGTGACCCACAGCTGGTTTCAATTGCATCTGCAGAGACCCTTCTGCCCTCTAATAGCTCGGGCGACGCTCTGTCTTAGTCATGAGCGCCCTTCTCTGCAGGAGGGGACTGTGCAGGCTTGTGCAGCAGGAGACAGGAACCGTGGGCCTTTCAGTGTTTTGCCTACCAAGTGGGTTGGCAGGAATCTTTCATAGTTACCTGGTTAAATAGGGAACTTTTTAAACTAACTGCCAGTCGTGATAAGGTTCAGCTTAGCAGATGCACCTTCGCTTTCTGGGAGCCATCTGCAAAGGCTTTCCCTTGTGCATGCGCAGCACCAATGAGTAAGCACTGCGACCCAATTCAAATAGGTGTTCTCTGCCCCATAACGACTTGCCCACACATCAGGGCACTGCAGAGTAAGTCTTCCCAAAGTCGCTTTATATGAATGCTCTGTTTTCATGTACCATCATTCTACATTATATTAATGCTAGAGGCCCGATGCACGAAATTTGTGCAAGAGTAGGCCTTCCTTCCCCCAGCTGCCAGTACTGGCTTCCCTCTGGCACCCGGGACCCGGGCTTCCATCCGGCCACCAGCAAGCACCCAGGACCCAGGCTTCCCTCGCAGCCTTGGCTTCGTCTGGAAGGAGATCTGGTCTAATTAGCATATTATGCTTTTATTATTATAGATAGATACTGTTGTAGGTGATGCAGCTGCCTTACCCAAAGTATTGGAGATGTATTTGAAAGACTGTCTACATGAATGTAGTAGCTAAATAAAAAATATTTAGAAATTGTGATTATTTATTACTCTGCTCTAAGATCTAAAATTGTCATTATCATTTTAAAGCTATAAAATATAAAACAGGTTATTTTATTGTTGTTAATCCTCACCCAAGGATATTTTTATTTTTCCATTGATTTTTTTAGAGAGAGAGGAAGGGAGGGAAGGGGAGAGGGAACAAGAGAGGAAGAAAGAAAAACATTGATGTGATAGAGACATATTGATTGGCTGCCTCCTGCACATACCCCAACCAGGGCCAGGGATCAGACCTGCAACCAAGGTACATTGCCCTTGACCCAGAATCGAACCCGAGACCCTTTGGTGCACCTGACACTCTCACCACTGAGAAAACTGGCCTGGGCTAAAACAGGTTATTTTTATCTGGATGATTTAATACACTAAAGACACTCTTACCTGTTTCTTTTAAATAGATGTATGTTTTTCCTCTTTCATTTACAGAGTTATTAAGAGGTATATCAAGTGCTAGGGAAATCTTGGTGACTTAAAAGCACTTTACGCCCTAGCTGGTTTGGCTCAGTGGATAGAGCATTGGCTTGTGGACCAAAGGGTCCTAGGTTCGATTCAGGTCAAGGGCATGTACTTCGGTTGCAGGCTCCTTCCCAGCCCAGGCCCTGGTCAAGGCGTGTGCAGGAGGCAACCAATCCATGTGTTTCTCTCACATTGATGTTTCTCTCTTTCCCTCTGTCTTCCACTCTCTCTAAAGTCAATGAAAAAATATCCTTGGGTGAAGATTAAAAAATAATAATAATAGTAAAAGCACTTTGTGATCATGAACCAAATTCTATTGTCCTTTAGTTTTTTAAAAGTAGAGTGAGGTTATATTCTAAATACTAGAAAACTCCTTCAGTCTGAAATCTATGCAGTAAACTTTAATATTGGCCCCACGCTTGGAAAGTATTAATTTTATACAAATAATACATAGGACGTTTGTAGACAGTATAATTCATTCTCCACATTTATAAGGTCATATTTGGGAAAACACTCTGATTTTTTTACTGTATGATTTTTAATATTTTGTTTCCCTTTTTATTTAGTGTTTGGAGTGTTTTGTATTGGAAGAGAGGGGTGTTTAAATATTTAAGATGTTTTGAAAATGAGGGAAGAAGCACATCCAAAGCCCGTGTGCTTGTCAGGCCGAGACTGACTAGGAGTCGATGGAGAAGCCCACCTAGACCTCAGCTGGGCTGAATTCCCAGAGACTGTTTCATTGTTCTAGTGTGGGAGTCCTGGCTAGTGTTGACCAGGCTATGCGGAAGTATACTGGACCTTCCTTCATGCACTGCATTTGTGTTAAGATAGTAGAATGCATCAACAGTAGAAAGTGGATTCTAGAGTTTGACCTCCCTTTGACTTCTGCCTGGGCCACTCTTCTTTCTGTAATCCTCACCTGAGGATTTTTTTCTGTTGGGTTTTAGGTAGTGTGGAAAGCGGGGAGAGAAACATTGATGTAGGAGAGAGATGTCGATTGGTTGCCTCCTGCATGCGCCCTTCCTGGGGCAGGGGATCCAACCTGCAACCCAGGTACATGCCCTTGACCGGGAATCCAACCTGTAACCCTTCAGTGCGCAGGCTGACACTGCACCCATGGAGCCACCAGGCCAGGGCTGCCTCTGTCCCTCTTTAGTGACATGAGCAAGTAATTTAACCTCTGAATCCCTTTTACTTATTTGTAAAATGAGAATAATAACACTTGCTTCAGACATTATTGGGAGGATAGAAACAGCTGAAGGTGCTTCGTTTGCTGTTGTAGCTCATGCCTCTGCTTGAGGATTGTTTTGGTTTTGTTGTTGCTGATAGTGGAACAAATTGAAAACCAATTTTTTTCTGGCATTAGGAAGATTTCTCATCAGTTAAAGGGAGTGTGGTAATGACAGTAGAATTTTGAACAATATGTTTATATTTTAGGATTCAGAATCCCTTTGCTTATATGTGATTCTCTAACATCTAGCATCTACTTTGTCAGAGGAAATAACACATGTTGTGAGAAATGTGGGAAATGAAGATGGCAAAGAAAAGAGGCTGTTCCTGGAGCAGGAAAAGCATATAAATAGCCTTCAAAAGTTGAAATTTCAAAAATTGAAAAAACGTTAAATTTCTAATTATAGATAGGCAGTGTGGCCTACTGAAAGCTAAGGATCTTACCATTGACACCTATCTCGGCTGAGCTGTGACTGCCCCTTTCCAGCCTCACTTTGACCTCTGACCTGCTTCCGCAAGAAGACTGCTCCTTCCAGGAAGGATCTTGATTGTCAAGGGCCTAGCAAACGATCGAGAGTTAAAACTGGGAGTTGCTACTGTTACTCTTCTTCTTAATCTCAGCATAGGATCATATGTGTAGGTCATTTTCTTAAAGGAGCCGCATGCTTTTCCAGCTCTGGTAACCATGCTTTATTTAAGCACTTCTGCTTCTCTGACGAATCCTCCCGCCTTTCATGTTGTAGTCCCCGCTGCAGCGTAGTCGCGTAGGTGAGGATTTCCCCACTAGGTCAGCTTCAACCTGCTCTGGGCGTGGAGAAGGAAACTTGGAAGAAACTTGTAAACAGGTAGATTTAAAACTGTGCTTATTTGAAAAGATATTTTGCTGTTTGCACTTTAGAATATTAATACTGATTACCTTTGTGGAGACACTGAGAAGATTTTGAAGAAACCTAAAATTAATATAATTCTATGTGAGTGTGTGTGAAGCTGTGTAAATGTTTGTGTTTTGGTATGTTTTTATGATTAACTCTCTTTCCAAAGAAATAGCCACATCCATTGCAGACCTCTACCCTATCTTCATGGACCAGTAAAGGACAGCTTCTAAGTAAGAAATACCTGAAGGTTTTCAAATACCTTCTCTTCGTGATTTTCTAAAGTAATTTTAATGACAGTCTGAAGGGAATAGTAATAGTTGCTTAATCAGCAAACTCCCCTTCCTCCCCAATTTTACTTTTCCCCTGAAGCGTTTGCCAGAGCTCCATGATTCCCTGTCCAAAAGCGTTATTTTCTGCTGTGAGGTGCACAGCCGATAACCTTGGGGGCTCTCACACAGCAGCAGTGACATTGGAAGAATCCTTCACCCTCACCCCCCCACAAATTCTGTGTAGGGGCGTGAATGGGAATCATTTCTTTTTACAGTTGTTATTTAATCTTTAAAATAAATTGTCCTAGCGTCGTTCATTAGGAAAAGTCAGCGGCTCTCTGGAGGTTTTGTGTGGCTACTTGGTGCCTTTTGCGGAAGGCACGAGTTCAAAGGTGGGACAAGAAGCTGCTCCCCTTGATTCGTTACTGAACGTGAGCTGTGCCCAGGCTTTTTCCAGTGCGTCTCTCCAACTCATCCCCATATTTGGAATTATTTCTTTAGTGGGAGGATATTGATGGTAATGACAAATACAGCTCAGTTTTCTTCTTGGATTCTAGTATTCTAGCTTCTCACTGACACAGAGGGTTGTAGATAAAATATCTTAGGACCATATGCTTTGATTCCTTTTGAAACTTTGATTTAAAATATTTTTTAAATAATACATTTAAATTTCACTTTTTATCCATTTCTGGAGCTTGAATCTCATTAGAAAAATATTTTATTTTGAAAATAGCTTTAACCCAAGGCATAACTTTTGAGAACTGTATAAAATCAAATGCATTTTATATTTTGGAGAATGTAAAAATAACTTGTATTTATTTATATGTGTAAATCACACACATATACCATTTGTCCATCGAGTTATGTTTTCAAAATTCCCTGTCTTTCTATTTGATTTCTTAAAGAAATTCAACTTTTGTATTATTGAGAGAAAGTTCATTAGTGGGTCAAAGTTAAATCTACTGCACTTTTTCCCCCACATGACGGGAAGTTACTAATGTTAAGTAGCCATGAATCAGCACAATTTCTAGGCCCATCATCTTGCAGCCTTCATGGTCCTCAAAGATCCCACTCATTTTGTAATTTACTTCATGTAAAACCTCAAGTAAGTTTGTGGCATTGGATATCATGTCACTCTGGGAAGCATATACTATTTCAATTTTATAATTTTCAAATGTCATTTTCAGTCAGCCAAAAAGTAATTGCCTAAACTTTCATATTAAATTTTGGTCAGCATTGATTTCCTCCCCTGCTAAATTAAGTCTGCTTCTTCCTTTCTCTTTGAAGTGCAGTTTTTTCTGCATGCACTTTTTCTAACATCTAATACAATGTGTTTTAAATGCACAGGTTCCTTTGCATGTTTTTTTGGAATTTGCTCTTATACAAACATTGAAATCATGTTACTAGTATATTAAATGGGTGGTGGAATGGATTCCTCCAGGTAATGATTTATTAAGAATGATACAATAATGAAATAGAGAATTGTATATTTTAGTACAATTATAATAACATTTTGGTCCTGTCATGAAAGCACCTGGCCTGTTGTGATTTAATAGGAATGGAAAGGTTACTAACGCCTGTGTTTAGAGGTCAAGAGAGAAAAGTAAGATACTTTTGCAGAATGCTATGTGTAGTGAATCATTATCGATATGTTTGACATATTGAGAAGTAATTTTTGATTATTCTGTAAAGAACATCCTACTGATGTTTTAACATTCATAATTAATTTTTATGTTTGGTTAAATACATTTGGGTCTTTGGATTTTTTTTTTTCTTTCTCCAGGCATAAACAGCAATTTTGTCTTTACCAAAAATTAATTTTCACATTGTAAAAGCATTGAAATATTTTGTGATGCTTATTTCCAAAGAATTTCTCAGCAGATTTTTTTGGGGTAATATTATATATTGTGGGGAAAATATTCACAATAATTACTACAATCCTAAAAACTACAGTCTTTGGAAAAATAAATTTACACTTTTAGTCAAAAGATTTTCATAATGTGCTTTCCTTTCTTTTGACTCTTAGAAATTTGTAAGAAATGCCAGTTAGTACTTAGTAAAATATTCTTTGGCGTAGTTTTTCTAAATCAAACCTTTGTAACCAATTCCTTAGGCGTTGTGTTTAAGCTACGAGCGCCGGCTGCCGTACCAGCAGCAGAGCTTGCTGGAGAAGTGCGAGCCTCGTTTGGCTACTACTGCTTCGGCTAATTGCTTTTCCCCACCTGCCGCTGTAGTGGTTACAAGCAGTCCTGCAATATGTTGTCCCATTAATAAGCAAAGGTAGAACATTTTCTGAAAGGCAAAATAATACATTTTTAATTTGTATCATGCAATTCTGCTTTGCTTCTCAAAGACTGTCTCTTTCCTCAATTCAGAGGTGTGAAAGTAGGAGTTTTTCAGATGCATTTAAGCTGTCTTTTTCTAGTATTCTCAGTCACTAGGAGTGGGGTTGAGAAAAGCGGACTCTCAGGGTAACCCGGGAGCTTGTTTAGAAGCGTGTTGTATGTATTTACCAGCTTCAGTCCTAGTGCTTGATAGCACAGGAAAGCTTTCGGAGTTTATTATGAATGTGCTACACAAGTCCAAGGCCAGGGCGTTAAATGCACCCAGGACTTATTTTCCAGGTTGAAGTGAGACTATTTATAGTTGATGATATAATTTTTTCCAGGTACATGTTATTTTTGTTTTTTATAGCAAAGATGTCCTTTTATTATTTATTTTATTCATATAAAAATGTTCTCTTTTAAAAACAATTTTCATGAATATTTTGACCAAGATACGCTGTTGGACACTCCATAAATTAATCATGTCTTCTTTTTCTAGGCTGCACAGATTGTGCTAATATCGCTGTTTGAGTTGAACACTCCTGAATTTACTATGTTACTTGGTGCCTTGCCCAAAACATTCCAGGATGGTGCCACCAAACTCTTGCATAACCACCTCAAGAATTCCAGCAACACCAGTGTGGTGAGTGCTTCGGCCACGTTAGTGCCTTTGTGTATTGGCCATGGCCTCTGTGTGTCCCTCGTCTACAGCTTGCTCTAACAGCCAGCTTGCTTCCTCTCTTTTAATAGACTGGGTGTCTCAAGTGTGGAAGACCAGTTTTAATCCTGCCATATTCCCAATGAATGAATGAGAATGAACCTCGTATTTAAATATGGTCATTTTCACCCTGGTCTGTTTGCTAAATGGCTGGAGCGTCAGCCTGCGGACAAAGGGGTTGGGGCTTCGATTCTGGGTCACAGGCTCAATCCCTGACCCACTTGGGGCACATGCAGGAGGCAACCAATTGATTGTCTCGCTTACATCAATGTTTTCTCTTCGCTTCGCTTCTCTTCTCTTCTCTTCTCTCTCTCCCACCCCCTTCCTCCCCTCCTTTCTCTCTAAAAAATAAAGTCAATGTAAAAGATAGCCTTGGGTGAGGATTTTTTTAAAAAAGTAAATGTAGCCATTTTCTTTTTCTCTCTTTTTTTGAAAGATTTTTAATTGATTTTTAGAGAGGGGAATGGAGGGAGGGAGGGATTGATAGACAGAGAAAGAGAGACATTGATGTGAGAGCGAAACATTGATCAGCTGCCTCCTGCACATCTCCTACTGGGGATTGAGCCTGAAACCCAGACATGTGCCCAGACCGGGAATCACACCGGCCCCTTTTCAGTGCACAGGATGATGTTCAACCAACTAAGCCACACTGGCCAGGACAATATGGCCATTTCCTTAAGTTAGGTTATTCAATCAGTTGCCTGCTTTTTTATACTGTAAAGATGTAAATGCTCAATTGTGTCTGTTACTCTAGCACAGCTGGCATCAGTTACTCAGTTTCAGGAATGCCTATATGAAAGTCATCCATTTTTTGTTTAATATGCACTTAAAATTGGCCCCAAGGATTCAGAAAAAGGGTGAAAAGGCCAACGGAAAAGTGGACCATATCCTGTATTTAGCCCTGGAGTAATGATGCTTATTCTGCCTTCACGCCAGGGCTCTCCGAGCAACACAATTGGCCGGACTCCTTCCCGACACAACAGCAGCAGGACCAGCCCCCTGACCTCACCCACCAACTGTTCCCATGGGGGCCTGTCTCCAAGGTAATGAGATTCGACAGAAGTGAAGAAACTGAAGTGTAGCCTATTTTTATACTTTTTACCAAGATTAATGCAAAAAAGTGTATGGGTATCAGGAGATCATGGATTCCAGTCCTCAGCCAGATCTTAACTGAATAATCTTGGGCAACATCTACAGTGAAACGTGTGGTTTGTACTGAATGTTCTCTGAGATTCTTCTAACTCTGAGCACTGTCCAGTACCTTAAAGGTTTTGAAGCTAAGAAGTTACATTTAGCACGGCTACACATAGAAATTGTTAGAAACTCATCGCCAGTCCTCTGAGTGGTGGGAGCACTTGAAGAGGGTGTTTAGTCATTTACACAAGCCCTTCAGAGCCGCCCACACGTAGTCGGGGATAGTTTTGCAGCCCAGTGCCCATTCCAAGCATTGCTGCTATCATCCTGGGCTCATGTTTGCAGCAGAATGCTGCTCTGGGGGAGGAAGTAAGAACCCAAGAACTGACCTTGGAACAGCATTTCAGACTCATTGAATGTTGGCCTTATAGAGTCCGAGGCCGTGGCTGAGAGGAGAAGATGCTCTGCCTCAGGACCTGTAGTTAATGCTGCTCCTCCCGGCCGGGGTCGCAGCAGTCTGCAGGTGGCTCTGGGGACCTGGCATGTGCTGGAGGCCCCCAGGGCCTCCACTCAGAGTAGTTACTCTCTAGGCCAGACTTTGTAGGTAAGAGCCAGAGCCTGGGCCTGCCAGCGCCGTACATGGCTGTGCTGTCTACAAGAAGTCCTGGTCTTCGGGATCACTGACAGCAAGAATTAAGGGGCTGTGTCTTAAGTGTTGCTGACATCAAGATCTTAAAATTATAATAGTGCAAGGATGCCATTTTCCCTTTAAGGATTACCTCTCTAGTAGGAAGATAATCAAAACATAGGGTGTCTTTAAATTTTTATTTTTAAATGATCAAGAATCTCCCATACTCCTCTGTTCTTACCCGTGAATTTCTCTTCACTTCCTCAGGTTATCGTATAAATATTTTGGAACATAACAAATTTGTGTTTTTCTCTTGGTGAAACCAAGTGTTCTGTACGCTTATAGTCATAGTACCCTCCTGTTCATATTGCCTTAGGGTTATTCATCCAAAGGCCCCCTCCCAGCACCATAAGTAGAGTAAAGTCTGATGTTATGACTCCAAGTCGGGGCTGTTGTCATGATTCGCAGCAAGCCACTCTAATTAGACATTTGAGACCAGAGACTCATGAGAATGTGTCTGACTTTCCACAGGTGTGGCTGAGGCTCGGCTGGCCACTTGTTTTTAATGCTAACATCTCTGTATGTGTCACAGTGTATGATTGTCTTAAGTGGCCCGGGGTCAGTGCTAGCAGCTAAGTCACAGAGTTCTCTGGTTATAAAGTGTTGCTTCTGGAAATGATACTTTGCAACATCAGTGGGAAATCTGTTCTTTCATAATACACAGATCAGACTTCTTATGTTTTAATTATTTCATTATCAGGGTGGTACACTCTCTGGGTAATGAGCAAAAGGTAAAACTCTAAGTATTTTATTAATTATGCTAATAGTCTAAGTAAAAGATTGTTGGGAGCTGCTAGCAAAATTTTTTAGAGCTAAGAATTGTCTAAGTGTTAATCTCATGGATCCCTAAATTATTAAAAATTTTAATTTATTTTTTCCAGATCATCATTCATTCTTAATTGGCTTAACTTTAATGTTTACTGCTAGGGTTACAGGTCAGTAGAAGAAATGAAGAGATTTATTTTCTATATTAAAACGTCCAAGTATAGCCTAAATAGTTTTTTGGTTAAAAAATTCTTCTTTAGGGAATTACTTAGTTATGTAGTTTCTTTCTTTTTTTCTTTCTTAAATATATTTTTATTGATTTCAGAGAGGAAGGGAGAGGGGGAGAGAGAGAGAGAACATCAGTGATAAGAGAGAATCCTTGATCAGCTGCCTCCTGCGTGCCCCCCACTGGTGATCGAGCCTGAAACCCAGGCATGTGCCCTGATCGGGCCCTCCTGGTTCACAGGGCGACACTCGACCACTGAGCCACGCCGGCTGGGCCTGTCTTTCTTTTTTAAAAGCATGGGCCCTAGTCAGTGCTTAACTAGCCAGATGGGCTTAGCCAAGTTTGTTTCATTTGGAGAAATGATTTTCTCAACTAGAACTGCCCCAAGTAGGAAAAACGGCCTCACACCATCACATCCCTGGAAATATTCAAATAGGCGATGTGCCTTCTACCAGGAAAATTCTAAGAGAAAGGAACTCTTGCACTCACTGGGAGAATGGACTGGTCGCCCACTCCTGAGGAGACGGTCTGCGCGGGCTCTGGAAGCGCCCGTCCTCTTGGCCTGCGTGCCACCCATGACAGTGGCTTTCCACGCTGAAGGGGAGAAGTCAGCGCTGGTTGTTTTTTAATCTAATATTGACTATCAAAATGAACTGTTACTTTTTTCTCCAAAAATTCTATCCTTGAATCATGGTGGTAATAAGGAAGTATTCTAAAAAGATGGGGGTAGGAGATCTAATTTGGTGGTAGTTGTTTTTTAATCACTAGTGAAGAAGTCACTTTTATTAAGCCAATAGTATTAGATAAACCATAGCTAACAGGCTAAACTTTTGTGGAACATTCCGTCACTTGTTTCTGTGTGAGGGAGGAATTACTGCTTATTCCCATCTAGTAAACAAATACTACTGGGTACTTGGAGAGGAGAGTTCTGACCTGCAGTTTTCATCATTGAACACCCTGTACCCAGTGTGGTTTATGTTGAATGGAAACAGCGTTGCAAGGACTTTAGAAATCCATTGCCTTGAAGATAAAAAAGTATGTGGCAGTCCTCACTCCGGTGCTTGGCAGACATGCCGTAGAGCCGAGCGGCACTGCCACAGTGACCTCTGCCACCCCTGGCAGTCCCAGGTCGCTCCGGTGGGTTTGCATTCACCACCAGAGGGTCAGGACTGTCCGTAGAATCACAGTGGGTGCATGGGGAGCCCAGCCGTCCGGAGGAGCGAGCAGAGCCCCGGCCTGAGAGGGTTGCCCTCCGCCGACCCAGTGTGTGAATAGAGACCGTTCTTAGGCCCTTTAATGGCCTCTCACTCTCATCTCCACACTTCATTTGTCTTAGGAAATGGGGCGTGACTGTCCTCAGGTGGAGATGAGCTTTGTGCTCCTGCTCGTAGCACTGCGAGGAGCCGCAGCGGGCGGTGTGTGCAGGAGTGCTGTCCCTGCGCCCAGCCTCCCCGGCCTCCTGTCTCCTGTCCAGCCGGGCTGCCCCAGCCTTTCCCAGGTCCCTGGTTCTCTTGAATTGCAATAGTTGTAAGAAGTCCCGGCAGGGCGCCTGGCAAGCCCAGATCATGTAGTGCCCCGTGTGATGGAAGAGGAGTACTTGTGTTCGCAGGTGATTTTAGTCTTCGCATTAGGTGACAGGAGCGGAGGGCTTGGATCTAGATGGCCCTCTCTGAGCTGGCTAGCTGAGAGTTGGCACCCTAGCCTTCCAGTGGTGACGTTACTGTTTCAGGAGGAAATGATTTGTGGCAGCCTCAGAATTCCCATCTGATTGGACCCCAGCCTCTGGCCAGAAGGACACGTTCTCTGAGTCTTCCTGCTATAGTTCCTGTGGTCCCATTTGAATTAAGGCCTGTAGTTCCTTCTTTGGTTCTTTCTAAAACAATTGATTGCATGATCTGAAACGGAATATCCATGTATTTTTTTAAGTGCCTATAATGTCCTTCCCATGTAGGCGTGTGCACACACTTCACTCGGAATCCCCTGTGATTTAAAAATGTAAATGCATGACCGAGGGGGAAAGGATTGCAGTCTTATCAAGGACCAAATTGTAACCAAAAAAAAGTGTTCTTTGTCTCTGTGTGGTGAAGTATTAACTTTGCTCCAATGAATTTTGATAGAACTTTGTCAAGGAAAGAGCAGACTCTAAGACACTTAGAATGTAGCTTCTTCCTCCTCCCTTCCCCTTTGCCTTTTTGTTTCTCTTTCTGATTTTCCTCTTCTGATCACTGCAGTCGGTTATGGGGTTGGAGTGCCGATGGGCTATCGAAGCACCCCCCTCCCTTTTCTCAGCCCAACTCCATTCCCAACGCTCCCTCCCACAAGACTCTCAGGCGCTCTTACTCTCCCAGGTAACAAGCTACCTGTAAACTTGTCTGAGGTGTCACAATATTATTGCATCCCCAAGGTCGTCTCAGTCTTTGAAAGCCTCTCAGCTGCCTCCAGTGTGGCCCTGCTTTGGCTTAGACTAGCAGGAGGAGAGCCTTGGTGAGAAGCGTGAGCAGGTGCGTGATCCTTGTCGGACCTCATGAGAGCAGTTCCTCCCATGTCACAAGGACAGAGGACCCTGTCGTCAGCATCTCCTGTGGCGAGCCTCGCCCAGTGCGGTGCTCAGCCCCCAGAAGGTGCCCAGGCAATGCGTGAAGTCAGGCAGGCACAGCAGTTTCCTTCGCTTTCTTCTCAGGGTACAAGGCATTCCCACCAAGATCAAGTCGGACCTGCTCTTCCCAAACGCCACCTCCGCTCTCAGGCCTGCTGGTGTGAGTGTGGACTGACAGCCTGCGTAATGCCCGCTCACCTGGTGGTAGTCTCAGGACATAGACCCAGAAAGGAAGCCCTGAGAAGGGAAGGGCGTTTTGCTACATCTCAGTGAAGGACCCCGGCCTCTAGCAGGAGGGCTGTTGGTACCCTCACCAGCCCCTGCTTCAGTGGGACAGTGCAGCTGAGTCTGGGGGAGGGGCGGGGCCGGCTTCAGACGGTAAATCCGTGGCACAGAGCAGGGGCCAGGCGTTCCTGCAGAAAGCGACAGGTCTCTTCGGTGCTTTGTGTAAGGTTCCGAGACCAAAGAACCCGTCCCCTAAGGCTGCGGTCGGCAGGGCAGCGCAGCCGGTGGCGGTGCTTTGTCTGATGGGCTTGTGCCCCCCGCCAGGGCGGCGAGCGTGAAGCCCACTTCTGAGCGCTGCAGCGAAGATGACAGCGAGGCTGTGCATGGCAAACAGCTGAGTGTTTTAACAGCGTCTTTCTTTTGAAACATGCAGTCTAAAGTCACTTCTGACGTGGAGCGAACCCTGCAATTACTGTAGGTAGGCACGGTTAGGCCCGGGCACACCGAGGGAGGTGTCCCTGCTGTCCTCAGCGTTAGTAATGCATGTCGCTACACTTCCTTTTTTTTTCTTTTTTAAGATTAATCAGGCCTCAAGTTATAAGACCAGTTTAATGTCTCCCGGTAAACTGTGCCCTAATGGGCACCAAGCTTCACCCAGCCAGTCTCCCCAGCCAGCTGCCATGCCCTCCGAGGATGCCCTGTTCCCAGAATCCTCTTTTTCACGTGGCACAGTAATGCAGCTGATGTTTAACAAACGCCTGTATCTTATGCAACCATTGGGAGAGAGGTGATGAGCTTTTACATTTAGAAAATCTATTTCTCACGTAAAACTAAGGAAATCTAAGTTTGTCTCTGCTCTATACCAAAACCCTATTTATTTCATAACAAGGAACAATTATCCTTTTCTATACCCTACAAAATAACAACATCTAAGGAGACAAATTTCTCGTCTCCGGTTTCTCTTTCCTTGGCAACCTGACCTCGTGCGCCTCCCCACCCAGGATCCACACCCTTCACAGCCTGCGGCCCAGAGCTCTGTTGGGCTCAGTGTTGGGTGCGTGGCTGACCCTAGGTCAGTGACTGCTGGCCAGTGGAGCCACTCTTGCTCATCTAAAGGCTCCTGAGTCAAACTTTCTGGGCTCTAGTCACAGGTTTACAGGGACCAGGGCCTGGCCTTTCCCTAAGGGTCATTCCCGAGCTGTCTCCGAGCTGAGTGCGGGGCAGGGGACAGGCGGGCTACCCCCAGCGAGGCTGCTGCGTGCGTCTTGCTGCTCCCTCAGCATGTGGCTTGTTGGGGCCACTGTGTCTACAGTTCCCTGCTGACGGCATTCACGGAGTTTCCTTTTTCTGTGTGACATGAGGGCTCAGAGGTGTTGATCTGAAAAAAGACAAATCAAGCCAAAGCATAAAATAGCCCAGAAAGTAGCCCTGTTTCCTGTTCGAGGGAAACAATGATCTCTCTCACCTGGAACTCACAGTTTTCGCTTCGTACCAAGGAGCCGCTTCGAGACCTCAAGCTAGCGAGCCTGAAAGGAGCGCCTGGCCTCGTCATGCACTTGGGCTCCTGCAGTGGGGTCTGCCCTGCTTTAGTAATTGACGGTCAGAAGGAGGGGCATTAGCTGGCAGAATCCTTTACTTCCTTTTTTAAAAAGAGGCTACTATAATGCTAAAGTTATGTGAACTGAAATGAAATATTTTAAGGAGGTTCAGATGAAGAAAAATGAGATGAATTATGTGAAAGTTAACATCATCTGAAGCGACATACGGAAAATAATATTGTGACATCCCTTTAAAAGCTGAACATCATCAGACTTCTTCCTGTCCATCCCATCTTTCTTTCTTTCTTTTTTTCTTTTTGGTGTATGTGTATGTGCATGGGCCATGTTATTAGTTTTGATTGTTTTGATTCTAAGTATTTTAAGACATCTTTTTACATCTTATATATGTATTTTTTATTCAGTCTTTATATATTAAAAACAGTGTACTGGCCAGATGTATAAATGCTTTTGCTCATACATAAGCTGGGATTGTGGTGTTTGTGGAGGTTATGGAGAGATAACGTTGGAAATTTAGAAGGACTGGAAATCTTGAATTCTGTTCGTTTTTATCCCACCTCCTGTCCGTGTATACATGGAATTTTAGCTGTATGTTCAGGCTCATTCCTTTCTGTTTGACGCCAGAGCCAGTCTTTGAGTTGATGTGCCTGTTTGTGAACTGGCCACGCACAGTTAGGGTGTGTATTTTCTTCCATCAGAAAAGAAAAGTGCGTTCTCTCTGGGCCGGTTCTGCAATTTTAGGCAGCTGGCTTCCATGTCTTAAGAGTGGGTTCGGCCTTACGCTCCAGCAGAACCTCACTAGCCTGGAAAATACTTGCATCATTGCACCCTCAAGCCAGCCTGACTCCTCCAAGTGAGAACTGTCCAAATCCCATCTTGCTCGCCTGCCCAAGCCTTTAAAAAAAGGGGGAGGGGAGGGGCTTAGGAAATGTATTTGTTTTTAAGTGATAGGAACTTACCTCTTGTGAGAATGTGCAGGGTCGAGTGTGCTGTCCTTTGGAAGGGCTCCTGCCCGTGGGTGCTTAATTCATTATTTCTCTCAGAGCAGTGGTCGGCAAACTCATTAGTCAACAGAGCCAAATATCAACAGTACAACGACTGAAATTTCTTTTGAGACCCAAATTTTTTAAACTTAAACTATATAGGTAGGTACATTGTTATTAACTTAATTAGGGTACTCCTAAGCTGGCCTTTGCTAAAAACTCAAGGGGCCAAAGAGCCGCATGTGGCTCGCGAGCCGCAGTTTGCCAACCACTGTCTTAGAGGAACAGAAAGATTGCCGTCCTTAGTCTCCCATCCAAGTACTAACCAGGCCCGACCCTGCTTAGCTTACGAGATCAGATGAGATCGGGCGTGTTCAGGGTGGTATGGCCGTAGACAAGATTGCCGTCCTTAGTAATGGTGAAAGCTTCCTTATATACATATACAGCGAAGGACTCTTTAGTGTCCCAGCAATCCTCTGCGTAGCTCAGGACTTTTTGCAGCCACATAGACCATGTAACTGATTTTTTCCTGGGTATTTTTTGAAACAAGTGACATCTAAACTAAGTTATAGTTTGGACTTGTCTTTGTTGAGTGTTCCTTCCCGTTTTGCTTTCTTTATATTCTTGTATTTTTCCGTGCTTTTTTTTATATATTCTTAGTGAGGGGCAGTTGATGGATTTTGTTCTTGGGATTTTCAATTTCAGTGTACTTTTCAGACACCTAAGGCCACTTGTTGATACACTGTATTACACCAAAGGCTGGTTAGGATTTTTGCTTCATTTCATTTTAGTTATGCTAAATTTTTTTTAAAAAGGACATCAGTTGACAATCACTTTTCTTTAAGGGAAGGATATTTTTGTTTTTTTTAAAGATGGTTTTAAACATGTATCTAGAAACTGACTCATCTTTATAAGAACAGTTCTTATTATAAAACTCCAAAATAAGCATCTACAAGGATTTGATATTCCCAAAAAGTTCCTGGGTTGGATGGCCGAGTTAGACTCTCAGGAGCCCAGTGGTAAGGTGGAGCTGACTTCAAGTTATAGGGTTGGTGTTTTAATTTTGTTTAGTTTTGAAATACATTTTTATTGATTTCAGAGAGGAAGAGAGAGGGAGGGAGGGAGGGAGAGAGAGAGAGAGAGAGAGAGAGAGAGAGAGAGAGAGAGAGAGAGAGAAACATCAGTGATGAGAAAGAATCATTGATCGGTGGCCTCCTGCATGCCCCCTACTGGGGATTGAGCCCACAACCCAGGCATGTGCCCTGACTGGGAATTGAACCCTGATCTCCTGGTTCATAGGTCAGTGCTCAGCCACTGAGCCACACGAGCTGGGCGGTAACACAGGATTTTATGTACAAGTTTCTGATACTGGTGCCCATAACCCAGCTTTGTGAAGTCATTTGCTTTGCTCCTCTGAAATCTGTTTGTAATCTAGCTTTACTTTGAAGTACCCATTCCTCTTATTTTAAGTTTGTACATTTGAGACCAGTAACAACCAGTCTACTTTCTTCCATGCTCAAGATATGCAGGTTATTTTTCCATTTCATTACCTCGTGCATTCATTCAGTCACCAGTCGTCACCCTTTGAGTTCTTGCATCCTCGTGGTTGTTTCCCGCTGGTTCTGATGGCGTGCGATGCAGTGTGTTAGGACCAGGCTTGACAGGGAAGGTGTGTACCTGTCTGACAGTGGTGCTGTAATAAAAGGTGTCTTCTTCTCATTCCACCTGAATCACCGAAAGAAACAAAACTTACCTCACTCCGTAAATTATTAGAAGAAATGTATGCACACATCTCAATTCTATGCATATACCTCAATTTAAGAAAGAAAATATTTTGATCTTTAGCATGCTGGACTATGATACAGAGAACCTGAACTCGGAAGAAATCTATAGTTCTTTGCGTGGAGTTACAGAAGCCATTGAAAAGTTTAGTTTTCGAAGCCAAGAGGATCTGAATGAGCCAATTAAACGAGATGGCAAGAAGGACTGTGATATTGTAAGTATCCCCGGACTAACAGAGAACTGTATATCGATTAAGTGATGATTAATGATTCTTCTGAACACTGACCACTGTCATTACTGAGCTTCCTCGTTATTTTTAGCGTGTAATAGAAAGGATTATTTCTAGAGGCCCCAGGCAATTTTGAGTTACCCTTGATGTCTTTGTGAAAATTTCAAATACCTTTTTTCTCAGTTTGCTTTTGGGTGTGCTAGTCATATTTTTGTTCCTATGATGTGATAAATTGTGAGCCTGCACCAGATACCAGCAGGGCTGAGTGGGAGCTCTGATCTCATGCGGAGGCAGGCATATAAGCAGGAGATTGTGGTGCATGCGGTGGCTGGTCGGGCTCAGCACGAAGACCCACCAGGACCAGTGTTGGCGCCCAGGGAGGATCTGCAAGCGATGAAGCATGAAAGCCAAGTAGGAGGTTGTAGTCAGAGCAGGGGTGCGAAGGTGGAGAGATGGGAGTGGTTCCCCCTGAGTGGAGGGAGGGAGCATGCTGTGTTTGGGGGAGGTCTGGAGAAGCGGCTATAGAGGTGGCTCAGGCAGGCTCACCCCAGGGGGGTTTCCAGCCGTGTCTTGACTTCGCTGGGAACACTGGAGAGTCCGTGAAGGATTTTAACCCGGGACGTGGCATGGTCACATGAAGTTTTAGGAAGATTGCTGTCACTCAGATGGAGAATTATTCCAAGGCATTTGGGTTCAGTAGGGAAAAAGCAAAAATAGAAGACTTACAGGTCTGACTAGGACTCATGAGTAGGTGCTGGTGCAATTCCATGAGAAAATTTCATAGCAGGAGGGAAAATGTATATGATAACCCTTTGAATACATGTGACTTCCAAGACCTGCGCGGTATCCAAGCAGACGTATCCATTAGGCCTCTGGATATGGCCGTCGGAAGTTTAGGCCAGCGAGTTAGGCTGGAGACAGACTTGAGGGGCATTGATTGACTAGTTGCTCCCTGGGAACCAAAGAAAAGCAGATGAAATCAACCAGGTAAAGGGTAAAGGCAAAATCTGAAGGAGCACCAACACTAAGGAAGAAGCTGGAAGAAAAGCTGGAGAGGATGGGGAGGCCCGGAGCATGTGGTGAATGGAGTTACGGGGAACTCTCGGGAGGAAGTTCTGGCCAAGGGTTCAAGCTGCATGTGCTCTGGAGCCCATCAGTCAGACCCGGAGGGAAGGGCCCCATTGGATTTTTAATTTACTATATACATTCAAATTCCGTGTTAACCTAGAACCGTGGTCGGCAAACTGCGGCTCACGAGCCACATGCGGCTCTTTGGCCCCTTGAGTATGGCTCTTCCACAAAATACCACGGCCTGGGCGAATCTATTTTGAAGAAGTGGCGTTAGAATAAGTTTAAGTTTAAAAAATTTGGCTCGCAAAAGAAATTTCAATCGTTGTACTGTTGATATTTGGCTCTGTTGACTAATGAGTTTGCCGACCACTGGGCTAGAGCACATAAAACACATGCTCGTTCACCAGTGTCTTGATTTAGAGCCAAGACCTTCTCTTTGAGAAGGGGCCCACCGTTTACTTTCGTGTTCTTCTTAAGTAAATTTACACTTAGTCACAGTCCACACTTTACAGGTTTTGTTTCTCCTCGGAGTCCATCGGACTTTGTGAGCATGGTTCCGAGCAGGGTTGACAGTGGAAACAGGTAACAGTGAGTTGAAAAGTGAACAAACTGGAGAGAGAAGAGGGCGTTCAGGCGTTCCCCATGGGAGAGGCCTGACCTGTGTGAGTGCCGACGGGCCAGAGAGAGAAGAATGCTCCCTGTGATGAGGAGGGCCCATTGGTGGACGCGGGCCCCTGAGGACATGGAGGGATGCGATCTGGGCCCTGCTGAGGAGCTGGCCTTGGCCAGAAAGGAGGGGCAGGAAGACGGAGGGTTCCCCCGACAGCTCCCACTCTGCGCCATCAGTGGACAGAGGCCTGGCACTGGGCTGCTGGGAGGGACTGGGAAAGGTTTCCAAGCAGCTGGGGGTCGGGGCAGGGCTCTGCCTAGTGAGCAGACGCCCTGCAGGAACAGGGGCCTCTGGGAGGAGGTGGGTGCCTGGGTATTACTCATCCCAGCTGTAAATGTAACAGAATCACCATCTCTAGAGATAATGAACTTGAACGTTTTACTGTGCATTTTCTATTCCTTTATGTGTATTTATACATTAATGTGTTTCGGGGAGGAGGGGGGATGTGCAGAGTATTTTTAAAATAAAAGGGACATCTGCCCTAGCTAGTTTGGCTCAGTGGATAGAGCGTCTGCCTGTGGACTGGAGGGTCCTGGGTTTGGTTCCGGTCAAGGGCACATGCCCGGGTTGTGGGCTCCATCCCCAGTGGGAGGAGTGCAGGAGGCAGCCAATCAGTGATTCTCTCTCATCATTGATGTTTCTATCTCTCTCTCTCCTTTCCTCTCTGAAATCAATAAAAATACATTTTAAAAAGAAATAAATTAAAAGGAAAGCGGCATCAAAGTGTGCATCCTGTTTCACAGGGGACACGAGTGCCGTTCCTTCAGAGCTCCCTGAATTTTGTGGCTGGGTGGTAATCCACATGGAGGGGCCACACTCCTGTCCCCAGTGCCCTGTGTTTTGGAACATTTAGCTGTTTTCAACTTTTTAAAGCATAAAAATACTGTGCTGAGAGTTGAAAGGAATGAAGCGTGGTATGAGAAGTAGAGAGCTGGGCCAGGAAGCCTCAGCACTGTCCAGGGCGGGAGGAGCGGAGGCTGGAGAGGAAGCGGCGAGGCCAGAGGAGAGCCGAGCCGACCTGCTGCAGAGACAGGGCTGTCCGCTGGAGGGGGGCCTCTGGGAGCATGAGAAGAGGCAGTGGCAGCGAGGAGCTGAGGTTCACCACTCAACCTCTTGGCCGCTGTGACCAGGTTTTTAACTATGAAGCTGAGGTAGATCTAATACTGTGTTGAAGGTGGGACTGGGAGCCAGTCTGCCTCTTCGTAAGCTTGACCAGTGACCCGTCTGAGGAGGCAGCCGCTCACGCGTGGGCGTCAGAGCCAGGGGAGGCGGTTCACAGAAGCAGAGACGCCAGCTTTGTTTCAAGTACAAGTTACAACACTTAGTGCCAGAAAGGCTAAGAGGGACATGTCGTGGCGGCATGGCAGATTGTCGCCGTCATTGTGGAACTTAGTAAAGCGACATTTAGCAAAAGGACTTTAGTTTCATATCCTTTAATGATCTTTCTTCTAACAAGCTCGGCAAAAAGAAAAAGGATAAGTTTTTACGCAAAGTAGTTTATTTTCATATTATTTATAATGGCCAAAACCAAAAACTAAAAAATAAGTATAAGGGGAATAGTTGAGTAAATCTTATTATAATTAAAGGCTAATATACAAATCCAACTGAACAGCAGAACAACTGGTCGCTATGATGCGCACTGACCACCAGGGGGCAGATGCTCAATGCAGGAGCTACCCCCTGGTGGTCAGTGCGCTCCCACAGGGGGAGCACCGCTCAGCCAGAATCGGGGCTCATGGCTGGCGAGCGCAGCGGTGGTGGCAGGAGCTCTCCTGCCTCTGAGGCAGCACTAAAGATCCCTCAGAGGGGTCCCAGACTGCGAGAGGGTGCAGGCTGGGCTGAGGGACACCCCCCCCCCCCCCCCCCCCGCAGTGCATGAATGCCGTGCACTGGGCCTCTGGTTACGGTTATAAAAACTGTTTATGTGGGACATGCTTACGCTACGAGGAAAACAAAGTACAGTGCATCCCAAAAATGTATACACCCTTTAACAGGGGGTAGCTCAATTTTGAAAATGAAATTATTTTAATAAACACTGCCTTTATAGTTATTCACAGTGTGTGTACATTTTTGGGACACCCTGTATATGGCAGTATGTGCACTGTGATTCCCATGCTATAAAACATGCATGTAGACAAGGACAGGGATAAAAAGCAAAGTGTAAAAAGTAAGATTTTTTTGTTTTTAAAAGTGATTAGAATTAGGATAGCTGAGCTTTATTTTTTGAGTGTCTTTGTTCTTTAAAACTCTCCCTTTATAAGTGATTTTTCATTATAAAAATGTTTTATTTTTAGAAGAGAGTTACAAAGAGAAGAAAATTAAAATCATCAATGAATTATCTTCCCTGAGAGAAAACCCCTGTTAAATCATTTTGTTCATATCCATGCATGTATTTTACAGTAGTATTATATTAGTAAACAATCTTTTTTGGGATCAGTGTTTGTCAAATATTTTCCAGCAATTTCACTAGGAATATGTCCAAAACAGTAGAAAGAAGGGACTTGAACACATATTTCTATTCCAGTGTTCATGGAAGCCAAGAGGTGGAGAACCCAGTTTCTATCAACAGGCAAATGGATTTTTTAATGTGATGCGTATGCAGTGGAAGACTATTTAGCCCTAAAAAAGGAATGTGATACTGACACATGTTGCAATACCAATGCAACTTGAAAATACTGTGCTAAGTGAGATAAGCCAGACACAGACAGATGGATATTGTATGCTCCCACTTATGTGAGGCACCCTGCGTCACATTCATGGAGGCAGAATGTGGAATAGAGGTTACCAGGCTAGGAGGGCGGGAGTTAGTACATGATGGGTACAGAGTTTTGGTTAGGAAAGATGAAAAGGTTTTGCCCAAAATCTAACATGGGATAATGGTTACACAACACTGTGAATGGGAGTAATGTCGCTGAATTGTACACTTAGGGTTAAAATGATGTATGCGTATTATACCACAATTTATGAAAAGCACGTGCATCAGCACAAGGGGTCCGGCTGCTGAGGCTGTTTTCACTTGCTTTAGTCACATGTCTGGGTGCGGAGAAGACAGCTGCTGTTCCCCAGTCAGCCCGTGCCCGCTCTTGTCCCAATGCCGCTGGAGAAGGCCTGGAGAAGGGGCTCAGAGAGGGAAGGAGTCAGAAGCATGGCAGGGACAGAGGACCAGGGGTTTCATTTGTTGAAGACAAGACTCAGAATCTATTAGAAAAAAGATATTTTGGAAAACAGTAAAAAACCTGTTCTTTTTGTTTAATCCTCACCAAAGATATTTTTCCATTGATTTTTAGAGGGTGGAAGAGACAGGGAAAGACAGAAATATTGATGTGAGAGAAACACATCGACCGGTTGCCTCCTGCACTCACCCTGACCAGGGCCTGGGCTGGGGAGGAGCCTGTTACTGAGGTACATGCCCTTGACCGGAATCGAACCCGGGACCCTTCAGTCCACAGGCAGACGCTCTATCCACTGAGCCAAACTGGCGAGGGCAAAAGACCTGTTCTTTGACCCAGCGTAAAGACTGACTGAGTCAGAAACATGCAAAGGAAGAACGGCCTGTAGGGGATCCTGAGTCCTCCATTGCTAGAGACCCTTAGCCGTGGTTTGGCTCCCCGCGTGGTGGACCGTGTGCAAGGGGTTCTCGGCCAGCAGCACCGCGTTCCATCTGGTGGTGGTGGTTGGGGCTTGTCGGCCTGGTGTCGGGCTGCAGTGAGGAAGCCCTCTGTTTTACAGGAAGTGCCAGGCTCTAGTGCTGGTCCAGGTTTCTGAGGAGCGGGGTGGGAGTGTGGCCTTCATTCTCAAGGGACTTTCCAGAATTTCATGTTATTAATCTCTCAAAAAATGTTTGCATAAAGTTAATCCCACGTTCAAAGTAAAACAGATTTTACGTGTAATTTAATGATAGAATAGATGACAATATAAGCATATTCGGTTCCCTTTAAGGCAGTTTATGAAGTAGATATTTACAAATTGAAATTCTAACAGCTGTTCTTTTGTCAGCGGCCAGATTTCAAGTGAGAAGTCTCTGGCTCTCCTAATGCTTCTGAAAACATAAGGAAACGTTTTTTAAAAGTCCTAGAAAGGACTGACAGTGTTTTGTGCGCAGGTGTCCCGAGATGGTGGAGTTGCATCCCCTGCCACGGAGGGCCGGGGAGGCAGTGACGTGGTGGAAGGAGGCAGAACAGCTCTGGACAACAAGACCTCCCTGCTCAACACCCAGCCTCCGCGCGCCTTCCCAGGGCCGCGGGCGCGCGTGACTACAACCTGTACCCCTACGCGGACACCATCAACACCTATGACAAGACAGCCCTGAAGGAGGCCGTGTTTGACGACGACATGGAGCAGCTTCGAGATGGTTTGTCTTTTTTTGTGTGATTGTCCCCCATCCAAAAGTTTCTACCAGGGGCTTCCCCTCCTGTCTGACCAACTCCGGGCATATTGGTCGAAGGGACATGGAAACGTTGGTCAGGCCTGGTTAGTCCGATGTTCAGCAGCGACATGTCTGCTGTGTGCTTGGGCATGGAAAGCACAACAGTGAACCAAAGGACGCACAGTCCCCGCCCTCCAGAGGCACACGGGCGACCTCAGGTTGCAGCTGTGATGGCTGCAGTGAGAGAGGCTCAGGGGGCCGTCAGGGGGCCGTCACTCGGACCCAGGGCCCGAGGAGCTCGGGGGAGGAGTTAGTGAGGTGGAGCGCAAAGGCTCGGCAGTCCCGGTTCTGGGCTCAGCGTGTTGCCCGTGGAGCTGTGGGAGTCGGGTCCGAAGCACCACTGGGCTCCCCTCCCCCTCCCCAGCGTGTCCGCAGCTGTTCTGGAACTGCTCCAGGTGACTGCCCTGCCGCTGGGAGACGGCTCCGGCATGCGCCGAGCCCTCGCATTGCCTTATCAGTCCGCTGCTGCGCTCATGCTTTACACACGGCATCCAGTGTGGAGAGTGCTCATGCTTTACACACGGCATCCAGTGTGGAGAGCGCTCCTGCTTTACACACGGCATCCAGTGTGGAGAGCGCTCCTGCTTTACACACGGCATCCAGTGTGGAGAGCGCTCCTGCTTTACACACGGCATCCAGTGTGGAGAGCGCTCCTGCTTTACACACGGCATCCAGTGTGGAGAGTGCTCATGCTTTACACACGGCATCCAGTGTGGAGAGCGCTCCTGCTTTACACACGGCATCCAGTGTGGAGAGCGCTCCTGCTTTACACACGGCATCCAGTGTGGAGAGCGCTCCTGCTTTACACACGGCATCCAGTGTGGAGAGTGCTCCTGCTTTACACACGGCATCCAGTGTGGAGAGTGCTCCTGCTTTACACACGGCATCCAGTGTGGAGAGCGCTCCTGCTTTACACACGGCATCCAGTGTGGAGAGCGCTCCTGCTTTACACACGGCATCCAGTGTGGAGAGTGCTCCTGCTTTACACACGGCATCCAGTGTGGAGAGTGCTCCTGCTTTACACACGGCATCCAGTGTGGAGAGCGCTCCTGCTTTACACACGGCATCCAGTGTGGAGAGCGCTCCTGCTTTACACACGGCATCCAGTGGACATGCGGCAGTTTCCGTTGTGCAGATTAAGCAGCCAAGGTTCAGAAAGGTTAAATTACTTGCCCAAGTGTAGCATGTTCACTATGGAATAGAGCTAGTCCAGCTTTTTCTGACTCTGTTAAGACCGTAACAAGTAAGTAAGTATATTTTGGTGTGATGGTATTTTATTTGGAACTTAATTTGTTTTCCACCTCATTGTCATGTTGACACATTTGGTTTATTTCAGCTTAGCAGTCATTTTAGCTGTCTGCATGACAGAGGAGCTGCCTGAGCTAAAGCTGACCCAACTTAGTAGTCAGTTTTTAAAAAGCACACACATAAAAAAAAAAAAGCATATATATATACTTTTTCTGGGCCCGGCAGGGGGTGTGCTGGCGTGGAGAAGTCCCGCCGGTGTGAAAGCAGGCGCCCAGCCGGTGAAAGCATAGTCCTGGCTGTTCAGAGCTCACTGCTCAGAGCTCACTGCTGGTGGCTGCAGTGTGCGTCCCAAGCGTCTGCTCCCTGGTGGAGGCCGGGTTCGTGTTGGTCTGACTTGCCCTTTCTGGAGCACTGGCCTGTGGCCTTTCATTGCTCATAGACTTGGGGCATCATTTCACTTACCACTGTGGGTCTTGTTGAAGATGGAATAGGGATTAGGATGTTAGTTGTTATTATTCAGCAACTGGATAATAAAAGACTTGGAGAAAAAGGTGGGCAGAGCAGGGGGAAATGATAGAGTTCTTTCACATTTCAGACTTTCTTCTATGTTTGTTCCCCAATTTTGGAATCTAAAGAAATGTGCACATGCAAATTAAGTAGTTCCTGCCCTAGCTGGTTTGGCTAAGTGGATAGAGTGTCAGCCTGAGGACTGAAGGGTCCTGGGTTCGATTCCACTCAAGAGCACATGCCTAGGTTGCGGCCCAATCCCCAGTGGGGGGTGTGCAAGAGGCAGCTGGTCAGTGATTCTCTTTCATCATTGATGTTTCTCTCTCTCCCTCTCCCTTCCTGTCTGAAATCAATAAAAATATATCTTTTTTAAAAAGTAGTTCCTGATGATTTGTCTGGCTCATTTCTTCACCCTTTCTATTCAAAGTGAATTCAGAGTGGAGGTCTCTTAAAAGAACATGCAGAGAAAGGATATGCTCTTCTGCCATAGGTTCAAGCCCTTGCAAGTCATTTCACTAAGAGGTGTTGGCAAGTTTTACAGTCGACCTTGGCTGGTGTTGGTCTCCTGTGCTAGTTCCTAACCTCTGGACATTCCGAGGAGGGGGTGTTGATCGGATGGAACTGTAAGGCGTGCCTGGAGGAAAGTGCTCCGGTGGAGGGGATGCGAGTGAGGGTGTTCCATGCAGGGCCTGACTCAGCCCTGCGCAGTGGAGGTAGAGTTAGGAGGGGCTTTGCCGGGGCTTCTTCTCCTTATCTGAACCGATGAAAGAAGTAGTTTCTCCCCTTTGTCTGAATTGGAAGGGGGGAAGATGGTAAGGCAGGATAGAGACATTGAGTATTGGTGCTCGATACCTATTTTCCCACCTCTGTTTGGGTTTTTAAAATATATAGTTATTGATTTCAGAAAGGAAGGGAGAAGGGAGGGAGAGATAGAAACATCAGTGACGAGAGAGAATCATTGATCAGCTGCCTCCTGCACATTGCCCACTGGGGATCGAGCCCACAACCCGGGCATGTGCCCTGACCAGGAATCAAACCGTGACCTCCTGGTTTATAGGTCGACCCTCAACCACTGAGCCACGCTGGCTGGGCCCGCCTCTGTTTGGACAGTTAGTTTGGTGGAATGACCTGCTGCGGGTGTAGAGTGAGGCTCGGGCGCAGGTCAGGATGGAGGGGGTGATGGGAAGAGTCCGGAGGGCAGAGGAGGGTGGCTGCGTCGCCGAGGCAGCACCTGCAGCCGGCGTCCCTCGTGCAGTAACGTCTGTGTTGTGTCTCACAAGTGCCCATTGACCATTCGGACTTGGTGGCGGACCTTCTGAAAGAGCTGTCCAACCACAACGAGCGTGTGGAGGAGCGGAAGGGCGCCCTGCTGGAGCTGCTCAAGGTCACCCGGGAGGACAGCCTGGGCGTCTGGGAGGAGCACTTCAAGACCATCCTGCTCCTGCTCCTGGAGACCCTTGGAGACAAAGACGTAAGGGCTGCTCTTCTGCATTCCCTTCCGGGGGGGGTGGGGGGGGCTGCTCTTGTGGGGATGCTCAGCCCTCCTTTCCTGCTGGGCTCACTTCTTACATCAGAGCACGTCCGAACTGGCCTCGGAGCCCCAGGTAGCAAGCCCCGCCTAGTGTACATGCACGTGTGTTTGTGACTGGCTGTCTAGTCGACGAGGGGACTTGTTCCTGCATCAGGTCACTTTACACAAAGTTTCTTAGAACTCTGTTAGCCTAAAATGTTGTTTGTAACAATGAGCTTTTTTCCTTGTAAGTTTTATTTTTGTTTCATGTTTAATTGTGAAACAGATAAGTTCCTTTTTAAAGACCCTACTAAATGCTGCATTCCGGCACATTCTGCCTCGGTCACCCATGCTTGCTTGCGTCAGAGTCTCGCGCCAGGCTCAGGAACCAGGGCTGTTAGCATCGTCTGTTATTTTCTGTTGTTATTTTTAAAGTAAAGGCCCTCTTCACACTGTGACATCTGAATGTGACACACTAGGCATTTGCTATATAATCTTAAAGGCGGGAAGAATCCAGCCCTGCCTTGCCCCGTGCAGCTGGCCCGTCCACAGAGGCAGGAGTAAATGTAGGGATTGCCAAGCCAGCCGCGTCCCTCCGCGCTGGGCTCTGTGTCCGCAGCAGAAACAGAAATCGCCTGAACGTGGGGAAGAGCTCCACGGGCAGGACGGGCGGAGGTTTGACACAGCCTGGTAAAGGTCATGCGCAGGGTCATGCTGATGGTGACGGGGGTGGGAGACAGGTGAGCAGGAGGCTGAAATGTGACGCTGACTTGGGTTGCTTTCTGCTGCTTAGGATTAGTGGTTTGGTCTAGAACAGGGCCGAGTGAGGCCGGAAGAATGGTGATGAAAGATCTGTATCAACTTTTCTTAAAACAAAGCGTTGGTTTCTGAAGCCCTTCTCCTGGGTTGGGCTTTGAGGTCGGGAGATAGAGCGATACCATGTGGAGGCAGCAGAACGGGGGGGGGCGGGGGGTGAATTGCACAGGTGAATGACAAAGAATCAGGATGTACTTTTTGGCTGTGTTTGGTGTAAACTCCATTCTCTTTTATTGAGATTAGGAGTCTGTTTGGAATGGCTTTCCTCCAGACACATGACCCGGGCCTCAAGGTCCTCAAGCACCTCGAGGCTGGTACAGTCCCCTCCCCGTGGCCTCATCATGCAGCAGGTCGGGAGAATGACAGGTCTCAGCTGCCCTTGAGAGCTCACAGTCTTATAGGCCACGTGTCCCGGTGTCCAGACGCGGTTTACCTGTCCTCCGGGCATTTGACCCAGGGCGGTTTGCATCCCTGAGCCTCAGGAAGTCTCCCGTCCCCCAGAGCTCCATTGTCCTCATTTGGCTCATTGAAGAAACCTTCATCCGGTCCCCTTAGGTGCGGGCTGGGTGCTGGGAATGCCACCGGGGGCGGGGCTGCTTGTGGAGCTGGCTGTCCGAGAGCCCGGCAGGTCAGCGGTGTGACCGTGTCCAGGCATCTGCAGGCGCTCGGTGCCCCGACCCTGCCGACGGGTGTGAGCGGGTGCAGGCTGCTGACGTCTTCCTTTCCTCCTGTTCCCCAGCATTCCATTCGAGCGCTGGCACTGAGAGTTTTACGGGAGATTCTGAGAAACCAGCCAGCAAGATTCAAAAACTACGCCGAGCTGACGATCATGAAGACTCTGGAGGCCCACAAAGACTCCCACAAGGAGGTGAGCCGCCCGAAGCCGGGAATGCGGAAACAAGTCCGGGCGCGGTGGGCTGTGTGGGGAGAGGACTGTCAGTCACTGCACGGCTCCCAAAAAGGAGTCCTCCCCTTGAGCGCAGGCCGAGCCGCGCCCAGGGGTGAGCCCAGGGCTGCGTGGTGGCTGCGGGCAGTGCCGTGCAAGGGTTCCCGACTCCCTTTCCATGTGCACAGAGGCCTCGGCCTGATCCTGGGGTTCCCACGTCCGTGA
Source organism: Ia io (assembly GCA_025583905.1). Taxonomy (NCBI): domain Eukaryota; kingdom Metazoa; phylum Chordata; class Mammalia; order Chiroptera; family Vespertilionidae; genus Ia; species Ia io. Next base: position 88,791,174 of record JAJQQW010000014.1, on the reverse strand, counting down.
TTCCCATTGGTTTGGTCCAAAGGAAGGGTCTTTGGTTTCCTCCTGGCGTTGGGCATCATGCCAGGTAATGTTGGAGAGCGAGATCAGCTCTGAAGATGTGGGCATCCTAGGGCAAGTTGCGACAAGTCCTCGCTCCAGAGCCCTGGAGAACTTATTTCACCTCGGAGCCTCAGTTTCCTTATGTGTAAATAGAGATGGGTGCCACCAAGTTTCTCGTGGGAATTCAGTGAGACGACCGGTGACGGTTCCTGGCCGGTGCTTGATGCCAGTGGATACTGCGCTGTGTGTGTCTCCCTGCCCTTCGTCCCCTGGCAGGGCTCCTCTGTGGCTGTGCCACGCCTCGTCCACTAGCTCCTGAATGTTTGCCAGGCTAGCAGACAGCGCCTGCGGTTCCTGGCACCTCAGGTGCATGTTGGAGAGCAGCAGATGTGTGTCTGCACTGCAGCTCATGTACTGCAGACGGGCACGCAGTAAGTCCTCGTCCACTTGCTTACCGAGTTGTTCCAGCCCTGTGGATCACCCGTCCTTGGAGTATCTAAGGTCTACAGAGACTGGGGAGGTGGGTGGAGCATCCTAAGTAAAAATGATTTCAATAACACCATTCCAGTAAAAGCCAGTGTGGAAAACGAACCAGATATTTAGAACTTTAGGAACCTTAATTCTGCAGACGATGGGTTTGACCCCCAGGGAAAGAGATAACCACTTGCTCCTTTCAGTCGCTTGGCTCACATGTGACTATTCATGAGTGTACTGTGGATTAAAGGAATTACGATTAGAGCAATCCTTATATCTACAAAAAGCACCAGACCCTAAATCATGGTTTTCCTCTGCTCAGCAGTTACACGACTACCAGACAGTGACCTGTCTGACCTCCTTAAATCCCCACCATGATTGCAGGCTCAGCAAGGGTGGGGTCCTCGTGCTCTGTCTAGGCATCTCCCCATCTAACAGTCCTAGCATAACAGCTACCTGAGTGAGGCATGTGTTTGTTTGTTTGTTTCTGTGTTTTTTCTAAGAAAAGCGATTTTAAGTATAATGTTACATGCAATACACATTAATATTTCAAGAAAAAAGATTTTAAATATAATAATATCACCAAAACTGTACTAACATAGTATAATATCACAAAAATTGTAGGAAATATTAAAAATCTCCAAATAACAGGATTACTTCTATTATATTCTAAAATATTGTTTTTCCTATTTTGGCTCATCAGTTTATGTTGTTCATTATATTCCACAAATGAGCGAGATCATGTGATATTTATCTTTCTCCGATTGGCTTATTTCGCTTAGCATAATGCTCTCCAGTTCCATTCATGCTATTGCAAAATGGGAAGAGTTCCTTCTTTTTTATTGCAGCGTAGTATTCCATTGTGTAGATGTACCACAGTTTTTTAATCCACTCGTCTGCTGATGGGCACTTAGGCTGTTTCCAAATCTTAGCTATTGTAAATTGTGCTGCTATGAACGTAGGGGTGCATATATCCTTTCTGATTGGTGTTTCTGTTTTCTTGGGATATATTCCTAGAAGTGGGATTACTGGGTCAAATGGAAGTTCCATTTTAATTTTTTAAGGAAACTCCATCCTGTTCTCCACAATGGCTGCACCAGTCTGCATTCCCACCAGCAGTGCACGAGGGTTCCTTTTTCTCCGCATCCTCGTCAACACTTGTCATTTGTTGATTTGTTGATGATAGCCATTCTGACAGGTGTGAGATGGTACTTCATTGTTGTTTTGATTTGCATTTCTTGGATAATTAGTGACTTTGAGCATGTTTTCATATGTCTCTTGGCCTTCTGTAGGTCCTCTTTCGAAAAAGTATCTATTGAGATCCTTTGCCCATTTTTTTTATTGGATTGTTTATCTTCCTTTTGTTAAGTTGTATGAGTTCCCTGTAAATGTTGGAGATTAAAACCTTATCGGAAATAACATTGGCAAATACGTTCTCCCATGCAGTGGGCTTTCTCGTTTTGTTGATGGTTTCTTTTGCTGTGCAGAAGCTTTTTAATTTGATGTAGTCCCATTTGTTTATTTTCTCCTTAGTTTCCATTGCCTTAGGAGCTGTATCGGTGAAAATATTGCTACGACATATGTCTGATATTTTGCTGCCTATGGATTCTTCTAAGATTTTTATGGTTTCCCTTCTTACATTTAAGTCCTTTAGCCATTTTGAGTTTATTCTTGTGTATGGTGTAAGTTGGTGGTCTAATTTCATTTTTTTGCATGTATCTGTCCAATTTTCCCAACACCATTTATTGAAGAGACTGTCTTGACTCCATTGTATGCGCTTGTCTCCTTTTTCAAATATTAATTGAGCGTAACGGCTTGGGTCAGCTTCTGGGTTCTCTCTTCTGTTCCATTGGTCTATATGTCTGTTCTTGTGCCAGTACCAGGCAGTTTTGACAAGAGTGGCTTTGTAATATAGTTTGCTATCTGGTATTGTGATCCCTCCAACTTTGTTCTTCTTTCTCAGGATTGCTGCGGCTATTCAGGGTCTTTTTTATTTCATATGAATTTTTGGAGAGTTTGTTCTAGGTCTATGAAATATTCCACCGATATGTTAATGGGGATTGTATTGAATCTATAGATTGCTTTGGGTAGTATGGACATTTTATTTTATTTATTTATTTTTTAGTATGGACATTTTAATGATGTTGATTCTACCAATCCATGAACACGGTATACTCTCCCATTTGTTTATGTCTTCCTCTATCTTCTTCAACGTCCTGTAGTTTTCTAAGTACAGGTCTTTTACTTCCTTAGTTAAGTTTATTCCTAGGTATTTTAATTTTTTGTTGCAATGGTAAACGGGATTGTTTTTTTAGTTTCTCTTTCTGTGAGTTCATTATCTATATATAAAAGCCAAGTGACCGGAATGCTGGAACAACCAGTCACTATGACATGCACTGCTCTGGCCAACCAGCCTGATGGGGGGCAGCGGCCCCGCCCTGCCCCCAAGCTGAACACGCTTCCAGGCATCCCCCCCAATCAGGGGCGGGGCCCAACCTCCCACACCCTGTCCCCTGTGCGGGCCCGGCCTATCAGCCCTGATGAGGGCGGGCCGGCCGGACCCCACCCATGCACCAATTCGTGCAATAGGCCCCTAGTTGATGTATAAAAAAGCCATAGATTTCTGGGTGTTCATTTTGTATCCTGCTACATTGCCAAATTCATTTATCAAGTCTAGTAGTTTTTTTATGGAGTCTTTGGGGTTTTCTATGTACAATATCATGTCATCTGCGAATAATGACAGATTCACTTCTTTTCCAATTTGGATGCCTTTTATTTTTATTTATTAAATATGTTTTTATTGGTTTCAGAGAGGAAGGGAGAGAGAGAGATCGAAACATCAATGACAAGAGAGAATCATTGATCGGCTGCCTCCTGCACGCCCCCTACTGGGGATCGAGCCCACAACCTGAGATGTGCCCTTGACTGGAATAGAACCTGGGACCCTCCAGTCCACAGGCTGACGCTCTAGCCATTGAGCCAAACCAACTAGGGCTTGGATGCTTTTATTTTTTATTCTTGTCTAATCACTATGGCTAACACTTCCAGTACTATGTCGAATAGGAATGGTGAAAGTGGACATCCTTGTCTTGTTCCTGTTCTTAGAGGGAATGGTTTTAGTTTTTGCCCATTATCCCTTTGCACTCGCTTGCTTTTTTCTCGATTCCTTTATTCTAATGCTAACCGTGTCGAGTAACACTCAACATCCGAGTGCAAAAGGTTAACTATGATGTTGGCTGTACGTTTGTCAAATATGGCCTTTATCATGTTGAGATATGTCCCTCTATTCCCAATTTGCTAAGAGTTTTTATCAAAAATGGGTTTTGGATTTTGTCGAATGCTTTTTCTGCATCTATCAATATGATCATGTGATTTTTGTCTTTCATTTTGTTTATATGATGTATCATGTTTATTGATTTGTGAAAATTGTACCAGCCTTGCATCCCCAGAATAAATCCCACTTGATCATGCTGTGTATGACCTTTTTAATACATTGCTGGATGCAATTTGCTAATACTTTGTTGAGGATTTTAGCATCTATTTTCATCAGACATATTGGCCTGTAATTCTCTTTCTTTGTAGTGTCTTTATCTGGTTTTGGAATTAGGATAATGCCAGCCTCATAAAGAGTTTGGAAGTGTTGCTTCCTCTTGGATTTTCTGAAACAGTTTGAGGAGTATAGGTGTTAGTTCTTCTTTGAATGTTTGGTAAAACTCCCCTGCGAAGCTGTCCAGACCTGGGCTTTTGTTTGGTAGGAGTTTTTTTATTACTGCTTCTATTTCATCAGTTGTTACTGGCCTATTCAGGTTTTTTTATTCTTCCTGATTCAGTTTTGGGAGTTTGTAAGTTTCTAGGAATTTGTCTATTTCATCCACATTGTCCATCTTGTTGGGATATAGTTGTTCATAGTATTGTTTTACAATCCTTTATTTCTGTAGTGTCCATAGTTACTCCTCCACTTTTGTTTCTGATTTTATTTATTTAGGTCCTCCTTTGTTTCTTGATGAGTCTGGCTACTGGTTTATCAATTTAGTTTATCCTTTTAAAGAACCAGCTCTTGGTTTTATTGATTTTTTTGTATTGTTTTTTTAGTCTCTATGTTATTTATTTCTGCTCAAATCTTTATTATTTCCTTCCTTCTGCTTACTCTGGGCTTTTCTTGTTGTTTCTAGTTCTTAAAGTTGTAGGGTTAAATAGTTTATTGCTGATTTTCCTTGTTTTTTGAGGTATGCCTGTAGTGCTATGAACTTCCCTCTGGGAACTGCTTTTGCTGTGCCCCAGAGATTTAGGGTTGTTGTGTATTCATTTTCATTTGTTTCCAGAAAGTTTTTTATTTCTTACTTTATCTCGTTGATATCCCATTCATTGTTTAATAACATGCTATTTAGCCTCCATGTGTTTGAATGTTTTGGGGTGTTTTTACTGTAGTTAATTTCTAATTTTCATTCCACTGTATCTGAGAAGATGCTTGATATGATTTCAATCTTCTTGAACTTGTAGAGACTTGTTTTGTGTCCTAACATATTGTCTACCCATGTACACTTGAGAAGAATGTATATTCTGCGTTGGGGTGAAATGTTCTATAAATGTCAATTAAATCCATCTGATCTAGTGTGTCCTTTAGAGTCTCTGTTTCCTTGTTAAGTTTTTGTCTGGAAGATCTATCCAGTGAAGTCATTGGGTTGTTAAAGTCCCCTACTATGAATGTATTGTTGTCGATTTCTCCATTAAAGTCCTCTAGAAGATTTTTTTATATATTTAGGTGCTCCTATGTTGGCTGCATATATGTTTACCAGGGTTATATCTTCTTGTTGGATCGATCCCTTTAGTATTATGTAGTGACCTTACTACTACATATTGCTACTCCAGCTTTTTTTTCTTTTCCATTTGCATGGAAAATTTTTTCCATCCCTTCACTCTCATCCTGTGTGAGTCTTTTGTTTTGAGGTGGGTCTCTTATAGACAGCATATAGTTTGGGTCATGTTTTTGTATCCATTCTGCTACCCTAAACCTTTTGATTAGAGCATTTAGTCCATTTACATTTAGGGTTATTATTGATAGGTACTTATTTATTGCCATTTTAATTCTGTATGCCTAGTTTTCTCTCTCCATTTCTTCTCATTACAGCAGTCTCTTTAGCATTTGTTGTAATGCTGGCTTGGTGGTGATGTACTCCTTTAGCCGTTTTTTGTCTGGGAAGCTCTTTATTTGACTGTCTATTTTGAATGATAGCCTTGCTGGATATAGTATCTTGGTCTCAGATCCTTGCTTTCCATTACCTTGAGTACTTCATGCCATTCCCTTCTGGGCTGTAGAGTTTTTGATGAGAAATCAGGTGTCAGTCTTATGGGAACTCCTTTGTAGGTAACAGTTTTGTTTTCTCTTGCTGCCTTTAAGATTCTCTCTGTCTTTAAGTTTTGGCATTTAATTATGATGTGTCTGGGCGTGAGCCTGTTTGAGTTCTTCTTATTTGGGGTTCTCTGTGCCTCCTGAACTTGTGTGACTTCTTCCTTTACCAGTGTTAGGGAGGTTTTCTGCCATTATTTCTTCAAACACCTTCTCTATGCCTTTCTCCCTTTCTGCCTCTTCTGGCACACCTGCTATTCTAATACTGTTATGTTTCACGTTGTCCCACATCTCCCTTAATCTTTCCTCCTGTTTTTTAATTTTCTTTTTAGTTTTCTGATTGAGTGATATTTTCAAATCTGCCTTCTAATTCACTGATTCGATTCTCAGCTTCCCCTAATCTGCTGTGTATTCTTTCCAATACTAGGTCTACCGGTTAATAATGGCGGATTTTGTGGGTTTTTTGTTTTGTTTTGTTTTTTGTTTTTGTTTTTTTAAGTGTACTAGTACAATTTAATGAGTTTTGCTAACATATTTAGTCCTGTAACTACCACCAAGGTATAAAACATTTTCATTGCCCCAAAATGTTTTCGTTTTTTATTTTACTTACTTATTTTTTAAAATAAATCTTTATTGTTCAGATTATTACAGTGGTTTCTCCTTTCCCCCCTCCCATAGCTCCCCTCCACCCGGTTCCCACCCCTCCCTCTGCCCTTACCTCCCCCGCGCCCCCCCCCCCCGCTGTCCTTATCCATAGGTGTACGATTTTAGTCCAGTCTTTTCCTGCACCCCCCACACCCCTTTCCCCCTGATAATTATCAATCCACTCCCATTCTATGCCCCTGATTCTATTATATTCACCAGTTTATTCTGTTCCTCAGATTTTTAATTCACTTGATTTTTAGATTCACTTGTTGATAGATATGTATTTGTTGTTCATAATTTTTATCTTTACTTTTTTCTTCTTTTTCCTCTTTTTAGAGAATACCTTTCACCTTTTCGTATCATACTGGTTTGGTGGTGATGAACTCCTTTAGCTTTTTCTTATCTTTGAAGCTCTTTATCTGCCCTTTAATTCTGAATGATAACTTTGCTGGGTAGAGTAATCTTGGTTGTAGGTTCTTGCTTTCATCACTTTGAATATTTCTTGCCACTCCCGTCTGGCCTGCATAGTTTCTGTTGAGAAATCAGCTGATAATCATATGGGTGCTCCCTTGTAGGTATCTAACTGTTTTTCTCTTGCTGCTTGTAAGATTCTCTCTTTGTCTTTTGCCCTTGGAATTTTAATTATGATGTGTCTTGGTGTGGTCCTCTTTGGATTTCTTTTGTTTGGGGTTCTGTGCGCTTCCTGGACTTGTAAGTCTATTTCTTTCACCAGTTGGGGGAAGTTTTCTGTCATTATTTCTTCAAATAGGTTTTCAGTGTCTTGTTCTCTCTCTTCTTCTGGCACCCCCATAATTCTGATGTTGGTACGCTTGAAGTTGTCCCAGAGGTTTCTTACACTATCTTCAACTTTCTGGATTCTCTTCTCTTCTTGCTTCTCTGGAGGAGTGTCCTTTGCCTCTTTGTATTCCAAATCTTTGACTTGATTCTTGCGTTCCTCTAGTCTGCTGTTGGGTCTCTGTATAATATTTTTTATTTCAGTCAGTGTATGTTTAATTTCTAGTTGGTCCTTTTTCATATCCTTGAGGGTCTCGCTCATATCCTCGAGGGTCTCGATAAATTTATCAGCCTTTTCTAGAAAATTATTGAAAAACCTTATAACCGTGGTTTTGAACTCTATGTCCAATCGTTTGTTCTCCTCCATTTCTTTCGTTTGTGATCTGTTTCTTTGTCTCCTCATTTTCGCTGCTTCCCTGAGTTGGTAGAGTAGCTTTCTATGCTAGGTGTCCTATATGGTTCAGTGGGTCAGCCTCCCAGTTACCTGAGGTGGACACTCTTTGTGCACCCCTTTGTGGACTGTGTGTACAGCCTTGTTGTAGTTAAGTCTTGATTGTTGTTGGTATCACTGCAGGGAATTGACCTCCAGGCCAATTGGCTGTGAGGACCTGCTGTGTCTATAATGGAAGAATTGCTGTGCTGGAGACACGTTTATGGGGCAGGACTTTTTCCAGTAGGGCTTTGGTGCTCACTGAGTCTGTCTCTTGAATGTGTCCCTTATGAGAGTGGTTGAAATCTGGTGTCATCTCACACAGACCACTAGATACACTAGTTTCTGGATCTCCAACTGGGTGCAGGTCAGCTACTCTCTGAGGCCACCCAGCAGGAGCAACAGCAAGAACTACAGTTTTCTCCTCTTTACTTGGGATTTGGCGGTTTTGGAGCAGTCTGACTGGAGCTGCAGTTTATTTGGTTAAGCTTCCACAGAACAGGCCATTTATATGCAAAAGCCGCTGTGTGGAGCCTGGACGGGTTTGTAGAATGTGCGGGCCAGGGTCTCAGGGTGTCACTAGGCTAGGGCGTGGCAAACAGCGATGGCTGCCAGCCAGCCTTCTCTGCCTTTCTGTGTTTCCAAGTCCCCGTGTCCCGCGCTCCAGCGCAGTAAACAATGATTGCTGGGCGCACCTCTGCAAAAAAGTCACCCTCACTTTCTGACCTGATGGCCGACAGTCCAGCTTCTCCCCGTAGGCGTCTGGGTCCCCCGCATGTCCCTAGAAATGGATTTCAGAGTGATCGGGAGCTTGTCTCCCTTCGGGTTGAAAAAAAGCCGCGCACCCAGTCGCCCGCCACCAGCGATTCGCATATCTCCATACCTCAGCTTTTCAGCGTTTGTGCTCCTTTCTCTTTCCTTCTAGTTGTAAAACTTCCACTCAGCCAGCTTTCCTGTGGTTCTGGGTGATAGACGTTTTGTCTTTTAGTTGTAGTTTTGAAATTGTTGTGCGAAGTGGCAGTTTAGTTGTTTACCTTTGCCGCCATCATGGTTTCTCCTAATGGCGGATTTTGTAATGAAAGAAAACGTGACAATTTCAAGAGAAACATAAAAAGTGCTTTATTCAAAGTAATGTTCATCGCTAGCTGCACATTTCCCCCATCTTTCAGGTAATTTATGAATACCGTCCCAATAGAACTTTTCTTGTTTTGAGGCAAACCATTCAGAGACCCAATGTTCCACTTCTTCGTATTTTTTGAAGTGCTGCTCAGAAAGTGCGTGTGCCATCAATCAGAACAATTGGTAATCTGAAGGAGCAAGGTGTAGTGAATACGGCAGGTAGGTTAATACTTCCCAGGCAGGGTCTTTTAACTGGTTTTGAAGTGTATGATGGTGTGTTATCATGAATCAAAATTACTTTGCTGTGTCTTCTGGCCCATTCTGGTGGTTTCACAATCAAAGGGGGTTCAAATTGATTATTTTTTGTCAGTAGCAATCAGTATTAACCGTTTTACCTGGTTTTAGAAGCTCATAATACACCACGCCTTCCTGATCCCACCAAACACAGAGCATTGTCTTCTTTCTGAAGCGATGTGGCCTTGCAGTCGATGTTGATGGTTGACCTGCATCAACCCATGATTTTGTGCATTTGGGATTCTCAAAATAAATCTACTTTTCATTGCCAGTCATAATTCAATGCAAAAAAGACTTCCATTTTGTGCTGTTGAAGTAACACTTTACTGATGACTTTTCGGTTTTCCATGTCTTTCATTCAGTTGATGTGACACCCATTTTCCTTCCTTTAAAATCTTTCCCATGATTGTAAATGATCGTAAATTGTTTGCTGAGCAACATTTAATCTTTCTGCAAGTTGTTTTTGAGTTTGACGTGCATCTTCATCCAATAATGCTTGTAATTGTTGGTCTTTAAACTTTTTTAGTTGACCTGGACGTTCTTTGTCTTTCACATTGAAATCATCACTTTTAAAGTATTTAAACCAGCATTCACAAGTATCTTGAGATGGAGCATGTTCATCATATGCTTCCCGAAGTATACAATAACTTTTTCTTCAAAATAAAGTAATGAATTCAAACTTCCCGCAAATGCTCTTTTTTTTTGGCATGAAATTCAACATTTTTAAGCGTCAAAATGTCTATGATGTTAACACTTTTAGCAAATTTGACACATGAAGTTTTGAAGCTTGCTGTCAATACAACAAAATAGCATACATATTAAATCGCATATATATCAACATAAGTGTAACTCCATCTGTTGAAAACATCCACATTATTAACTGGTACACCTAGTATGTTATTTGTGTTGTGTCATTCTTTATCTCAGACTGTTCTTTTTTCATAGTTACTATATCTTTTTTCATGCTGTTAAGCATATTTACCACCATTACTCTGAATTCTGTTTCAGATAAAGTTCTTATCTCTGCTTCATTTATCTCTGCTTCTGGAGAATTTTCTAGTTCTTTCATTTGGGGGTTATTTCTTTGTCTCCTCATTTTGGTTTTCTGTTTGGGTTTGTGAGTATGTTTTAGATAGATCCTCTGCACCTCTCAATCTCTAGTGCAGGATAGTGTTAAAGGCTGTTTCTGACTAATTAGATCAGGCAAAGACTCAAAGCCTCCAGAGACCGCCTCTGCCTACAGACTAATAGGATTCCAACTTTAATTGCCCCCCAGGCAATCGTCCTCAGGTGTGGTGAGAGTTTTTTCAACAGGGTGGGGCAGTTGCTTCTGCCTGGAGGCTAATTGTTACTATTAATCTCTTAAGTGGCCTCAGGGCAAGGTGTTTTCCAATACGATGTGTCAGCTGTCTTCCCCCCAGGCAAGGAAGATGTCTGTGTGGGAAAGATGTCCTCTGCTGTGTGAGGGAATAACTCAGCCTAGGAAACTTAACCCTTTGCACTCGCTTGCTTTTTTCTCAATTCCTTTATTCTAATGCTAACCGTGTCGAATCACACTCGACATCCGAGTGCAAAAGGTTAAGTCCCTAGTCCTGGTGTCTACCTTCATAGCTCCAATCCACTTCACCCTCCCTCTGCCAGAGCACAAGATGGGTGGCTCCACAGGGAATTTTGTGCATTGGCCCTTTAAGAGGATGTCTGAATTTTCAGCTATTACTATCTGGCAGACAGCACCCTGCTGCTTTTCACAGCCAGAGGTTATATGGGTACCCTCCTCAGTTCTGATGCTCTCTTCTGGGGACCCCAGCTTGGGGATTAGATCCCAGAGTTCTCAGTGGCATTCCCCCCCCACAGCTGAGATACCTCTCTGGAACTCAGTTGCTGTCTCTGGGCGCCCAGCCAGCCCTTTGGTGCCCCAGTCCCTACTAACAGTCTCTGTGTGGTCTCCACTCTTGGTCCTCAGGTATCAGGGTTCTCTCCGGCAAGTCTTCTGTTGATTATTCAGGAAGTTTTTCTGTATTTCAGTTGTAATTCCAGTTTGTTCCTGGGAGCATGTGTATGCAGCATCCACTTACTCTGCCGCCATTTTTAATCTTCAGTGATGCATGTGTTTGCAAACCAATAACTTAGGCTTTCGAAATCTTGCTTGATTCTGTGATGATGATAATCACTCATGTTTGAACAAAATACTTTTTACTTAAATAACTCATTTGAAAAATGTGAGGACCAGCCCTGGCCAGGTGGGTCAGTTGATTGGAGCATCGTCCTATACACCAAAAGGTTGCAGGTTCGATTTCTGGTCAGGACACATGCCTTCATTGCAGGCTCAATCTCCAGTTGGAGTGTGTATGGGAAGCAACTGATCAGTGTTTCTCTCTCTTCCTCTCTAAAATCAATAAACATATCCTTGGGTGAAGATTTTTTTTTTTTTTTTTTTTTTTTAAATCTGAGGACCAGATGAACTAATATAGTCAACAAAATTATTCCCGGGTGAGGGAAGAGGGTCACAGGAGGTGCCGTAATTTGCCAGCTAATGCATGGTGACTACTGGCAGAACCAAGATACAAACCAGGCGATGTGTCTGTTTTAAGAGGCAACTGACTTGTGCTGACTTTTTTTCCTCTTTTCCTGTTTTTTTTTTTTTTTTAAACTAAAAAGTTTCTTCTTAATAAGGAAACATGAACAAAACGGCAAAATAAAATTGGTGTTCTTCTGCGTATATGACATCAGGTGTTTCACTGGGAGGACATATGAGCATGTGGTGTTAAGGTGAACCTGAGCCATCTGCAGTTTGGGCACTTGCTGGCTGCCCCTTTGAAAGAGGTCTGACTTTAAAGTGGGCATCCTGATCTTCAACTCTGAGACTGACGTGTGCCCTCAGAAGTACAAGTTAACAGAATTAAGTAATCCATTTGCTGTTTACTGTTTTCTTGAGAGATCTTACTATTTTTTCCTGGCAAAATGAGAAAGTTAGGAGAGAACATTCTTAGGTGTGAGGTCCTTTAAATTGCCTCAGGGACAAAGGCAGGAATACCTACTGTTTAAAGTCAATTTAGGGCACTCAGTTGTTGAATTCCTATAGCCCAAGGGTGTCCGCACCCTGTCTCCGAAGATCTGCCCGAAGGCGGTGGAGCAAATGCTGCTGGCAGCCTCCCCTGATGAGCTGCCCTCGGCTTCCCTGACAAAGCGTGGCTCTCCCTTTGCCAGAAGCTCCTAACTTGGGCACCTATATATTAGGTTTTAGGTATGGTTTTTGTTTTTCTTTTCCTTTAAAATTCTTCTAGTCTTGCTCTTATTTTAACCAGTCTGTCTCTGTTCCTTGCTTTTGTTTTTTAGGGAAAAATAATGTGTGTTGTGGCCATCGTATTGGCATATGATATTGCACACAGTATTACTTTAGTCGTACTTTCTCATCATTGCAGACACTTATTCACACATCATTTGGACACTTATTGGAAAGGGGCTAAATGTCTCTAGCCCCAGTAACTACATCAGCCAGGAGGCAGCGTCTGCTTTCCTGTCTAATCAGTACTTCAGAGTGTGCCATCCCGGGGCTTCCCTCTCTTGAGACGCTAGTTGGTTTGGATTCCTAGATAGGACCCGGGTTTCGGCGGGTGGTGAAGAGCGCTAGGCCGAGAGGCTGGCACCTAGCACCCATGTCTTCTCTTGCCCGCTGCGGTGGTGGCCACGCCATGGTGCACACTGGTATTCCGTCTGTGGGACTGTAGCAGTGAAGGGCAACTTTCTGAAATGCAATTACTATAAATTCAAGTTATTATAAAAGCCCTATGGAAGATGAATAAGGCTCAGCTGATATAAGATGTGTGTTTATCTTATGGTCTGTTTTCTTGGAGTCTTTTAAAAGGAGTTGTGCGTGCAAACCTGTTTTTTAAATATTGAAAATGTACCAGGCACGGAGTCTACCTCAGGCATCTGCGTCCTGCGCTGACACACGTTCCACAGTAGCCAAGACAGAGGGTTGTGATGCCAGTTTTGAGTTTTTATTTTAAAGGGCAGTGTTTGCCAGCTTGGGCATGTTTTCATGTTTCTATTTGAATAAGTAAATCTCTCTCATTCTCCAAGTCCTCGTTTTTTACCTTCTCAGTAAATAAAACATGCTCTAGCATCTCAGGGCCTCCTTAGTGGAGTTACTATGGTTACCGAAGGGTTAGCTTTTTGCAAACACATTGAAAGGGCTAAGGCTTTTGACAGTGGTCTTTTAAAGACTCAAGCCCATTTTCTGTTTTGCAAGAAAACTACTAACTCTTCTCATCTCACAGTTTGTCATCTGTTTGTGGGGAGGGGTACAGAGTCTCGCCTTCCTTGATTAAGAGAGGATTTCATAAGAGCGCTCATGCAATGAACGAGACTCTGGGGTCAGTGTGAGGTCTGAATCGAGGCAGGAAGCCTTGTTTTGGGTCTAGCCTCTGCACCTCCAGCTCCGCAGTTCGTTCCCAGCTCCTCCGTGCCCCCGCGCGAGCGTGACAGTGAGAAGGAGAGACAGTGACAAGGAGATGTGCTTCCAAATGCCTGCTGCGCAGATCACTCCTAAACTGCTGCCCGACAGCCCGTCTTTCTCAGGAGGCTCGCTACTTGGTAAATAGTTGATACGCTAATTACTAATCGTTGATGCACACTGGGTGTAAGGATGCTGTTGCTCCCAGTCCTTGTGTCTTGCAAATAAATGTAAAAGAAGAACCCACTCCGTTTCTTACGGATCGTCTGTAATGGAGACGTTTGGTCATTAGTACGTTCTGATTACACTGGCCTGTCAACAGAGGCAGCGTCACCATCGCTTTACGTCCTGGCGCGTGGCGTGTGGGAGTCCAGACCCAGGTGGTGCGGCTTGTGTGGGGAAGTTCGAGTCCTACGTCAATATAAAGCAGCCACTGTTAAATTTCCAGGGGTTTTATTTTTAATTTTTAATTAATTTCTACTTAATTAAATGCTTTATGACTTTAAGGAGAGACAGTGACCAATGTTACTTTAAAATGAAAGAGAACTTTCTGGGGACCAGTGTTCTGGCTTCTGCTTCACACAGTCCTTTGGACAAACCCCGCAGCCAGAGAACAGCGGGGAGTGTCAGAAGGCAGCGCAGTGAGTGCTGTGCTGCTCCAGAGAGAGCGAAAACCCCTGTCCGGCCGCGTCTTCGACAGACCCTGTGCTGGGCATGGCCTCGGAGCCCTGGTGACAGCAGCCGCGGTCAGTCTGTGGCTCTGAGGACAGTGCAGGGCGTGAACCTGGGAACCTGCTTTATGCCTCTGGACCCTGGACCGTGGTGTTTCTTCCCTGTTAGTGGCGGGGGGGGGGGGGAGTGCCTGTTCTCATCCAGCCTCCAGCTGATAGGACTGGCTGTTGAGCACACCTACACCTTGGCAGATTATGAGCCTCCAGTTTTTCATGGGCCCAATCTTGAGATGTGGCCAGAAGCCCATTTCCTTTGTAAGTGAATGCTTTCTAACAAAAAGTCAAAACCAGTCTATAGTCAGCCTCCTGGGGGTAAGGCACAGTAAGTCTCCCACCTGAGAGCCTTCGCTCGTTGGAAAGGGGCAGACTGAGCCCAGAGTCTGCTTTTCCAAGCCAGGCTGCGATGGCTGCGTGGTTAGACCATCTCATTCAGTCTGCCTCCTAGAGTGTGTGTGTGGGGGGGGGTGTTTTTCGAGGGGGAGTATAAACCAGTAGGGGTAGGAGATAAGGTTTTGAAACCCAAAATAATGTAAAACGTCTTCTGATTCTCCCCCTTATTTTACTGATGAGGGGACTGAGGCCTAGAAAGTAAAATAAGTTTTCCCAAGATCACCAGATGGCAGAACCAGGTCCAAACTCAGGTCTCACACTTTGAACCGGGAGCTTTGCTCTCCTCCCTCCTCCACTGGACGGAGCTGGCGAAGTGAGTACTCGCCTGCTGGGTCCAGGCCGTGTGGACGCTGCACCAAAATCCCAGAATTTTTAGCAGAGCCTGTCTTTTACCAAAACATAGTTTGCCTAAAATGCTGTCAAACCAATTTTTAGAAGGTCTGTCCAGCTTTTCCTGGGAGGTGGCACCCACCTTTTCCCTGGCTCCCAAGTGATTGCAGAGCTAAGCTGGGAGTGCCCACTGGGAAGAGCGCTTTGATTCTGGGCACCTGCTTATTTACTTGTTTGTTTATTTATGTCTTTATTGAGCCAGTTATCCTGATGTGTCTGTGACAGGGCCAGATCAGACTTATTAAAACATGCAATTCAAATTTTGACAAGTTCTTTGTTCCTAAAGAAACCTTATCTTTAAGCAAACATTCTCCAATATTCTGAGTAATGATCTCATTTTTTTTTAAAGTTAGATAAGGAAATGATGCTTTTCCTAGCTAGACACTATTATTTCACTAACTTTGAAAAGGAAGAATTCCTATGTTTCTAACCAGACTAGAAAAATCACCAGAATTGGAATAATTGTGATAGCTTCAAGGTGGATTATGATGCAAAAGCCTCTTTAATCTGCTGTCTCTCATGCATATGCCCAACCCCCTTTCTAAGTCCTTGCCTCCTCCCAACACCTCATCTCCTAAACAGTCTGCTCTCCCTCCTGCTGCTGCCC
Organism: Ia io; assembly: GCA_025583905.1. NCBI lineage: Eukaryota > Metazoa > Chordata > Mammalia > Chiroptera > Vespertilionidae > Ia > Ia io. The sequence continues at coordinate 88,775,457 of JAJQQW010000014.1, read as the reverse complement.
ATGTTTACTTTTGCTCTCCATGGCTTACATTGCTAATCTTTGCTTCTTATGTTACATAGAACTCAGGGCAAAACCTAAAGTTCACCCTGATTCAAGCAGCCTGCCAGAGCCGGGGTTTGGCATGTACGGCGAAGCCAGGAGCACCCACCTGCCTTGGCAGGAAGAGCTGTCCTGGGGACCGACCACAGCGAGGGAGTGCCGCCACGCCCATCTGGAGGAGCAGCGTCTGCGTTTTGCTTTTGGGAATTCTAGAAGCCTCCCTGTGTTAGGTGCACTGATTAGCTGCTTCCTGCCGTGGAGTTTTGTCGAAGGAAGGTCTCTGGTTTGGGTGTGAGTTCCGTAGATCTGAGGCCGTCTGTATCCGCAGCAGCTCACTGCACCATGACAGTGGAGCACAGAGAGCCTGGAGGGGAGGAGGAACCGGCGGCAGTTCTCACGGGAACCTGGCCGCTGCTTCCTGTCTGTGCTCGGAGACTCCTGGGAGGCGCCCAGGGAGGGTTAGTTTGCTTCTGTTGTGACTGTTAGGGCCACTGCTGAGCCTGAATCTCAGTCTGTCCCTAACGCCTACATCTTTCCACCCACGGCTGCTTCCCATCTCCTGTTGGGGTTTTATTGATTCTAGAGAGGAAGGGAGAGGGAGAGAGAAACATCAGTGATGAGAGAATCATTGATTGGCTGCCTCCTGCACGCCCCCTACTGGGGATCGAGCCCGCAACCCAGGCATGTGCCCTGACTGGAATCGAACAAGGGACCCTTCATTTCAGGCCGGTGCTCTATCCACTAAACCACCAGCTAGGGCTCCTGTTGGGATCTTAAACGTCTGTTTCTGTACATCACTGTTTTCTAACTTGGGTATATCTATGAAATAATTCAGTGTTTCCTGATCCTTTGTTTTTTTCCAAGTTGAAGAGCTAGGACCCACCGTTTCCTCAGTTGGTAGAGCGCAGCTTTCTGGCTAGTATGTCAGGGCACTTGTGCAGTGACTGCTTCCGTGGGAGGCATCGGTTCAGAGAACGGGCGCGCTCAGTGCGTGGTGTGCAGGAGCTGAGGAGGAAGAAGAGCATGATGATCACGCACCGCATGATGGAGCTCTTCCAGGACATGCTGCCCTCTTAAACAGCATTGCAGGGAAATGCTCACCGGAACGGAAGTCTTTTCCAAAGAACAGATCCGTGTTGTCCTTTGCAATATGGGGCACTGGAATGGTGCACTCTGGTGCAGGGGCTTTCCTGAGGCTCACGTTGGTCATTGGTAGATACCTTGCCTCCTCCTCAATGGCTGGGCGCTCCTTAGATGGAGCATGTGGATGCAGACCAGCGAGGCATGCCGAGGGGCGACTTTGCCAGTTGTGAGTGCTTTACAACTACATGCACGAGGAGAAAGTTAGTTTGACAGACGTTTATCATGTCCCTAATGTACAGTGGACATGGCCTGTGCTGGACGTGGGGGAGAGCACAGTGGCTCAGGTGCGTGCTGGCCCTCCCGGAGCTGCTAGTCAGGTGGCAGAGACGCTGAGCGGGTGTCTGGGTGTGGTGTGCAGAGTGCGCACAGAGCTTCCTGCAGAGTGCGCACAGAGCTTCCTGCAGAGTGTGCACAGAGCTTCCTGCAGTTCTGCTAAAGCGAGTGGGTCCTAGGGGTGGCTAGGCCTAGCCAGGTGAAGGACAGGCGTGATCCCATTCAGGGAAGGTACGGGGACTAGACGTGGGCACTGAGGTTTGGCCGGCCAGGCCTGTGCAGGGCGGGCCCTCAGCTTGGCATTACCGGGGCACAGTGGGAAGTTCAGCTAGAAAGACCAGCCGAAGGCAGGCCTCATTGGCCCGCCATGCTGATTGAAGGGCGTCGACATGGTCACCAGGGTAGCGTGTTAGAGGGATTATTGGAGTGGGCAGACCCTCGACGTGGGCAGTAGGCCAGGCAGGAGGCATCCTCTGGACAGAGCTCTGCGCTCTGGCAGCCCCAGCTCCCGGCCAGCCACTGTGTCCCTTCAGCAAGGCCTGCTGGTAGCCTTCACGTGTTTCCTAGATGTGGTCACTCGTGTACCTCTCTTCATCCAAGGAACGGTAACAGTGGGGGTTTTTATTGATTTGAGAGCAAGAGAGACATCGATGTGTTATTTCACTTGTTGATGCATTCGTTGGTTGATTCTTGTATGTGCCTTGACTGGGAATCAAACCTGCACCCTTGGGCTATCGGAACGATGTTCTAAGCTGCCCAGCCAGGGTAGTCTGTATTTTTAAATCCTCCTTTTAGAGTTTTTAAAAATTGTGACTTTCCTCACCAGAGGATCGAGCTGAGGTTTGTGTGTGGTACTGCTCTCTGAGGTTGAGAATGTGCCATGCAAACCTGGACACCGCCTTCTTGGGGCAAAGGGGTAAAGGTCATGTGTGCATACCAGGGCCAAACAGCACTCTACTTTCAGGGCATCTGTGTAGGCAAAGCTGCACTTTGCAGGAGATTGAATCGCCAAGAAAAGCTCACCATGGATTTCTTTTAAATACTCACTTCCATGTGTCCGAAAACTAAAGTGGCGAGCCGTAGGTGTGACTCGGTCAATACTTGCTGACAGGGAAGCCCACCCACTTACACTGGGCGCACGGAAGCCCGGTCTGCTGTGGCCAGCTCAGCTCCCTGGCTTGCTGTGCAGGAGCAGAGGCCGGCGGCGCTGGCTCTGTAGGGCCGGGAGCCCTTGACCTGGAAGAATTCCTGCCGAACACCGGAGAGTCCTACGACAGTCATTCTACTTCCCATCCCTTCTGCCCAGTCCTGGCCAACTGCAAGAAGCTCCTCAGGTCGCAGATTCCCACCACCTGGCCCCACCCGCTGCCGTGGCCTCGGCCGCCATTTCCTGGGCCTTTGCATCCTCACGCTGCCCTCTGTATGGACCACCCCACCTGCCCAGCACCCTGAGGGCAAGGCCGGGGCCACTGTCGGCACCTCTGGTCTGAGCTAGCCCCTGACACATAGGACTGAATGGATGCCCAAACTGAGCACAGCTGGAAGGCAGGGAGAAGAGTGGTGAGAAAAAAAAATTGCTGGGGCTGTGAAAATCTTAAGAAGCACATGAGCTTTTTGAGGGTAGAACATGACTCTTAAAATTACCTCTCCGCTGTGCTTTGCAGCAAAGCCTGGCCTTTTACGTATGTAGGAAGCACAGGCAAATCTTGGGTGTTCTTCACACCTGTGTCCTCACATGCACACAGTTTTGCCCTTGAACCGTGCTAACCTGGGTCTCCATTTGGTCTCCATTTGCAGGATGGGGCACTGGAGTGGTGCACTCTGGTGCAGGGGCTTTCCTGAGGCTCACGTTGGTCATTGGTAGATACCTTGCCTCCTCCTCAATGGCTGGGCACATAATCCCAGTATGTGCCTCTGCATGTGTGTGCTTTGTGTCCAGGAGCTTGCTGACCAGGTGATGGGGGGTGAGTGGTGATCTTATTTAACGAGACACGTATCCTTTGGTCATGCCTGAAGGAGGTATGGTCCTCTCAGGGAAAGCCCAAGAGGTCCCCAACAAGAAAGAAATGTGACTTGGAGAATTCAGCTTCTTTAAACAGAGCAAGTCCTCCGGCAGACAGGAGAAGGGCAGGCCAGCCTTGCTGGGGACTGTGGTGTGGTTCTGACAGGGCAGGCTGGCCCGAGGATAAATGTGCTAGACTTTCACTGTGTTTGTAAGGAAATGCGTACCTGTTTACGGTTTGGTGTCTTCACATATTTATGTATGTACTACTCCTTTTTATCAATAGCAGTTACTGTCATTACTGACTGGCCAGATATCTCCATCCCTCCTCACATGATCTGTTTTTACGGACCAGGAAGTGGGGTTAGCATGTGTGAACGGTGGGCTGGGGTTTGTTTCCAGCTCTCTGAGCCCAAGCCCCTGCTCGGCCTGTTTTCTGGGTTTTGCACTTGGCTTCCCCTCTGAAAAGGGTGCCTGTGGCCCTTCTTGTGTCTCAATGTGCCCGGGCCCCTTCAGCGGTCAGCTGCTCCTCTGCGGTGAGGTGAGCATGTGAGCTGGACGAGCAGCTTCCCCAGAGGCTGCTCGGGACCCTCCCTGCAGCTGGAACCCGAGTGCTGTGGCTACTCCGACTTCCTTCCATTTCTCTCGTTATTCCTGCTGTGGGCCCACAGGCGTGGGGGAGTGTTTCTGTTCTCAGGTCCGATCTCAGGCAGACTCTCCAGTGTCCCTGTACCTAAGAATCGCCGAGTGCTTGACACAGCTGCCGGCCCCAGCCCACAGTCTGAGGCCGCAGGTCTGGGACCCCGGGAGGTGGCCCTTCTAACAAGGTCGCGGCTGCTGCTGCGGTGGACGGGAGGGGCAGGCTGCACTCGGAGAACCACTTTTCTGAGGTTTTTGCCAAAATCCACTGTACCCGTCTTCCCAGGTCCTTCATACCCCTGTAAAATTACCCTTCAAACTTCCTGAACAACATTGTCCCGAGGAAGTGACGGTGGCATTGAGCGAAGCATGTCGCTCGGCTCCGAAATGAGGCAACACTGCTCCTGGCTGTGGCACTCAAGCTCGGGGGGACCTGTGTTTCAGGTGGTGAGATCCGCCGAGGAAGCTGCGTCCACTCTGGCCAGCTCCATCCACCCGGAGCAGTGCATCAAAGTGCTCTGCCCCATCATCCAGACGGCCGACTACCCCATCAACCTGGCTGCCATCAAGATGCAGACCAAGGTCGTCGAGAGGATTGCCAGGGAGTCCCTGCTGCAGCTGCTGGCTGACATCATCCCGGGCCTGCTGCAGGTGGGCTGGGCGCCGTGCCTGCGGGCTGGGTGGCTGGGCACGGTGCCACTCCCCCTCAGGGGTGCGAGGGGGAGCGGAGCCTGGCTTCCCTTGCTCGCTGGAAGCGGGGCAGGTAGGGAAAGTCGGGAGGTGACCTGTTTTCAGAACCTGGGAGGCTGTGTGGTGTGGCTGCCTCACGTGTTTTCTCGGCTCCCAGGCTACCCTCCCCTGAGTGCAGCAAGGAGGGGTCCTGGCAGCCTGGAACTGGGCTTCGAGAATGAGCTGTTTACTGTAAACATATTTGGATCGTTTTTGTTGTTGTTCATTCCTTCAACAAACCCTTATTGCGCATCTGTGGGCCTCAGCCCTGGGCAGGTGGGCCATGGAGTGGGAAATCAGACAGTGGTCCTTGCTCTCACCTACCCAGCAAATGTGGATTGAAACCCTCCTGAGCATGAGACATTGAGTTAGATAGGCTCTGGGGGACGATGGTCTCCACTGCTAGGCATCACCTCAGGGGTCGGGAGCCTGCATGGACGAGTGGAGATGCCGGGGCTGTGCTCAGCTACCCAGGGAGGTGCGAGCTGACAGCTGGGAACAGAGCAGGAGAGGCGATTCCCGGCAGGTAGCAAAGAGAGAAGGGCTTATCCGGGAGGCATGTCGCGTGGGGTCCTGGAGAGAGTTCCCTGGGGCAGGGTAGAGAAATCAGCCACGCGTGGTGCTGCTGTTCGCTGAGCATGGGGCCTGGGATTTAAAGACATACTGCTGGGGCCTGGATTACGCCAGGCAGAGGGCACGACAGTGGCTGGGAAGTCCGGGGTCTGCGTGGGGAACAGCAGGCAGGTCCATCCGGGTGTGGGGTGGAGTGGGGATGAGGCAACGGGAGGTTGAGGTTCAGCTTAGCGGGTGCTGATGTCCCGGCACGAGGGTGAGTAGTTCCCACTTCTTTAAAGGGTTTTCACACATGGAACTTGTTTTACCATCGGGAACAGTACGAAAGAAGCAGGTCGCTGCTCCCCCTTCACCTGTTTCTTGTTCTGTGTCTCGTTGCTTGGGGGACTGCTGTGGCCGTTCCGTGCAGCGGCCCGGGCGGGGCAGGTCGGCCGCAGCTCCCAGCCGCCGGAAAGCTCTCTGGGTTCAGGTGCAGAGCTGAGTTATACCCTGGTCGTTGTTGACAAGTCCAAGGTTGAACTCTAAGGGCACTTGTGGAAATGTTGAAATATTGACGGTGAAGCAAATCTTTGATCTCGTTTCCTTTTTGTGTTCCCCTCTGACTCTGTAGGGTTACGACAACACTGAAAGTAGTGTGCGGAAGGCCAGTGTGTTTTGCTTGGTGGCAATTTATTCCGTAATCGGAGAAGAGCTGAAACCTCACCTCGCACAGCTCACGGGAAGCAAGGTATGGATCCTGTTACAGGGCTGAGGCGCCACCTGGGCTCTGCCAGCGTGTCAGAACTCGCTGTCCGCAGCGCTGGACCCGCAGGCTTCCTCATCGTGTGTGTTGTAGTTGGGCCTCATTTCTCCGAAAGCGTTTTCCTGAAGGTAAAAGTGACCAGCTAGGTAGTGACGTCACGGTAAGTTGCAGCGGGGTCTCTTGTAGGGAAGGTGACTGTTTAGAAACCAGCTTGTCTTCTTTCACAGAAACGCTAAGGAGATTTGCCTGCTAGGTTAGCAGCTTGCTGGGTCGGAACTGGGTTCTCGGGGCATCCACAGTATTGGTGGCCGACTCTCACCACGTGCCCGCCAAGCCCCAGCACCATTCTCTGCACTTGGTGTTGTTGGCTCATTTACTCCTGCAGCATCCCTGTGGCTAAGGACAGGTACCCCGCGTTTAACCTGCCGAGAGCGTACAGGGATCTTAACTCCAGAAGCCAGCATTTCAACTCCCTGTGCTGCCGCTCATGTTTCTTTAAGAGTAGTTTAGAATCGGGCAGAAACTAGGAAAAAGGACTATTGGCTGGAGTGCTTACGGTTTAAAAATAAACTCAGATCTGCTGAGCCTGCTACGTGAGAGCGGGTAGAAACCGAAGCTCTGGCTGGAGAGGCGAGGGTGGGAGGGGATGCCTTGGCGAGCTCCGTGGAGAAGGCCCGAGCTGCTCCGGGACTGCCTGCGGGGAGGGGCCCTGGCAGCGGCGCCTGACCTTGCTCCTGAGGAAAGGAGGAATCAGCAGCTGACGCCCTGCGCTGGTCCTTTGACACACTGGGGGCACACAGCAGGAGTCTTGCTTTCCCAGAGCTCCCAGCAAAGCTGCCTCTGCCCGCCTTTCCAGAGCACGGCCTGTGGGACCCTCAGCACAGTTGACACTTCAGGCCACTGTGTGTGTGTGTGGGGGTGGGCAGGTGGCGGGGGGGGGGGGGGGGTGGCATCCGATGTGTTGTAGGGAACTTAGCATCCCTGACTGCCACCTATAGATTCCAGTAGCGCCCCTCGCCCCTCAGTTGTGACTCACTAAAGTCTCCGCACACGGCCAGGTATCCCCTGGAGGACAAAACGGCCCCTGGTTAAGAACCACTCCTTGCAGACAGAAATGAGCATCGAGGTGGGAGATGTATGCAGCAGATGTGGTGAGGGGTTTGGGGACTGCTGCTCCCGATGCCATTCCAGCTTCCCCTTCCCCCTCTGCTCCCACACAGCCTCCTCACTGATCCCTTTCCTGACCCCCATCTGGAAGGACTGGGCTGAGAGTCCCAGCGTGTGCTAGGCCGGGAACCCCCTCCCCTCTTCTTGCCTCCATCAGGGGCCTGTGGGTGGTTCCTGGCCGCAGTGAAGGCCTGGAAGACAAAGGGAGTTCGATTTATAAAACAGACAATTCATCCGTAACTCACGTCGTCGGAGCTCAGCTTTGTCTGCGCTTTCTACCTTCCTGACGAGGGAGCTGTGCAGTAACTCACATGGCCCTTCCCATGAGGAGCTGAGGGTTACAGGTGTCTTCTCATCCCCGCCCTCAGCCAGCCCTGCTGCCCCCTCTCGGGCGGGGGGGGGGGTGCCTTGGGCCTCGAGCCCAGGTCCTGACCAGGAGCCCGGCGTTCCCCACCCCCAGCTGAACGTTCTTAACCATTTCAAGTGTACGATTCACTGGCACTGAGTGTATTCATATTGTACAACCGTCACCACCATCAGTCTTCAGAACTCTTCACCATGTCAAACTGAAGCTCTCCCCGTTAAACAGTGACCACACTCCCTCCCCCCGCCCTCCAAGCCCTGGCAACCACCATTCTACTCTCTGTCTCTGAACTGGCTCCTCAGGTGCCTCATGTAAGTGGGATCATGCGGTGTCTGTCTTTTTTGTGACTGGCGATGTGTGGCACGCGTCAGAATTTCCTTCTTAAGGCTGAATAAAGTACTCCGTTTGTTGCACATACAGCATTTTGGTTACTTCTTAGTGATGCACACTTGAGTTGACACCTTCGGCTATTGTGAAGAACACTGCTATGGACATGGGTGTTTGACAGATATCTCTTCGAGTCCCTACTTTCAGTTCTTTTGGGTATATCCAGGACTAGAATTACCGGATCAGATGATAATTGCCAAACTGTTTTCCACAGTGGCTACGCCATTTTACACGCCCAATCAAAGTGTAAAGGATTTCAATTTCTCTACATCCTTGCTAACACTTGTTATTTTCTCATTTTGATAAATAGCCATCCTAACAACTGGGGCAAGGTGGTATCTCATTGCTGTTTTGATTTGCATGCTCTTAATGATTGGTGAGTTGAGAATCTTCTTATATGCTTGTTGGCCAATTGTCTGTCTTTGGAGAAATGTCTATTCAAGTCCTTTCCCTTTTTTGAATTGGATTGTTTGGTTTTTGTTACTGTTAAGTTTCAGAAGTTCTCTTTAAGTTCTGGGTATTAATTCCTTGTCTGTTTATGACAAAATTTTAAATTTTCATGAAGTTCAATTTAAAAAAAAATTTTTTTTTGTTGCTGTTCTTTTGGTCTCATATCCAAGAAATCATTCCAAATCCAGTGTTGTGAAGCTTTTCCCCTATGTTTTCTTCTAAGAGTTTTATAATTTTAGCTCTTACACACAGGTCTCTGATTCATTTTGAGTTAATTTTTGCATAGGTGTTAGGTAATGGGTCCAACTTCATTCTTTTGCTTGTAGATATTCAGTTTGCTCGATACTATTTGTTGAAAAGACTACCCTTTTTTTATTGAATGGTCTTGGCACCCTTGTCAAAAATCATTTGACAACTTATGTGAAGGTTTATTTCTGGGCTCTCTGTTTTGTTCCGTTGGTCTATATGTCTGTCTTTAGGACAGCACACTATGTGGTTGTTTTTTTTTAATCTTTATTGTTGAGAGTATTACAGATGTACCCCTTTTATCCCCACATTGTCCACCTCCACCTGGTTCCCACTCCGCCTCAGGCCTTCACCACCCTATTGTCTGTCTCCAGAGGTAATGCATGTATATATAAGTTTTTTGTTTAATCGCTTCCTGCTCCCCTCTGCCCCTTTTCCTTTGAGATTTATCTGTCTGTTCCATGTTTCCATAATTCTGGTTCTATTTTATTCATCACTTTATTTTGTTAATTAGATTCCTTGTTTATTTATTTTGATTTGTAGATACACTTGTTGATAGATATGTATTTATTGCCATTTTATTGTTCATATTTTTAATCTTTTTTTCTTCTTCCGCTTCAACATTTCATGTAATACTGATTGGTGGTGATGAACTCCTTTAGCTTTTTCTTGTCATTAAGCTCTTTATCTGACCTTCATTTCTAAATGTGAGCTTTGCTGGGTAGCATATTCTTGGTTGTAGGTCTTTGCTCTTCATCACTTTGCATATTTCTTGCCATTCCCTTCTGGCCTGCAGTTTCTGTTGAAAAATCAGTTGACAGTCATATGGGCGCTCCCTTGCCAAGTAACTAACTGCTTTTCTCTTGCTGCTTTTAAGATTCTCTCTTTGTCTTTACCTCTTGGCATTTTAATTATGATGTATCTGGATGTGGGCCTCGTTGGGGTACTCTTGTTTGGGACTCACTGTGCTTCCTGGACTTTTAAGTATTTCTTTCACCTGGTAGGGGAGTTTTCTGTCATTATTTCTTCAAATAGGTTTTCAGTATCTCGCTCTCTCTCTTGTCTTTCTGGCACCCCCATAATGCGAATGTTGGTATGTTTGAAGTTGTCCCAGAGGCTCCTTACACTATTTTCATATTTTTGGATTCTTTTTTCTTTTTGCTCTTCTGATTGGGTGTTTATTCCTTCCTCATATTGCTGATTTGATTCTCAGTATCCTCTACTTTTGATTGGCTTTAAAATATTCTTCATTTCAGTTAGTATATCCTTATTTCTCTCTGGTCCTTTTTTAGGTCTTTGACATCCTCATTAAGATTCTTGAGCAACTTTATAACCATTGTTTTGAAATCTGTATCCAGTAGTTTGCTTGCTTCCGTCTCATTTAGGTCTTTTTCTGGAGATTTCTTCGGTTCTCTCATCTGCGACATGTTGCATTGTCTCCGCATTTTGGCTGCTTCCCTAGGTTTGTTTCTATGTATTAGGTAGAGCTGCTGTGTCTCCTGGAATTGGTGGAGTGGCCTCTTATGTATGTAGTAGGTGTCCTATAGGGCCCAGTGACGGACTCCCCAGTGACCTGAGCTCCGGACACTTTAGGTGCACCCCTGTGTGGTGTGCATAGTCTTGTTGTAGTTGAGCCTTGATTGCTGTTGGCATAACTGGGAGGAATTGATTTCCAGGCCAGTTGGCTGTGAGGAGCAGCTGCAACTACAGTGGAAGAGCTGCTGTGCAGGAGACACCCCTAGGGAGCAGGACTTGCTTCAGTTTGGCTTTCGTGCTCACTGAGTCTGCCCCTTAGGTGTGTCGCTTGTGGATGTGTAGAGTTGTAATCTGCTATGGTCAGAAGCTGTCTACTGGGTGCACTGGCTCTGGGGCCTCCTGGGGAGTGCAAAGTCAGCCACTGCCCAGGGTCACCTGGCAGGAGCTACAGAGAGATCTATAGATGGCTGCTACTTGTATTGGGCTAGGAAGTGCCCAGGAGAGGCCAAGCTGTGAAGCAAGGCAGGCTGCTGCTAGTACCAGGTCTTGGGCCTCTTATTGATAAGTATGGGGGCATGCTGATGCAGGCTGCTGCTTGAGAGGTTTTAGGAATGTCTGAAGCCTGAGCCAGGACAGGCCATTCATATGGAAAGGCTGCTGTAAACAGCTTGGGTGGGGCAGGGTCTCAGGGGATCACCAGGGCAGAGGGAACAGTGTTGAGCCACACTGATGGAAACTCAGATTATGACTGCAGGCAGCTCTGCAAAGGGGGAGGTCTCAGCATAGGAACAATGACCCCTGTGAGCACCCCTGTCTGGGAGAACACTGCCCCTGAGTTCTTGCTCCAATGCCAGACAATCCAGTTCCTCTCCGGATGTCCTGAATCCCCCTGAACCATTGCCCCAGTGCTGGATCCCAGAGGGATCAAATCCCTAGTAATTCGGTGCTCCAGCACTTTTAGGAGGGACTGCCTGGGTCTCCAGCACCCTCCGTGTCACTCAGCCACAGTCCCCCTGGTTTTTACAGCCTGAAGTTACGGGACTTCTTTTCCCAGTTCTGGAACCCTGGGCTGGTGGTGTGGTGTGAGGTTGGGAGCCCTTGCTTCTCATGGGAGGTCTCCGCAGCAGAGATCTCCCTCCCAATTAAAAACACCACAGCCCTGGCGGGTGTGGCTCAGGGGATAGAGCCTTAGCCTTCCAGGTTTGATTCCAGTCAAGGGCACGCACCTGGTCGGGGCATGAGGGAGGCAACCAATTCTCTGTCTCTCCTTCTCCCTTCCATTCTCTCTAAAAGTCAATGGAAAAAATATTCTCAGGTGAGGATTTAAGATAATAATGATAATCTTAAATTATCATTAAGCTCTTTATCTGACCTTCATTTCTAAATGTGAGCTTTGCTGGGTAGAAATGACCAGGTCCTGACCAGGAGCGATGACCATGCCGTGGTTGGATGTTACTGGCTTATTTTGGCTCAGAACACAGCAGGACCAGGCCGTACTTCTATTGTTATAGTAATAACAATAACAACAAATAAATAAAAATAAAATAAAAACATGCCACATGTGGGTGTTGGACCAGCCCATTCCATGCCTCCGCCCCTCCTACCAATCTAACGTACTTTTCTTCTTCTTTAGTTGTAGGACTTCCATTCAGCCGGATTTCAGGTGGTTCTGAATGATGTTTGTACTTTATTTTAGTTGTAATTCTGCTGTGGTTGTGGGAGGCAGCAAGGACCCCTGTTTACCTACGCCCCCATTTTTGTTCTCCTTTATGGTTGATTTTTCATTTCTGTAAAAACCTCAATGGGATTTTGAGAGAGATTTTATTGACTTTAGATAGCTTTTGGGGGTCATATTGGCATCCTAATAATTGTCTTAAATTCTATGAGCATTGGGTATCTTTTTTATTTGTGTCTTTAATTACATTTAGCAACATTTTACAGTTTTCATTTTACAAGTCTTTCACTTCGTAGGTTTAGTTATAGTATTTTATTTCTTATGTTTTTAGAAATGGAGATGTTAATTTTCTCTTCATTGTTAGTGTAAAGAAATGCAACTGGTTTTTGGTCATTGGTTTTTGTTTGTATCCTGCTACATTGCTGAATTTGTTTATTACTCTTAACTTTTTGTGTGGAATCTTACGGATTTTCTACATATAAAATCATCTGTAAACAAAGATAATTTTACTTTTTCCTTTCTAATGTGAATGCCTTTCATTTCTTTTCCTGCCTAATTGCTCTAGCTGGAACTTATAGTTCTATATTGAGTAGAATTGGTAAAAGCAGGCATCCTTGCCTTGTTCATAATCTTAGAAAAAAGGCTTTGTCTTCACCATTGAGCATAATTTTCGCTGTGGGCTTTTCATATGTAGCTTTGGATATGTTGAGGTAGTTTCCTTCTATTCCTAGTTTTTTGAGTATTTTTATCATGAAAATGTATTGAATTCTGTCAAATTTTTTTCTGCATCAATTGAGATAATTGTGGGGTGTTTTTTTTCTTCATTCTGTTAATGTGATGTGTATGTAATGATCAATTTTCATATGTTGAACTAACCTTGCATTTCAGGAATTTATCCTCAGTTATGTTATATAACGTTTTTAATATGCTGTCGAATACTGTTTGTTAGCCTTTTCTTGAAGATTTTTGCATCAATGTTCATAACTGTGCATAAGGGATCTGTAGTATTCTTGTAATGTCTTTACCTAGCTTTGGTATCAGGACAATGTTAACTTCATAGCATGAGTCTGAAAGTGTTCTTTTCTCTTTAATTTTCTGGAAATACCTGAGAAGGATTGTATTAGTTCTGTAAATGTTTGGTAGAACATTTGAAGTAAAGCCATCTGATCTTTTCTTTGTCAGGAGATTTCTTACTACAGTTTAGTGTCCTTACTAGTTATAGGCCTGTTTAGTCTTTCTCTTCATGATTCTGTCTTGGAAGGTTTTGTGCTTCTAGGAAATTATCCATTTCATCTAGTTACCTTAATTTGTTGGTGTACTATTGTTTATAGTATTCTTTTTAGAATCCGTAATAATGTACACACATTCATTTCTGATTTTAGTTATTTGAGTCTTTTTTGTTTTTAGTCAGCTTAGCTAAAGGTTTGTCAATTTTGTTGATTTTGTTGTTGAAGGAATCAACTTTTGGTTTCATTGATATTTCTGTTTTTGTTTCATTTATCTCTGCTCTAATCTTTAGTATTTCCTTCATTCTGCTAGCTTTGGGTTTAGTTTATTCTTTTTCTAGTTCCTTAAAATGTTAAGTAATGTTAATGTTAAGGGATCTTTTTTTTTTTAATATAAGCATTTACCGTTGTAAATATCCCTCTTTGCACTGCTTTTGATGCATCTCATAAGTTTTGGTATGTTTTGTTTTCATTTCATTTGTTTCAAGGTATCTTCTAATTTTCTTAGTGATTTCTTCTTTGACCCATTGGTGATTTAAAAGTGTGTTCAATTTCTACAGATTTAGGGATTTTTTTTATAGTTTTCTTTTTGTTATTGATTTCTAGCTTCATTCATTGTGGCCAACAATGATACTTTGAATGACATTTATCTTTTAAAATCTGTTGAGGCCCTTGGCCCGGTAGCTCAGTTGGTTAGTGTATTGTCCCGATATTTCAAGGTTGTGAGTTCAATCTCCAATCAGGGTACATACAAGTATTAACCAATGAAAGCATAAATAAATGGAACAAGTCAATGTTTTCTCTCGGAAAAAAAAAAATCTCTTGATATCTAATTTGTTTCTTAACATATAGTCTATCCCGTAGAATGTTCCATGTGCATTCTCTTGTTTGGTAGAATGCTCTGTGTGCTTGTTAGATCTAGTTGGCTTATTGTGTTCGAGCCTTTTTTATCCTTATTTTCTTTTTATTTATTTTTTTCTTTTTTTCTCATTTTCTATTTAGTTCTTTCTTAATAGAGTGGGTTATTGAAATCTCAAATTATTGTTGTAAAACTGTTTCTCCCTTCAGGTCTGTCAGTTTTTACTTTATATATTTGATACCATGTTATTAGATGCATAAATGTTTGTAATTGTTATGTTTTTGCTGTATTGATCTTTTGTTAATATATAATTTCCTTCTTTGTCTCTTGTAGCCTTTTTTGATTTAAAGTCTATTTTATCTGATATTAGTATAGCTACCCTGTGCTCTTGGTTACTGTTTGCATGGAATATCTTTTTCATCCTTTCACTTTCAACCTATTTGTGTCTTTGGATCTAAAGTGAATTTTTTGTAGATAGCATATAGTTGAACCATGTTCTTCTGTCCACTCTGCCAATCTCTGTCCTTTGATTGGAGAGCTTAACCCATTTATATTTACAGGAACTACTGATAAAGGAGGAGGGACTTCTAGCATTTTGGTATTTGTTTTCTATATGCTGTAAAGCTTTTACTTCCCCCCTTTTCGGCAGTACTGTCTTTTGTGTTTGTTTGCTTTTTGTACTGAAATATTTTAATTCCCGTTTCCTTCTGTGTGCACACCATAGCTGTTTTCATTGTGCTTATCATGGGGATTGCATTTGACATTCTAAAGTTACAGTAGTCCCGTTTGAATTTACACCAGCTAATGAGCAAGCTTTCTGAACCCTGGCTTTTTTATTTGTAAAACAGGAGACCCTCGAAGGATTTTTATAAGGCTCAAATACGATGATAATGAGCATCAAAGCTCCTTGTAGACTGTTAAACATGTACACATCATTAACTCTATTGTTGTCTTTCCCTTGTACTTACAGTTGTATTCTAGACTTGACTGGGTGGATACATTAGTGGTCTGAGTTGCAAAGAATTACAGTAGTTAATAACTCATTTTTAACTGGCCTTACATAGAAATACCTTGTCTTCGAGATAACTTTTGTTTTTTTAAAACCTCGTTCATTCCACAGGTACGTGTTAGGGACCTGCTTTCTGCACTACGCTATGCCAAGGCATGTGGGAAAAGCACAGCTCATCCTGCCCCAAGTAGTGTACACAGCTGGGGGCAGGCTGGACACGGGGAACCTCCGTAGCAGCCCAGGAGTGAGTGGCGTGTAGTGAACGCCGTGCGACAGGCTCTGATTCTGGGTTCTAGGCCATGGGAGCAGGAGGAAAGGGGGCCAAATGGGGCTGGGCTGGGCTGGGCTGGGCAGTGGGGGGTGAGCTGCTTAGGAGGGAGGAAGGAGCAAACAGCAGGAAGGAGCGGTGAGAGCAATCAGAGGGGGCGTTCCGAGGACACGTTGCTGAACAAGGAGCTACAGGAGGCCCCTTGGAAGTGTGGCTGCTCTTCATTTTGCAGGTGGGGAAGCTGAGGCTCAGGAAGTGTTTTGTCTGCGGTCACATAACTAGTTAGTGACCGCAGACAGACGGTCTAGAACTCTGCTGCATCTGTTGAGCCTCAGGCCAGGGTTCCCCTGGGTCCTGGTTGGCCCTGGAGGTGTCATACTGAGCTTCAGAGCATTCAGGTGGCGCTTTCATCGTAGCACGACATTATATTGACCGTTTTAAGATTGAAAAGGTGGGGAATGAAAAACAAACCGGTGGGGAGTGTAAGTTCCCGTGGCCGAGCCGCTACCTGTGAAAAGACAGCAAGGCAGGCGGGCGTGGGAGGTACCAGAGACGGCGTGAGCAGCGGCAGCTCCGGGATGGCGCACAGACTCCCTGTGCGGAGAGCGCCTGGGGCCGGGCCGGGGGTGGCGTCTCTGTTGGGGGCTCTGTAGCTACTGTGCCTGTTCCTTCTGGTCGTCAGAGGGCCCTTCCTCTCGTGCACCGCCCAGCTCACCCAGCACCTCTCCCCGAGCCCTTGGAGAGCAGCCCCGTCGGGGGGCAGCTGTTCAGTGCCACGGTGTCTGGTGTCAGGGAGGTCTGTTTGCTGGAAGCAGCGAGGAGTCCACTGCTGCCTGCAGCAGGAGGCGGCGTGTGCCATGCGGTAGCGGTGAGAAGGCCACGTTGCGGTAGCGGTGGGGGGGCCACGTTGCGGTAGCGGTGGGGGGGCCACGTTGCGGTAGCGGTGAGGGGGCCACGTTGCGGTAGCGGTGGGGGGCCACGTTGCGGTAGCGGTGAGAGGGCCACGTTGCGGTAGCGGTGAGAGGGCCCCGGGATACAATGTGCAGAGTAGAAAGGAAGACAGGACTGCATCCAAGTGAGCAGCTGGGAGACCGCCGCGGGGAGGTGGCCTTGGCGGGGTCTGCGATGCCCAGGGCTGCGTGGGCTCAGTAGGCCGAAGTGGGGTGCAGAGAAGGTGTGCCGGGTGGAAGGAACAGCTGGGGTACAAACGACCTCTAACCGTGGCTGAGCTGCTTTATCCCTGGGGGGCCTGGGCTCTGCCCTGCTTGCCGCCAGCGTGGAGGAGCTGTTGGCTGTAGGCGCCCTTGAGGTGGGGGATCTGTCCTTCGTGTGCCTCTCCAAGGGGCCCTTCTTTGTAGGAACCCATTGCATTCTCTCCTCCGGGCCTGGCCTCCTTTCTGTCTCTGGCCCTGGCGGGCGTGGAATGAGGCGTGAACACCCAGTAAACGTTTGTATATGAGTTTCCCAGTTAAAGGATGCCGGGTTTTTCCTGTTTTCCACTTCCCGACTGACTCGCCTCCTGCTAACCCAGCCCTCTCTCTCTTGCAGATGAAGCTACTGAACTTGTACATCAAGAGGGCGCAGACCACGAACAGCAACAGCAGCTCCTCCTCCGACGTCTCCACACACAGCTAATGGCCGCGCCGGGTCCCGAGCCGCAGAACCGCGGTGCCTCTCACGGACCTTCCCACCCCTCGTAGGCTCCGGGTCAGGACGAGGAGGCCGCAGACGTTTATTACAGTCAGTATTTGGACCCTTGCAGCTTTTGTGTAGAATCTTACTGGCGTTGAATGTAAAGGAGCAAGGCCTGTTTGCGTCTTCACACACAGCTGAAGGCGTGGAAGAGCCGTGCCGTCCGTCTCCCGCGCCGAGGTGGCACGCGGGGCGCAGTGTGCCAGCCCGCCCTCCGCCAACACCCGACGGGGAGCGCGCTGCAGTGAGCAGGGGGGCGTGGCGGTCTGTTTCTCCTCCATCTCAGCATCCTGCGTCCTGGATGTGGCCGTGGCCGTGTGGGGCAGATTACCCTACCCCCCGCCCCCCCCGCAACTGACGCCATGAAAGGGTTAGTTGTGCCTCTTTAAGTTGTATTTTGAGACCTGCTAAGAATGTGAATCACTTGGCAAGAATGGAGGAAAACCTGGAGATGGCCTCTGGCAGACCCCCGGGGTGTTGCTTATGTACCTGGGCCGAAGGCGGCGGCCCTCACACTAGTGCGGGCTCCTGGGGGCGGCCCTCCGCGCAGTGCCGGTGCTGTCCTGCCACCGAGGCTCCTGGGAAGTCTGAGGAAGCTGTCTTCAGGGGCTCCTCTCGGGCCCTGGGTCTGTCCCCTTCCTCCGCCCCCTGCCCCCCAGCGTTTGCTTAAGCTGCTCAGTTCTCAGTTAACCTGGTGAGTGGCACCTGTACCATCTCAGTTTTCATTTCTCAGTTTAATTTGGAATTAAGATCCAAGAAAAGTCTAGAGAGAATTACTATTTTTAATTTTACGGACTGAAGTACTCCCTTGATCTTCTGTTGAAATAGTCATTGTTTAAGGGGAAGGTAATTATGGCGAATGGCAAATTGCTGAAAAACAGGACTTGTAACAGAATTTTAGAGTCTGTTTCCTTTTCTTTGGAAAGAAATTCCCAGAGTAACCACCCATTTTAAAAAGTTTCTTGAGGGTCTGATTGCTTCAAAGTCATTACTGGTTTAAAATCTTGGTGAAAGAAGCTTTAAGTAAAATTCTTAAAGCAAATGGAAATTCTGAATGCGCTCATGAGGGTTTCTGTCGCCCGCTGGAGAGCCTCTAAACCACAGTGCCCTTCACGGGAGGGAGAACCTCTCCCCTCCTGCCTGCCTGCGGCACGTGCCGAGCAGGGCCGAGCCCCCAGCGGCCGCTGTGCGAGCAGAGATTTTTGGGTTCTCACTACTGTCCTCCTCTCCCCTCTGACCTCCAGCTTCAGCGTCGGAAGTCAGGAAAGACTGTAGCAGACAGAACGAACGCATTTCATTCAGATTTTGTTTTAGATACTTTATTTGGAAATAGGCCCCGAGAATGAAGGTGCAGGAACAGGGAAGCCAGGTGCCTTCACTGCGTGTGTGTGCGTGTGTGAGTGTGCGTGTGTGTGCGTGAGTGTGTGTGCAGGGTCTCGCGCACTCGTAGGGAGTGCCGTGGTTGGATGTTACTGGCTTATTTTGGCTCAGAACACAGCAGGACCAGGCCGTACTTCCATTGCTAGATGCTCCTTGTTAATATTTCACTAAGGGGTTTTTCCATGCTCTGCAAGGGGTCAGAGCGGAGGTCTCCTTTGCTGCTGCTGTACAAGCGCGGCTCAGGCTGGGTTCTCCTCCGTCGGGGCGGCCCCGGCCACCACAGCGCCTGCCTGGGGAAGGACCTGGAGCATGGCCGCCTGTCCTCATGGCACTAACAGGGCTCGCCTGAGCATCACTGGCCCATCTTCAACCCCAGCTTAGAGAGGTGCAGTCTCCCCCAGGCGTCCAGCCCCAATCCAGCAGCCGCCACGCTAAGACCCGCATGCCACCACCGCACAGAGAGCTGCGCCCGCCTGCTGCCCCGCTTCCCTGCAGGGCGCCTGTCCCCATGAGAAACACAGCAAAGCACCCAGACCGTCTGCCTCCCGTCGGCCTGATGTCCGGGCGCCCACAGTCCCCTGGACACAGCGCTGGGCCAGCCCCCGCTTTCCAGCCGCTGCCATTGTCGAGGTCGAGGTCGAGGTCGAGGCCGCGCCTGGAGAGGCGGCTCCTCGAGGACACTCCCCTCTGGGCCACGGCCACGGCCGCTCTGGCCCAGCACTCGCTTTCAACACCCGCTGCAGCTAATGCAACGGGGTTTTGTCCCATCTTTCTCTCTCCCGCCGCCCTTTATTTATCAAGCGTAACACACGGCAAAGAACGGCAAGTCAGGACTTTGTAGAACCCGCAGGACTTTGCTGGCGGTGACGTTTGGAAGAGGAAAAGTGCTCTGAAAATACCGGCCACCAAATGTTCCGTCAGCGCTGTGTGCACACGCATGGTCCCACGCCCCCAGGTTGGGTTTCTGTTTTTTGGTTTTATTTGGGGGGGGCTTTTTCACGTTACATCCATATCTGTATTTATATCTTCTTCGTTTCACTCTCCAGTGTATCATGGCAAATGTACAGACTCTTTTGTTAATAATGTAGGATTTGCTAAAAAAGAAAAAATAAAAGAACCCTTTTGAGTTTGCCCTAGAAAAGTGACGCTTAATTCCGTGTCCTGCTTGGGGGCATCTTTCTCCTCGCCCTGGTCTGGGGTGGCCTGGCCGCCCCGGCATCGGAGCGTGGCCACGACTAAAGAAAGCGGGGGCTGCATCCTGGAGGCTCTTTCTCACGACAGGAGCCCGTCCCGCTTGCCGGGCGCGGCTGGTGCCGTGTGCTGGACGTGGCGCAGGAGGACACCCGGGAGCTGCAGGAGCGGGGCCTCCCTACCGGCCCTTCCCTCGGCCGAGGGGGGAGCACGTGGGTGCAGAGCCTCAGACCTGCCTGTGCCTCGGGGGCTGGGGAGGGCTGGCAGGGCTGCAGCCTGCAGGGTGTGGGCCTCCGGGGATCCCCGGCCCCAGGCACCAGGGCGTTTCTCTGGAGTTTTACTTAAACATTGTTTAATACTGTGTTTCAGGGCTCATTTCAAGTGTCACTACCCCTGGCTCTGAGCCTCCTTTCCCCTGTGACCTACCGCGTCCTGCCCGGTGGACGTGACCGCAGTGATCACAGACTCCTGGGTTCAAATCCCGGCTCCCCATTCTCCCTTGGGCAGCCGTGTCACTTCCTGCCTTGGCCTTCCGAGTGGCCCAAGTGCGCCGGAAGGTGCGCTGGGCCGGCAGGGCGCTGTGCGAGGCGGCTGCAGAGGCCCGCCTGCCCCTGTGGCGTGGCTGCCGGGGAGTCCGGGTCATGGGTCAGGGTGGGGTGGGGTACGAGGCCCACGCCCGGCGGTGGGCTGCGAGGGCTCCGTGGCCACTCCAGGAAAGTGAACGTCACTCGCCCGGGTTTGCACTTAGTTGTGCGCTGTGGGCTCAGCCCTGGCGGCCACGGCGGCCGGAGTGCGGCCCAGCAGCTGCTCGCTCTGCGCTCGGCCTGGGGCTTCGCGGAGGCCGCCTCACCAGGGCGTCCCCTTCTCGGGCGCGCTTCCAGCTCAGAGCCTGCCTTCTCGCTCCTCGCGCCCCAAGCAGGACACTCCAGTCGCGTCACTCGCCTCCAGCGATGTTTCATCCTGGTCCGGGGCCTGCGGAGGGCCCGCCTCCAACTCTGTGTGTCCAGTGAAGCCACGTGCTGCTCACCTCCTCTCGGCCCACGGTTACGTCCAGCCAGGTGGTGGGATACAAGGGTGGTGGTCGTGGCCTGGTCCCCGGGGACAGCTTTGCCCTGGGGGTCGTCTCTCCCTCCGGGGCTGCCCTCCCAAGGCCCGTCTTCTCAGGATGCCGTGGCTGCAGCCTCGGTGAGCTGATGACGGCAGCAGGTAAGCAGATCAGAAGCGGTTCCATGTCTGTCATCTGTTACTGTGTCTCTTGGGTAATCATCGTGTCTTCTTGGTGCTCAAATGCTAAGCCTGTTGGGCACTGTCATCGACGTCATTTCGGTCCCTTGCTGCTTTCTGCCAGGAAGGTGGGGCGCCGGCATATTTTAAACGACTTCCACGAGTTCCCACTCAATCCGAGAGGTTCGCAGACCCCGAAGCTGTTCTTGGCACCCGGATCACTGATGGGAGGGCGGGACAGGCAGCCTTGAGGAGGCCTCAGACGTGAGAGCGCTCCCCTGGAGCACCGCCGGGTGTAGTCAGCTGAGAGGCGGGTGTAGTCAGCTGAGAGGCGAGGAAGGATGTGCTGCCGTGCTGTCTCCAGGCGAGGACCGGGCCCCCGGGAACACCCAGCTGGTACCATGGAGCGGGCGGGAGCTCGGGGCCTGCCTCTGGCGCTGTCTTCCCTGCCTCCTCCAGCTCCCACCCTTCGAACATCTTTCCTGAAATTACAGTGGCCACGCCAGAGTCTTCGGGGGGGCTTGTGAGGCAGCAGCTGCCTCCCCTCCCCTCTATCCCCCCGCCCCCAGTGCTGCTGATGCTGGAGGGCTCAGGGCCTGGAAACGTGCATTTCCAACAAGTCTCAGGGGATGCAGGTGCTGCTGGCCTGGGACCTGCCTTTGAGAACCATTGCAGGGCATTTTCCTTAAAATGGCAGGGTGTGGTCCCAGGCCCTGGACCATCCTTGAGACAAGCGATGCAGAAAAACCGCTCGGCTTCGGGGATGTCGCCAGACCATCACTGGCATTAGGGGAGTCGGTGGTGACGAAGCATCTGGACTAGGACTGTGGGAGGGAAATGGGGTGCCATTAGCGGAGGGCAAACAGGACCCCACCTCCCCTGGTACAAAGCTCTGCTTGGCCGCCCTGTTTCCTCCAATACTTATTAACTCCCACTGCGGGGCTCCAGGCAATTGTGGACAAAGGTCATGTGAATGAGCATCTAATCTTAGATTATGTATTTAAAACACATTAAAATGCTCCCACACCAGTGCCCTCAGCCCTGGGCCTGCTGCCAGGGCCGGAGCCCATGAGCTTGACTCCCCTGGGTCAATTCCTGGCAGCTCAGAGAGGACCCTGCCTCCCTCGGCGCCACCGGGGAGGGGAGTGGGGGGGCAGGGAGGCCCGCCGCCGACAGCTCCCAGCACTCTGGAGCGCCAGGTGCTGGGCCTGGCAGGAGAGCAGCCCTGCTGGGGTTTGGGAAGTCTGGGTCTTGATCCAACTCAGAGCCTTTCAGGGTCCATCCAGCTTAAGATGACCTCAGTGTCGTCCTCTGTGGAGCCCACGGTGGGGGATTGGAGCCCTGCTGGTGGAGAGTGAGGAGTGTGCTGTGGGCAAAGCTCCTGACAGTTCTCGGGCCCTCCACAGATGTCCCTTTACAACCCTTACGTTATCGAGGCACCTGCCCCAATTGATGACATAGATGATGCCCGGTAAGTGTTTGGACAAACAAATGAAAGAATGAATGCATCAGCCCCTCAAAACCCAGCTTTCAAACCCCAAATCGACAGGACCCTCAGCGGCATGACTCACCAAGTGGATGGCTTGTAGCGTGACTAATGTGAGTGGGTTACAAATGGGAGTTTGCGGGCAGCAGGGACTGGTTAGCAGCGATCGTGTACCATTTTAGGAAGACGGCTTAGTTTCTTTTATGACTATCAGAGGCATTTACAAGAAATAACCTAAACTGTTGCCCTTCTGTTGATGAAATACGAGGTTGTTTGGCTCACATGGCTTACAGGGTTTGTCTGCACAGGGAATTCCCACGTTCACCGTTTGGGTGGTGGGCTCAGGGGTGTTTGTGTATTTTCGTGGCTCATCACTGACACACGCGTTACACAGCCGGTCTTGGGACAGCACCTCCCCTTCAGCGTTGACTTGTAAGGTGGCTGAGATGCAGGGAACTTAACCTTGTTTGTATCGTCTGTTTTGTTTTACATTGTTTCAAAGTTGCAGAACCTGTTGACAATGTCAAGGACGGACTTACTGCTTAAGGGAGAACTTTTTTTTGTATCATCAAATATTTCATAATTTAGCAACAAAAACGTGTGCGGACGCTAAGTTATAAGGTGATTTAGATGAGTCTCCCATCAATTCTTTGGTTGTCATAGACACAGACCCCCTCCCCCCCAGCTTTTAAACTTGTAGGAAATGTGTCAGTCCTGAGAGTACATCTGAGGACTTTCTTTCCAGGGAAGCGAGCTCCGCGCCAGTGTCCTGCGGGCCTGGGTGGGAGGGGAGGCCTCGGCAGAGCGCACCGTCCGGGCGGATGGGACACCCTCCCGCGGTGGCCGCTCCCGCTCAGTCCACGCCCCCCCACCCGGGGCTGCCCCCCAACTCCAAAAGGAGAAATGGTGCTGATGTTCAGATGGTATCGATCAGAGCCTGCTTGTTCAGCTGAGGGTGGGGTCCCTTACACTGTGTGAGACCTTCTCCCAAAGGGTGAAAACAGGCCCCGAGAGGGAGGTGCCGGAGGGACGGCCACTCTGCGCGCGTCCGGTGGCCCAGGGGGGATGTTGGCTGAGGCAGGGCCGCTCCTCCCCCAGGCCTTCCGCAGGGCCCGCCACTGCGGCCCAGCCCTCCCCCAGCCCAGCCCCCACCCCACCCAGCTCCCCGGGGCCCAGCCCTCCCCCAGCCCAGCTCTCCGGGGCCCAGCCCTCCCCCAGCCCAGCCCCCACCCCACCCAGCTCCCCGGGGCCCAGCCCTCCCCCAGCCCAGCTCCCCGGGGCCCAGCCCTCCCCCCCCAGCCCCCCCCCCACCCCACCAGCTCCCCGGGGCCCAGCCCCAGCCCAGCTCTCCCCGGGGCCCAGGCCCAGCCCCCACCCCACCCAGCTCCCCCCAGCCCCCCCAGCCCCCCCACCCCACCCAGCTCCCCGGGGCCCAGCCCTCCCCCAGCCCAGCCCCCCACCCCACCCAGCTCCCCGGGGCCCAGCCCTCCCCCAGCCCAGCCCCCCCCCAGCCCCCCCCCAGCTCCCCGGGGCCCAGCCCCCCAGCTCCCCGGGGCCCAGCCCTCCCCCAGCCCAGCCCCCCCACCCCACCCTCCCCGGGGCCCAGCCCTCCCCCAGACCCCCCAGCCCCCTCCTGCGCCCCCAGCCCCCCCACCCCTAGCCCAGCTCCCCGGGAGCCCTCCCCCGGGACCCAGCCCAGCTCCCCCCCAGCCCCCCCCAGCCCCCCCCCCCCCCACCCAGCTCCCCGGGGCCCAGCCCAGCCCCCGGGACCCAGCCCCCCCCGCCCCCAGCCCCCCCACCCCACCCAGCTCCCCGGGGCCCAGCCCTCCCCCAGCCCAGCCCCCCCACCCCACCCCCTCCCCGGGGCCCAGCCCAGCTCCCCGGGGCCCAGCCCTCCCCTGCCCCCAGCCACTTCCGCTCAGCCAGCTTCTGCCCAGCCAGCTTCTGCCAAGGGGATGCACTGTGCACGATGGGAAATAGCTTTTGCTGAGGACACATTGGGGGTGACATGTGGTTCTTGGGGGGCAGCTCAGGCATAGGCTCTAGCTTGTCCCAGTGTCATGGCTACCAAACAGTAGGTGAACACCCAGGGTTGTGCCCTCCCCTGGGGAGACCTGTCTGCTGCTGCTCCTGGGTGAGCGGCCCACCGGGCCCAGCTCTCCTGAAGGCCTGTCGCTCCCCCCTCTGTCAGCCCTTCTGCGTAAACTAACTACAGTGGGTTCCCTCCCGTGTAAGCAGCACCCCGAGCAGCGGAGACAAACACCTCAGAGCATCCCCCTCGGCGGGCTGGTCCTCACCCAGTGCAGCGAAAGGCTGCCGATTCCATTCCGAAGCAAATGCCCAGGTTGTGGACTCCACCCTGGTCAGGGATGCTCCAGGCAGAGAGGGAGGATCCGAAATGTTAGTGGTTATTGCAGGGAGGAGTTGAACGGTAATTGAAGGAAAGTCTAAATAATTCTGACTGTAAAACAACAGTAATAATGTCCTATGGGGTTTCAAATGTATATGAAATTAAAACCCACTACAACAATAGCATAAGTAAAAGACAAAAGAGGTGAATGAAGTTCAAGTGTTCTAAGAAGAGAATAGAAGTACTGATTAACATTTGGGTTTGAAAAGTCAAGGATGCATTTAGAAACTGTAGGGAAAACTTAAGAATAAAGTTAAAACAGAGTTAAGGTGTAACTTGCAAACTAATAAAAGGGAAAAACTGTAATAACCTGAAAGAAGACAAAAAGAAAAGGAAAAGAAATTTGTAGGAGGGACAAATAGAAAGCATATAGTAAGATGTTAGATTTAAACCAACATATAACCAATTACATTAAATACAAATAAACAAACTCCAGTGAAGTAAAAAAAAAAATTTAGACTGTACTTAAAAACAATTGTATGCTGTTCCCAAGATGCATATCTGTACATAAGGATGTAGGTAAGTTGAAAACAGGTCGAAAAAAGATATGTCACACAAGCACTATATTTTCAAATACACTTTATAATAACCCAATGCACAAGGGAAGAAATTACAATCTAAATGAGAAAATTTATCTAACTGAATGATAAAACATTACATAGAGAAATGTGTGGAATGCAGCTAAAGCCAAGCTTAGAGGGAAATTTTAGCCTTGGATGGATATGTTAGATAAAAGGAAAAGCTGAACATTTATAACAACCATTTATCTCAAGAAGTTATAAAAAGAAAGTCACAAAGAATAAGCACAAAGTAGAATGGAAATAATATAATGCAGAAATCAATTAAAAGCATATAATAGGGAGGATAGATAAGCTTTTTTGCTGATTATTTGGAAACACTAATACAGTGGTCGGCAAACTCATTAGTCAACAGAGCCAAATATCAACAGTACAACGATTGAAATTTCTTTTGAGAGCCAAATTTTTTAAACTTAAACTATATAGGTAGGTACATTGTTATTAACTTAATTAGGGTACTCCTAAGCTGGCCTTTGCTAAAAACTCAAGGGGCCAAAGAGCCGCATGTGGCTCGCGAGCCGCAGTTTGCCAACCACTGCACTAATACACTGTAAATAACACTGAAAATCAATAAACCCTTGGCAAGAGTGAGATAAAAGGAAAAGGCACAAATTATCAATCCTATATAATAAAAGCCCAGCAACCAAATGGCGGAACGACCAGAATGACTGGTCAACCAGTCGCTATGATGTGCACTGACCACCAGGGGGCAGACACTCAAGCAGGAGCTGCCCCTGGTGGTCAGTGCACTACCACAGTGGGAGCACCGCTCGGCTGACCAGGATGAGTGGCTGCTCCCACTGTGAACCCCGGGCCGATGGGCAGGAACCCGGGCTGTTGTTGCCTCCTTGCCCCGGGCTCCTCCTCCTCGCTCCCTGCTGCGCCTCCTCCGGATGCCCGCAGGCCGTGCAGCACCACCACCGGACTCGCAGAGCTGGCCCTGGAGTCTGGGAGGCGGGATCATGGCCACCACAGGACTGAGGCCTTCTCTGCTGCCTCTCAGTGCTATTGTCCCTGGGCCCAGCCCCGACCAGGTGCCCTGGAGAGGCGAGTGCTCCAGATCCACAGAAGATCCCGGACCAGGGAGCCACTCAGAGGGTGTGTCCACAGCCCCTCAGCTGACCGGGATGAGCGGCGCTCCCACAGCGGGCTGATCCCTGCAGGCCACGCCCCCCAGCAGTGCCCGAATCCCATGCACCGGGCCTCTAGTATCAAAACAAAAAGGGAACATCGTCAGAGAGACCATACATGTTAAAAAGACAGGAGCAACTGGAAAACACATGTGGATCCCTACCTCACACCACATACAAAAATTAACTCAAAATGGATCGAAAAGCTAAATGTGAGAGATAGAACTACAAACTCTTAGATAAAAACAGATGTTAAATCTTTCTGACCTTGTATTAGGCAATGTGACACCAAAAGTACAAGCAACAAATGAAGAAATAGACAAATTGGACTTCACCAAAATTTAAAACTTACATTTTTATGCTTCAAAAAAATGCTCAAGAAAGTAAAATAACCATCACAGGATGAGAGAAAATATTTGCAAAATTGTGTATCTGATCAGGGACTTATATTCAGAATGTATAAAAAAACTCTTAAAAGTCAACAATAAAAGACAAATAACCCAATTTAAAAATGGGCAAAGAATCTGAATAGTCCTACCTTTCTAAAAAAAAAAAAAAGAAAATCTAATGGCCAACAATCACATGAAAAATGATCACCCTCATTAGTCATTAGAGAAATGCAAACCAAAACCACAGCCAGCTGTTACTTCACACTCACTAAAATGGCTAGAGTCAAAATGTCACACAAGAACAATTTTGGCAAATATGTGGAGAAATTGGAACCCTCACATACTGTTGGTGGAATGTAAATGGTAGTCACTTTGGAAAATAGGCTGTGTCTCAAAAAGTTAAACACAGAGTTACCATATGACCTAGTAAATTCAACCTAGATATTGACCCAAGAGAAGTGAAAACATATGTCCACACAATAACCTATAAAAGTTATAGCAAAATTATTCATAATATCCCAAAAGTAGAAGCACATGTATCCATCAGCTGATGAACAGATTAACAAACTGTAGTAATCTATACAATGAAATATTTGTCCATAGAAAGGAATGAAGTACTGATACATGTTACAACATAAACAAACCTTAAAAGCATGCGAGTGAAAGATGTCAGTCACAAAAGACCACGTATTGTGTGACTCCATCTCTGTGAGACGCGGGGGCTGGGAGATGGGAGAGGAGGAGTGACTGCTAATGGGCATGGAGTTTCTTTGGGGGATAATAACATGTTCTGGAATGAAATAGTGGCAAGGGTTGTACAACTATTTGTATATACTAAAACCCACTGTTTTGTACACCTAAAATAAAAACAAACTAAAGAGAGTATATATAACGTAACAATATTATGCTGAAATATAGGCAAAATGGACAAGTTGTAGAAAAATACAACAATCCAAAATTGACACACAAAAAAGTGTTCACTGTCATAGCTATTAAAAATTGAGTCTATAATTTTAACCTTCATGCAAAGAAAACTCCGAGCCCGGGCGAGCGCAGCTGTCTGTTTCTCCTGGCATACAGGGAAGAAGAAAATGCCAATCACACAGAATAACCTTGATGTCATTCCTGATAAGACATCATAAGAAAGGAAAATTACAGGCCACTCTCACTTATTAGCATAAATGTGAAAATCCTAAACACAGTATTAGCAAACTGAGTCTTGTAATATCTAATGGCGAAGTAGTGTTTACTCCGGGGTTGGTTTGATGTCAGAAAATCAATTAATGAAATTCATCACATGAACAGAGTATAGAGGAAAAATCACGATCATCTTAGAAAATAAAGAAACTGCATTTGATAAAACTCAACATCCAGACACCCATTCGTGGTTGTAAACATACTTTTGAGAACTCAGAAGGAACCTTTCTTAATCTGATAACGTTGCCTGCAAAAACCCACAGCAAATGTCACACTTAATGAAGACACGCTGAAAGCTTTCCCTCAGATTTGAAACAAGGCAAGGGTGTGCATTGCCGCCGCCCCGCCAGTCACACAGACCCTGCAGAGCTCGGTGTGGAAGGGCGAGCAAAAGGAGAGTAAAGTCACAATGATTAGGAAGGAAGAAATGAAAATGTCATAATTTGTGGATGAAATGACTTTGTAATAGGAAATCCAAAAAATTTATAAATTATTGGAATTAATAATGATGTCAGCAAAGTTGCTGATAAAACTCAGTAAAAATAAACTTGCTATATGTCAGCAACAAATAGAAATTAAATTTTAATAGATGCTGTTTAAAAACAATAAAATTTTCTAATACCTAGAGATAAATCTAACAAAAATATGGACAAGATTTCTCTGAAGAAAACTATACAAATATTCATGAGAGAAAATGAATATTAAATGGAGAGATATGTTCATTGGAAGGTGTAGTTCTCCCCCAAGTAATCTATATATTTAATGCAATTCTAAAAAATATTCAAGTGTTTTTATGCATTTTGAAAAGCTAATTCTAAAGTGCATATGAAAATGCAAAGGGACAAAAATACTCAAGACACTAGAAGAAGAAGAAAAACAAAAACAAGGTAGAAGGATTTGTTCTACCAGAAATAAGGAATTTTTACAAAGCTCACTAATTATGATAGTGCGGTGTTCTGCAGTAATAGACAAAGAGACAAAGGGAACAAATGAAGACTCAGAAATAGACCCAGGCATTTGTGACTTTTGACTTACGACAAAGGTGGCACTGCACAGCAGTGGGAAAAGGAATTTCCAATAAGAAGATTGGGTCAAGCCAATATAAATATGGGGAGAAAAAAGAGAAATTTGACCCTTACCTTACACCATGCACAAAAACTAATCCCAGGGAAATTGTTAGCTTAGACATAAAAGGAGAAACAATATATCTTTGAGAAGACCTTCATGTCCTCAAAGTAGGGAAGATTTAAATAGGACACAAAGGACAATAATTGTAAAGGAATGAATTGATAAATTGACTCCTTCCGGTAATAACTTCTAGTCATCAAAAGACTCATTAAAAGAGTGAAAAGGCAAGCTAGGGAGTATGAAAATATAGTTGCAATATATTTAACCAACAAAGGGCTGAAAATCAAAATATGTAAAAGAAAAACTCTTGTAAGTCAACAAGAAAAAACACTCTAGAAGACCCGGGCAGTAGCTAGCAGTTTGCAGGATTAGGTGTCCGGAGGGAAGTTACAGGTAGGCTTTCAGCCCCAGCGGTAACCAGGGAAGGGCCCAGGGAAGCCGCAGGAAACACTCCCGCTCTCGCCCACAGGGATGACTGAAGGGACAGGATGAGCCACACCGAGGAAGGAGCACTGGTGTTCTTGTGCCAACAGTTTGGAAACCCAGTCAGCACGGCTGAAGTTGCAGAGCGCATATCCTACAATGCAGCAGTTTCACTTCACAGAGCAGTACCAGGGCACTAGGCGACAAAAGAATGTCCACAGTGGCGTTCTGTATAATGTTCCCCTCCCCTCTCAGAACCCCCAACCCTGCAGACAATTGAAAAATCTACTGGCAGCAGAATGGATAAGTCAACTGTGGTATATGCAGCAATGCAACACTTCACAGCAGCACAACCTGCATCTATTAAACAAAACGTCCACCAAAGGACCCAGACACAAATGAAGGGTGTACTTACATTTATGTAACACTCAGCAAGAGATGGACATAACCTATAGTGTTTATTCATGAACACTTAGTGAAAGTATAAAGAAAAAACAAGGGCGAGAACAAATCAAAAGAACATATAAAGAGCCCATCATGCCCCCTGGCTGGTGTGGCTCAGTGGTTCTGTCATAGGCCCTCTCACAGACACCAGAGAAGTGTTACCAGACAGGACAGACCCCGGAGCCAGTGGGAGAGGCTGTCCCCAACCCTGATCTTTGGATTTATAGGAGAGATCTTGACTGCGTTGTGGAAGCCAATTTATTAAAGCAATTAAAGCATTCACCTTTATTGAAAAAGCAAAGCCAGCAAACCTATGAACCTGGCTTATGAAGCACAGGGGGCTCTCAGCTCATCAGGAGAGCAGGTTGGGTGGGGGCGTTATAAGCCCTCCCGTCTGTAGGTCTCAGAATCCCTCTGCTGACTACTTCGGTGCAGATTGATTCCCCAGGTCCCTTTTTACTGTGTGGTGGCCTTCCCAGGATTCATGAGGACCACCTGGCAACCTTATCTCGCCCAGCCTGGGACTGCTGGCTTCTCTGCTTAGGGAGCAAGCCTGCCCTTTGTTCCTTTCCCCTTCCCCCTCCATTCTGCATTCTCTCATTAGGGAGGTTTTGTTTGTTTGTTTGTTTTGTTTTTTAAATCATTTGCTCTTGGCTGGTGAGGATAATGGCTTGTCAGTTACAAGCTGGCTTCAAATGGCCTTGTTTTAACTTTCCTGCCTCGGTTTCCCTATTCCTCCTGCCCCGGGTCCTGTAACAGTTCGAGTGTCGGCCCATGCACCAAAGAGTCGCGGAGGGCACATACCTGTCTTGCAGGTTTGATCCTCAGCCCCAGTCAGGACATATGTGGGAGGCAACAAATCAATGTGTCTTTTCTTTTTCCCCCTCCCTCTCTCCCTTCCACTGTCTCTCTAAAAATCAATGGGAAAAATATTCTCAGGTGAGAATTAACAACAACAACAAAAGAGCACATCGTCCACACATATATCTGTTATGGATATTTTTAGCAATAACATTTTATCCTGACTTCACACACACACACACACACACACACACACACACACGGAATCTCAAACAAGCAGCCAGGACCTCTTGCTACGTGGCCCAAGGCACAGCACTAGGGGAAGCTGATCTTGGTACACAGCTTGGCCTCTCCTAAGTACCTCCAAGCCCAGCACGAGTAGCAGCCACCTGGATATCAGTTTGTAACTCGTGCTGAGATGCAGCGACTGACCTTGGCCTGCACTTCCTGGGAGGCCTCATAGCGAGCACATGCAGTGGATGGCTTCAGACCATGTCGAAGCACCACCCAACCACCTCCACAAGTGACACACACACAGGGCAGACTCAGTGGGCACCAGAGGTGAGTGCTGCACAGCTGATATTCCACAGCGGTTGTAGCCAGTCCTTGTAGCTAATCAACCTGAGGGTAAATCCCTCCCATTGAGGGGCCAACAGCAATCACGCCTCAACTACAACAGGAGGGCGCACACAGCCCACACGAGGGGCACACCTGGAGTGCCCAGCTCAGGTGAATGGCAAGGCTGCCGCTGGACCCAAAAGGACACGTACTACATTAGGCCCCTCTGCCTAGCCCAGGAGATGTAGCCGTTCTATCTGATGCATAGAAACAAACACAGGAGGCTGCCAAAATGAGGAGACAAAGGAAGAACAGGACAAAACTCCAGAAAAAGAACTAAACAAAATGGAGACAAGCAATCTATTAGATGCAGAGTTCAAAACACTGTTTATAAGGATGCTCAATGAACTTAGGACAAGAGTAGATGAACTTGGAGACAACTTCATCTGCATAAACACGACATGGAAACCGTAAAAAAGAGGCAGTCACATACGAAGAATTTGGAAGAACCAAGATGGTGACGCAGGTAAACGCTGAGACTCACCGCCTCCCACAGCCACATTCAAAACTACAACTAAAACACAGAGCAGCCATCACTCAGAAACGCCTGAAATTTGGCTGAATGGAAGTCCTGCAACTAGAGAAGTAAAGATGAAAGCACATGGAGACTGGTGGGAGAGTCGGAGGCGTGGGAAGGGCTGATCGGACACCCATGTGTGGTGTGTTTTTAATTGGGAGGGAAATCTCCACTGCAGAGACCTCCCGTGAGAAGCAAGGCCTCCCAGCCCCACACCAGCCCTCCAGCCCAGGGTTCCACAGCTGGAAAGAGAAGTCCTGTAACTTCAGGCTGTAAAAACCAGGGGGACTGTGGCTGAGTGACACGGAGGGTGCTGGAGACCCAGGCAGTCCCTTCTAAAAGTGCTGGAGCACTGAATTACTAGGGATTTGATCCCTCTGGGATCCAGCACTGGGGCAATGGTTCAGGGGGATTCAGGACATCCGGAGAGGAGCTGGATTGTCTGGCATTGGAGCAAGAACTCAGGGGCAGTGTTCTCCCAGACAGGGGTGCTCACAGGGGTCATTGTTCCTATGCTGAGACCTCTCCCTTTGCAGAGCTGCCTGCAGTCATAATCTGAGTTTCCATCAGTGTGGCTCAACACTGTTCCCTCTGCCCTGGTGATCCCCTGAGACCCTGCCCCACCCAAGCTGTTTACAGCAGCATTTCCATATGAATGGCCTGTCCTGGCTCAGGCTTCAGACATTCCTAAAACCTCTCAAGCAGCAGCCTGCATCAGCATGCCCCCATACTTATCAATAAGAGGCCCAAGACCTGGTACTAGCAGCAGCCTGCCTTGCTTCACAGCTTGGCCTCTCCTGGGCACTTCCTAGCCCAATACAAGTAGCAGCCATCTGCAGATCTCTCTGTAGCTCCTGCCGGGTCACCCCGGGCAGTGGCTGATTTTGCACCTTCCTGTACACCCTAGAGCCAGTGCACCTAGTAGACAGCTTTTGACCACAGCAGATTACAACTCTACACATCCACTAGCGACACACCTAAGGGGCAGACTCAGTGAGCATGAAAGCCAAACTGAAGCAAGTCCTGCTCCCTAGGGGTGTCTCCTGCACAGCAGCTCTTCCACTGTAGTCGCAGCTGGACCTCAAAGCCAATTGGCCTGGAGGTCAAGTACTGCCAGTGACACCAACAGCAATCAAGACTCAACTACAACAAGACCGTACACCCAGCCCACACAGGGGCACACCTAAAAGCTAGCATTTAGAATCAAAGGTCAGGTAAAGAGCTTCCCAGACAAGAAAAAGCTAAAGTGTTGCAGAAGACCAAAGAAAACCAAGGATACTTCAAAGAAGAGGACGGACACTGTTTAATATGCTGGCGGACTCAGGGAACAGCCTTCCAAATCTGAGTGAAGGAACATGCATGGGTCTTTCCTTTATATCTCCCTGTGATCTTTGTCCCGCAAATATGGATATGCTTCTGGTCCTTTTCGTGGGCCTTGCAAGAAGGCCCCAAGTGTTGGGGGTCTCCAGGTCATATCTGATGGTCTGGCCTGGTGCCAGCGTTAATAACCCTCCCTCTGGGGCAGTGCACTGTCCACAGCCCCATGGCCTCTGTAACCAGTTCTGCAAGACCAGTATCTGGGAAGGAGGTAGTGACTTAATTATAGGTTATCAGGAATGTACACTGAGCTTGCTGGCATGGATTCAGATCACTATCCCCCAAATATCAGGGTTACATTGGAATTAGCCCTTTTTAGCCTTCTCAAAAGGAGTTCATCACCAACAAACCAGTATTGCATGAAATGTTGAAGTATCTTCTTTAAGAAGAAGAAAAAGGAGATAGAAAGTATAAATAATACAATGGCAATAAATACATATCTCTACTAATAAAAGGGTAATATGCTAATTAGACTGAGTCAACCAGACATCTTCCGGTTGTCCAGTCCTCCTTCCAGACAAAGCCATGGTGGTGGGGCCAAGGCAGAGGTGATTAGGGGTGATCAGGCTGGCAGGGGAGAGTGGTTAGGGGCAATCAGGCTGGCAGGGGAGGGCAGTTAGGGGCGATCAGTCCAGCAGGCAGAGGGTTAGGGGCGATCAGGCAGGCAGGTTAGTGGTTAGGAGCCAGCAGTCCCAGATTGCGAGAGGAATGTCCAACTGCTGGCAGTTAGACATCCCCTGAGGGCTCCCAGATTGGAGAGGGTGCAGGCTTGGCTGAAGGTCCCCACCTCCCCTCAGCCCCATGCATGAATTTCATGCACCGGGCCTCTAGTCTATCAATAATTGAATCTAAAATAAATAAATAAGTAAATGAACAAGCAGAACAGAAACAGACTCAGAGTTAGAACATTTTGATGGTTGCCAGTGGGAGGGAGATTAGGGGGTTGAGAAAACGGTGAAGGGATTAAGAAGTACAAATTGGTAGTTACAGATTAGTCATGGGGGTGTAAAATACAGCAGAGGGAATATAGTCAAATATTCTAATAACTATATATGGGCTCAAAGGGTATGAGATTTATTGGTATGATCACTTAGTATGTTTATACAATGTGTAATCACTGGGGTGTACACCCAAAACTAATAGAATATAGTATGTAAATGTAATTGAAAAAGAAAAAAATATACTAGCCATATGTATTAAATAATATCAACTATGATATTACATATACATATAAGAAAATACGTAGTTGTCTTTGTAAGATGAAAACACAGATACTTTTTCTGTTTCATTATGTTTCCCAAGTTTCCTTTACTGGGTCTATATTACTTTTATAAGCAGAAATAAAATTAGCATTAATTAAAAGATACCCAGATTCAGAAAACAAAAAAAAGAATTTTATGAAAGAGCAAGGTAGGTGAAGCAAATGTGGCAGTTAACATTGTTGGCCTTAGGAAGTGGCTATATGGATATTCTACATACTTTGACTTAAGTTTTTCTGTATGTTAGAAATTTTTCATAATAAAAATTTGAAAAGGCAAAAATAAAAGGCTGTGAGGAAGGCTGCTCCCAGGTGGAGCTGTGGAGCCTCCCTGCGGAGGGAGATGGAACCAGGGGGCAGTGGTGAGCTTTCTGTCTTCCTGGAAGCCCACGGGCAGGAGGTAAGCCCTGCTGGTCCCCACCAGAGGCTCTCTTGGGAATCAGGTGTGTAGACCCTGCTCTTTTGTGTGTTTCCCAGGTGGTCTCCCTCTCGGCCTCATGGTGTCCAAAAGGGTTTCCAGAGATACAGCACTTCCCAGCAGGACTGGCTCCTCCAGTTGTTGGCTGCTGTGGATGACGAGACTCTGATCTAGTGTTATGAGCTGAATCCATATGTTTAAGTCTTAATTCCCAGTCCCTCAGATTGTGACTGTGTTCAGTGATGGGCTTCTAATGAGGTGATTAAGTTAAAATGGGGTCCTGAGGGTTGGCCCTAATCCACTATGACTGGTGTCCTTACAAGGAGAGGAAACTTGGTCCCATGAAGGGTACCAGGGATGTGTGTGCACATAAAGACCACGTGAAGATGTCAAGAAGCAGCTGTCTGCAAGCCAAGGGCACCGTCCTCAGAAAAAAATCAGCCCTGCCACTGGCCGGGCACCCACATATGGCAACTGAAATCCCAGAGAGATATCTCAGCTGGCGGGGGGGCGGGGGGGCCCCAGGATAACACTGAAAACTCTGGGATCTAATCCCGCAATTGGACTCCCCAGCAGAGAGCACCAAACTGAGGAGGGTACCCACATAACATCTGGTTGTGAAAAGCAGTGGGGTGCTCTCTGCCAGGGAGTGGCAGCTGAAAGTTCGGGCACCCTCTTAAAGGGCCAATGCACAAAAATTCCCTGTTGAACCACCCACTTTGTGCTCTGGCAGAGGAAGGATGAAGTGTATTGGAGCTTTGAGGGCAGAAGCCAGGACTAGGGACTTGGGGAATAAAGCTCAGAAGGCAGACACCCCAAGTTTCCTGGGCTGAGTCATTTCCTCATGCAGAGGACATCTTCCCCACACAGACTTTTGCCTTGCCTGGGGGTGGGGGGAGACAGTTGACACACCCTATTGGAAAACACCTTGCCCTGAGGCCACTTAAGAGATTAAAACTGCCGAAACCGGTTTGGCTCAGTGGATAGAGCGTCGGCCTGCGGACTCAAGGGTCCCGGGTTCGATTCCAGTCAAGGGCATGTACCTTGGTTGCGGGCACATCCCCAGTAGGGGGTGTGCAAGAGGCAGCTGATCGATGTTTCTCTCTCATCGATGTTTCTGACTCTCTATCCCTCTCTCTTCCTCTCTGTAAAAAATCAATAAAATATATTAAAAAAAAAAAAAGAGAGATTAAAACTAACAATTAGCCTCCAGGCAGAAGCAACAACCCCACCCTGTTGAAAAAACTCTTGCCACACCTGAGGACGATTGCCTGGGGGCAATTAAAGTTGGAATCTTATTAGTCTGTAGAGTCTACAGTGTAGACAGAGGCATCTCTGGAGGCTTCGAGTCTTTGCCTGATCCAATTAGTCAGAAACAGCCTTTAACACTCTCCTGCACTAGAGATTGAGAGGTGTAGAGGATCTACCTAATACATAGTCACAAACCCAAACAGAAAGCCAAAATTAAGAGACAAAGAAACAACTCCCTAATGAAAGAACTAGAGAATTCTCCAGAAGAAGAAATAAATGAAACAGAGATAAGAAATTTATCTGAAACAGAGTTCAGAGTAATGATGTTAAAAATGCTCAACAGTATGAAAAAAGACATAGTAACTATGAAAAAAGAACAGTCTGAGATAAAGAATGACATAACACAAGTAAAGACACATTGGAAGGAATACACAGCAGATTAGGGGAAGCTGAGGATTGAATCAGTGAATTAGAAGACAGAGTTGAAAATATCACTCAATTAGAGAACCAAAAAGAAAAAATGATTAAAAAACAGGAGGACAACTTAAGGGAGCTGTGGGACAATGTGAAAAATAACAATATTAGAAATCATACTATGTTAGTACAGTTTTGGTAATATTATTATACTTAAAATCCTTTTATTCTTGAAATATTAATGTTCATTGCATGTAGTATTATTATATGTAATAACATTTTCTTGAATAATTGGTGTTTATTGCATGTAACGTTATCATATTTTAAATTGTTTTTCTTGAGATATTAATGTTTATTGCATGTAACATTAAAAAAAAAAATCAGCCCTGCCCATACCTTTGTCTCGGACTTCCGGCCTCCAGAACTGGGAGAAAATATATTTGTTGTCTACGCCCCACAGTCGGTGGTATTCTTTGGGGCAAACTAAGCTGGAAAGCACTGGGATAGGTTCTCAGGTCCGGCCATCTGGGGCCAGAGAAGGAGGAGCAGGACCTGGCTGGCAGACTTTCCCTCCCCACCGATCCACGGCTTTCCCAGGGGAGCCAGCTGCCTTCATTGCCAAGAAGGATAAAAAGGAACAAGGCAGGAGTCCTGCCCGCAGTGTTACAGTCTTCCTGAGGAGAGAGTGGGCAGGTAGTGAAACAATTGTCACGTTCGAACCAAAAGAAAATGAAAATCCACTTCCTCCAGGAAAACCCTCTTGTTTTGAAAGGGTTAACCTCACTGCACACAAACAGTAGTTCCTTTTTTTTTTTTTTTTTTTTTTTTTTTAAATAATGAAACTACCACCATGGTCACCAGTGAGAGGGGTGTGAGTGGGTGTGTAAGAGCACTCACACCTGGCTGTGGGAGTGTGACCTGGCACAGTCTTTCTGAAGGACGAGTCAGCTTTCTGAATGAAAAGTCCTGAAGGGCAAAGCCTTTTGATTTAGAAACTCTACTTCTAGGACGATCCCCCATCGAAACATAGGATGAATGTACAAGGATCATGTACAAGAATGTCATTTAAAATCGGTCTACATTATGACATGCCTGTACAATAGGTGGCTACTGGTTCAGGTTCTGCATAAACATGCAGTGATTTGGGGAATGCTTATGGCATATTAAATGACAAAAGCCATTTGCAAAAGAGTGCAAGTAATACGAACTCAATTTTATTTGGTCTCTGTTCATATATGAAATAAACATATTAAAATGCAATCATGCTTACTGCAATAGTTGTCTATTGCTGCATAACCAGTTACTGCAGATGAGCAGCTCAGAGCAACACAAATGTATTATTTAAGTTTCTGTGGTCGGGAATCCCACCTCAGTTTCTCCCAGTCCTCTGCTCAGGGTCGATAAAGCGAAAAGCAAGATGTCAGCTGGGCTGCAGTCCTCCCAGAAACGTGGGTCACCTTCCAAGCCCACATGGTTGTTGGCTGAGTTCAGTTTCTTGTGGTTGCAAGACTCACCTCCCTTCCTTCTGGCCCTCAGTGGAGGCTGCGCTCCTGCACCGGTCCCTGCCCAGGTCCTGCTCCACCACTGGGCCGTTTACTTCCTCACAGGCAACAGGAGAGCATCCGCTGCATCTTTAACTCACTCTGACCTCCTGTGCCTCAGGCATCCAGGCCCATTTCAAAGGGCCCCGGGATTAAGTTGTGTTCACTCACATGCAAGGATGGAAATACGGGGGCCATGTTGAATTCTGTCTACCTCTCTTATACCAATGGTAGGACTGGGGGATATAATGTTTACAGCTAACCACCGTTCATCAGAAGAATTGTTATTAGAATATTTGCTCACTTGTTCCTTAGAGCACTGTGGGGAGGGAGGAGCTCCAGCCCGGGAAGGGCTGTCCAATGTTTGTCAGCAGCGCCCCCAGTCTGGCTCCCAAGTCCCTGTGTTGTCACCACCCTACCAATGACTTTGGCTCCATTTCCCAGTGACATTGTGAATGATCTGAGCGCTGGGGATATCCTGGGATAACCTCCCCACACTGGCTCCAGGGCAAACACATTCCTTGAACTCCATTAATGAATGCCTGGGACTGCTGGTTTTCTAATCTTATGTTGAGGCCCAGCATCTGATAAAGATGTTACACATGGTAGGCATGCAGTCTGTGCTTTATGTAGCATTTGCCTGTTCATTCAACCAATTGTTGTTCATTCATTCAACCATGTTGATTGAGTATCAGGCCCTGGACAGGCCCCCGATGGTTGAGTAAATGACCACATCTGAGTCCCACCCCACTTCTCTGTGACCCAGCTAGTGCTAGAACTGGTCTCCTGCCCCCAGCAGTCCAGAGAAAAATGAGGCAAAGGGAAAAGAAGTGAAAGATGATTCCTGAGGAGACACATATGGGCACCCGACCCAAAGAATGGGGACAGGATGAAAATGGGGGAGAGTCCATGCACAGAGGTCATGGAAGTGCAGGGTGGGGCAGGAGAGAAGTGGGGAGGGTCCTAGGCCACAGCCACGCAGATCTGGGGGTGCAACTCATCA
The DNA here is from genome assembly GCA_025583905.1 of Ia io. Lineage (NCBI taxonomy): Eukaryota > Metazoa > Chordata > Mammalia > Chiroptera > Vespertilionidae > Ia > Ia io. Next base: position 88,736,320 of record JAJQQW010000014.1, on the reverse strand, counting down.
CAAGAGGCCTTTGTACGTGACAAATGAGCAGTGGAGGGTATGAAGCAGGATGGTGAGCCCCCGGGGAAAGTACGTAAACCTGAGGAAGCAACTTTAGCAAGTAAAGGCATCAGGGACGAAGAAGGCCATTATATAATAATGAAGGAGTAAGTTTTTCATGGAGACATAACTATGCTTAGTGAGTATGTGCTTCACAACAAAGGGTCAAAGGATGTGAGGCAAAACTGAATAGATGACTCCACTATCATAGTTGGAGACTTCGGCATTCTGTCCATAATGAACAGATCCATCAGGCAGAGAATCAGTAGGGATATCATTGAACTCAACAACACCATCCACATATCGGATGTAATTGACAGCTATAAACTACTTCATCCAATAACAGAAGAATACACATCCTTCTCCAGCTCACATGGAACGTTCAACAAGATAGACCAGCCTGGACGGTGTGGCTCAATGGTTGAGCATCAACCTATGAACCAGGAGGTCATGGTTTAATTCCCAGTCAGGGTACATGCCAGGGTTGCAGGCTCAGTCCCCAGTGGGGGACGTGCAGGAGGCAACCTATCAATGATTTCCTCTCATCATTGATGTATCTATTGCTCTCTCCCTCTCCCTTCCTCTCTAAAATCAATAAAAATATTTTTTTAAAAAGGTAGACTACTGTCTGGGCCATAAAAACACACCTTAACAAATCCCATATAATAAAGAGGTAATATGCAAATTGACCCTCACACCATAATGCTGTCACAAGATGGCACTGCTTACAGTGGAGGCAGGGTTCCCATAAGGAGCCATAATGAGCAATCAGCAGAGACCTGAGTCTGTGATCCCTGCCCGCCCATCAGGGCTTGACGGGGGACCTCAGGCCAGGCCCCTCACCTGGCGGGGCTTGATGGGGGACCTCAGGCTGCGCCCCCCACCTGGTGCCAGGCTAGGGACCTGAAGCTGTGGCCCCCACCCAGCAGGGCTTGACAGGGGACCTCAGGCCATGCCCCCCGCCCGGTGCCAGGCTGGGAGACTTGAAGCTGTGCTCCCCGCCCAGTGGGGCTTAATGGGGGACCTGAGGCTGCAACCCCCACCTGGTGGGGCTTGATGGGGGTGGGGCCGGCCAGGTCTGAATCTCACCCAATGTGGGGGGGCGGGCAGCCAGGTCTGGGTCTTGTGCTATTTTGAGGCGCACATGGGTGGGCGGGGACTGAACTCTGGGTCCCATGGTGCACCCCAGACTCTGACAGGAGGAAGATTTTCATAGATATTTTACTAATTTTCTTTCATCTCTGACACTTCTATTATAGAGAAAGGGCAAATAGCAATATTAAAATATTTCCTCTAATTAATTCCCTTTTAATGTGCATGAATTTCATGCACCGGGCCACTAGTTTAAAATAATAGAAATCATACAGTGTCTGTTCTCAGAGTACAAAGTTATTAAAATAGAAATTTATAACAAAAAAGTGAATGGAAAATATCAAAATATTTGGAGATTAAACAATACACTACTAAGTAACACATGGGTCAAAAAAGAAATCTCAAGAGAAATTTTAAAATATTTTGAACTAAACAAAAATGAAAACACAGCTTATTAAAATTTGTGGGATGCCCCAAAAGCAATACTTAGAAATTTGTAGCATTGAATGTATATATTAGAGTAGAAGAAAGATCTAAAATAAATAATCTAAGTTTCCACCTTAGAAAAGTAGCAAAAGAATATCAAATTAAATCCAAAGAAAGCAGAAGAAAAGAAATAATAATAATTAGAGGAGAAACTAATGAAATTACAAACAGGAACTCAATAGAGAGAATCAATGAAACTGGAAGCTGGTTCTTTGATAAGATCAATAAAACCAATAAGCCTCTAGCCAGGTTAAACCTCAGGGGAAAAGTGAGAGGACACAAATTACTAATATCAGAAATGAAAGAGGAGATGTGACTGTAAATGCTATGGATAGTAAGAGGATAATAGAGGAACACTATGAACAACTTTCTGCCCATAAATTTGATTATCTAGATGAAATGGGCCAATTCTTTGAAAGACACCATTTGCCAAAACTCACACAAGAAAGAAAATATTTGAATAGGACTGTCTCTATTAAAGAAATTAAATGAATAATTAATAACCTTCCAAAACAGAAAGCACCAGGCCCAGATGAATTCACTGGTGGATTCTACCAAATATATAAGGAAGAAATTATACCAATTCTCTACAGTCTTTTTCAGAGGATAAAAGCAGAGGGAATTCTAATTCATTCTACAAGACCAGCATTACTTTAAATACCAAAACCAGACAAGGACATTACAAAGAAGAAAAATATAAACCAACTAGAGGCCCAGTGCATGAAATTCGTGCACGGAGGGGGGTTGTCCCTCAGCCCAGCCTGTACCCTCTCCAATATGGGACCCCTTGAGGGATGTCCGACTGCCTGTTTAGGCCTGATCCCAGTGGGCAGTCAGATCCCTAAACGGGCAGTCGGACATCCCTCTCACAATCCAGGACTGCTGGCTCCCAACTGCTTGCCTGCCTGCCTTCCTGATTGCCCCTAACCGCTTCTGCCTGCCAGCCTGATCACCCCCTAACCACTCCGCTGCCAGCCTGTTTGCCCCCAACTTCCCTCCTCTGCCGGCCTGGTCACCCCTAACTGCCCTCTCCTGCAGGGTTGATCACCTCCAACTGCCCTCCCTTGCAGGCCTGGTCCCTCTCAACTGCCCTCCCTTGCAGGCCGGGTGCCTCCCAACTGCCCTCTCCTGCTGGCCATCTTGTGGTGGCCATCTTGTGTCCACATGGGGGCAGGATCTTGACCACATGGGGGCAGCTATATTGTGTGTTACAGTGATGATCAATCTGCATATTACTCTTTTATTAGATAGGATAGAGGTCTGGTGCATGGGTGGGGGCCAGCTGGTTTGCCCTGAAGGGTGTCCCGGATCAGGGTGGGGTTCCCTTGGGGCGTAGGGAGGCCTGAGCGAGGGGCCTGTGGTGGTTTGCAGGCCGGCCACGCCCCCTGGCAACCCAAGCAGAGGCCCTGGTATCTGGAATTTATTTTCCTTCTACAGTTGAAACTTTGTAGCCTGGAGCGGAGCCAAGCCTGGGGCTCCCTCCGTGGCGGCAGCCATTTCTGTTGGGGTTATAATTGAAACTTTGTAGCCTTAAGCGGGTGAGCCCGGTCAGGGTGTGTGGAAAGCTTTGCTTCCCCTGTTGCCAGCGGCAACCCTGGCCTGCTCTCTCAAGCTCCATTCTGCCGCCATTTGTTTGAATTTGTTTACCTTCTATAATTGAAACTTTGTAGCTTGAGTGGAGGCTTAGGACTGGCAAGGGCAGGCTGAAAGCTTGGCTTCCTCTGTTACCTAGGAAACCTTGCTCTCTGTGGCTGTAGCCATCTTGGTTTGGGTTAATTTGCATACTCGCTCTGATTGGATGGTGGGCGTGGCTTGTGGGCGTGGCTTGTGGATGTGTTGGAGGTTACCACGCCCACAAAGCCAAGCCCACCGTCCAATCAGAGCGAGTATGCAAATTAACCCAAACGGGATCGGGCCTAAACGGGGAGTCAGACATCCCTTGAGGTTTCCCATATTGGAGAGGGTACAGACTGGGCCAAGGGACAACCCCCCTCCGTGCACGAATTTCGTGCACCGGGCCTCTAGTATCTCATAAACATAAATGCAAAAATCCCCAACAATATGTTAGTGAATTGAATTCAATAATGTATAAAAAGAATTATACACCATGAGGAAGTGGAATTTATTCCAAGTATGCAAGGCTGGTTCAATGTTAAAAAACCAATTAATGTAATCCATTACATCAACAGGCTAAAAAAAATCATATGGTCATGTCAATAGGTACAGAAAAGCATTTAACAAAATCCAACACCTATTCATGATTAAAAACTCTCAGTAAATTAGGAATAGAGAACTTCCTCAACTTGACAAAGAATATCTGCAAAAAACCTACAGCTAACCTCATACGTAACGTTCAGAAACTGAAAGCTTTCCCTCTAAGGTCATGGACAAGGCAAAGATGTCCCCTCTCATCATTCCTTTTCAACAACATACTGGAATTTCTTGCTAATGCAATAAGACAAGAAAAGGGAAATAAGCATGTATTGATACTTCGTGGGCCTGAGAAATACTCAATACTGTGTGATAGAACAGTCTCTGTGTTCAGGTGTAAGTGCTTTGCATTTAAAGCTCATGTCATCCTTCAAAGCCTCAGTGAACCACCCAGTTTTATTGTTGTCCCATTTTCTAGAAGAGCAAACTGAGGCACAGAAAGATGAAGTCACTTGTCCAAAAGCACATAACTAGTACATGACAGAGCCGGGGCTGGAACCTAAGTCCTTCATCTCTAAAGCCTATGGGCTTAATCCCTTAACTGTTTTGCCTGATCCAGCCCTGCTCATTCATCCTATGGACCTTATCCTGCATGTCCTTGACCCTTTAGGACTCTCTTTCCACCTCTCCACCAAAGCCCTCACCTCTCATGTACCATTGTCAGTTCAGTCTCTTGGGCCCCAGGAGAACACCTGGGTGTCTCCAGCACTTGGTCCAAGGCCCAGCACATAGTAGGTGCTCAGTGAACACGCTCTGTATCAGGGGAAAGCTGGATGGATGGGTATGGCACTCCATGAGGTTAAATAGTTCATCCATGGCTGCACAGCAAGGAAGGGGCTGCTGTACTTGGTCTTAGTCTCAAGTCCTCAAAAAGCTGGTCCATGCTGGCCTCCAAGCCCTCTGCCTTTGGGACCCTCATGGAAATGTTTTGCAGCAGCCCCTCACTTCCCCTTCTAGGCTGCCTCCTTTGACTGCTCCTCCTGTATTGGGAAAGAGGGAATAGACACAAAGAAGGGGCCGTTTCCTGGCCTCTGATGACAGGCATGTACTAGTGATCTGTACATGCTCATAATGGGCAGGAACCCGTCTTCCTGTCACGTGCCCCGAGCCTGGCCATGTGAGTTTATTTCGTAGATTTTTGTATTGTGGAATAGCTTTTGTTAAACAAAGGATGAATCATCGGCTGCTTCTGCAGTTGTTCCCCAGCCAGCACTGCCCTCACCAGCACTCTGAGAGCCAGGTTGCAATTTCTGGAAAATTCTATCGAGCTCCCCTCCTGCTTCCTGGGGGTGAATGAGATACCCTGTTCTCTAGGAGTGTCACCCACTCCCTTTTGCTTTTTGAACCTGGGTACCCACCTTGCCCCTCCTCACCCATGTTGGTGTTTCTTTCACCTATTCCTCAAGGAGACCATGAGTTCCTCTGTGGTAGTGACTGGGTTTTTTCATCTCAGTTTTTATACAACCTGGCAAGCCCATATTGCCAACATGCACCCATTGAAGGATGAACCCCAATTTTGTTTGCTTGACCATTTGCATGCCTAGCTGGAAAGCTGACTTAAACAATAGTTTAAGTGGCTTTTGATCTGGTCACCTGCACATATTTTTACAGACGAAAGTTGGTGCACAGACAAGAATAAAGGCTTGGAGTGAGACCATGTGGAATTCAAAGCCTGGCTCAGCAGCCGTGTGATCTGGGGTTGGCCACGCCCCTCCCCCCCGCGCCCAAGTCTCAGTGTCTTTATTTGTACTCTGGGAGTTAATCTCAACAAATAGAGATGTTGTAAGGGCTAAAAAAAGCACAATGCATGGAAGGCTCTGCACACGTTGGCCTTTCTCCTCATCTGGGAAAAGGATGGGGACTTGTGGGCCCAGTCCTGAGGCATCTGTTGTCAAAAATAACCTCCCCTGGTGCCGCCATGGGGTCCAACCCAGCTGGTGGCTGACTTGAGGGCAGTCAGGAATGAGACCTGAACATCTGGGCCTGGGACTTAGTTTGCTTCATCCTCCTGCCGGGCCTGGCAGAGGATAAAGGTGTCGGGCAATGGCTGTTGGGTGAAAGAGGAGTGTGTTGGAAAAGAGAGTGGGTTCCACAGAGGAATCCTTGGGAAACAAATCCCAGAGGCCTGCGGGAGCCACTCACCAGGTCCTTCACACAAGGTTCACCAGGGCCTCTTTGCTGGTGGTCTTCAGTTTTCTGGATAAAGCAATCCCCTGACCATCAGAAACCTGGGAGCCATGATGAATGGAAATGTTTATATGATGTACAAACCCTCTACTGTTCTAAGGATGGTCTTCCTAAGGTGGAACAGGGGACTCCATCTTGAGATTCAATCATGGGAAATAGTAGACATACTGGGGGTTCCTTTTATTCCTCCTCTGTTTGCATACAAGCAAATTGTGTGCTCTTCTTGTCTGAGAATCAGGGTTAAAGGACACAGGTGGGGACAGAAGCCAATGCTTAAGCCAGAGATGACACAAACTAGCACATGTTGCCATAGATCAACCCTCCCTGTCCCCGGCAGACATGCACAACCAATCGCCGAGCTGGACTAGAATGGACTACCTAATCACAGTCAGGGAACTTTGTGATGATTGCCAGAATTGTGACAATTATGCCCTCTCGCTCTCTTTCTCCCTCTCTCCTTCTTTCGTTCCCTTCCTCCCTCCTCTCTCTCCCTCCCTCCCTCCCTCCCCCTCCCTCCCTCCCTCCCTCCCTCCCTCCCTCCCTCCCTCCCTCCCTCCCTCCCTCCTTCCCTCACTCTGTTCTCTCTCGTTATTTATTCAGAGTAGAGACAATTCTTGGAGTAAACATGGATTCATAGGCCATTTGCAATTACTCTGATAGGTTGTACAGCCTTTAATATCGTTTCAAGGCCTGAAGTGTGGATTCCTCCCTGCCCATCTCCTGGCCCTTTCACAGAGGTGTGGTGCCAGCCGCTGGACGCGCAGGCTTTGGAGAGCACACAGCTCATCGAGCGCTGGGGAGGCCTCTGAGAAGCCCAGCTCCCCTGAGCCAGTGTGCAGGTGCACAACGCTGTTTTACTTTTTTAATTTGTACAACTGAAATGTGAGTTGCTAAGCAGAGTGGGTGACTCTGAGCCGGGGACTCAGTGATGAAATTGAATTGTCATTATCTCATTGTCATTTCTGCTTGCCTACCTCTAAGTACAGACTTGTCCTTCCTGACCTGATCCCATTTGGATCTGTTTCCACCAGGCTCCTGGCCTCTGATTCTAGGTTACGGCTCTTCCGCTTCTCTTTGGACCTGGTATCTGCTTTGTTCTCTGAAGTTGGGGGCATGGTAGCATCAGAGAGCGGTGGGGCTGGGGCCTGCCCCCTGGTGGGCAGCTGGAGTCCCCAGGATGCAGCTCTGGCAGCCATCAGTAGTCTGGACCACCATGCCCATAGGACCACCATGCCCACCCCACCTCTGCCTCCTAGGCTCCATCTTCAGCCGGCTCCTAAATGCCTGTGCTCTGCTGGCCACTGGCAGGCACCAGGTGCGAGATAGGTCCAAAGCTCCAGTCCTCTGGGAGGACACAGCATGGACATGCCTGTGGCATGGTGATGCAGCAGGAGTGCAAGGCCAGAGGATGCCAGGGACGATGGGAGCCCAGGGAGCTCCGTCCAGCCTGGAGGGGAGGAGGGAAGGGAAGCAAGGACAGAGGTTCCTCGGGTGTACTACTTGAACTGAATGTTGAAACATACGCAGGGCACTCTGGCAGAGGGAACAGCATGTGCTAAGGCCCTGCAGCTGTGAGAGTGGACGGGTCTGGGGGAGGGAAATGCATGGAGAGAAGCGGGGGGTGAGCAGTAGAGAGAGGATTGACGAGCTCCTCTCCTTCCCTCACATCTGACCCCCAAGCGGACGCTCGGCCCTGTACCTCAGGTCTTATGCTCATTATCACCCTAAAGGTTCTTTACCTAGTGAGGTCCAACACATTGTTCCTGAGGATCTGAGCTCCTGTGACCCTGCTTATGTCACACTGCTTGGTCTTCCATTGGTGTTGCCATTGGACATACCATACCGGGGCCAGTCCCTGAGGGCCCACACGTAGCAGCAACGATATCTCCTAAAAGTTAAGGCCAATCCCACCAGCCAACATTAAACATCCCTTCCCCTGCTTCGTGCAGTGGCATGCGGAGCCTCAAATGGCCAGGTGACGGTTTCATCTTCCAATTTAACTTAATTTAACTTAATTCTTCTAGTGGATACATTCATTTCTTGAGTAACCAACTCCACTTACATAGGAGAGTCCCAAGGTGTGGGAATATAAAGACAGATGTCTTGTGAGTGGCCATTAGGTGTAACTGAAGGAGGTGATCAGCCCTCGACCCCTGACCCCGTTTCCTGGCGAAGAGGAAGAAGCAGGACTGGCAATGGACTCGGGACACGCACTGTCTTGTGCAGACAAGAAGGTCAGTTTTGTGTGGTGTCTCCCACATGGTGCTGCTAAGTGAGTCTTGAACAAGGTGGTGAGATACGCAGTAAAACCCAGGAATGCCGTGCCTGTTATTAGCCATTGTCTGGCTTTGCTTTGTGATGTGAAATACGTTTCTTTTTTTTTTTTTTTTTTCCAATTTTTTTATTAAGGTATTATATGTGTACATATCTTACCATTGCCCCCCCACCCCACTCCCATATATGCCCTCACCCCCCAGAGTTTTGCGTCCATTGGTTATGCTTATATGCATGCATACAAGTCCTTTGATTGATCTCTTATCTTCCCCACCTCTCCCTAACCTTCCTGCTGTAATTTGACAGACTGTTTGATGCTTTACTGCCTCTGTATCTATCTTTTTGTTCAAGTTTTTAATGTCCTTTATTATCCATAAATGAGTGAGATCATGTGGTATTTTTCTTTCATTGACTGGCTTATTTCACTTAACATAATGTTCTCCAATTCCATCCAGGTTGCTGCAAATGGTAAGAATTCCTTCTTTTTTATGGCAGCATAATATTCCATTGTGTAGATGTACCATAGTTTTCTGATCCAGTCATCTGCTGATGGGCACCTAGGCTGTTTCCAGATCTTAGCTATTGTAAATTGTGCTGCTATGAACATAGGGGTGCATATTTCCTTTCTTATTGGTGTTCCCAGTTTCTTAGGATATATTCCTAGGAGTGGGATTACTGGGTCAAATGGGAGTTCCATTTTCAGTTTTTTGAGGAAAACTCCATACTGTTCTCCACAGTGGCTGCACCAGTCTGCATTCCCACCAGCAGTGCACGAGGGTTCCTTTTTCTCCGCATCCTCGCCAACACTTGTCGTTTGTTGATTTGTTGATGATAGCCATTCTGACAGGTGTGAGATGATAGCGCATTGTTGTTTTGATTTGCATCTCTCGGATAATTAGTGACCTTGAGCATGTTTTCATGTGTCTCTTGGCCTTCCTTCTGTCTTCTTTGGAAAAGATTCTATTTAGGTCCGTTGCCCATTTTTTTATTGGATCATTTATCTTCCTTTTATTAAGTTGTATAAGCTGCCTGTAGATGTTGGAGATTAAACCTTTATCAGTGATGCCATTTGCAAATATGTTCTCCCATGCAGTGGGCTTTCTTGTTGTTTTGTTGATAGTTTCTTTTGCTGTAAAAAAGCTTTTTATTTTGATGTAGTCCCATTTGTTTATTTTCTCTTTAGCTTCCATTGCCCTAGGGGCAGTATCGGTGAAGAAGTTCTTTTGACATATGTCTGAGATTTTGCTGCCTGTGGATTCCTCTAGTATTTTTATGGTTTCCCGTCTTATGTTTAAGTCCTGTATCCATTTTGAGTTTATTTTTGTGTATGGTGTAAGTTGGTGATCTAGCTTCATTTTTTTGCATGTGTCTGTCCAATTTTCCCAACACCATTTATTGAAGAGACTGTCTTTATTCCATTGTATGTTCATGCCTCCTTTGTCAAATATTAATTGAGCATAGTGGTTTGGATCAATATCTGGATTCTCTATTCTGTTCCATTGATCTATATGTCTGTTCTTGTGCCAGTACCAGGCTGTTTTGAGAATAGTGGCTTTGTAATACAGCTTGAAATCTGGTATTGAGATCCCTCCTACTTTATTCTTCTTTCTCAGGATTGCTGTGGCTATTCGGGGTCTTTTTTTATTCCAGATGAATTTTTGGAGAGTTCTTTCAAGGTCTGTGAAATATGCCGTTGGTATTTTAATGGGGAGTGCATTGAATCTGTAGATTGCTTTGGGTAGTATGGACATTTTAATGATGTTTATTCTACCAATCCATGAACATGGTATGTTCTTCCATCTGTTTACGTCTTGAAATACGTTTCTTGACCAACAGCATCCAATACGTTCATAGATGGTACTGCCAGCGGAAGCATAGCAGGTACGGAAGGACAGTCCATCTGCAGAATTCATGTCTCTCCCAGTGAGAAGTCACTGCCACTTCCACGGTGGAGGAAGCTCAATGCACCCGACCTCCACCAGGTGGCAGCTGCTTCCCCATGATCTGGTGCCATATTGAGGCCACTTGGTAGTGACAGTTTTAGAGTGGTCAATTTCATGCTGTTGAGCCAACATATAACCTGCATCTCTGCCACTTTCCACTTTGTCAATGGGTAAGCATTGGTTGGGGAAAGAGTTCAATCATTAAAAACCTCCTCTGCAATGGGTGTGTTGTAGGGAGCATTCACATGAGACATTGTGGGCCCATTCTACCTTTCTTTAACCAACGTGTTCTCAGTCTTTCAATCTTGTTACTTCCAACTTCCTGACAACTGAACTTGCCTACCACCCACAGATTAGGAGAGAGCCTCACCTCACGTCATCTCTCCCCCAGCAAAGAGGACCACGTGATGATGTACGCCTGGAGTTCCATGCTTCTGGAGGGTTTCCTGTCTCCACTGTCTGCAGCACACAGGGTGGGGGTGAGGGTGAGGGTGGGGGGGGGGTGGAGGGGGGGGCAGGGGAGGCACAGCTCCACAGCACTTTATCTTCAGCTAGTGGCAGCATACTGTTCAGAGCCCTCTGAGTAGCAGGCACCCATGCTTTCCTCCTCAGACAGTTGGTCTCAGAGTGGGTTGAGGGAGGAAGTACATAGGAGTAAGGGTACCTGCTCCTGCAGCTTGCTTGTGCCTCCGGGACTTGCATGAGCCTGATCCCAGCCATTTGATGGTGGGATAGTTAGATAAAACCAAGTTCATGTTGGGTGGCTCAGTTTCATGATCAAGGTCATATGGTATTTCATAGGTTTTCATTCTCAACCACAGCAAAAATATTTCTCAAGAGAATAGTTACTCGCAGAAGAGGGGATGACTTTACTCCAGACTCATTGATTACATGAGGTACCCTTGGGTCCAAACTCTATCACCTGACTTCCATTAACCCCTGTTTTGACTAGTGCACTCAGTAATAATTTTTTTATTAAATCTTTATTGTTGAAAGTATTACATATGTCCCCCCCCCATTGACCCCTTTTAGCCCACCTCTACCCCCTGCCCCAGGCCTTCACCACCCTATTGTCTGTGTCCATGGGTTAAGCACATATGCACACAAGTTCTTTGGTTGATCTCTTTCCAACCACCAACCCTCCGCCACCTTCCCTCTGAGATTCCACAGTCTGTTCCATACTTCTATGGCTCTGGATCTATTTTGTTCATCAGTTTATTTTGTTCATTAGATTTCACATATGAGTGAGATCATGTAATACTCATCTTTCTCTGACTGCCTTATTTTGCTTAGCATAACACTCTCTAGGTCCCTCCATACTGTCTCAAAGGGTAAGAGAGCCTTCTTCTTCTTCTTCTTCTTCCCCTTCTTCTCCTTCTTCCCCTTCTTCTCCTTCTTCTCCTTCTTCTCCTTCCTCTCCTTCCCCTTCTTCTCCTTCCCCTTCTTCCCCTTCTTCTTCTTCCCCTTCTTCTTCTCCTTTCTTCTTCTTCTTCTTCTTCTTCTTCTTCTTCTTCTTCTTCTTCTTCTTCTTCTTCTTCTTCTTCTGCTGCTGCTGCTTCTTCTTCTTCTTCTTCTTCTTCTTCTTCTTCTTCTTCTTCTTCTTCTTCTTCTTCTTCTTCTTCTTCTCTTCTTCTTACCACTGCATTTTATTCCATGGTGTAAATGTAAACAGCTTTTTTTTTTTTTTCCAATTTTTTTATTAAGGTATTATATGTGTACATATCTTACCATTGCCCCCCCCCCCCCCCCACTCCCATATATGCCCTCACCCCCCAGAGTTTTGCGTCCATTGGTTATGCTTATATGCATGCATACAAGTCCTTTGATTGATCTCTTATCTTCCCCACCTCTCCCTAACCTTCCTGCTGTAATTTGACAGACTGTTTGATGCTTTACTGCCTCTGTATCTATCTTTTTGTTCAAGTTTTTAATGTTCTTTATTATCCATAAATGAGTGAGATCATGTGGTATTTTTCTTTCATTGACTGGCTTATTTCACTTAACATAATGTTCTCCAATTCCATCCAGGTTGCTGCAAATGGTAAGAATTCCTTCTTTTTTATGGCAGCATAATATTCCATTGTGTAGATGTACCATAGTTTTCTGATCCAGTCATCTGCTGATGGGCACCTAGGCTGTTTCCAGATCTTAGCTATTGTAAATTGTGCTGCTATGAACATAGGGGTGCATATTTCCTTTCTTATTGGTGTTCCCAGTTTCTTAGGATATATTCCTAGGAGTGGGATTACTGGGTCAAATGGGAGTTCCATTTTCAGTTTTTTGAGGAAACTCCATACTGTTCTCCACAGTGGCTGCACCAGTCTGCATTCCCACCAGCAGTGCACGAGGGTTCCTTTTTCTCCGCATCCTCGCCAACACTTGTCGTTTGTTGATTTGTTGATGATAGCCATTCTGACAGGTGTGAGATGATAGCGCATTGTTGTTTTGATTTGCATCTCTCGGATAATTAGTGACCTTGAGCATGTTTTCATGTGTCTCTTGGCCTTCCTTCTGTCTTCTTTGGAAAAGATTCTATTTAGGTCCGTTGCCCATTTTTTTATTGGATCATTTATCTTCCTTTTATTAAGTTGTATAAGCTGCCTGTAGATGTTGGAGATTAAACCTTTATCAGTGATGCCATTTGCAAATATGTTCTCCCATGCAGTGGGCTTTCTTGTTGTTTTGTTGATAGTTTCTTTTGCTGTAAAAAAGCTTTTTATTTTGATGTAGTCCCATTTGTTTATTTTCTCTTTAGCTTCCATTGCCCTAGGGGCAGTATCGGTGAAGAAGTTCTTTTGACATATGTCTGAGATTTTGCTGCCTGTGGATTCCTCTAGTATTTTTATGGTTTCCCGTCTTATGTTTAAGTCCTGTATCCATTTTGAGTTTATTTTTGTGTATGGTGTAAGTTGGTGATCTAGCTTCATTTTTTTGCATGTGTCTGTCCAATTTTCCCAACACCATTTATTGAAGAGACTGTCTTTATTCCATTGTATGTTCATGCCTCCTTTGTCAAATATTAATTGAGCATAGTGGTTTGGATCAATATCTGGATTCTCTATTCTGTTCCATTGATCTATATGTCTGTTCTTGTGCCAGTACCAGGCTGTTTTGAGAATAGTGGCTTTGTAATACAGCTTGAAATCTGGTATTGAGATCCCTCCTACTTTATTCTTCTTTCTCAGGATTGCTGTGGCTATTCGGGGTCTTTTTTTATTCCAGATGAATTTTTGGAGAGTTCTTTCAAGGTCTGTGAAATATGCCGTTGGTATTTTAATGGGGAGTGCATTGAATCTATAGATTGCTTTGGGTAGTATGGACATTTTAATGATGTTGATTCTACCAATCCATGAACATGGTATGTTCTTCCATCTGTTTACATCTTCCTCTATCTCTTTTTTTCAGTGTCCTGTAGTTTTCCATGTATAGGTCTTTTACCTCCTTAGTTAAGTTTATTCCTAGGTATCTTAATTTTTTTTGGTGCGATGGTAAATGGGATTGCCTTTTTAGTCTCTCTGTCTGTAAGTTCACTATTGGTGTATAGAAAGGCCATAGATTTCTTGGCGTTAATTTTGTATCCTGCTACATTGCCAAATTCATTTATTAAGTCTATTAGTTTTTTGACAGAGTCTTTCGGATTTTTTATGTACAATATCATGTCGTCTGCAAATAAAGACAGCTTTACTTGTTCTTTTCCAATTTGGATGCCTTTTATTTCTTCTTCTTGTCTAATTGCATTAGCTAATACTTCCAGTACTATGTCAAACAGGAGTGGTGAGAGTGGGCATCCCTGTCTTGTTCCTGTTCTTAGGGGAAATGTTTTTAGCTTTTGTCCATTGAGTATGATGTTTGCTGTGGGTTTATCATATATAGCTTTTATTATGTTGAGGTATGAGCCTTCCATTCCCACCTTGTTGAGAGTTTTTATCAAGAAAGGGTGTTGGATTTTGTCAAATGCTTTTTCTGCATCAATTGATATGACTATGTGATTTTTATCTCTCAATTTGTTTATGTGATGTATCACGTTTTATTGATTTGCGGATATTGTACCATCCTTGCATTCCTGGGATAAATCCTACTTGGTCATGGTGTATGATCTTTCTGATGTACTGCTGGAGCCGATTTGCTAGAATTTTGTTGAGGATTTTGGCATCTATGTTCATGAGGGATATTGGTCTGTAATTCTCTTTCATTGTGTTGTCTTTATCTGGTTTTGGTATTAGGGTGATGCTGGCTTCATAGAAGGAGCTTGGAAGTGATCCTTCCTCTTGAATTTTTTGGAATAGTCTGAGGAGTATAGGTTTTAGTTCTTCCTTGAATGTTTGGTAGAACTCTCCTGTGAAGCCGTCAGGCCCCGGGCTTTTGTTTGCCGGAAGCTTTTTGATGACTTCTTCAATTTCGTCCATAGTTATTGGCCTATTGAGCTGTTGAGATTCTTCTTGATTGATTTTTGGAAGGTTGTATTTTTCTAGGAATATGTCCATTTCCTCCAGGTTGTCCAGTTTGTTGGAATAGAGCTGTTCGTAGTATTTTGTAACAATCCTTTGTATCTCAGCGGGGTCTGTTGTTATTTCACCTCTTTCATTTCTGATTTTGTTTATTTGGGACCTCTCTCTTTGCTTCTTGGTGAGCCTGGCTAGAGGTCCATCAATCTTGTTTATCTTTTCAAAGAACCAGCTCTTGGTTTTGTTGATCTTTTGTATTGTTTCTTTGGTCTCTATGTCATTTATCTCTGCTCTGATCTTTGTTATTTCCTTCCTTCTGGTTACACTGGGCTTTTCTTGCTGCTCTTTTTCTAGCTCTTTGAGTTGTAGGGTTAGGTGATTTATTACCATTGTTTCTTGTTTTTTGCAATAGGCTTGTAGAGCTATGAACTTCCCTCTCAAGACTGCTTTCGCTGTGTCCCATAGATTTTGGATTGTTGTGTTTTCATTGTCATTTGTTGCCATGATGTTTTTTATTTCTTCCTTGATCTCTCTGGTGACCCAGTCCTTGTTTAATAGCATGCTGTTTAGTCTCCATGTGTTTGATTTCTTTGGATTGTATTTATTGTAGTTGATTTCCAGTTTTATGCCACTGTGATCTGAGAAGATGCTTGATATAATTTCTATCTTCTTGAATTTGAAGAGACTTTGCCTGTGACCCAGCATATGGTCTATCTTTGAAAATGACCCATGTGCACTTGAGAAGAATGTATATTCTGTGGCTCTGGGGTGAAATGTTCTGAAGATGTCAATTAATTCCATCTGGTCTAGTGAGTCATTTAGGATTGCTGTTTCTTTGCTGATTTTTTGTTTAGAGGATTTGTCCAATGGTGATAGTGGGGTATTAAAGTCTCCTACTATGATTATATTGCTATTAATCTCTCCCTTGATATCTTCCAGGAGTTTTTTTATGTATTTGGGTGCTCCTATATTGGGAGCGTATATGTTTACCAGAATTATTTCTTCTTGTTGGATTTCTCCCTTTAGTATTATGAAGTGGCCTTCCTTATCTCTTGTTATGGCATTTACTTTGAGGTCTAATTTGTCAGATATAAGTATTGCTACCCCAGCTTTTTTTTTCATTTCCATTTGCCTGGAAGATATTTTTCCATCCCTTCACTTTCAATCTGTGTGAGTCTCTTGTTCTGAGGTGGGTCTCTTGTAGGCAGCATATATATGGGTCATGTTTTTTTATCCATTCAGCCACTCGATGTCTTTTGATTGGAGCATTTAGTCCATTTACATTTAAAGTTATTACTGAAAGGTATTTGTTTGTAGTCATATCTATTTTTGTGTCTGTATTCCTTCTTACCTGTTTATTTCTTCTTTTTACAGTATTCCCTTTAGCAATTCTTGCATTGCTGGTTTGGTGGTGATAAACTCCCTGAGTCTTTTTTTGTCTGCGAAGCTCCTGATTTCCCCTTCAATTTTGATTGATAGTCTTGCTGGATATAGTATTCTTGGATTCAGTCCTTTGCTTTGCAACACTTTGTATACCTCCTTCCATTCACTTCTAGCTTGTTGTGTTTCTGTTGAGTAATCATTTGACAATCTGATGGGTGTTCCTTTGTAGGTAACTCTCTGTCTCTCTCTTGCTGCCTTTAAGATTCTCTCTTTATCATTTATATTTGCCATTGAGATTATGACATGTCTTGGTGTGGGTCTTTTGGGGTTGATCCTGCTTGGGACTCTCTGTACTTGCGTAACTTTTATCTTTCCCATATCCGGGAAGTTTTCTGTCATTATTTCTTCAAATAGATTTTCTAATCCCTGCTGCTCTTCTTGTCCTTCTGGCAGCCCTATTATACGCATGTTACTTCGCTTCATGTTGTCCCGAAGCTCCCTTAGGCTTTCCTCCTGCTTTTTAATTTTTTTTCTCCAATTGCTGTTCAGATTGAGCTTGTTTCTGTACCTGATCTTCTAACTCACTAATTCGGTCCTCTGCTTCTTGTAGTCTACTGTTGAAACTTTCCATGGTGTTTTTGATTGTAGCTATATCACTTTTCATTTCTTCCTGATTCTTGCATAAGTTGTTGATTTCTCATCCATTCTTGCATAAGTTGTTGATTTTCTCATCCATCCGATGTATAAATTCCACGACCATTGCTCTGAACTCCTTTTCGGTCATGTTGCAAGCTTCAGTTTCACTAATTTCCTTTCTTGGCGACTCCACGTTTTCTTTCCTCTGTGAGTTATTTCGTTTCCCCATTCTGGCTATCACCAGAAAGCTCAAGCTTCCGTTTGTGTGGACCTCGGCCGTGCGCTGTGGGGACTTCGCTCCACCCGAGTTTCACTGAAGTGCTCTGACACTAGGACGTGTGGCTGCCTTTGGTTGGTGGGAACCAGACTTGCCCAGGGTCAGTGTCCCAGTGTTCCGTGTGGTCTCGTGTGCACACTTAGAATCAGGGGCCCTGTCAGCACCACACTGTTGGTATGTGCTGAAAATGAGATCCTTAGCATGTGCCAGGAGTCAGAGTTTCCCTGTATCTGCACCAAGAATTGAGTGTCAGAGTCTCTGTTGCCTTGTGCAGTTTCTCATTGAGAATCAGGGTCCCTGTGTGTGCATGCACCAACAATTGGAGTCGTTGGCTCTTAGTGTGAATGCGCTGTGAGTCAGGGATCCCAGGCAGCTGTGTCCGGCGTGCCAAATTCCCTGAAGTGGAGCTGTGTCCTGTGTGTGCTCTCTCTACTGAGCCAAACCGGCTAGGGCGCACACTCTCAAATCCCTGAAGGTGAGCTGCCTTTGTGCACTCTCCCAGAATCCCCGAAGAGGGGCGGAGTCCGTCCTGTGCGCCAAACTCCCCAAAGGGAAGCCCCTCTGTGCACGCTCTAAGATTCCCTGAAGGGGAGCTGTGACCCGCAAGCCAAATTCCCCCCAATTCCCCGAAGGGGAGCCCTCTGTGCGCACTGACAGATTTCCCCCAAGGTGAGCTGCTTCTGTCCTGTGCGCCAAATTCCCTAAGGCGGAGCGCGTGTCCCTGCGCAAAGCTCTGCAGCTTGAGCGAGGGGCGTGTCTATTAGTTACTATGGCGCTATCCGCATGCGCCTGCGGGGAGGGGGATAGGCTCTTTGACTCACGGGAATCTGCCGGGAAGTCTGGATTCTTGTTGTTTCTTCCACTGAAGCTGTGATAGCAGTTCTCTGTCCCCAGTGGCTGCAGGGTCCTGGTTTGTGTCAGAAGCCAGGATCCGAGTCTCAGGCAGCTCTGTTTCTCAAGATGGCGTGGTCTCCGTGTCCGCACCAGCCGCCGAGAAGTGTCTGCTTTGTGCGCGGGGCTCCGCCGTCTAGGACTGCCCGGTTAGGCAGCCCCTTGGAAGCCCTGCAGAATCTAACTGACCCTAGCTCATACCCACACACACACCACTCACGTCTACACGTCTACACTCTCCTCTATGGGTTCCTCACTCACACTCTCTCTCTCCCTACCTTCTTGCCGGTCGCCATCTTTCAAGTTGTCCTGTAAACAGCTTTTTTATCCACTTATCTACTGATGGGCATTTGGGATGTTTCCAGATTTTAGCTAGTAAATTGTGATACTATGAACATAGGGGTGCACACATTCTTTCTGATTAGTGTCTTGGGTTTCTTGGGATATATTCCTAGAAGTGGGATCACTGGGTCAAATGGGAGTTCCATACTTAATTTTTTGAGGAAACTCCATAGTGATTTTCAGAGTGACTGCATTCCCACAGCAGTGTACTAGGGTTCCCTTTTCTCCACATCCTTGCCAGCACTTGTCATTTGTTGATTTGTTGATGGTAGCCATTCTGACAGGTGTGAGGTGATATCTCATTGTCGTTTTAATCTGCATCTCTCTGATGATCAGTGACTTTGAGCATTTTTTCATATGTCTCTTGGCCATCTGAATGTCCACTTTGGAGAAGTGTCTGTTTAGTTCTTTTGCCCATTTTTATTGGATTGTTTGTATTCCTTTTGTTAAGTTTCATGAGTTTCTTATGTATTTTAGATATTAACCCTTTTTCAGATGTATCATTATTATCAAATACGTTCTCCCATACAGTGGACTCCCTTTTCATTTTGTTGATGATTTCTTTTGCTGTGCAGAAGCTTTTTATTTTGATGTAGTCCCATTTGTTTATTTTCTTCTTCTTTTCCTTTGCCCTAGGACAGTGGTTGGCAAACTCATTAGTCAACAGAGCCAAATATCAACAGTACAACGATTGAAATTTCTTTTGAGAGCCAAATTTTTTAAACTTAAACTTCTTCTAACGCCACTTCTTCAAAATAGACTCGCCCAGGCCATGATATTTTGTGGAAGAGCCACACTCAAGGGGCCAAAGAGCCGCATGTGGCTCACGGCCACAGTTTGCCGACCACGGCCCTAAGAGATGTACCTGTAAACATATTGCTATGAGAGATGTCTAAGATTTTGCTGCCTATGGTTTCTTCTAGGATTTTTATGCTTTCATGACATAGATTTAAGTCTTTTATCCATTTTGAGTTTATTCTTGTGTGTGGTGTAAGTTGGTGGTCTAGTTTCTTTTTTTTTTTTTTTCTTTTTGCATGTATCTGTCCAATTTTCCCAACACTATTTATTGAAGAGACTGTCTTGACTTCATTGTATGCTTTTGCCTCCTTTGCAAATATTAATTGAGTGTAATGGCTTGGGTCGATTTCTGGGGTCTCTGTTCTGTTCCATTGCTTTATATGCCTGTTCTTGTGCCAGTAACAAGCTGTTTTAATTACGGTAGCTTTGTAGTATAACTTGATATCTGGTATGTGATTCCTCCAACTTTGTTCTTTCTCAAGATTGCTACAGCTATTCGGGGTCTTTTTTGGTTCCATATAAATATTTGGAGTATTTGTTCTTGATCTGTGAAATATGCTGTTGGTATTTTAATAGGTAGTGCATTGAATCTGTATATTGCTTTGGGTAGTATGGACATTTTAATGATGTTAATCCTACCAGTCCATGAACATGGTATATTCTTCCACTTGTTTATATCTTTCTCTATCTCTTTTTTCAACATCCTGTAGTTTTTAAGTACAAGTCTTTTACCTCATTGGTTAAATTTATTCCCAAGTATCTTGATTTTGTTGTTGTAATGATAAATGGGATTGTTTGTTTAGTTTCTCTTTTCATGAGTTCATTATTATTATTTTTAAAATATATATATTTTATTGATTTTTTACAGAGAGGAAGGAAGAGGGATAGAGAGTCAGAAACATTGGTGAGAGAAATACATTGATCAGCTGCCTCTTGCACACCCCCCACTGGGGATGTGCCCACAACCAAGGTACATGCCCTTGACCGGAATCGAACCTGGCGCCCTTCAGTCCGCAGGCCGATGATCTATCCACTGAGCCAAACCGGTTTTGGCCATGAGTTCATTATTGGTGTGTAAAAATGCCATAGATTTCTGGGTGTTAATTTTGTACCCTGCTACATTGCCGAATTAATTTCTTAAATCTAGTAGTTTTTTGGTGTAATCTTTAGGGTTTTCATCATGTCATCTGCAAATAATGACAATTTTACTTCCTCCTTTCCAATTTGGATGCCATTTATTTCTTCTTCTTGTCTGATCACTGTGGCTAGAACTTCCAGTATTATGTTGAATAAGAGTGGTAAAAGCAGACATCCATGTCTTATTCCTGTTCTTAGGGGAAATGGTTTTAGTTTTTGCCATTGAATATGGTGTTGGTTGTAGGGTTGTCATATATGGCCTTATTTATGCTGAGATATAATTCCTCTATTCCCACTTTGCTGAGAGTTTTTGTCAAAAATGGGTGTTGTATTTTGTCGAATGCTTTTTCTTCATCTATTGATATGATCATGTGATTTTTTTTTGTCTTTCAATTTGCTTATGTGATGTATCACATTTATTGATTTACAAATATTGTACCAGTCTTGAATCCCTGGAATAAATTCTACTTGGTCATGGTATGATTTTCTTAATATAGTGCTGGATCCAATTTGCTAACATTTTGTAGAGGATTTTAGCATCTATGTTCATCAGGGATATTGGCCTCTAATTCTCTTTCTTTGTATTGTCTCTGTCTGGTTTTACACTGGCCTCATAAAAAGAGCTTGGAAGTGTTCCTTCCTCTTGGATTTTTTGGAATACAGGTGTTATTGAGGCGTACAGGTGTTAGTTTTTCTTTGAATGTTTGGTAAACCTCTCCTGTGAAGCCATCTGGACCAGGGCTTTCGTTTGCTAGGAATTTTTTTTTTATTATTACTGCTTCTATTTCATCAGTTGCTATTGAAATATTCAGGTTTTATGATTTTTCCTGATTCAGTTTTGTGAGGTTGTATTTTTCTAGGAGTTTGTCCATTTCGTCCAGGTTGTCCAGCTTGTTGGCACATGCTATTTAGCCTCTGTGTGTTTGAATGTTTTTGAGTGTTTTTATTGTAGTTGATTTCTAATTTCCTTCCATTATGGTCTGAGAAGATGCTTGATATGATTTCAATCTTCTTGAACTTGTAGAGGCTTGTTTTGTGTCCTAACATGTGGTCTATCTTTGAGATATCCACTTGAGAAGAATGCATATTCTGCAGCTTTGGGGTGAAATGTTCTATAAATGTCAATTAAATCCATCTGATCTAGTGTGTCCTTTAGAGTCACTGTTTCCTTGTTAATTTTTTGTCTGGAAGATCTATCCAGTGAAGTCAGTGGGGTGTTAAAGTCCACTACTATGATTGTATTGTTGTCAATCTCTCCCTTAAAGTCCTCTAGAAGTTTTTTTAAAATATATATTTAGGTGCTCCTATATTGGGTGCATATATATTTACAGGGTTATATCCTCTTGTTGGATTGATCCCTTTAGTATTATGTAGTGACCTTTGTTGTCTCTTGTGTTGACCTTCATTTTGAAGTCTATTTTGTTGGATATGAGTATTGTACCCCAACTTTTCTTTCATTTCCATTTGCCTGGAAGATTTTTTCCATCCCTTCACTCTCATCCTGTGTGAGTCTTTTGCTCTTGTAGACAGAATATAATTGGGTCATATTTTTGTATCCATTCAGCTATACTGTCTTTTGATTGGAGCACTTAATCCATGTACATTTAAGGTTATTATTGATAGGTACTTACTTATTGTCATTTTAATTCTGTATGCCTAGGTTTCTGTCTATATATATTTCTGCTCATTACAGCAGTCCCTTTAGCATTTCCTGCAGTGCTGGTTTGGTGGTGATAAACTCCTTTAACCTTTTTTTTTTTTCTGGGAAGCTCTTTATTTCACCATCTATTTTGAGTGATAGTCTTGTAGGATATGGTAATCTTGGTGTCAGATCCTTGCTTTTCATTACCTTGAGTACTTCATGCCATTCCCTTCTGGCCTGTAGTGTTTCTGATGAGAAATCAGCTGACAACCTTATGGGAGCTCCTTTGTAGGTAACAGTTTGCTTTTCTCTTACTGCCTTTAAGATTCTCTCTTTGTCTTTAATTTTAGACATTTTAATTATGATGTGTCTGGGCATGGACCTGTTTGGGTTCTTCTTGCTTGGGACTCTCTGTGCCTCCTGAACTTGTGTGACTTTTTCCTTCACCAGGTTAGGGAAGTTTTCTGCCATTATTTCTTCAAACACATTCTCTATCTCTTGCTTGCTCTCTTCCCCTTCTGGCACTCCATTATGTGAATATTATTATGTTTCATGTTGTCCCACAGCTCCTTAAAGCTGTCCTCCTATTTTTTAATTGTTTTTTCTTTTTGGTTCTCTGAGTGAGAGATTTTTCTACCCGGTCTTCTAATTCACTGATCCTATCCTCAGCTTCCCCTAATCTGCTGTGTATTCCCTGCAATGTGTTCTTTATTAGTGCTATGTCATTCTTTATTTGTGACTGAGTTTTTTGCATAGTTACTATATATTTTTTCATGTTGTTGAGCATCTTTACTATCATTATTCTGAACTCTATATCAGATAAATTTCTTATCTCCATTTCATTTATCTCTTCTTCTGGAGAATTCTCTTGTTCTTTCATTAGGTGTTTTGTGTTTTTCTCTCCCCATTTGGACTGCCTGTTGGGGTTTATGTCCATGTTTATGTATTAGGTAGATCTGCTTTGACTCCCAATCTCTAGTGCAGGACAATGTCAGATGCTGTTTCTGACTGGCCCTGAGTACCCTGTTTGGGGCTATCAGCAATCCACAGCCTGTAGCTCCCTCTGCAGGGGCTGGATGCTTTTGGAAAGGACCAAGGTGTATACCAGGGTCTGCTTTTCCTAGCCCCAGCCCCGAAGGAGATCAGGCAAAAACTCATAGCCTCCAGAGATCCCCTTCTGCCTGCAGCCTGATTGTTATCAGCCTTGATTAGCCTCAGGCTTTTAACTACAGGGTGGGGCAAGAGTTCTTTCAACAGGTTGTGGCGACTGCCTTTCCCCCAGGCCAGTGGTCGGCAAACTGCGGCCCGTGAGCCACATGCGGCTCTTTGGCCCCTTGAGTGTGGCTCTTCCACAAAATAGCATGTGTGGGCGCGCACGTACAGCTTGATTGAAACTTCGTGGCCCATGCGCAGAAGTTGGTTTTAGGCTCTCAAAAGAAATTTCAATCGTTGTACTGTTGATGTTTGGCTCTGTTGACTAATGAGTGTGCCAACCAGTGCCCCAGGCCAAAACCACCTGGATATCAAATTTCTGTAAGGAGAAAGATGTCCTCTGCAGCATGAGGGAATGACTCAGAACAGGAAATAGGGGTGGCTGCCCTTTGAGCTCCAACCCCAGATCCCCCAACCTTGGACTGTCCTCACACAGCTCCAGTCCACTCTTAGTTTCCTCTGCCAGAGCCCAAGGTGAGTGGCTGCATACAAAATTTTGTGCACTGGCCCTTTCAGAGGGTGCCTGCTTTTCCAGCCGTCTCTGGCTGGCAGACAGTAGCCCTGCTGCTTTTCACAGTCAGGTAATATGTGGGCACCTTTCTCAGTTCTGGTGCTCTGAGCTGGGGGACCCAGCTTGTGGTTTAGACCACAGAATTCTTAGTGGGAACCCTCCCCCCCCCACACACACACACACACAGCTGAGATATCTCTCCAGACCTTCAGCTGCTGTTGGAGTCTGTCCAGCCCTTTTGTGCCTCTGTTTTTCCTACCAGTCTGTATGCAGTCTCTACTTCCCATGCTTGGTTATCAGGGTTCTCTCCAGCTAGTCTTCAGTTGATTTTTCAGGGTGGTTTTTCTGTATTTTAGTTGTATTTCCAGTTTGGTCCTGGGAGAGTGTCAGTGTAGCTTCCACTTATTCCACCACCTTTTTTTTTAAATCTCTTTCTTAGTAACATTTTTTATTTCTGGGAATTTTCACGTGCTCAGAGGCTGTGTTCTATGCACAATGACTCTGGTAAATGCCATGAGTACCATTAGGGAAGGCTGAGGGGTAATGTGTGTGTGTGGTTGGCGGGGGGGGGGGGGGGGGGGGGGGGGGAGCTAAGTCCATTCTCGAGTGTTCCAGTCCTTTCTGCCTCAGGGGACTCCTTCAGGTGGGGTAACTGGGCGGTGAGGATGCTGTGCTGTGCTCTCTCAGGTCACGCCTCCATTCTCAGTACCTAGCACGTCTCTCCTCAGTTTTGTAGACCGTAGCAGCTCAGTGGGCTGCCCCACAGGTTTAGACCCTGGGATCCCCTTCTCAGAGCTGTTGCCCAGGTGGCTGCCCTGCATCTGGAAGACATGCTATGTGGCCCCTGCCCCACAGGCCCCTCATCCCACTGGAAACTTAGATCCTTTTCATCGCTCCCTTCTCCACAGGCTTCTCAGGGACTCGCACAGGCTCACGAATGACTTTCGCACCATCTGGGAAGAGGATGTGCTGTGGTCCTCTTAGGGAACCAAGTTAGGGGTGAGTACATGGTCACATAGCTGACTCCCTCCCACAGTCTGTCCCTAAGCACTTTGATTCCTTTTTGTAACTTTTGCTGAGGAATCTCGACATCCTGACTATGTTAGCCTAGGCCCGTGGTTGGCAAACTGCGGCTCGCGAGCCACATGCGGCTCTTTGGCCCCTTGAGTGTGGCTCTTCCACAAAATACCACGGCCTGGGCGAGTCTATTTTGAAGAAGTGGCGTTAGAAGAAGTTTAAGTTTAAAAAATTTGGCTCTCAAAAGAAATTTCAATCGTTGTACTGTTGATATTTGGCTCTGTTGACTAATGAGTTTGCCGACCACGGGCCTAGGCCACTTCTACAAACTCACACTCAACCAGCCAGCTGCCACATTGCATCCAGACTGGCTCACAAAGATTTCCTGAGCACCTCCGCGTGCCAGGTGCTCTTCCGTGTGCTAGGAATTCAGCAGTGAACAGAACGAAGAAACGTTCTCCCTTCTGAGAGAGTTGGGGAGAGAGCTTAGGAACTAGTAAATAAGTAGGATGCATACATGTCAAATAGCAGTAAAGGCTCTGGAGAAAATGAATGAGGGAAGGGGCATAGGAGGTGCTGGGTGGGGGTGGGGGTGGGGGTGGGTGACAGTGAACTAGGGTGGTCAGGGAAAGCCTCGTTGGCAGTTGGCATTTCAACAGAGACTGTGAGGAGCGATGGGTGAGGAGTGTGAACACCGAGGAAGAGCATCCTTGCAAAGGCGGAGGCCTCGGGGCAGGAGCGCAGCTGGAGCACTTGAGGAACAGTGGGAAGAGGAGTCCGGGGCGGAGCGAGCTGGGGGAGGATGGAGACAGCACAGGGCAGCATGGGGACAGAGTCTGTAGGGTCGTGTAGGTCATGGCAAGGACTCCGTCTCTCACTCTGAGATGGAAGTTGTGGCAGAGGCTGCTGGCTGCTTGCCATTTGCTTTCCCTCCTATACACCCAGGGCTGGACTACATTTTCACACGTTCCTTGCCATGTTGTGTGGCTGTGTGATGGGATTGTTGTCAGTCGATGTGGTGAAAGTGACTTTGCCAATGAAAATCTCCCATGTTCTCCACATTCGCTCATCCCCCACCTGCTGGCTGACTGTTGACTCCCGGGGGTCTCTGCGAGCACGTGTGAGGGTGCTGAATAAGTGAGGAGTAAACTTCTGCTGTGTGAGGCCACTGAAAGCTCTGGCTGTTTGTTAAACCTTCCGGCCAACCCTCACCACCACAGAGATCATTGCAGGTTTTGAGTGAAGGAGTGGAATGAGCTGGCCCATGTTTCCAAAGGCCGCTGGGATGGTGAGGCAGACATGCAGGGAGGCCGGTATGAGCAGGAGACCAGAGGGAGGCTGCCCTTGGATGTGTAGAAATTGTAACCCTGTGTTTCTGGTGGGAATTCTGGTAAAATGGTGTAGCTGGTGTGCAAAATAGTATGGCAGTTCCTCAAAAACGTAAAATACAGAATTACCATGACTCAGCAGTCCTACTTATGGGTTTATTCCAAAAGGATGATAGCAAGATCTTGAAGAGATTTGTACACCTATGTTTATAGCAGCACTATTCACAATAGCCAAGAGGTAGAAGCAATCCAATGTTCATTGGTGGTGAATGGATGAGCAAAACATGGCGTATACACACAATATTATTATTCAGCCTTAAATGGAAGGAAATTCTGGCACAGGCTACACTTTGAGGGCATTATGCTTAATGAAATAAAAAAGACAAATACTATATGATTTCACTTACATGTGATACCTAGAGTAGTCAAACTCAGACAAAAAGTAGAAAGGTGGTTGCCAGGGGATGAGAGGAAGGAGGAAATGGGGAGTTGTTTAATGGGTATAGAGTTTCATTTTTCAGTTAAATACATATCCTATCTAATAAAGAGGAAATATGCTAATTGACCATCACACCCTCACAAATATGGCAGCGCCCACAGCCAATAAGGAGGGAATATGCTAATTGACTGCCATGCCCTCAAAGATGGTGGCACCCACAGCCACAAGATGGTGGTGCCCAGTCCCCTCAGCTCTGAGCACCTGCCTCTGGAGTCCCCCAGTCCCCTTAGCCCCCCAGCCGCCAAGGGCCAGCCCGAGGCACAGACAAGCCTCGATGGAGGCTGCCCAGCCACCCAGGGCCACCCAGGGTCGGCCAATGCTTGCGCTGCTGGCAGTGGCAGCAGCAGAGGTGTGATGGGGGCGTCGCCTTCCCCTGATCGCTGGGTCACCTCCCGCCCCTGAGGGGTCCCGGACTGTGAGAGGGGGCAGGCCGGGCTGAGGGACCACCCCCCCCCCATCCAGTGCATGAATTTTCATGCATTGGGCCTCTAATCTATCAATAATTACTTTAAAGCAAATGGATAAAATGCTCCCATCAAAAGATACACGGCGACTGAATGGATAACAAAACAAGACCCTTACATATGCTGTCTACAAGAGATTCACTTCAGATCAAAAGACACACACAGACTGAGAGTAAAGGGATGGAAAAAGATATTTCATGAAAATGGAAACAAAACAAAAATCTGGAGTAGCAATACTTATACCAGACAAAATAGACTTTAAAACAAAGTCTACAACAAAAGACAAAGATGGACCCAGCAGCTCCACTTCTGGGTATTTATCTGAAGAAACCCAAAATGCTATATTGAAAAGACATCCATCCATATGTTCATTGCAGCATTATTTACAACGGCCAAGATACAGAAGCAACCCAATTGTCCATCAATAGATAAAGAAGAAGTGGTGCATATATGACTTGGCCATAAAAAATAATCAGATCTTGCCATCTAAAACAACATAAATGTACCTAGGGTATTATGCTAAGTGAATAAGTCAGACAGAGGAAGACAAATGCCCAATGACTTCATTTATATGTGGAGTCCTAGAAAACCTCACAAAATAAACAAGCAGAACAGAAGCCAGAGGTAAGGGTTTTTGCAGGGATGGGTGAAACAGATGAAGCAATTAAGGAGTACAAATTGGTAGTAACAGAATAGTCATGGGGATATAAAGTACAGCACAAAAAATAGTCAATAATATTGTAATAACTATATATAGTGTCAGATGGGTACTAGGTTTACTGGGATGATCACTTCATAAGTTATATAAATATCTAATCATGGGGTTATACACTTGAAACTAATATAATATGTATGTCAACTCTAATTTTAAAATTAAAAATTTAATAAAAAAGAGGAAATTAATAGTTACTGAATTATAAATGTGAGTTTTCCCAAAGACAGACATTATTCACTCACCAACTTTATTGAGGAATAATTGACAAATATAATTGTACACTAGAGGCCCGGTGCACAAAATTCATGCACGGGGGCGGGGTGTCCCTCAGCCCAGCCTGCACCCTTTCCAATCTGGGACCCCTCAGGGAATGTCCAATTGCCCGTTTAGTCCCGATCCTGCTCCCCTGCCAGCCTGTTTGCCCCTAACTACCCTCCCCTGCAGGCATGGGTCCCCCCCAACTGCCCTTCCCTGCAGGCCCAGTCACCCCCAACTTCCCTCCTCTGTCGGCCTGGTCACCCCTAACTGCCCTCCCCTGCAGGCTTGATCACCCCCAACTGCCCTCCCTTGCAGGCCTGGTCCCTCCCAACTACCCTCCCCTGCTGGCCTGATTGCCCACAACTGCCCTCCCTTGCAGACCTGGTCCCTATCAACTGCCCTCCCCTGCTGGCCATCTTGTGGTGGCCATCTTGTGTCCACATGGGAGCAGTCATCTTTGACCACATGGGGGCAGTCATCTTTGACCACATGGGGGCAGCCATCTTGTGTGTTGGAGTGACAGTCAATTTGCATATTATTCTTTTATTAGATAGGATTAGATAGGATAGAGGCCTGGTGCACGGGTGGGGGCTGGCTGGTTTGCCCTGAAGGGTGTCCCAGATCAGGGTGGGGTTCCCTTGGGGCATGGGGTGGCCTGGGCGAGGGGCCTGTGGTGGTTTGCAGCCCGGCCACGCCCCCCCGGCGACCCAAGTGGAGGCCCTGGTATCTGGGATTTATTTATCTTCTATAATTGAAACTTTGTAGCCTTGAGTGGAGCCAAGCCTCCTGCTTGCTCTGTGGCCACAGCCATTTTTGTTGGGATTTATTTATCTTCTATAATTGAAACTTTGTAGCCTTAAGTGGAGGCCAAGGCAGGCCAGGGCAGGTGGAAAGCTTGGCTTCCTCCATTGCCGGGGAAACCCAAGCCTCCTGCTCTCTCCATGGCTGCAGCCATCTTGGTTGGGTTAATTTGCATACTTTCTCCTGATTGGCTGGTGGGCATGGCTTGTGGTGTAGCGGAGGTACAGTCAATTTGAATATTACTCTTTTATTAGATAGGATATTTATAGGGCAGAATGGGATGATATGGTATGTATTCCATACACATTGCAGAATGGTTACCAAGATCAAGATAATTAATACACTCATTACCTTACCTAGTTAAGGACATTAGTTACTATTCAATGACAAGTCTTGCTAATACAAAATAAACCCAAATTAGTGGTCTGGTAATTCCAAAATTTACCTGAAAATAAAGCAAAGCAATAAACTGGGGGTCTAGCCTGTCAAATATTTCCTGCAGTAACATTATCTACAGAAGTGCTTTGCCATTGTTTTTAAAGTATATTTTTATTGATTTCAGAGAATAAGGGAGAGGGAGAGAGAGATAGAAACATCAATGATGAGAGAGAATCATTGATCGGCTACCTCCTGCACACCCCCTACTGGGGACTGAGTTTGCAACCCAGGCATGTGCCCTTGACCGGAATTGAACTGGGCAGGGGGCCCTTCAGTCCATAGGCTGAGGCTCTATCCACTGAAGAAACTGGCCAGGGCTACTTTGCCGTTTTGTACCCAGCAACTCCTTCTGCAGCTGACTGGAGTTCAGGCATAATGAGACTAAGGGACACCAAGTGAAAGAGTGTTTTCCATTGCCTGTGGGGTTATCAGTGGACAGCAGGAGACCTATGGTTCCATATTGGTTGCCTTATCATATTCCAAATATGCATTTCAGGATGTGATTTTGTTTTGATGCTGCTTCTCTTGAATATGTATCCTATGGGTACAATTAACAGTAATAAATGAAACTCTAGCTTTGAGAAGCTGATCCACATTACCTCATCTGAGGGATAGTATCTTGTGGAACATACTGAGGTCAGCTCACCTTCTGAGGAACTTCCTGGTAAGTTTCACCTACCAACTTCTACTTACATCTCATTGGCCAGAACTTGGTCATGTATTATCCCTCCCTTTGAGGGAACCTGAGAAATGTAGTTCTTTTGAGCTGGGCACAAACTGTTAAGCCTTAACTACATCAGGGTGTTTTTTTTTAACAAGGAAGGAAAGAAATGATAGCTTAGATAGATAATTCTGGCTAGTTGGAGCAGAAAGGAATTTATCTCCTGCAGAATTGTTAGAAGGGCTGAAGAAGCAAGTCTAGGAAATACTCCTAGAAATGGCACTGCTTAATTGGTTGGCTTAACCTCAGAAACACTTTTTCTGAAGCCATACATGTCAACAAAATAAATGACTTCTGCTCAGTCTGTTTCTTCATTTTACTTCGAAATTAGAGCCTTCAGTGAGTGTATCTTATTGGTGGAAATGAGGCCACAGGTTGGCAAGCGAGACTGGGAAATGTAGTTTAAAAAGCTCAGCCTTAAGAAGATAAAAATTGCCCAGCCAGAATGGCTCATGCACCAGGAGGTTACCAGTTCAATTCCTGGTCAGGACACATGCCTAGGTTGTGGGCTCAATCTGCAGAAGGGGGTGTGCAGGAGATAGCTGATCAATGTTTCTCTCTCATTGATGTTTCTGTCTCTCTCCCTTTCCCTTCCTCTCTCTGAAATAAATAAGAACACTTTTTTAAAAAAAGAAGAGAATTACAGTTGTGATGAGCCAGTATATTTCATGATTCCAAGACATGCAATTTTTTTTTTCTTCACTCCATGTCTCTAAAATCAGAATGCTTCTGACAGTTGGTGATGGCTCTTGGCCTTTTGGCAGTTTGTGATGGGGCTGACATTGTCTGCATGAAGTTTTCATATAAGGTCAAGAAGGTGTCTTCACCGAAAGGGGGCAGATGGAGTATTAGTGACTTAGAATAAAATTCTAGAGCCAACCATGGGGCACTCTGCTTATATATGCAGCAAGACCAATGTTCCCGATACCCCAAAAGATAGCACAGGGTACAGAACCTGCAACACAGACAACTCTGCGTTCACAAGAGATCCAGAAGAGTTGTACATGAAACATAAAGCACTGCTAGAGATAATTTAACTGATCTATGTTTGCTTATATTTTCCTTTCTAAGTATTCACAAGAGATATCAATGCCTAAATAAATATAAAGCAGATCTTTCAATATGATCAAAATGAAATTCTATGTGATAAGAAAACACTGTGTTATAGTTTCAGTGACAATGTTACTTCTTATTGGTCTATAAAATAATGGTGCATCTGGGTGTAAAACCACTTGGGGTGTTGGCTATAGAGAGGAGTGGGCTGCACCTAAAATTACCCCCAAGCATCTACATTAAACTACACTGTAGATGCTTCAGGAGCCTGGGAAGTCTAATATCAAGGTGCCAGCAAGGTGCACTTGAAAAGAATGACTGCTGGAGGCAGCTGAACAGAAAATGGCTATAACAATGGTGGTAGCCAAGGCTCAGGTTGTGGTGAAAATGGAGGCTCAGGCAGTGTGAGCACCTGTACAACAGCTCATATGACATGGGTGGGGTTTGCCTCACAGTCAGCCAGCCTGAAAGGAGATTCCACCCATAAACTGGAAAACAACAATCAAGACCCAATTACAATAGAAGACCCCAAATAACCCACAAAAGGGAGACTCCTAGAGCATCCAGCTCAGGACTTCAAGGAGACAGCACCACTGGGTCCCACGGGACATTCACTACAAAAGACCACCTACCAAAGACTGGGAGTCATAGCAATTATATCTAATACATAGAAACAAACACACAGAGATAACTAAAATGGGGAGACAAAGAAACAACCCCCAAAAGAAAGAAAAAAGTAATCTCCAGAAAAAGAACTAAATGATATGGAGGTAAACAATTGATCAGACATAGAGTTCAGAGTAATGGTTATAAGGATGCTGAAGGAACTTGGTTAGAACTACAAAGAACTTAATGGGAACTACAAGGAACTCAGTGGGAACTACATCAGCATGAAAAAGGACATAGAAACCATGAATAAGAACCAGTAGGAAATGAACACCACTACACCTGATATCAAGAATACACTTGAAGGAATTAAAAGCAGGTTCAATGAAGCAGAGGATTGAATCAGTGATTTGGAAGACAAGGTGGAAAAAACACTCAATTAGAGCAACGCAAAGAAAAAACACGTAAAAAGCATGAAGGCAGTTTAAGGGAACTTTGGGACAACATGAAATGGAACAACATCCACATAATAAGGGTACCAGAGGGAGAAGAAAGTGAGCAAGGGATAGAGAACTGGTTTGAAGAAATAATGACAGAAAACTTCCCTAACCAGGTCAAGGAAGAAGTGACACAAGTTCAGTAAGCACAGAGAATCCCAATCAAGATGCACACTAAGAAACCCACACCAAGACACATCATAATAAAAATGGCAAAGGTTAAAGACAAAGAGAGATTTTTTAAGGGCAGCAAGAGAGAGACAGTCAGTTACCTACAAGGGAGCGCCCATAAAGCTGTCAACTGATTTCTCAACAGAAACACAACAGGCCAGAAGCAAATGGCATGAACTATTCAAGTAATGAAAATCAAAGATCTGAAACTAAGACTAGTCTATCCAGCAAGGCTCTTATTCAAACTTGAAGATAAAATAAAGAGCTGCCCCCACTCCCTCCAAAAAAGACAAAAAAAAAAAAAAAATGCTAAAGGAGTTTGTTACCACCAAACCAGCATTGCAAGAAATGCTAAAAGGATTGTTGTAAGACTAGAGAGAGTGAGAGGAACAGAGCCATAAATAATGAAAGTGGCAATAAAGAAGTACCTATCAATAATAACCTTAAAGGTAAATGGATTAAATGCTTCAGACATAGGGTAGCTGAATGGATAAGAAAACATGACCCATATATATGCTGTCTACAAGAGACCCACCTCAGAACAAAAGCCTCACATAGGATGAAGTGAAGTGACAGGAAAAAATTTTCCATGCAAATACTCAGATCTGACAAAATAAACTTCAAAACATAGGCAATAAAAGAAACAAAGAAGGTCACTACCTAATATTAAAGGGTTCAATCCAACAAGAGGATATAACCCTGGTAAACATATATGCACCCAATATAGGAGCACCTAAATATATAAAAAAGCTCTAGGAGTTTAGGGAGAGGTTGATAGCAATGAAGTCATAGTAGGGGATTTTAACACCCCACTGCCATCACTGGATAGATATTCCAGACAAAAAAATCAGCCCAGATGGTGTGGCTCAGTAGTTGAGAGTCGACCTATGAACCAGAAGGTCACAGTTCAATTCATGGTCATGGCACATGCCCAGGTTGCAGGCTCAATTTCCACTGAGAGACATGCAGGAGGCAGCCAATCAATGATTTTCTCTCATCATTGATGTTTCTACCTTTTTCTCCCTCTTCCTTCCTCTCTGAAATCAATAAAAATATATATTTAAAACAACAACAAGGAAACAGCAACCTTAAATGACACACTAGATCAGATTAATTTAATTGATATTTATAGAACACTTCATCCCAAAGCTACAGAATATACATTCTTCTCAAGTGCACATGAAACATTCTCAAAGATAGACCACATGTTAGGACACAAAACAAGTCTTAACAAACTCAAGAAAACTGAAATCATATCAAGCATCTTTTCAGACCACAACAGCATGACACTAGAAATCAACAGCAATAAAAAACTAAAAAACACTCAAGTATATAGAGGCTAAATAGCATGTTATGAACTAATGAATGAGTTAACAATGAGATCAAGAAAGAAATAAAAAATTTACTGGAAACAAATGAAAATAAACACACAACAACCCCAAATCTATGTGACACAGTGAAAGCAGTCCTGAGAGGGAAGTTCATAGCATTACAGGTCTATCTCAGGAAACAAGAAAAAGCTCAAATAAATGATCTAATCCTGCAACTAAAATAATCAGAAAGAGAACAACAAGAAAAGCCTAGGGTAAGTAGAAGGAAGGAAATAATAAAGATCAGAGCATAAATAAATGACATAGAGACTGAAAAAACAATATGAAAGATCAATGAAATCAAGAACTGGTTCTTTGAAAAGATAAGCAAGATAGATGAGTCATTAGCCAGACTCATCAAGAAACAAGGAGAGAGGACCCAAATAAATAAAATCAGAAATGGAAGAGGAGAAATATCAACTGACACCGCAGAAATACAAAGGATTGTAATACAATACTATAAACATGTATATGCCAACCAATTGGGCAACCTGGATGAAATGGACAAATTCCTAGAAACATATGATTTTCCAAAACTCAATCAGGAAGAATCAGAAAACCTGAATAGGTGGATATTAACTAATTAAATCAAAGCAGTAATAAATAAACTCTGAATGGATTCACAGGCGAGTTTTACCAAACATTCCAAAAACAACTAACACCTATCCTCCTCAAACTATTCGAAAAAGTTCAAGAGGAGAGAAGACTTTCAAGCTCTTTTTACAAGGCCACCATTCTCCTAATTCCAAAATTGGATAAAGATACTACAAAGAAAACTATAGGCCAATATCCCTGATGAAAGTAAATGTTAAAATCTTCAACAGCCCTGGCTCAGTGGATAGAGTGCCAGCCTGTGGACCAAAGGGTCCTGGGTTTGATTTCAGTTAAGGGCATGTTCCTTGGTTGCAGGCTCCTCCCTGGCCCTGGCCCTGGTCATGGAACATGCAGGAGGCAATCAATTAATGTGTGTTCCTCTCATATCGATGTTTCTCTCTGCGTTTCCCTCTCTCTTCCACTCTCTCTAAAAAAATCAATGGAAAAATATCCTTGGGTGAGGATTAACAACAACAACAACAATAACACATCCTCAACAAAATATTAGCAAACCAGATCCAGAAATACATTACAAAGATCAGGCACCATGACCAACTGAGATTTATTCTAGTGATGCATGGCTGGTACAATATTTGCAAATCAATAAATACGATACATCACATAAATAAAATGAAGGACAAAAATCACATGATTATAACCAGATGCAGAAAAAGCATTCAACAAAATCTAACACCCATTTTTATAAAAACTCAGCAAAGTGAGAATAGAGGGGACCTAACTCAACATAATAAAGGCCATATATGACAAACCTACAGCCAACATCATAATCACTGGGCAAAAACTAAAAGCATTTCCTTTAGGATCAAGACTAAGACAGGGATGTCTACTTACACCACTTTTATTCAACACTAGAGGCCCAGTGCATGATTGAATCATGCACGTGTAGGGTCCCCTACACGCTTTCGTTTTTCGCGGTGGAGCTGGGTGCCTGTCCGCTGGTGCACCAGGCCTTTCAGAAGCCTCCAGCTCAGCGGAGGCTTCTGAAAGGCCTGGTGCCAGAGCAGCCAGGCACCCAGCTCCCCCACTTTTCATGGTCCGTGGCCGCTTGAGGGGGGCTACACTGCTGTTGAGAGGCGCAGGGGGCGAGTCCCGCCCCCTGCGCCTCTCAACGGCTGCTGAGGGGGGCTGCCGCGGACACCTGGCTACCCTGCCATTGAGAGGCGCAGCTGGGTGTCTGCAGCAGGCCCCCTCAGCGGCCACGGATCTGGCCGTTGAGAGGCACAGGGGGCGGAAGTCCCGCCCCCTGTGCCTCTCAACAGCAGGGTAGCCCCCATCAGTGGCAGCGGATCCGTGCCTCTCAATGACCAGATAGGCCACCCCGAGTCCTGCCCCCCAGTCTCCCGCTGCCCAATCATGGGCGTAGCGGAGTGATGGTAATTTACATGTTACTCTATTATTAGATAGGATAGTACTGCAAGTCCTGGCTGCAGTGATCAGACAAATTGGAAAGGAGGAAGTAAAACTGTCATTATTTTCAGATGCCATAATCCTCTCTAATAAAAGAGTAATATGCAAATTGACCATACCTCTGCTACACCCACAAGCCACGCCCACAAGCCACGCCCACAAGCCAATCAGGAGCGAATATGCAAATAAACCCAACCAAGATGGCTATAGCCACAGAGAGCAGGAGGGAGGTTTGGGTTTCCCAGGCAATGGAGGAAGCCAAGCTTTCCGCCTGCCCTTGCTGGCCTAGGCCTCCACTCAAGGCTACAAAGTTTCAATTATAGGAGGTAAACAAATCCAAACAGAAATGGCTGCAGCCACGGAGCTGGAAAGAGCAGGAGGCTTGGGTTTCCCCGGCAATGGAAGAAGCAAAGCTTTCCGCACACCCTGGCCGGCCTAAGCCTCCACTCAATGCTACAAAGTTTCAATTATAGAAGGTATACATAAACCCCAAAAGAAATGGCTGCAGCCACAGAGCAAGCAGGAGGCTTGGCTCCACTCCAGGCTACAAAGTTTCAATTGTAGAAAATACATAAATCCCAGATACCAGGGCTTCCACTTGGGTCGCCAGGGGGCGTGGCCAGCCTGCAAACCACCACAGGCCCTTTGCCCAGGCCGCCCCATGCCCTAAGGGAACCCCCATCCTGATCTGGGACACCCTTCAGGGCAAACCAGCTGGCCCCCAACCATGCACCAGGCCTCTATCCTATCTAATAAAAGAGTAATATGCAAATTGACTGTCACTCCAACACACAAGATGGCTGCCCCCATGTGGTCAAAGATCCTGCCCCCATGTGGACACAAGATGGCCACCACAAGATGGCCAGCAGGGGAGGGCAGTTGGGAGGGACCAGGCCTGCAAGGGAGGGCAGTTGTGGGTGATCAGGCCAGCAGGGGAAGGCAGTTGGGAGGGACCAGGCCTTCAAGGGAGGGCAGTTGGGGGCGATCAAGCCTGCAGGGGAGGGCAGTTAGGGGTGACCAGGCTGGCAGAGGAGGGCAGTTGGGCGGGACACAGGCCTGCAGGAGAGAGCAGTTGGGGGGGACCAGGCCTGTATGGGAGGGTAGTTAGGGGCAAACAGGCTGGCAGGGGAGCAGGATCTGGACTAAACGGGCAGTTGGACATTCCCTGAGGGGTCCCAGATTGGAGAGGGTGCAGGCTGGGCTGAGGGACACCCCCCCTCCGTGCACGAATTTCGTGCACCGGGCCTCTAGTATTGTATATAGAAAACTATTAAGACTCCACCAAAAATCTACTAGATCTAATAAATGAATTTGGAAAAGTAGCAAGATACAAAATTAACATCCAGAAATTGATGGCATTTTTATACACCTATAATGAACTCGCAGAAAGAGAAACTAAAAGAACAATTCCATTTACCATTGCAACAAAAGAAATAGGATATCTAGGAATGAACTGAACCAAGGTAAAAGACTTGTTCTTGGAAAAGTATGGGGCACTGAAAAAAAGAAATAGAGGAAGATACAAACAAGTGGAAGCATATACTGTGTTCATTGATTGGAAGAATTAACATCATTAAAATGTCCATGTTACCCAAAGCAATATACAAATTCAATGCAATCTCTATTAACATTTCAACAGCATATTTCACAGACGTAGAACAAATATTCCAAAAATTTACATGGAACCAAGAAAGGCCCAGAATAGCAGCAGCAGAAATCTTGAGAAAGAACAAAGTTGGAGGGATCACAATACCATATATCAAGCTATACTACAAAGCCATTGTAATCAAAACAGCCTGGTACTGGCACAAGAACAAGCATATAGATCAATGGACTTTGAGACCCCAGAAATTGACCCACGCCACTATGGTAAATTAATATTTGACAAAGGAGGCAAGAGCATCCGATGAAGTAAAGATAGTCTCTTCAATAAGTGGCATTGGAAAAATTGGACAGGTACATGCAAAAAAATGAAACTAGTCCACCAACTCACACCATACACAAGAATAAACTCAAAATGGATAAAAGACTTAAATGTACTAGTAAGTCATGAAACCATAAAAATCCTCACATTGCAGAAATTTCACTGACACATCTCCTAGGGTAAGAGGAACAAAGGAAAGAAGAAACAAATGGACTACATCAAGCTAAAAAGATTTTGTACAGCAAAAGAAACCATTAACAAAATGAAAAGGGAGCTCATTGTATGGGAGAACATATTCGTCAATGATACTTCTGATAAGGGGTTAATTTTCAAAATATACAAAGAACTCATACAACTCAATGCCAGGAAGACAATCCAACTTAAAAATGGGCAGAGGAGCCGAAACCGGTTTGGCTCAGTGGATAGAGCGTCGGCCTGCGGACTCAAGGGTCCCAGGTTCGATTCCAGTCAAGGGCATGTACCTTGGTTGCAGGCACATCCCCAGTAGGTGGTGTGCAAGAGGCAGCTGATAGATGTTTCTCTCTCATCGATGTTTCTAACTCTCTATCCCTCTCTCTTCCTCCCTGTAAAAAATCAATAAAAAAAAAAATTTAAAAAAAAAAAAGGGCAGAGGACCTGAATAGACACTTCTCCAAAGAGGACATACAGATGGCCAAACAACATATGAAAAAAATGCTCAACATTACTAATCGTCAGAGAAATGCAAGTTAAAACTACAATGAGATATCACCTCACACCTGTCAGAATGGCTACTATCAATAAATCAACAAACAAGTGCTGGCTAGGAGGTGGAGAAAATAGAAACCTCGTGCACTGCTGGTGGGAATGCAGACTGGTGCAGCCACTGTGGAAAATAGGTTGAGGGAGAAACCAAGATGGCGGCATAGGTAAACACCTGAAATTGCTGCCTCACAAAACCACTTCAAAACTACAACTAAAAGACAAAACAGACATCATCCAGAACCAAAGAAAGGCTGGCTGAGTGGAAATTCTACAATGAGAAGGGAAGAGAAAAGCACACTGAGACTCAGAGGAGGTGCGGGAGTAAATTGCAGAGGTACGGAGGCGTGCACACAGAAAGGGCTGGCAACTGAGGACATGGTTGTCTTTCTCAATCAGGAGAAAGACACCAGCTCTCGACTGCTCTGAACTCCAGTTCCAGGCGAGACTCTGGTGACCCAGACTCATACGGGGAGAAATTGGACTGTCTGGCAGTGGGCGGAACTCGAGGGTGGCTTTCTCTCAGAGGTGCTTGCAGTGATTACCAAGGGACACTGAAATCCAGGGGCCTCTTAAGGCAGGGCTGAGGATCAGCCACAGCTGTTTGCTCCTCCCTGTTAATTCCCTGAGACCCCGCCCCACCCAAGTTGTGCACAGGGGCTTTTGCATATCAATGCCCTGGCCCTTTGCAATCTAAAATTACCTAACAAACTGTAGCTGAGTCAGAGAGACTAAGAACATCCAAAATAAGGCCCAAGGCCCCACAGCAGCTTGCATTGCTTCACAGCTAGGCCTCATCTGGGCACCTCCAAACCCCAAACAAAGAAGAGGTATCTGCAGATCTCTCCGTAGCTCCTGCTGGGTGGCCTCAGGCAGAGGCTAAATTAGCACCTCCTTGGAGATCCAAGAGCCAGTGTACCCAGGGGTCAGAGTAGGACCATCCAGATTACAACTCCTCAGATGCATAAGGGACACACTCAGGGAGCAGACTCAGTGAGCACCAAAGCCTCACTGAAGCAAATCTTGCCCCATAAGGGTGTCTCCAGCACAGAAGTTCTCCCATCATAGACACAGTTGACCCTCACAGACAATTGGCCTGGAGGTCAATTCCTCCCAGGGATACCAACAAGAATCAAGGCTTAACTACAACAAGACTGTGCACACAGCCCACAAAGGGGTGCACCAAGAGTGTCCACCTCTGGTAACTGGGGAGGCTGAGCCACTGGGCCCTATAGGACACCTAGCACACAAAGCCACTCTATCAGCTCAAGGAAGCAGCCAAAATGTGGAGACAAAGAAACAGGTCACAAATGAAAGAAATGGAGGAAAGCAAACAACTGGATATAGAGTTCAAAACCATGGTTATAAGGTTTTTCAAGAATTTTCTAGAAACCACCGATAAATTTAGTGAGGCCCTCGAGGATATGAAAAATGACCAACTAGAAATTAAGCATACACTGACTGAAATAAAGAATAATATACAGAGATCCAACAGCAGACTAGAGGATCGCAAGAATCAAGTCAAAGATTTGAAATACAAAGAAGCAAAAAACACTCAACCAGAAAAGCAAAAAGAAAAGAGAATCCAAAAATATGAAGATAGTGTAAGGAGCCTCTGGGACAACTTTAAGCCTACCAATATCCGAATTATTGGGGTGCCAGAAGAAGAGAGAGAGCAAGATACTGAAAACCTATTTGAAGAAATAATGACAGAAAACTTCCCCCACCTGGTGAAAGAAATAGACTTACGAGTCCAGGAAGCACACAGAACCCCAAACAAAAGTAATCTAAAGAGGACCACACCAAGTCACATCATACTTAACACTTTGCACTCGCTTGCTTTTTTCTCGATTCCTTTATTCTAACGCTAACCGTGTTGAGTCACACTTGACATCCGAGTGCAAAAGGTTAAAATGCCAAGAGCAAAAGACAAAGAGAGAATATTAAAAGCAGCAAGAGAAAAGCAGTTAGTTACCTACAAGGGAGCACCCATATGATTGTCAGCTGATTTCTCAACAGAAACTATGCAGGCCAGAAGGGAGTGACAAGAAATATTCAAAGTGATGAATAGCAAGAACCTACAACCAAGATTACTTTACCCAGCAAAGCTATCATTCAGAATTGAAGGTCAGATAAAAAGCTTCACAGATAAGAAAAAGCTAAAGGAATTCATCACTGCCAAACCAGTATTATATGAAATGCTGAAAGGTATTCTTTAATAAGAGGAAGAAGAAGAAAAAGGTAAAGATAAAAATTATGAACAACAAATACATATCTATCAACAAGTGAATCTAAAAATCAAGTGAATAAAAAAATCTGATGAACAGAATAATCTGGTGAATATAATAGAATCAGGGGCATAGAAAGGGAATGGACTGACAATTCTTGGGGGGAAAGGGAGTGGGGGGTGTGGGAAGAGACTGGACAAAAATCGTACACCTATTGATGAGGACAGTGGAGGGGGGTAAGGGCATGGGGTGGGGTGGGAACTGGGTGGAGGGGAACTATGGGGGAAAAAAGAGGAACAACTGTAATAAGTTGAACAATAAAGATTTATTTAAAAAAAGGAAATAGCATGGAGTTTCCTCAAAAAATTAAACATGGAACTGCCATTTGACCCAGTGATCTCACTTCTAGGAATATATCCTAAGAAACCTGAAGCACCAATCAGAAAGAATACACTGAGTGGCCAGATTATTATGATCTCTGAATGCATAATAATCTGGCCACTCAGTATATATCCTATATAATAAAAGGCTAATATGCAAATTGTCCCCTTGACCAGGAGTTCGACCAGCAGGCAGGCCGGCTAACCACCCATGCACCAATTCATGCACCGGGCCTCTAATATCTATATATATAAAAACCTAATATGCAAATTGTCCCCTCGGGAGTTCGACTGGGAGACCGGGAGTTTGATCGCTCATTATGACATGCACTGACCACCAAGGGGACGGTGCGGAATGAAGGGAGGCCCTGGCTGGCAGCCAGAAGGCCCCTATCGGCCCTGATTACCGGCCAGGCCTAGGGATCCTACCCGTGCACGAATTTATATGTATACTGAGTGGCCAGATTATTATGATCTCTGAACCCATAATAATCTGGCCACTCAGTGTATTTGTATCTCAAATGGGTACCAAAAGTATTCTAGACTTTTGCTGGAGATCAACCACCTATTTCCCCAAAGGGGAAAACTGATAAGGTGCACGATTTATAGTATCTTTGATATCAAATAAATGAGGTACTCAAGAGAAGTACACTGAGTGGCCAGATTATTATGTGTTCAGAGATCATAATAATCATAATAATCATAATAATCACGGCTCCGGGAGGAGGTGACTGTGAGTTGAGCCTCATGAAAGCTTGCTGGGCCAAGTGGGGCTGGAGGAGGGCTCTGAGCACCGAGTTCTAGGAAGTGGGAGCCGTAGGGAGGCAAGGAGCTGAGGTGTGGAAGAGGCCCTGATAGCTGATAGCCTGTGGCTCCAGGTGGACACACCTGGGCACGTGGATTGATGAGCAATTGCCCCTTCCTCTGGGTGGCAGCAGCCCCACGCTAGGCACATGGCTTGGCAAGAGGAGCAGGGGCTGGATTCAGTCCCCAGCCCCTGCTGGTCTGCCGGAGGCAGTGCTGACGATGTCCCCTCCGCTGCAGCCTTGGCAAATGTGTGCTGTGCACATCAGTCATGAGCGTTGGCCCAAAGGATGTGCAAGCGTCCCTTCTACCCCTCCGCTCTGGCTCAGGGACGCCCACACCAACACCGACGGATTTCTCAATGTGTCCTCTCTCTGGGGAATTTCCACTTCTTTCTCGTTGGCTGATTCCCACTCCCAGCACCCTGGTGCCCATATTTAGGTGTTTTGGTCTCTGTATCTTATGTTAGAACCTTTTCTCACATGTGGAGGGATCCGTGATTATCTGCTCATATGAAGAGAGGCTAAACAGTTGATTGGTAGCTCAGAATGTATGGGAGCGGCTTGACTGTCACTGCAGGCTGATCTGGCTGGGCTCTTTGACTGGGGAGTCCCCAAGGCCAAATTCTTAAGAAAATTCTTCCAGTAGCCTGCTTCAAGGGTGAAGGCTGAGAGCTGGCATTCTAGGGACGGAACTGCATGGGGGCGAGAGCCGGGAAGGGCGAGAGTTAAATGGGATAATGAGTCAGAAGCTTAAACACCTTGGCTGTGCCCCTGAGGAGGGACTCTCTGCATTTCATTCCCTGCTTTCCCTCATTTCTCTGGGGTAGCAGCTCCCCCCGCCCCCACTAGAGTCTACATGTGGACTCGCTGCAGAGGCTCGAGGAAGCCCTGGTATGGAATCTTGTTCAGTCCCTGGAGGGAAGGCACTGTGACAAAGTGCCTGCTGAGCGGGTAGTAAGGCAGTTCTCCTCAGAATGAGAATATTTGACTGCTGAAAAGACTGATGGGAGGATCTCGGGAGAGAGAAGAGAATTGGCGGAGGACAGTAGTGGGATTTTTGGAGTGAGAGGAACTGGGGTTCAAATCCCAGTTCTTCTACTTGTTAGTCATGTGTCCGTGGAGGGTTGCCTGATCTCTGTCCTTCTTGGACCTCCACAGCCTTATATGTGAAATGGGCACATCAGCTGTCTTATATGACCCCTGTGAGAACTAGATGAGCTAGGAAATTCGCTTGGAACATGCTAAGAGCTGGTATACAGTAGTTATTTGTCTGAATACGTTCACTCTGTCCGGGCTATTTGGTGAACGATAAATGTCAATAATGCAGGTGAGCTTTGCTTTAAGAACCCCCAACTACCCATGCCCAAATGTATCTATTTGACTATGTGGATTCTGAAGAAACATTTTTTAAAGTCTTTCCATTTTGGAATAATTTCAGTAGCACAGAAAAGTTGCCGATATAACACTGAGCAGCCCTATACTCGTCACCAGTCTCCTTCACTGACAGCAGCTTAAGGTACCGTGCACCTTTGTCAAAGCTAAGAAACCGAGAT
This sequence comes from Ia io, assembly GCA_025583905.1. Classification (NCBI taxonomy): domain Eukaryota; kingdom Metazoa; phylum Chordata; class Mammalia; order Chiroptera; family Vespertilionidae; genus Ia; species Ia io. The sequence continues at coordinate 88,693,222 of JAJQQW010000014.1, read as the reverse complement.
TGTTCAGTGTGATCACGTGGGCTCCAGACTTCTGTGAATCTGAAGGAATAACTTTGAGAAGTCACTGTCTTCCTGGAGAGAGCAAGTGAAGTTACGGACGGAGAAACTGCCTCATGGGGATGGAGGTGACCAATGTGGACCACTGGCCAGCGGGATGCAAAGAACAAGAGTGTGACTTAGCCATGCCTGCCGGGTAGCAGGGCGATGGCGAGACAACTGGCAGTCAGGAGGTTCTGCTCATGCCGCGTCTGCCCTTTCCTCCGCGTCCTGGCAAGTCCCCTTACCCACGTACCTGTCTTTCCATCTGTAAAATGGGGATAATATTTCTTGCCTGGTGCCCCTGGCAAGATACGAGTCCCCCCTCATTCTCCCATCTCTGTAAGAAACCACTGATTTTTAGCTGGGCAAGTGCCACTGCAATAAAGACTATGTTTCCCAGCTTCCCGCACATTAAGGTGAGGCCAGGGGACCAGGTTCCAATCAATGGGAAGTCGACAGAAGCTGCGGGTACTCTTCCTTGAAGAGAGAAAGTGTGCCCTTGGCTCCCCTCCTCTGTGACTGGCTAGAATGCTGCCACAATGACTGGAGCTCCAGCAGCCGTTTCAGACTGTGCTGCGACAGTGCAAACGGAAGGGACACCTGGCAGACACACAAGATGTGAGAAGTCTGGGCTGCTAATGCTGTAGGATCCCACGGAGGAATTAACTAGACCTGCTCAGCCTAAGCCCTAGTAACATGTTGTGCTGGGTAATTCTTTGTGGTGGGGGTTCCCTGTGCCACTAGATGCCGGCAGCCCCTGACCCTGCAAGTTGTGACAACCAAAAATATTTCTGGAGAATGCCATGTGCCACGTGTCCTCTGGGGGCAAACTCACCTCTGCTTGAGAATCATTCTGTCCAATAGAACACACTACGGATGTGAGCCACATGTTTAAATGGAATTTTTTTAGTAGTCACATTTTAAAAGGTAACATAAACAGGTGAAATTAATTTCAATAATATACACAGACTATTTAACTCAATGTATTGAACGTATCTTTTATCATGGGATCAGTATAAACATTACTGAAAGGCTAATTTTATTGTTTTCAGACAAAAGCTTTGAAATTAGTGTGTACTTTGCACTTCTAACACATATTTCAGTGCTCAGGGCCACATGTGGCTCCTGGGTGCTGTGTTGGATGGTGTGAGCCATAGACTTAGAACTTAAGAGAGAAGTAAGCCTCTACCTCATTTAAGCCATGTTATTGGGGGTTTCTTTTACTTGCAGCAGAACGTAACCCTAACTAGCACCTGGGGTTTTCGATCACCACAGTTTTAGACATTTGAGAAGTGATTAAAAATCAGATTGATGACGTGCTGCTGAGAAGGGGGAGCGTGCTCTGCACCCCATGCGTTGTCTCCCGTAGTCCCCAACAGCGCCAGAGCAGGGGTCTTTACTCCACAAACGGAGACTCAGCTCGGAGAGCATGGTGGGTGCTGTCATGGCCGGACCAGGTGTCCCCTCCTGGGCCAAGGCCCCTGCTGCCAGGTGACACCACCGACTGGGTCCCTCTGCAGGACTTGCCCCCAAGCTGAGTCGCTCAGTCATGTGCCCTCCCCACCCTTCCCCGGGGCAATCTTCCTCTGACCATCACTGGTTGGTGTGGGCATATAAAGGCCTGACTCCCTTGCCCAAATTCAGGACAATTCTAAGGGCCATCCTGGCCCCAAAGCTCCCAGAAGATCCACTGAGGTCTCACAGCCTAACTGTGCGCTCCCTTCCTCACCCCCAGACCGCTGCTGGTCCCAAGAGCACCCTCAATAAATGCCATTGCACATCGCAACAAGAGGTTCAGTCATATGTTCAAGGTGGCACTGTCAGACCACTTCCCACCAGTGCACTCCCCAGAAGTCAGGGGTTCCTGGGGCTTACACTGGGGCTCGGCCCCTCCTTACTCCAGGGCTGCCTGCTGCCCCCCCTATTGTATCCTAGGAGGACCTCCTGCTTCCCTCCCTCTGCACCTTTGTGGATGCTGTTCCTCATGCTGGACCAATCCCCTCTTTTCTCTTTCCCGTAAAGAAATCCTACCTCCCTCCGGCCTCAGGTCAAATTACCCCAGCCCTCCTCCCCCAGGAAGCCCGCCTGGGTTATGCAGCTCCAAGATCTCTGGATAGTTCTAGCACCCCTAGTGTGCCTCTCGCAGTCTCCTTGTGGGTACCACCCAGCTCAGGAAGAGCCCAGGGGAAGTTTTGAACCCTGAGGAGTTGGATGAGGGGAGAAAGGGGCGGCTGAGATATATTTGGAGTATGACTCCTTTTAATTTTGTGTGTGTTTCTATGCTATCCCCAGAGAATGTTAATTATGTAAGGAGGGTGGGGGGGAGATAGAAGAGGGTAAGGGGATAAATGGTGATGGAAGGAAACTTGACTTGGGGTGGTGAACACACTATACACTACACAGATGTATTGCAGAAATGTACACCTGAAATCTGTACAGTTTTAGAGACCAACTAGAGACCCAGTGCATGAAAATTCATGCACTGGAGGGGGGTCCCTCAGCCTGGCCTGCCCCCTCTCACAGTCCAGGAGCCCTCAGGGGCAGGAGGTGACCCAACGATCAGGGGAAGGCAACACCCCATCACACTTTTGCTGCTGCCACTGCCAGCAGCGCAAGCCTCGGCCAGCCCTGGTTACTTAAGCCTTGGGAGGCCCTGGGCGGCTGGGCAGCTGCCATCTGAGGCTTGCCTGTGCCTCGGGCCGGCCCTGGGCGACTGTGGGGCTGAGGGGAATGGGGGACTCTGGAGGTAGGCACATGAAGCGGCTGAACCCGCCTGGGGGTGGGCCTGGCCGTGCCATGTACATGCCACCCCGGCAGGGCTGAGGGGACTGGGCGCCGCCATCTTTGAGGATGTGGCAGTCAATTAGCATATTCCCTCCTTATTGGCTATGAGCGCCACCATCTTTGTGAGGGCATGATGGTCAATTAGCATATTCCCTCTTTATTAGATAGGATGTCACTCCAATAAATTCACTAAAAATACATTTAAAAATCACATAATAGACTGTACTAGTGATCTTGCTATCTGGAGCCTCTGCCACAGTGTTCCACGTCAGTCCACGTCAGTTAATTCATAAAGCAGCTCCCAAGTAGCCTCTGTGACCCTGTGACAGGCGCAGGGCTGCATTTCGGAGAGGACAGGACGCTGCCTGGGAGATGACAGAGCTGGTGGGGGCACAGACTGGGGAAGATCCCCATCTTCCCACTGGGGCCTCTGACCCCAGCCTCCGCAGCTGTCTGCCCATGGCCCAGGCCAGGCCCAGGCTGGGGGTGGAGAAGCTATGCCCAGGGGACTGAGCTTGGAGGTCCTGAGTCAGATGGCCTGGGTTCAAATCTCGAAGCTTAGCCACCTTGCCTTGGGCAAGGCACTGCAGCCTTGGAGCCTCGGTTCCCCTCACTGGGTTACCACAGTGAGTCGGCAGGGTGTGGGGGCCATGGGATGCACCAGTTAAGGCAGGGCCCTGCTCAGCAGGCGGGAGCTTCCTTCTTCCCCTGCCCCAGGCCCTGCCGCCCCACCGGAGTCAGGGGCTGAGGTGCTGTGAAGAGGGCCCGCAGGCCTGAGACCTGGTCTCGGAGGCTCCCTCCCCCGGTACTGGATCTGTCCCATTGTCCTGCCGGGCAGCCTGCACAGCAGTGAGGGCTGGCCCTGCCTCCGCCCAGAATGCTGCATGCGCTGCTTTGGAAACCACCCTCCATCACTCCATCACTCGGGCCTGGGTCTGCGCAACAGGAGGCTCTTCCCAGGAGGAAATTCCTGCCTGAGTCCCACAGAGGCATCTGCCTGGGGGACCCAGGGGAAAGTGCCAGGGGCGGGGTGGGGGGCGGGGAGAGGGAAGGGGGCATTCCTCTGGGGCCGGTTGACAGGCAGGGACCGTCTCCCCCCTCCCGCCCTCTTCCTTCTCCTGAAATGGCCTTGCACATTTCAGCAGCTGGCATACTCTGTTGAACCTCAGCTTCCCCACCTGCAAATGGGCATTCAAGCCCCACCTCCCAGGGCTACTGTGGGTGCCCAGCCGGAGCAAGTATTCCAAAAATAGCAGCTGGGATGCAAGTTCCTTCCCCTCAGGGAATCCAAGTGAGGAAAATAGATGGCTTTTCAGGATTAGACATTGTTGAGGCCCTGCACCCTCTTTCCACTTACCTCCCACCAAGCAGTCCCTCCTCGTTGGTGGGCCCTGGGCAGCTGACACTGGGAACGGGGCGCAGCCTGTCCCGGGAAGGGACATGGTATCTGGGTAGATGTGAGCTGTTTGCTACCTTCAGATGCCTGGGGGCCTCCACACCTGCCTTTTCCGAAGGGGTTTCATCTGCTCCAGGCAAAGCCTGTGAGCTTGATGCTGGAGCAGGGCAGACAGGGCCCTTCTCTCCCCTCTCCAGGCCACACGCAGGGCCTGCAAGGCCTCCAGCCTGTGCAGAGACGTAGAAATCAATCTATTAATGAAACATTTCAGGTTGCCTAAATATGTAAAAAATGTTGTAATGGCTGCTTGTGGCCCTGCTGTCCCCCATAAGAGATAATTAATGTGAAGAGGTCACACAGGGAAGGACGGCGAGCTCCTCCCAGAGGGAAGCCCCACCTGCCGTGTGTGTACCACCTCCTGCCACACGTGTGAGCGCCCTGGACAACAGTTAGCGTTGTTCTGCGTGTTTCTAACCGCAGCATAAAGCAGCATCACACAGTGTGTCTCTGCAGGCTGCTTCTCTTTGCTCAGCCTTGTCTGTGAGTTCAGCCAAGTAGCTCTGACTCAGTTTCATGCGTGTAGAGGATTCCATCGTGTGGGCAGACCACAGCTGAGGATCTAGCCTACTATTGATGGACATTTAGTTTGTCTCCAGTTTCTGCAATTATAAACAACACTGCGATAAACATATGTATACATGCTTTTTCCTCTGGCTAGAGTCCCCCTTCCCCACTTCGGCCGTCCTTAGACTCCTGTTCACCCACCCAAACCACCCTCTCCGCTCTGCGCCTAGAGCTGGGGGCTTGGGAGGACGAGGGCCAAGGGAGAGCAAGAGGGTGGCACTGCAGGCAGGAAGGGGTCCAGACTGCCTCCCGCCTCCAGTGCCTCAGAGCCACCAGACGGAGGGTGCAGAGGGAAAAAGACCAAGGGATTGGGCAAAGGGGACGCAGAAAAACATGGGGTTCAAAACCTGAAGAACCAGCAACTGTCTTCATTTTTTTATCTTAAGTCCCAGCAACAAAGATCATGGCCGGAGGCAAGAGCAGGCAGTGCAAAGAGGAAACAAGTCCCCTTCCCTCTCCTCCATGGCGAGTGTCCTTCAAGTCCCGAAACAGACGTGCACCGCTCCAGCCACAGCCACGGTCTGTGTTGGGATGGGATCCCGTCAACCCAGAGGCAGGAAAGAAAGGGTGTGCACAGATGAAAGCCCCGAGGAAGTGCTACTGGATTTTGGTCCCCCAGGGCTTCCACGGTGACCCCTATGTGGGGGAGATCCCGGAGCCGAGCCCCTCGCTCAGGCAGCCTCATTAAGAGCCCCCACCCTGATCACTGCTTGGAAGGAAACCCCTCACTGTTGCAGCTACTACTCTGCTGAAGCGAGAATCCACCACGATACTGAGAGGCCTACAATCCACCCTTACCACAGGCTTGTGTATTAAAAAATAATAATAACAAAAGGAAATCAGGCCTAAAAAACAAAAACAAATAACCCCCTCCTCTCAGGCACCAGGCCGCGACACGCCTTCACTGTGACCTCTCCGGGAGCAGCCGCATCCCTTGTGCAGCTGCCAAGAGGGTGTTGCCCCTGAGGACGCCGTGGGGCCCTGGGCTGCTCCCTGGGAGCAGACACGCATAGACCACAGGACATTTATCTGGCCTTGTGCAGAGAAGAATGCGGGCCTCAGGACAGGAATAGGGGGTAGCCAAAGAGCATAGAACCCGAGCTCTCAGCACTGGCCTCAAAACCCACAGCCTCAGTTTTTCCATCTGTAAGATGGGGTGATGTGCCTGCTTCTCAGTGTTGGGAGAGTCCAGTGTGTGGCCCGGGCCTGGCACAGAGTAGAAGTCAATATTCCAGTGTAAATGAATGGTGGATACTAACAAATAAAAAGAGGACCTGGCAGGCCAGTGCCTGCATATCTGTCTGCTCCTCTTCACTGGACTGGGGGCCCCTGGGGTCCAGGTTGGGCCTAATTGTGCCCTGCAACATCAAGGGGTCAAAGGCAGGGTTATGTTAGCGCCATGACTCAGATGCAGTCTCTGGGCATCGTTAAATCCTACCTCCAAGAGGGTCAGCATCTAGGGAAGGAGGGAAGTATGCAGTCACCTAAAACATACAGAGTCAAACATTCCGGGGAGGCTACACTCACCCGACCCTGACCTTCATCAGACCCTGCAGCAAAGGGTTAGTACCCCATCTCACCAACGGCCAAGCTGGGTTCAAGGGCCCAGGATCATTTCTCCATTCAGATAAAACAAACCATCCCATAATTCAGTAGCTTAAAACCACCAGGAATGCTGGGATGGCTTCATCTGTCCCACATAACCTCTGCTGGAGCAGATCCATTGGTACGGACCTCCGCTGTAGGCTGGGCTGGCTGGGCCTTGCTCTCCACTGAGGCTTCTGCAGTCTACATGGTGGTCCCGAACTTCAGGAGAGCGGAGGCAGCAACTTCCGGCCTCCTAGGGGCCTGCCGGGAGCAGGAACATCACTTCGCTGCACTCTATGGTCACAGCCAGTCACAGGGCCAGCCCAGATGGGGGCGGGGAGGGGGAAAGATGCCATCTCTTGATGGGAGACTAGCATGCGGTCAATTTACCCCACCCAGGGTCACAATCCTCACAGAGCCAGCGGTAAACCCAGGTCTGAGCTCTGTTTCGCATGCTCGGTGCTGCGTGCTCAGCGGGAGCCCCTCCTCTGGTCCCCCACTTCACAGATCGGCCCGAAACCCACCTACCCACCCATCAGGAGACATCATTTTACCCGGGAGCTCCAAAGTCGTCCTTCGTATTCCCAGAGCAGCCCCCACTTCCTTGATCACACTGCACAGCAATGGCCGCGTACCCACTGGCCTCTTCCGTTAGAATGCGGGCTTGCACCCCCGCGCCCGGTGCCACGCCTGGCACATGGCAGGTGCCCTGGGGGAAGGAATCCAGTGAAGGGCATGCTCTTTCACAACATCCCAGAGTGCCTCTCGTCTACATGCGGTGCTTGTCACGGACCCTGAGACAGAGATTAGTGTTCAGGATGCTTATGAGGACGTTCCCCTGACGTTAACACCTGTGCAAAGGATGAGAAGAACACAGGAGCGGATCAGACTGAGGCCCCCCCCGCCCCCCCCGCAATTTCCACGGGTGCATGAGGAGTCCTGAGGCTAAAGCAGCCTATCTGCAGAGAGGGCCAGACTCTTTTTAAAAAACATAATATATTTTCATTGATTTCAGGGAGGAAGGAAGAGGGAGAGAGACATACACATCAATGATGATCAAGAATCATTGATCAGCTGCTTCCTGCAACGCCCACACTGGGGATGGAGCAGCAACTGGGCATATGCCTGACTGGGAATCAAACTGTGACCTCCTGTTTCGTTGGAAGACACTCAACCACCGAGCCACGCAGGCCAGCCGGGCAGGGTCAGGCTCTTAGAACTCGGGCCTTGATGGTGGCTCCCCGGAGCAGAGGCAGTCCCAGCAGTGCTGGCGGCAGAGGGCTGGCTGCTCACAGTGCTCCCTGTGGCTAGTGCAACCAGTCCTTCCTTGAAGGGGCACCGAGTGGCACCTTCTCATTGTCCTCATGGGGCAGAAGAGCAGGGGCGCCGGTAGTATTCCTTGAGAGCTACTCAGGGTAAGTGTCTTGCAGCTGTGGCTGGAGGGAGGGGAGCTGAGAGAACGGAGAGGGGAGCTGGGGGTTCTGGCCCAGGTCTCCATGCGACTTCTGATCCTCTGTCCACACTCCTTCCAGATTGATCTTTCCCAAAGGCAAATCAGATATGCACTTCCTCTGCTTAGGACACCCAGAATACAACCCCAGCTCCTGGCAGGGTCTGCTGGGCCCCCTAGGGTCTGTCCTGCCTGCCTCTCCCACCTCAGGCCCTAAGCTCTCGCTCTGGTCACCCAGCCCAGCCATGCTAAGGGGTCTGCTCTGGGGCCTTGGCGATCGCTGTTGCCTCTGCCTGGAACCACTTTCCCTCCAGATGCTCATAGAGATGCGTCCTCAGCTCAATGCCACCTCCTCCAGGTGACTGATTGCACACCGGACCACCCCTTTTCTCACATTTATTCAACAAATACCCATGAGCACTTGCCACGGCCCAAAGCACCTTTCTAGGCAGCGGAGCTAACAGGCCTCGCCTCGTGGAGCTTACATTCTAGGAGGAAATCAACACACAACTGAAAGGGAAAATCCACGAGTTCCGAGTGCGAAGTGCTGAATACACAGGGCGCGTGGGGAGCGGAGGGTGCCTGGATCTCGGCCCTGACTCCGCGCTCAGAGCGGCCTCTCTCCACCGCGGTGCCGCTCCGGGGCCTGCGCCGAGCGCGGAGGAGGTGCGGGCGGCCGCCGGAGCTCCGGTTGGGGGTCACGTGAGCCCCGCCCTCGGGTCCCGCGGCCGCGCCGCCCACTCCAGTCCGCCGTCGGTCCGTAGGCACCTCCGCTCCCGGGAAGGGCGCGCGGGCGCGGACCAGCCAGGTGCGGGGGCGGGGCCGGGCGGGTCGGCGCAGCCCCGCCCCCCAGGCCGTCCATAAAGGCGCGGGCAGGCCGGCGCTGCGCCCGGAGCGCGTTCGGGTGCCCGAGCGGTGGGCGCGGCGGCGAGGGGCTCCAGCCATGCTGTTCTGGCACACGCAGCCCGAGCACTACAACCAGCACGGCTCCGGCGGCTACCTGCGGTGAGGCCCGCGGGCGTCGGCGGGCGCTGTGGGCCGGCGGGGCGGGCGGGCGGGCGGGCGGGAGCGCTGGCACGCGGGACCCCCACGCCGCGCCGCGGTTCCCCGCTCTCCGCCCTCGGCGGACTGAGACAGCAGCGCGGAGGCCGCGTGGGGACGGACGGACGCCGGCGGGCCCGGGCGCGCGGTGTCGGGGGCCCTGCTGGCAGAGCCTGGTGCCCGGGAGGGCGCCGCCCCGAACGACCCCCGGGCGTGGGGCGTGCCTGCTGGCCTCAGCCAGCTCCAGTGCCCCTGCCCCCCGTCCTCTTCCCCCTGGCGTCGGAGGGCTGCCCGCCCGGGGAAGTCCCGTCTCCTCCCGGCCCCTCTCCAGCCTCGAGCCTCTCCAGCGCCCTTGGTCCGGCCGAGGCGTGAGTGAGTGAGTGGCGCGCGCCGCCCGCACCTCAGCCTCGCGGGCGCGGGCGGGGGCTCGGGAGGGGCCGGCGGGCCCTCGCTCCAGGTGGTCTCGCGCACGTCAGTCTCTCGCCCTTGAAGGAAGTCTTTCTTCTTGACCGGTCTCTCCGAAGGGAAAAGGCAGCCCAGCCGGTTCGCGAAGTTCTCTTCTGTCCCCGGGAAGTAGGGCCCCGTTGGCGTCCGTCCCGGGAGGCCTGTTGGCCACTCTCGTGCAGCGGTCGCTTCACTTTGCGAACTTGCCGGAGCCAGCTTTAGCCGGCCTTTACTTCCATCCTAGCCACGGCTTATGAAATGCACCCAGTTTAAGCCCAAACGGCATTTGGTGCGGGTGCAGAGGGGGTGAGCAGTGAGGCCCAGGGAGTCGCAGCCACGGAAGCCCCGAAGTGAGAGCCGCCGGGAGGGTCTTTTTTTCTCTCTTTTTCTCCAAGAAGTTTCCCTCCAGACTTATTTGTGAGTCTGGTTGCTGACAGACATTTGTCCAGTAGTCCTCCTTGTAGACACCCCCCTTCTAGAAGGCGAAGGAATGACTGAGTTGCTGTGTCTGCTGGTTTTACTCCTGGCCACAGGAGTCGACGGCATGAGTCTGGGGTCTGAAGTTCTGACGGGCTGCGTCCCGCAGACCTTGTGGTGTCGCCAGAGCGAAGGGCTCTGGGGGCTTGTGCGGCCCCGCGGATGTCAATCCCTGGCGAAGAGTAAGCGTCCATTCACTTACAAAATGTAACATTTTTTTTATTACTGCATGATGCAGCTTCAGGCATCGTTTTCCGAAGTTAGTTTGTGGCCGTTAAGCATGTGCCATACCTTAAAAATGATTTTGAAGGTGACCTTGAATGGAGGGTGAGTGTATTTAAATCTTCCTGGATACCTAAGATGTCATCCCATTACGGAATAATCCCCTTTGCATGGGAGGTGCCTCTGCTACTGAGATGGAAATTTGTCTTTGGAGTACCTGAGGTACCTTTTAGGATTTTGGCATGGGCGGGGGGAGGGGGATTGGGGTGAAAGGAGCTATAAAGCCGTATTGGTTTCTGGGGTCATTTGGGTCCATGGATAAAGAAGCATTTGGTCCATGCCCCCTTTTTAAAATTTTTTTGTTAATCCTGAGGATTTTTTTTTTTTTTTTGAGAGAATGGAAGGAAGAGAGGGAGGGAGAGAAACATGGATGTGGGCGAGATACTGATTGGTTGCCTCCTGCATGCACCCCTACGGTGGCCAGGGATTGAACCTGCAACCCAGGTAGTGTCCTTGACGGGGAATTGAACCCATGACCCTTCAGTGCACAGGCTGACGCTATAACCACTGAGCACACTGGCCATATCCATGCCATTTTTAATTTTTTTTTGTTAATCCTCACCCGAGGATATTTTTCCATTGGTTTTTTTAAGAGAGAGTGGGAGGGAGGGGAAGAGAAAGAGAAATATCGATGTGAGAGAGACACATTGATAGGTTGCCTCTCACACATGCCCTGACCCCGGCCAGGGATCAAGCCTGCAACCAAGGTATATGCCCTTGATCGGAATCAAACCTGGGACCCTTCAGTCAGATGGCTGACACTTTGCACTGAGCCAAATCGGCTAGGGCCCTACCCTTTTTGAAAAATTTCCCTTCTTGGAAGCTGGGGTTTTCACCTTGTAGAAGTTGACCTCAATGAGGGCCAAGGTGAGGGGTGGTGAATATTCCCTCGTCCCCCCGAACTCTAGAGTGAGGGTCTTGTCTTTTTCCTGGGCTTTTCTATGTTTGGCTGTCTCCTCACTGCAGAACGACAGTGGTTTGACTTTACCTGGCAGTGGCCTTGACGCCTTCTTTGCCTCTTCTGTTTGGTGTTCTCGTGACTTTTACTCCTGGGCAAATAAGGATGCCAGGCTTGAAACGAGTTACTGTTGAGTGATGGTTCTTACCCCTGCACCCCACCCCCCCTTTTTGTGTTTAAAGGCAGCAGCCCATGGATTATTAATTTACGTGGTTTGGGCGAACATGAAATTATGCTATCCCCAGGTGAGCAGGCCTGCTGCTCTTCCTCTGTTCCTAGACACCACTTGGGCCGCTCCGCCGGGAAAGGAGGGGTGCGGACCCGCGGGCCGCCCTCCAGGTGCTCCAAGCCTGACTGAGAATTGTTAGACATTGTTGGGTGTGTGCTGGGTTTGTGTTTTAGAGACATTCGTTTATTGTGCTGTATGAGGAACAGATTGTACCAGTGACTGCTGTTTATACAGCGCAGCGGGCCCACGGAATCTGATTCATAGCCCTGCTCACGGGGGGTTATCAAGATAAGGGCGCTGGCACTTTTCTGGCACCTGTTTTTGTGCTGCTCATAATGTGGAGCCTTAAACAAGTCTGCCCACAGGTCATTCTTGTTCTCAAGGATTTCTTTTCCATTTGCAAGGGCATTTAAAAATACATCTAGAAACAAGTTCTCCAGGCATAGGCTCATGTGAAGCGGGTTTTTTGGGGATATGGCGATGATTTTGGTTCAGAAGTGGAGGAAAATAATCGTTGAGCATCTTACCATTTCCTGTTTGGATAAGAAAACCGAATTGAAATCAAGGTCCTTTCTTCTTATTTTGCATTTAGGAGATATTAGTATGACCCTTAACATAGGGGTTATGGGCCCGCTGTCCTTTTTATTTTTGAAGGCGGGGGGGTGTCTCAGCAGTTTCTGTATTTTCAGACCCCAAGGACAGGGTTGTATTACTCTGAGAAGTGGCCAATAAATAGAATCGTTTATTTAAGCAATTAAAATATTTGTTCAGAGTTGTATTCTAAAAGCAAGACTTTATAACGTCTTTCTTATGGGTGGAGACCAAATGGCATCTAAGGTTCACGCCATTGCTGGGAGTCCCATTGTCACAGAGATTTCTGTAATTTGCAGCATTAGATGACTTTGCGTTTTCCCCTCATTAATGACTTGATTGAATAAATCTCCTGCGGGTCATCGAGAGAAAGTAGAGTCATTGCAGGGTGGTTTGCTCTTTCAGAAAGGATTGGCGGTGGGAGGCGTGGGAAGCTGACCCAGCTCTGGGCCGTGTGCTTTGCTGGGCTGCCCTGGAGGACGTGGTCTGCGTCCACTTCTCCCAACGTGGCTGTCATTGCCAACGGGCCCTGCTGCTGACCGCTCCCTCTGTGTGTTGCAGGGATGTGCTCGCTCTGCCCATCTTCAAGCAGGAGGAGCCCCAGCTGTCCCCTGAGAACGAGGCACGCCTGCCACCCCTGCAGTACGTGCTGTGTGCTGCCACGTCCCCAGCCGTGAAGCTGCACGAAGAGACACTGACCTACCTCAACCAAGGTAGTGGCTGGGGCTCTGGGCCAGGGCAGACTGGGGGCAGGGCCGACTGCCCAGAGGAGCGGGCGTTGACCTAAACCACAGATTTGGGTTTCATTATCTTGTCACAGCAGGAGAGGTGGAGGTTAGGAAGGAGGCTGTGGTATCTGATTGATTCCATTTCCTGCTGTGAGACTTGGTGGAGCCTCTGTGTTTTTATCTGAAAAATGGACACATCAACTCTGTTGTTACTCAGGCCAAATATGGGTAACATTCCTAGTGCAGGCCCTCCACAGGGCAGATGCTTAGCGATTGCAGCCGTTGTTATAATTACTGTTTACTGTGACCTCCGCTGAGGTCCTTTCCTGGACAGAGGTTAAGCCTGTTGGGTAGACTGTCTCTGTCGTGGTCCGGAGCTGCAGCGGCAGCGGCGGGAAGACAGCCCTGTGCTAACGCAGCCTGGGGCTGATTCCACCGGCCGGACCGAAGTCCTCCGTGCCGACAGGAATGGGCTCTGCAGTTCTCTGTGACTTGGAGCTGCCTTTTCTTTTTCTCCGAGCCTCCATGTTTCCATGTGTAAAACGGGAGGTTTAATTTTGTGGCGTTTAAAGAATGAAAGTGTGTGGAGGGCCTGAGATGACAGTGGCTTCTCTGTAACGTCTGGCTCCCTTTTCAGGACCTGGGATCAGTGTTCTAAGGGTGGCATTTTTGTGGTTTCTCCGTGATTATGTGCATTGTTTACTGCATCCTTCCTGGGTCACCTAAGTGGGTTAATTGCCCCTCAGTTTTACATGGGTAGAGCAGAGGGGCAGGGGACATAGCAGTTTCTGGGGGTGGCCGGTTAGGGGGAGCTGTAGGGGCAGGGGAAACAGCGGTTAGGGGGTGGCCAGTAGGGGCAGGGGGGCAGGGGGCACAGTTTCTGGGCGTGGCCGGTTGCAGGGGTGGCCGGTTGCAGGGGGGTGGCTGTTGCGGGGGACAGGGGGGCAGGGGAAACAGCAGTTTCTGGGGGTGGCCGGTTGCGGGGGAGCTGTAGGGGCAGGGGAAACAGCAGTTTCTGGGGGTGGCCGGTTGCGGGGGGAGCTGTAGGGGCAGGGGAAACAGCAGTTTCTGGGGGTGGCCAGTTGTGGGGGAGCTGTAGGGGCAGGGGGCACAGGGACTGGTGTGCTAGCGGTGCGCCTCAGCAGCCTGCTCCTTTCTGTGGAACTTGGACTCCTCCTTGGGAAGCCAGCCGGGGTGGAAGTCCAACCTGGTCAGCCAGCTCCCTGACTGCTGAACTGGCCAGGGACTAGGCAGGATTAGTAGGTGTCTCCGCAGAAGGACGTGCTTATCCCTGTGGCCTCAGTGAAGCCCAGCTCGGTCAGCAGGGGCGCCTGGCTCAGGCCCTGAGGTTTGTGCTCGTCTGCGAGGCGGTGGCCATTGACGGTGGTGGCGAGGCCTCGGGGAAGCTCCTCTGCACCTGCGCTGGTTTGGGAAGGGCTTCGCCGTGTCCTTTCTCTCTCACAGAAGGTCACAGCTTGTGTGCCTTTAGCAGCTGCTTCACCGTCTGGCCTAGATGTAGCAAGAAGAAATCGAGGGAGTTTACAGAGCATTGCGCTCCGAGGCGGTTCTCATTCGTGGCCCCTTTCTGGGGTGCTGAGGAGTGAGTGGGCTGAGGCCTTGCACAGCACACCGGCCTCCTGCTTCCCCACCTCCTCTCCACTCCCTCCCGCCTTTAATCAGTCAACTTTGGACAGTCAACATACCAGGATTTTTAAGAGTTTACCCTTTGCTCAACACGGATAAGGTAAAGGAGAGGGAAGAAGAGTTGTCCCATGGTCTTACCATTCTGTGTTAATTTGAAACTAGTGTGTTTACTTCGGCTTTTTTAAGCGACATTTTCCTGATTAAAATAATACATGTTCATTAATTTTTGGGGGATGATTTAGAAAAGTAGATGGAGGAAAATTGAAAGAAAAATAAAATAAAAATCTCTAATCGTACTTGAGAACCACTGCTAACCTTGTTTCTACATATTCATACATACATCTTTGACAGTGATGATCCTGCTACAGACATGGGTCCCGTTTTCTTATTTTACTCCATTTGTGAGCTTCGTTTCCTGTTTTAAAATCCTTACCCAAGGGTATGTTTTCATTGATTTGAGAGAGAGACATCACCTATTGCCTTCCATATGTGGCCAGACCAGGCATCGAATTCTTAACCTGGGTATGTGCCCTGACCTGCAACCTTTTGGTGCATGGGGTGATGCTCCAGCCAGCCGAGTCACCCTGCAGGGCTGTTCGTGGAATTTCTCATGTTGTAAGACATGCTTTGAGAACTTAAGTTTTTGTGCTGGCTGCACAGCACTGTATTTTACGGTTGTTATCCAGTTTCACAATAGGACACAGTTTTCAGTTGTCTTTGTGTGAAATGTTGATTATTTATTTACTTCTGGACACAGACTTTAGAAGTAGGATTGGGGTTACCGAGTCAGAGGGTCTGAGGAAGGCTTCTGACACATTTACCATGTGCATTGGGCCTCTAGTAGTATTTAATGAAAGCAAGAAACAATTTTATAAAGTATATGACCTCATAAATGTTAAAAAATAGTACAGAAAGAAGAGTAATTATTTGTATCTGTAAATCAAAATGTCATTTCAACCATTGTCAACCAGTGTCCTGACCTCTGCAGGGCGATTGCACTACCAGAGGCCCAGTGCCTTCTCAGGAGACGGTACCCATCTCCACTCGGTGCATTTCGCTGTCTCCCAGGATTGGGCATCATCATTTTTCACCTGATTTGTGACACAGCATTTAATGTTACACTAGCATTTCTGTCATTGCTAATGTGATTGGATATGTGATCTTTTTTATTTCTCCATCAGTTTTGTTCTGTCCTTTGCACTTTTTCCTATTAGGTTGTTACATCTTAGGGATTGTAAGACACACCATATATGAAGTCTATCAACCTTCTAGCTGCTGTACATTGCAAACGTTTTCCCTGTTGGTTGCTGGCTATTGAACTATTTTCTTGTATGATAACTATATTTATAGTGTGGGATATATTTCATGGTTTCTTAATTTTCTGTGTAGAAATTTATTTTAAAGGTCTATTTTCAACTTTTTGTCTTTTTAAATGGTTTTTATTTTTATGCTTAGAATGCCTGCTCACCCCAAATCAGTTTAGTAGTTTTATAAATTTTATTTAATGGTTTTTAAGTTTTAACCTTGCAATTTTTTTGAAAACTTAATAATTTTGTATTTGATGATACTTTGAATTATCCTAATATATAAAAAGCCAGGGGCCGTCACAACCTAAACGACCAGATGGATGACCGAACAGCAGGCTGCGTGGGCTGACCAGGCTTGCAGGGGGGCAGTTGGGGGTGGCCAGGCCAGCAGGGGGAGCAGTTGGGGGCGACCAGGCTGGTGGGGGGGCAGTAAGGGGCAACCAGGCCGGCGGAGGGGGGGGGCAGTTGGGGGTGACTAGGCCAGCCAGGGGGCAGTTAGGGGCAATCAGGCCAGCAGGCAGAGGTGGTTAGGGGTGATCAGGCTGGCGGGGGGTGGGGGAAGTTAGGGGCAATCAGGCAGGTGAGCAGTTATGAGCCAGCGGTCCCAGATTGTGCGAGGGATGTCCAAATACCGGTTTAGGCCTGATCCCTGGTATCGGGCCTAAACCGGCATTTGGACATCCCCTGAGGGGTCCCGGATTGGAGAGGGTGCAGGCTGGGCTGAGGGAATTTCATGCACTGGGCCTCTAATCTATAATAATAAAAGTGTAATATGCTAATTAGACCGGACGTCCTTCGGACGACCTTCCAGATGAAGCTGGGGCTGCGAGGGAAGCCCAGGTCCTGGGTGCCGGTGGCTGGAGGGAAGCCTGGGTCCCAGATGTCAGAGGGAAGCCGGTGCCAGCAGCTGGGGGAAGGAAGGCCTACTCTTGCATGAATTTCATGCATCGGGCCTTTAGTCTATAATAATAAAAGCGTAATATGCTAATTAGACCGGACGAACCCAGGGCTGTGAGGGAAGCCCAGGTCCCGGGTAACTGCCAGCGGCCGGAGGGAAACCTGGGTCCTGCGTGCCAGCAGCTGGAGGGAAGCCCAGGTCCCGGGTGCCAGAGGGAAGCCAATGTTGGCAGCTGGGGGAAGGAAGGCCTACTCTTGAATTATCCTATACAATAAAAGGCTAATATGCAAATCGACCAAATGGCGAAACGACTGGTCGCTATGATGCACGCTGACCACCGGGGGGCAGACGCTCAATGCAGGAGCTGCCCCCTAGTGGTCAGTGCGCTCCCACACGGGGAGCGCCGCTCAGCCAGAAGCTGGGCTCACGGCTGGCGAGTGCAGTGGCAGTGTCGGGAGCCTCTCCTGCCTCCGAGGCAGCGCAAAGGACCCCTCGGGGGATGTCCGCCAGCTGGCTTAAGGCAGACATCCCCTGAGGGGTCCTGGACTGCGAGAGGGCGCAGGCCGGGCTGAGGGACTCCTCACTAGTGCATGAATGTCGTGCACCTGGCCTCTAGTTACTACATGAAATATATGTTTTTTTCCAACTTTACCAGTGAGATTTATAATGTTACTAGAGGCCTGGTGCACGAAATTCATGCACGAGGGGGTGTGTGTATGTCCCCCAGCCCAGCCTGCACCCTCTCCAATCTGGGACCCCTTGAGGGATGTCCGACTGCCCATTTGGGTCTGATCCCGGTAGGATCGGGCCTAAACGGGCAGTCGGACATCCCTCTCACAATCCAGGACTGCTGGCTCCCAACTGCTCGCCTGCCTGCCTTCCTGATTGCCCCTAACCGCTTCTGCCTGCCCGCCTGATCACCCCCTAACCACTCCCCTGCCAGCCTGATTGATGCCTAACTGCTCCCCTGCCAGCCCGATTGCCCCTAACTGCCCTTCCCTGCAGGCCCGGTCACCCCCAACTATCCTCCTCTGCCGGTCTGGTCACCCCTAACTGCCCTCCCCTGCAGGCTTGATCACCCCCAACTGCCCTCCCTTGCTGGCCATCTTGTAGTGACCATCTTGTGTCCACATGGGGGCAGCCATCTTGTGTGTTGGAGTGATGGTCAATTTGCATATTACTCTTTTATTAGATAGGATGCTGCTTTTGGAATTTATGATGTGATATAAAGGTCTAAGTTCGTTTATTTTTCTAAATAGATAAGCTATTAGTTATTACCTACTTTATCCTTTACTTACTGGTTTAAAATGCCACTTTTGAAACATTTAGAAAACCATACTCTAAAGTATTAGTCTAGAAAAAAACCCTTGTATAGGTATTTGTCCTATACCCCTGAGGTTAATTGATTCTCACCCCATTTCTCATTGAACTATTTATTGCAGCTTGAAATAAATACTTCCCTATTTGGGACCAGAAGTTCCTTTCAAAAATTTTCTTAGCCATTCTCAATTATTCTTATAGATGGATTTTACAGCCATTACTCTTCTTTCTGTACTATTTTTTAACATTTATGAGGTCATATACTTTATAAAATTGTTTCTTGCTTTTATTAAATACTACTAGAGGCCCAGTGCATGAAATTCATGCATGGAGGCCGGGGGGAGGGGGTGTCCTTCAGCCCAGCCTGCGCCTTCTTGCAATCCGGGACCCCTGGTAGGGTCCCTAGACCTGGACAGCGATCAGGGCCTATCGGGGCTTTCCTTCCCCCGGCTGCCGGCAGCTGGTCCCGCCCCCGCCGCTGCCACTGCCTGCCATCTGTGCGGCACTGCCCCCCTTCCCCCACCATCAATCACCTCCCTCTGTGGGCGACAGGTGTGGGGTGCAATCGCTTGGCTGGCCTGGGCCTCCCTCTGCAGGGCAATTATGGAGTGATGGCGGGGCTCCCTGACCAATTCCATCACACCCGCCTTGGCTGACCTGCTGCCAGTACGTGTCATAGCGTGGTCGTCTGGAAGGTTCTGCTGTTCGGTCCTTTGGTCGATTTGCATATTATGCTTTTATTATTGTAGATTATTATAGATTCTTGTACTAACATTTTCTACCATTATCACAGCCTCTTAAACCTCGTTTACTATGTCTGTATGTTATTTTACTATTTCCTTGTATTATTTATGACAGAATATTGTCATGACTGCTGGGTGAAAATATACAGTGTGATTATTTTAGTGCCTGTCTCCCATAATAGAACGAAGCTCTGTGAGGGCTTTTTAACATTATATCCCCAGCATTAAGCTTGATAGTAGGTGCTCTATGCTTATTCACAAAATTAGAAATAAGGCATGATTTATTCCATTATATTTCTCTCTCCTTTTGTTGCTATTCTCATTATGCTGTACTGGACATCTTTTTCAACATACCTTATTCAAACTGGCCTGTACATCTATGTCATGCAACACAGGCATTGATTCCATTAAACGATAGTTTTAACACAGCTTTTCCGGTTAATTGGGAAGTTTGCTATGAGGATTAATGTTTCCTGCATTGGCTCTCTGATGCTGCCCTCTTTCCAGGAGGCCAGCCCATGCCATCTTCCTTGTAATGTCTGGTGTTCTCTGGAAACATGGAAAGGGTGCTGTATCTGTAAATCAAAATGTCATTTCAACCGTTGTCAACCAGTGCCCTGACCTCGCGTGGCTTGGGCAAGGCGTATTGGATTTCACATTGCCAGGCCTGGCGGCTAATTTTGGAGATGGTGAAAATGGTTTGAAAAACAAATATGTCCCCTTCCTCTGAAATGGAATCCTGAGGAAAAGGGGTGGACAGCTGTTGAATGTGCGTCTAAAAACTTTGAGATCAGCTTCTGCCAGTGGCCAAAGGTCACAGTGGACAGATCTTTCCCAAAGGCAGGCTGGAACCTGAGGGAAGGGATGAAGTGGGTGGTGAGGGCGGGGTCACAGAAAACAAAGGAAAGAGAACCCCAGGACAGTATGGAGTTTCCTCAAAAAACTGAAAATGGAACTCCCATTTGACCCAGTAATCCCACTCCTGGGAATATATCCTAAGAAACTGGGAACACCAATAAGAAAGGAAATATGCACCCCTATGTTCATAGCAGCACAATTTACAATAGCTAAGATCTGGAAACAGCCTAGGTGCCCATCAGCAGATGACTGGATCAGAAAACTATGGTACATCTACACAATGGAATATTATGCTGCCATAAAAAAGAAGGAATTCTTACCATTTGCAGCAACCTGGATGGAATTGGAGAACATTATGTTAAGTGAAATAAGCAAGTCAATGAAAGAAAAATACCACATGATCTCACTCATTTATGGATAATAAAGAACATTATAAACTGAAAAACAAAACGATAGATACAGAGGCAGTAAAGCATCAAACAGACTGTCAAATTACAGCAGGAAGGTTAGGGAGAGGTGGGGAAGATAAGAGATCAATCAAAGGACGTGTATGCATGCATATAAGCATAACCAATGGACGCAAAACTCTGGGGGGCGAGGGCATATATGGGAGTGGGGTGGGGGGGGCAATGGTAAGATATGTACACATATAATACCTTAATAAAAAAATTGGAAAAAAAAAAAAAAAAAAAAAAAAAGAGAACCCCAGGCAATCTGTGTAGTACATTCTGGCTTTGAGATAAGACACAACTTTGCAAAATGGCTTGTTATGGAGAAAGCTTGTGTATTTCCTACACTTGAATCCTAACATAATCATGAATTTTTGTAGGATTCTTACTTTCATTTCTTCACGGAAGAAGACTTCCTGTTCATTGGGAGGAGTGGGTGGTTCAGTGAGAAGAGAGAAAGCCATGTGCAAAGGCAGGAATAGGTTGGAGTGGTGGTGGTGCAGCTAAGCACACTGTTTGTCTAGAGAATCCCAAGTAGTTCAGGATAACTAGGGTTTGGAACACAAGGAGGAGTGTGAATGATATGGATGGGGAGGTAGACCAGATGGCCAAGATCTCCAACTGCGTTGCTGAGGCTGGGCCATTGGGCAGCCACTTTGGCAAGTCAGTCTCTCAGTTTCCCCCCTTCCTCATCTATAAAACAGAGGAGAGAAAATTCCTGCAAAGTAGGTGCTACTATGTGTATAAAATGAGTAAGTACACGTAGGACCCTGGAAAGGTGTAGGGCGCATAGTAAGCGTTCACGTTAAAGTGGACACGTGGTCACCCCAATCCTATTCTGGAAGTTAACAAGGTCATCAAATTGGGACTTGGAAAGGGTTGGTCCTAGAACGCTCGGCAGATTATAGGCAGGAAGGCCGCTGAGCTTTCCCATTTGCTCTTCATTCACTACAACCAGACGACAGATGTAAACTGGAGGAGACATCCTGTGCAGGCTGTTAAAACACCATCTTTAAAACTGTGATTACAGAGAGCAGTGACTCCTAAACCACGTGAGCTTTTGTGTCAAGGATTCCTTTAGTCGGCACCTCGGCTTTATGTGGGGACCACACGCCTTTAAGGGGACACTTTGTTTAGCACTTTAGAATTTACAAAACACTTTTTAATTTTTCACTTCAGTTATCTTCCCCAAATGTGTTACGCATTCCCGTTTTACAGACGGCAGGCTGGAGAGGTGCAGTCAGGTTCCCCTTCCCCAGGGTCCCCTTCCGCTCACACCCCGCAAGCCTGGGAGAGGCTGAGCGTGATGTGGCAGTTCTGGAAGGAGAGGCACTCCACTGTTTTTAGGGCTCCCAATGGGCCGGACCCTGGGCTGGGCACTTCCCTGGGGGGTGCGGCTCTGAGGCTTGTGGAAGGAACTTGGCGGGCGGGGAGAGGACAGGGAAGGAGTGGAGGGGTAGGAAGTACCTCCTTGAAGGAAAACGTAATCAGTTGCTCCTACCCCACTCCACCCTCAGTCTCTCCACCACAGTGACTGGAGGAGTGGCCAGGCCTTCCCCCGCTTAGAACCCAGACAGAATGGCAGCTTTTTTTTTTTTTTTTTTTTTTTTTTTTATCCGCTTCTGCTCTGAGGAAATCAATCTCTAGGAGTTTTCATTTATCTGGAATTGGGACAATTTCATTTTATGTGTTGCCTTGAGAATTAAGTGAATAATGAATGTCTGGCAAATAATAAGCACATAGTTATATTTTTTCTCCTCCCCAATTACACCAGGGACTTTGGATTTAAGGAATGAGGCAAGGGATGAGTTACTTTATCCTTTCTCCATAGCTGAATTTTTCTCTCCAGATTAATTTTTACCCTGAAGTTTGGGATATAAACTGAGTAAACTAAGTGATCCTTAAACACATTACCTTTTTAAAGATGCTTTCTCCCTTATTGTTTTTTTTCCAAAGTATAAAAGTAGAACATATTTACTGTAAAATGGAATAGCCTAATGCTGGGGTGATATCCAGCATCTAGAAGGTTCAGGAATCTGGAGAAGGCGCTGCGTGTAAATTAATAGAGACTAGAAATATAATATAAATTTGTAATCCATGGGGGAGCCAGAGGAAGCTTATAGTAGCTAAGTTCTCCCTATCTCTTGACCCAGGGCTCTTTTTATTCCCACATTTTGCCCTATAGTAAAGTAGATATACATATCAAAGGTAAGTTTGGTATACAGTAGGCATTGTCAGGTTGGGGAACTGCCTACAGCTGTTCAGCTGTTTGGCCAGCAGGAGGCAATAACATGTAGATTAAAATGCCCTAAGCTGTCTGGTAACAGGCAATAATATATGCAGATTTTCAGGTTTGGGGAAATGCTTTTGGCCATTCCAGCAGGCAATAACATGTATTCAGCCCTGCTGAATATAGAAGCCCATCAACCTTTTGAGGACTTCTTGCATTTATTATGACATGCTGGAATTAGCCTCCAGCAATAGCCAAATAGTACATAAACTTGTACCCCAGAAAGTTTCTTGTAACCTCACTTGCAAGATTTTTCTTAGTCATACATTAACCCATAGATGTCTAATTGTATAGGCATACATTAACTACATATATCTAATTTTATATAGACACTCATACACAGATACTTGTAGAAATGTGTGTGCCTCTTTTTAAGAGAAATGGGGTCATATTATATACTAGAGGCCCGGTGCACGAAATTCATGCATGGGAGGGGGGCCTAAACCGGCAGTCGGACATCCCTCTCACAATCCGGGACTGCTGGCTCCTAACTGCTCACCTGCCTGCCTGCCTGATTGCCCCTAACTGCCCCCCCCCACCAGCCTGATCACCCCTAACTGCCCCACTCCCTGCCCGCCAGCCTGGTTGCCCCATGCAGCCTGCTTTTCAGTCATTTGGTTGCCCCTCACTAACCCCCCTGTCAGCCTGGTCGCCCCACGCAGCCTGCCGTTCACTTGTTTGGTCGTCCCTCACTAACCGCCCCCTGCCAGCCTGGCCGCCCCACACAGCCTGATGTTCAGTCATTTGGTCATCTTTCACTAACCCCCCTACTGGCCTTGTCGCCCCACGCAGCCTGCTGTTTGGTCATTACTGTGACGGAGTCCCGGACAATTTGCATATTCCTCTATTATTATTATAGACGAGAGGCCCGGTGCACCAGGGGGGTCCCCTCAGTGCAGCCTTCACCCTCTCCAACCGTGGACCCCTTGGGGGATGTCCAACTGCCAGTTTAATCCTGATCCTGAGGACATCCCTCTCAAAATCTGGGACCACTGGCTCCTAAACTGCTCAACTGCCTGCCTACCTGATTGCCCCTAACTGCCCCCCCTGCTGTCCTGGTCACCCGCAACTGCCCTCCCCTGCTGGCGTGGTCACCCCCCAATGTTCCCCCCGCCAGTCACCTCTCACTGCCCCTTCTGCTGGCCTGGTCACCCCTCACTGCACCCCCCCCCCCCACGCCGGCCTGGTCACTCCCAACTGCCCCCCCTGTGGACCTGGTTGCCCCACACAGCCTGCTGCTCAGTCATTTGGTCATCCCTCACTCACCCCCCTGCCTGCCTGGTCGCCACACACAGCCTGTTTGGTCATTCCTTCAGTTTTTTCAGATGCGACGGTCACTTAGCCTTTTATATGTATATATAGATTATTATTATATAGCAATCTATATATAGATTATTATTATATAGCAACTTGCTTTTTTTTTGTGTAACAAAATACCCTCCATCTTTCCACGTGGGTGCATTACAAAAACAAGCCAAAGCCGATCCTTGCTGGTCACGTTAGGAGCTGTGGCATGGCTGCTGCATCACTGGTCCTCCTGAGGAGCGGCAGCTTGTTTCCACTCTTTCATAACCATGCCTAATACTCCAGTGAGCATCTTTGTGCCCACATCTTTGCACTTAAGCAGGAGTGAAACATCTAGAGTTAGAATTGCCAGCACAACATTTTGGTAGATGCTGCCATATTGCCCTGTAAAAATATTGTACTGATTTGTGCTTTTATGAACAATAACTATCTGAATAATTGTTTATTTCCTTTTCCCTTATTATCTATTCCCCATCTCTACCATGCCTGGAATATAAACTTTTTTTTTTAATCCCCCCTCCAGGATATGCTTTTTAATTGATTTTTAGAAAGAAAGGGGTGGGGGGAGAGAAACATCAATTGGTTGCCTCCTGTACATACCTTGACTCACGATCTAACCTGCAACCCTTTTGGTGTACAGGACATTGCTCTAACCAATGAGCAACCCAGCCAGGGCTGGAATATAACTTCTTGAAGGCAGATACTTTGAGTATCTTGTTCACTGCTAGTCCTACCACATATGTAACTTTTTTGAATGAGTGAAGAATGTCTATTTTTCTATACTTTTGCCAACACTCTTTAACCTTTGTTCATTAGTGGGGAAAATATAAAGTATTCCTTTTTTGACAGTTTATTTCCTCAATTTTGTTGAATATATTTCCTGTTTTATTTGGTTATTCCTATTCCTTTTACCTTCCATGTGATTTACCTATTTTTCAGGTGGGATTTTCATCCTGTTCTTATTTATTTATAAGAGCACTTTGTATGTTTGTGCTAATGTGTTAGAAATATGTTTCCACATTTTCTTGTTTGTTTGCTTGCTCTTTTACATAATAAACATTTTTACAAATTTTCCTGTGATCAGGTTTATTGGATTTTTACCTTAAAATTTTTTGTGTTGCATGTCCCATTTAGGAAAGCCTTCTTCACTTTAAGATTTTAATAATATTCACCTGTTTGTTAAAGGTTTCTCTTCTTAAGTCTTTAATACTAGGGCATTCATTTTGGTGTGTAAGGAATGAGGTAGGAACCCAACTCCATTGCTTTACACATGGTCCCATAATACCTTACTGATTGGAGAGCCTTCATGTAGCATAATCCTATGCAGCCATAGAAGCTCGAGGCCGATCCTTTTGGGCCAGCCTGGGCTGTGAAGTTTTAAGAAGTCTTTCTCCCTGTTGGTGACACTGACTTGGAAGATAGTATTAATCTTCTTCCTTAGAGACTGGGTGGGGGTCAGAGGCAGGAATTGTGGATTTGGATACACCCAGGATCCATTCTGGCACGCTGTTCTCTCCCAAGTCCCTGGACCGGCAACCTGTGTGTTTGTGAAATAGACACAACACCCACCTGAGGCCTTGTCTTGAGAATTAAGTGAGACGTTGTGTTGTTTGGTTTGTTTGTGCCATGCAAGGGTATTTTATTTTGGCGACATAAAATCTAGAATTGTTTACTCAGTAAAGAACTTTCTAAACCACCTCACAGAGGCTCGCTAAAAGGAAAGCAAAGTAAGGGACCGATGCTTTCCCTGGTGGCAGGCCCTCCTAATTAATCTGCGAGTTAATAAACTAATAAAAATGCTGACAGTGCAGCCGGGCTGCAGTGTCATTGATTGGGTTTCTTGGTTTCTTTGTTGTGTTTTAAAACCAATCAGCATTTACTGACATAAATCCGAGGTGACTTGTACACACTGCTTATTACAGCTCCGAGAATGTAGAAATGAGTCTCAGTGTTTCAAAGGTCTCCTCCTGGTCACGTCAGATTTCAATTATGTTTTAATAGTAGACCAATTAATTCAGCTAAAACACAATACTTACAATTCCAGATGGTACACTGAACTGGGAATGATATGGTCTTAAGAATTATGTTAAAACCACCTATGTTCTCGAAATAGTTTGTTAAAAATCATAATTATTAAAACTTGTTTATCTGATGCCACGTGGCCATCATTCAGTCCTCTTCTCTAACGGAAAGAGGCGCTTTGGTCATTGTAGCGCAGTGTCCGTCATCCCTGCCCTCCTGCTCCCCGTGGGGTGAAGTGTTCGAGCACTTCTCTTCCTCGGCTCCTCTCCTCTCCGCTCCTGTCCTTGGGCAGCCAGCTGTGGCTTTCCCGAAGCCGACTGTCGTCAAACCACCCACCGTTTCCATCGGATGTCGTTTGGTGTTCTTCTGAGATGTCTTTCAGATGTGTTTGACCTCCTTGGGACTAAGAGGATTTTGATGCCTTGAGTGTCCAGGTCTGTCCTTCCAGACGAGCCATCATTGCTCCATGAAATGACATTTTAGAGGAGGTCCTGCTCGTATCTTTACTAAGTGCTGCCAACAGAGTTTGTAACGACTGAGGTGTGGCTGCCACTGTTGGGGCTCGGGCTTTGATGGCTTCTGTAGTGCATCCCGTCTGCTCACCGATGTTGCAGACTTCAATCTGGGCAGACACTCTTTTAAGCTCGCTCACTGTTCTGCAAAGTACCTGGGCTTTTTACTGTTAAAATAATCAAAACAGCGCCCTCCAAAATTTCAGGGAAACTCAGGCAGACTCGAGCCTGTGCTATAATTTAGACAGCCTCGTGGGAGCGCTGTTCGGACGTGTCTGTGGCTGTCACGTTGCCCCCCTACTTCCAGGTGGCACGTGGCGCTGTCTCTTGGGTGCAGCTGGCAGCCTGGAACCTTGTGAGTGCCCTGCCCCTAAAGCAGCAAGTTCCTGGCGTCTAGCACAGGCCATCAGTGGGGCTGGAGAACTGGTACCAGGTTTAATCAACTTTGCTTTGGTCACTGCACAAATAGAAAGGGTTATCATTTGTATGGTTCGTTGTAGAAAGACAGTATTTAATACAGGTATATCAGTGGGTCTTAATAAAGGTTATTTCTCTTCGGCAGTTTAGTTTGGCTATTTTCTTGGGGTGCTCGGAGGGGAGGGGAGCAGCAAGAAGGTTTAGGGTAGGAAGAACCACTTGACTCTGTGTAAGTGGATCTGCGTCTGGTGAATTGTGGTAGAAATACTGCTTAGAAGCACGTATGCACATCAGCTGCTCTGAGTGAGGAAGTGGCTACTTTAACACATTTTGCTACGTGTTCAAGTAGCCATTTTGCACAAGTAGATACTGTGATCGTTACAACCTCTTCATTTCCTAAGAGAAGGGGGCAGCCCAATGAAGATGGGATGCTCCGGGGTCAGTCGGCCTGCTGAGGCAGGGCCAGGCGTGAGCCCAGCTGTGCACAGCTTTGGAGTCTGTAGCGGCCACAGGGAGGACAGTGCTTCCTGCGTTGGCTCTGAGAGCTGCACGTGCCATATAAATGTGTCCCGCGAAGGGCGGTCTGTGCCTGCCTCCGCTCAGCACCACCTGCGGCCTGCATCGGCGCTCCTCCTCCCTGTCCAGGAGCACTCCCGGGTGGGTGAGCCTTGTTTACGTGTTCATTCTTCAGCGATGGACACCTGGGCAGTTTCCGCTCTCCGGCCATTATGAAGATGCTGCTGTGAGCATTATGCACTGGTTTCTGTATGGCCCGGGGCTTTCATTTCTCTTGTGTATACCTTAGGAGTGCAATCTCTGGGTCACATGGTCACTCTATCTAATGTTTTGGGGAGCTCCCAGACTGTTTTCTGAAGTGGCTACAGCACTTTGCACCCCATCGGTGTATGGGGTTCCCGGTTGTCGACATCCAGCACTGGGTATTGTCCTCTTCTGCTGGCAGCACACGGAGCGGGGGCCTCCAGGCGGGGTGCAGCGGGCCTCAGGAGCAAACTGAAGCCAGAGGCTCAGACGCCGGGAGGATTCTCTGATCGCTTCTCTGTTCCTTGCGGGGGATCACCTTCTGCTCTCTCTTCCCACCAGCTCCCCCGCCTCAGTGGCCAGAGGGCCAACAGCCAGGCCATCAATAGCGCTCAACACCTGGAGGGCCTGGCCCTCTCTTCCCCGCTCCCCACTCCACACTCCCGGGGAGGGGCTGCTGGCCTGGCTCCGTGGCTGCTCACCTGGAGCCGGCGTGGCCCGAAGCGGGCCCTGTGTAAGCATGGCTGCGCCCACCCTCCCCTTTCTCCTCTCTGGAAGCAGGGCTGGTGGTGGAGCTGTTCCCTGAGGTGGCCATAGGCGTCCACACTCCTGGGAGGCCTGGGGGGGATGGGACGGGGAGGAGGCTGTGGTTGTCTCAGGCTAGACTGACGCCTGTCTCCCCTGACAGTGACTGCCCCGGGCTTACCCAGCGTACCCGTGGCTAAGACAGAAAGTGGATGGCCTGGGGCCAGATGGCAGCGGCTGGGATAGAGCAACCAGGCTGTCAGGCTCCCACCCCTAAGAGCTGGCCTATCAGGGGTGTGTGAGTGCCTCAGCCCCAGCACGGACGTGGTCCCAGGGCTGGAGGGAGGTGCCTGCCGAGTCCAGCCCTGAGCTCATGCAGAGATTTGTTTTTCTCTCTTCACGGTCCTTTGTCCCCTAACTCAGGCTTTCACATCCCGCCACCTGTGCAGGCAGCACCCGGGTCTCCACACCCTCGCCGGCACTCTGTGTTGCCAACCTTTTCTAATGTGCACACAGAAAATCAGCACTTTATTTTCATTTGCGTTTACGTGATTCTTCATGACAGGCGTGAAGTTGAGCACCTTCTCAGATGTTTACATGTCTTTCTTGTTTCCATTGCCTTTTTCTTCTGTGACCCTGTTGCTCATTGACCTGTGAGAACCATTGCATTAGGTGGAACTGTAATTCAAAATGGGCCGGTCAGCGGTTTCATAGGCTTTAGTACAGCAATATAGCTGGGTACAAGTACAACCTGAAAAATTAGTGGATTTCCTGTGAACCAGCAACAACCACATATAAAATAAAACAGGAAAAGGAGATACCATTCACAGTACCAACAGCAAATCAGTTTTTAAAATGCTGACCCACTTAGCGGACTGAGGCCCCTGATCCGGAATCCCAGCAGTGCACCTGAGCTCTGAGCTCGCCACCTGCTGGGCCCCCCGCGGTTATTCTCCACAGTCCTGGGTGCGGCTTGGGAACTTGGGGCATTTGGGGGAAGAAAAAGAGAATAATTTTTGACTGAAAGAAAAGTGTCAAATAGTACCAGGGCCCTGGCAGGATGTGCTTGGCGGTTAGAGAGTCGGCCTGCACACCGCACTGCAGGGTCGCTGGTTCGATGCCAGTCAAGGGCACATACCTGGTTCAGACCCCAGCCCCTGTCGGGCGCATGTGGGAGAAAACCAATCGATGTGTTTCTCTCACATTGATGTTTTTCTTTTCTTTTTTCTTTTTTAAATTTATTTATTGATTAAGGTGTCACATATTTGTCCTCATCTCCCCATTCCCATCCCACACCCCTCCCCACGGATGCCCCAACCCCCTGTTGAACTTAACCATTGGTTAGGCTCATATGCATGCACACAAGTCCTTTGGTTGATCTCTCCCCCCTTCCCCCACCCTCCCCTATCCTCCCTCTGAGGCCCGATAGTCCGATCGATGCCTCCTTGTTTCTGGTTCTGTTCTTGTTCATCAGTCTATGTTGTTCATCATTTCCCCTAGATGAGCGAGATCATGTGTCACTAGAGATATACTTATAAGAACTGAATGTGAGATGAGCAATAATAGTTATGCTGACAGGCAAATGAATCAGTCTGTAGTGAGTTTCTTTCTGGACCAACAGTTCTTTCGAGACCCAATATCAATGTCCACCAGTTCCTTATGTGTACAGTCGGCACTGACCCCTCAGCTCTGGATGGTGGACAAATGGTGGTAATGCAGGTCCGACACCCTCTGGTTTGGTCTCGGCCGGACCCAGGGGCACGGCTTCACCCGGACTCAGGGGCACATGGCCTCACCCGGACCCAGGGGGCGCGTGGCCTCACCTGGACCCAGGTGCGCGCGGCCTCACCCGGACCCGGGACCCAGCCTCACCCGGATCCAGGGGCACATGGCCTCACCCGGACCCTGGATGATCCAGCTTCACCCGGACCCAGGGGCGCATGGCCTCACCCGGACCCAGGGGCGCGTGGCCTCACCCAGACCCAGGGGCGCGTGTCCTTTCCCAGACCCAGGGGCGCACGGCCTTACCCGGACCCAGGTGCGTGCGGCCTCACCCGGATCCGGGACCCACCCTCACCCGGATCCAGGGGCACACGGCCTCACCTGGACCCAGGATCCAGCTTCACCCGGATCCAGGGGTGCGTGACCTCACCCGGACCCAGGGGCGTTAGGCCTCACCCGGACCCAGGGGCGCGTGGCCTCACCCGGACCCAGGGGCGTGTGGCCTCACCCGGACCCAGGGGCGTGTGGCCTCTCCCAGACCCAGGGGCGTGCGGCCTCACCCAGAACCAGGGGCACATGGCCTCACTTGGTCCCGGGGTGCAGCTTCACCCAGATCCAGGAGCGTGTGGTCTCACCTGGACCCAGGGGCGCGTGGCCTCTCCCAGACCCAGGGGCGCATGGCCTCACCCGGACCTAGGTGCGCGCGGCCTCACCCGGACCCTGGACCCAGCCTCACCCGGATCCAGGGGCACACGGCCTCACCCGGACCTGGGATCCAGCTTCACCCAGACCCAGGGGCGCGTGGCCTCACCCAGACCCAGGGGCGGGGCCTCACCTGGGCCCGGGACCCAGCCTTACCCAGACCCAGGGGCATGTGACCACAGCCGAGCCCAGGGGCATGCAGCCTCGCCTGGACCCGGGACCCAGCCTCTCCTGGACCCAGGGGCGTATGGCCTCACCCGGACCCGGGATCCAGCTTCACCCGGACCCAGGGGCGTGCGGCCTCACCCGGAAACAGGGTCACACAGCCTCACTCGGTCCCGGGGTGCAGCTTCACCCGGATCCAGGTCACATTGATGTTTTTCTCTCTCTCCCTTCCACTCTCTCTTTTCTAAAAAAATAGTACTACAGGCAGTCCTCGGGTTATGTCGAACTTGACGTATGTCATTTTGTGGTTATGTCACCATCTCCCATTTATTTATAAAAAAAAAAAAGTTTCGTCATTTCAACATGTACATATGTGCTTTATGTTTTTTATTATTTATTTACCACAACTAAAGGTCAGGGATTATCTTTTAAATTTTTTTTACTGTTTCACTTCATTACTGCTGTGTATGTGCTCCATGTAAGTGATGTAGGTGCTTATGTAGGCGGGTTCCGACTTATGGTGAAAATCACCTACGTGGCACCGTAGGAACGGATCTCCAACGTAACCCGAGGACCTACTGTATATACCTTTTACCCAGCTTCCCATCATGCTAACATGTAACTGGTGCAATCATTGAAGCCGGGCAGGCACACTGCTGCGGCTCTATGAAGTTTGCTGCAGTCTTTATTTGACGTTTATCCGTCCCCTCTCCTGCCCCCGTTCCCGGTTTCTGTGCAGGACCCCAGTGGCCCTTCATTGCCATGTTTCCGTGGTCTCCGGTCTGACAGTCCCTTAGCCCTTCTTGTCTCCCGTGACTTCACACTTCAGCGGCACCTTGTCAGTTGTGCACGCGCCCCAGTTTGGGTTTCTCTGATGTTTTTTAGTGATGAGAGGGAGGCTGCACACGCCCGGCAAGGATGCCTCAGCAGCGACGTTGCGCCTGCCAGTACAGCGTGTTGGGGGCGTGATGCTCAGCTATCTTCTGCTGGTGGTTGTGACCTTGATGATTTCGGAGTGTCTGCCGGGTTTCTCTGCTGAAAAGTCACTGCTTTTCCCTTTGTAATTAATAAGTATCTTGAGGGAGACACTGGGAGACAGACTGATGTCTCGATAAGCCTTAAACTTGCACCCACTGGTTGTACCATCCCCTGGGGGGCCTTGTGAGCCCCGTGTTTATCTGCTTCCCTCTTCTTCCTACATTTAGCAGTTGGAACGCCACTGCAAGGAAGAGCTTTCTCTTCACCGTTAGTTTATATATTTATTCTATCATGTAGACTGGGGGTATTTATTTTACACTGCGGGCTAAAATTCAACGCTGTCCTCTAGTTGGTCGCTCACACTGCGCCCGCTGTGGCCAGTGGGGGCTCCCTGAGCCTGGCTGCTGCGTCCCCCGCCTTGCCTCACCTTTTCCCTTTCCGAGCATTTCCTCACATCGGACCTACGAGATGCTTAAGACACAAGGAGCACCGTGTATCTCCCTGCCCCTGATGTTCCTCTAACGTGTCTTCCGTACGTGACCGACTCCTCTACTTCCGTGCATCCACACACATGCTGGCCATCTGCCAAGTATTGATTGGCGATCCACTGAGTGCCAGGCAGAGGCCTGGGCCCTGCCACCTGTGTGTGTGAGGGGGTAAGCGTCTCACCCAAGGGCGCCCGTGGTAGGCCCTCAGGACTGGGATTGGGCCTGTGGTGGCTGAGCCTTCTCCCTGAAGCGTGCCTGTGTGGGATGCTCTGTCCACACCCTTGCGTGGTATTGCACATATGCAAGTGACCAGACAAACTACACGTGTTGGACAGTGCATAGCATTATGCTCCCTGTCTGCCATCAGAACAGGACTGCTGGCACCCAGCCCTCCTTTCTCTGAGGTAATGATGGCCTCCATTATGCTTTATGTGGCATTAATTACCCAAAGCAGTAACTGTTGGAAAGTAAACAACCTGTAAGTCTTGGCTGGCCAGGACAATTGCCTCCTGTTCTTGGGAACACTGTGATCTGGGCAGGAGGCCCTGCACTGGGTTCCGCTGGCTGGGCAGAGGCGCTCTGCGGGAGAGCCTGGTGGGCACGGCCAGGGGGCGGCAGGCAGGGTGGGCCTGCTGGCTGTGCCTGCGTCACAGCAGCGGTATGGGCTGCCCCACTTCCCTACCTCAGGCCAGAGGAACTTACACAGCCACGGAGCCCTGAAGCCCTCCCCCCAGCCACCCATCCCCCCTCTGCCCCCAAGCCCCTTCCGGTTGAGGGCTGAGTCATCCCGGCCTGGGGGCATGTCCTAGTTTGGCTACCTCCTGGCTGTGTGACCTTGGGTGCAGGGCTGGAGTGCAGTGGCCTGGGCATGGGCGGGCAGGGCTCAGTGCAGGGGGAGCATGTAAGACTTGTTGTTTGGAAGTGGCAGTCGTGACTGGCACTTGCTGAGGGCTTGTTACAGGCCACGCTGAGTACATTGCCTCGTCTAATCCTCACAGCTGCCTGCGAGGAACATTTTGTAGGTCGGAGCCTGAGCTGCAGAGAAGTTCCTGAACTTGCCAGGACGTGGAGGGTCTGGCTCAACTCTGTCGGACCTGACGTCACATCCTTTCTCCTCTTGTCCTGGACCAGGCCACAGGCTGTGCTGTCTCCACTGCCACCTTGGGCACAGCACTCCTGCCCTGGGCCTTGGTTTCCTCACCTCTAAAATGGGCACAGTCATATTGTACTTGTGGGTTCTCAGGGTGTCTCCCAGAGAGAGGCTGGGTTGAAGGACCTCTCTCTGTCTGACTTCAGTTGCATGTGTTTGGTGTTTAATTTATGAAATGCAGACTGTTTTCCCCAAGTGCCCACCTGTATGATGGGCTCCAGGTACCAGCCTGGCACTGGAATAAAAATACCAACCATTGTCCCTGTGGACACCTGTTACATGCTTGGAGTGGGATGAACACCCATCCCCCCCCCTTTTTTTAATTCATATGTAATATATTCCTAGTTTTTAAAAAGTTGTTGCTGAAAATGTATATAATTTAAAAGGGAAGTATTCTTCTTTATCCACCATCAGACTCACAAATATAAGGGCATGTGTATAACATCCTAGAGTAATATGCAAATTGACCGTCACTCCAACACACAAGATGGCTGCCCCCATGTGGTCAAAGACGGCTGCCCCCATGTGGACACAAGATGGCCACCACAAGATGGCCAGCAGGGGAGGGCTATTGGGACGGACCAGGCCTTCAAGGGAGGGCAGTTGGGGGAGATCAAGCCTGCACGGGAGGGGAGTTAGGGGCAACTGGGCCTGCAGAGAAGGGCAGTTGGGGGGGACCCAGGCCTGCAGGGAAGGGCAGTTAGGGGTGACCAGGCCTGCAGGGGAGGGCAGTTAGGGGCAATCAGGCTGGCAGGAGAGCAGTTAGGCATCAATCAGGCTGACAGGGGAGTGGTTAGGGGGTGATCCGGCTGGCAGGCAGAAGCAGTTAGGAGCAATCAAGAAGGCAGGCAGGTGAGCAGTTGGGAGCCAGCAGTCCTGGATTGTGAGAGGGATGTCCGACTGCCCATTTAGGCCCGATCCCATTGGGATCGGGCCTAAATGGGCAGTCGGACATCCCTTGAGGGGTCCCAGATTGGAGAGGGTGCAGGCTCGGCTGAGGGACACACACCCTCGTGCACGAATTTTGTGCACCGGGCCTCTAGTTTTAAATAAAAGTACAATCACACTGTGTACATAATATTCAGCACTTTTTTGATGGCATAGTTAGGTCTCAGGCTGTTTGTGTTCTCAGTGTTGAGAGTATTGTCAAAATGCCCAATGCGCTGTGATGCACTGTCTCCCACTGCAGCAGGTGTGAAGGCCACTCCCCATCTTTTGTCCTGGAGGGCGGGCACGAGGCTGGTGTGGCACTGTCTGCATTTGGCATGCCTGTGACCGTTAGGAGGTGGAGCATCTTTTCACGCTCTGCTTGTTTGGTTGAGTTCCAGCTCTGCTATTTGCTTTAGGAAATTTATATCAAATTCTGCCACCATGAGTTATAGGTCTGTCAGATGCCAGTACTGTGCAGGGGCTGGTGTGTGTGTGCAAATTGGTTCAGGTAAACTGGTAAGTGGGCCCCGAGAGCTTCCAGTCTGGCTGGGGAGCTACAGCATAGCCGCCATGCAAGACAGCCGAGGGGAAAAGTTGCAAAGTGCCCAAAGAAGTTGAGAGGAAGCTTGAACATCCTGTAAAAATTCAAATAAAGTTTTATTGGAACACAGCCAGGCCCATTCTCTCACATACTGTCTGTGGCTGCTTTCTTGTTTCTATGGTGGAGTTCATTCGTTGTGACAGAGAGCTATGGCCCACAGGCTGAAAATAGTTACTGTGTGGCCTTTATGGGGAAACTTTGCTGATGCCGGGCCAGATGTGATGCGTTGTGGTTGCGTGAAAGAAGAGGGAGGAAGCAAAGGTGTGCTGAGCCCTACCTGGGCCAGGCACAGTGTGGAGTGCTGTACGTGTGAGTTTCCTTTCATTTTCCTTGGAGAAACCTTTTCTCTTCCATCCCTTATTCTCACTGCCCCCCCCCCGACCCCCCGTTTCTGTGTGGGGTGGAGGTAAGGAAGGGGAGGAGTGGAGGCTGAGCTCAGGCCTAGGGTTGGGGTAGAGGGACTCCCCAGCCCTTGCAAATATTCAGGGCCTTTTGGTCTGGATCCAAGTCATTCTTCCAAGGGCTGTGGCCAGCGGAGGAGCCCCCCTCTGCCTGAGGGCTGAGGATGGAGCGCTGAGCTGGGTGGGGCAGGGCTCCGTGCATTGCTGGTGGGAGTGGGGAGGAGGGGGGAAGCGTGTGCCACCCCTCCTCTACCTTCTGGTGCTTCAGGCCCTCCCGCTCTGGGCTGGGCTGGTGGCTGTGGAGGACAGTTTACATCACCTGGTGCCAACCCCTTCTCCTTCCCTGCTTTAAAGGGCCTTTAACATTTCCACAGGAGGGGGTGGGGCCAGAGACAGTGAAAGCTTTGAGGCTGTATAAGGGCCCCCATAGCTGGTCACCCTGCACTGTCCACCAGTGCTCTCACTCAGGGCGCATGCAGGTCCAGCCAGAGACGCCGTGTGCCAGCGTGCGGGGCTGGACGCACCTTCAGTCCTCCCACCACCTCTGCGTTTAAGTACCGATGCCGCCCACTTTTGGGGGCATGGGAGCTAATGCTCACAAATGGAGCCAATAGCAAGTAGTGGGTCCACATGTGAGCCCAGGCCCCACATCTGGGTGCTGACCAGGTTCCCAAGGTAATTTTAGGGGTTCGTAGAAGAACATCGATTGTTGCATATCTATAATTTTTATAATACTGTTTATGGTATATTTTCTTAATGTATCATTTTCATGTTTTTATTGTTTTTCCGTTTCTTTTTTTGATATATATTTTTTATTGATTCAGAGAGGAAGGGAGAGGGAAATAGAAATATCAATGCTGAGAGAGAGTCATGGAACGGCTGCCTCCGGCATGACCCCTACTGGGGACTGAGGCCACAACCCGGGCATGTGCCCTGATGGGGAATCAAATCCCGGGACCCTTCAGTCCACAGGCCGACGCTCTATCCACTGAGCCAAGATGGTTAGGGCTATGGTATATGATTTTGATTTTGTATTTTCAGGGATGATATACACTTAAAAAATTAAGTTTAAAAAGTGAGTTGATTAAATAAAATAGGCTCTTTATGTTGCAGGCTGTTTCTAATTTCATTGGCAAAATTGTGAGGTGGTGTGTGAATGAGTGGGGCAGCCAGTCACCCTGCACCCTGTGGCAGCATCTTGGGTTTGCACCTAGCATGTCCCTGGCACAGAGGGTAGCGGTGGGTGTACAGGGGCTGCTGAACAGAAAGCAGTGCAGAGCGAGGACCGGCTCCAGCATTCTTCCCCACTCCATGGTTGTGTGTGTGACAGAAATATTTTAATTTCAGATCGATTGAATGCCACAGAGAATAAGAGAACAAATAATCATGCTCAACACAGTTTTTTCAACCTTGCCAAATTTGCTTCTGATTTTTACTTTTTTCTCATTTGTTGCCTTCCCTCTTCCCCATAAGCAAAACCAATTTGTGAAGTTGGTGTTGGTTTGAGATTGAGTGCACATTCGTAAATTTTTACTCTTTGCATAGTCAGCCGTATTGTTTTGCATGTCTTCAAACTTTATACAGTTATTTATGTGTATATCACCATGTAGCTTTTTTTGTTTAATATTATGTTTCTGAGATTTCTCTATGTTGTTTATTGAAAGTGCCTTTTGCTTTTCCATTCCAAGTTAAATAATAGAATTAACATCTCTCTTTTCTTATTGTGAATCTGTAGGTTGTTGACAGTTTCCCCTGTGATGAGCATTTTTGCCCGTTTCCCGGTGCACAGAAAGTTCTGCTTTAGGATATGCCTGTAGAACTGGAATGAGTTTATTATATATGGTGTGAGGTAGGGATTTATTTTTCCATATGGATAACCAGTCATCCTGCACCCCTGAAAAGCTGTCTTTTTTCTCACTGTCATAGATCAAGTTTCCAAGTATCTGAAAATGTATTTGTGAACTCTTCCCTGGCCCCATTGGTCTGTTTATCTCCATGAAAAAAAATGACATGGCTTTGGTACTGTAACCTTCAGAGTCGTTTAAATGGTTTAGGAACATGTGTTTCACGGAGATGAGTTTTTCAGAAGGAAACGCATGTCAAACCTTGTGCCACAGTGTAGTTGCATATCCACATGCACTTCTTGGTTCGGAGAACTAAGACCATGGGGCATGAGGATTTGAGCCTTAGGGGAAGGGGGGAAGGTTTAAGTGTGTGGACGAGGGTCAGGCAATAAAGTGAATTCAGGAAATTCAGGAGGAGTGAAATAGATAGACTCTGTGAATATTTGAAGCAAGAAGACACTGTGGGAGTAGTTTGGCTAGGGTTTAGTCCTTGGAGTCAGAGAGACCCAGGTTTGATCTTCAGCAAGGTACTCTGGATCATAATTTCT
This sequence comes from Ia io, assembly GCA_025583905.1. Classification (NCBI taxonomy): domain Eukaryota; kingdom Metazoa; phylum Chordata; class Mammalia; order Chiroptera; family Vespertilionidae; genus Ia; species Ia io. The sequence continues at coordinate 88,656,014 of JAJQQW010000014.1, read as the reverse complement.
TCATCTATAAAATGGGGCCGCCCTGGCTGGGTAGCTCAGTTGGTTGGAGTTTGTCCCAGTACACCAAAAGGTTGGGGGTTCAATTTCTGGTCAGGGCACATACCTAGGTTGTGCATTTGATTCCCCCCTCCCCCTGGTTGGAGCATCTATGGGAGGCAACCTATCGATGTTTCTCTCTCACATCAATGTTTCTCTCTCTCTCTCTCTCTCTCTCTCTCTCTCTCTCTCTCTCTCTCTCTCTCTCTCTCTCTCTGTTTCTCTCTCTCTCCATAATCAGTAAAATAAAACAAACATATCCTTGGGTGAGGATTAAAAAGAAGGTGTCAACAATGAATTTTCTGATGGATTGTTGAGAGGACTAAAGGAAATAATGCACATAAGTGGCCTAGCAATGTCCCAGGCATAGCTGAACACAAGTAATTAGTAGTTATTTGTTACCCTATTTCCTTGATTCTAAGACCACCTTTGTCTTCCTTTTCCCACATTTTGCAATTCTGAAATTAGAACAGGCTTTACTGTGATTTCCTGCAGTGATTTCGTTTTGCTCTCAGATCACTGTTTAGATCAGTGATCTGACAGCAGGAAATGGAGTGTTTTATAGGCACGAAGGTGGAGTCGGTGTGCTCTAAGGTCATCCTGGGACTTGTCGTTACTGCTGGTCCTAAAGGAAGAAGGAAGGAGGGAAACACCATCTTAACTTGGGATGGTGAAGGTAGGGGTGCTTTTAATGTTACAGATGCTGTGGGCAGTAGAGCGGAGATAGATTGTGATGGAAGGAGACTTGAGCTGGGTGGTGTATTGTAGAATTGTACACTTGAAATCTATATAATTTTAATAACCAATGCCAACCCAATAAATTCAATAAGAAAAAAAAGATGCTGTAGGCATCCTTACTGAGCAAGAAGTAACTTCCAGAAAGGAGAAGTTGACAATCATGTAGAACTATACATGTCCTCGGACCAGCAAATGACACCCTCATGTAGGATGTGGCAAAGAGTGCGGTAGGTTCTGGAAACATTTAGTTTCTGCTCCTGGCTCTGCCACTGACTGGCTGTGGGAGCTTGTCCAAGTGTAACCTCTCTGAGCCTCTGCTTGCTTCTACCAGTGGGCTCTTCCCACAAGCCCCATCACGTGTTCTGAGGGTCAGGGGACTTAATACCCGAGCAGACTTTGCCACTGGATCTGCACCCAGTGGGTGGGAGCTGCCCTTCCTGTTCCCCCAGGCACACCTCTCCCCTCGCACCTCCTTGCTACAGCGCTATTGAGGATTACTTTCCCATTCATTCTTCCCTTCAACTATCCCCTGCTGCCCACTCTCCAAAGTCTGTCTCTAACGTTATCTCCTCCTCAAACCTTCCCACCGCCCCTCCCCATTCTGGGTGAGTGTTGCCCGCCTCTGAGAGGAGTTTTCAAATTCTGCCTTGTAGTAGTGCTTTTCCTGGGCTGTTCAATGTATCCCAGCAAGTTGCTAACCTTTTGAGGGCACGAGTGTGTTTTGCTTTTGCAAACCCTGTAGTTCAGCACAGTGGCATAGCAAAGAATACGAAATCATGGTCAAGCTTTTGCTGAGTACCGACTATTCGTCAGACAGTACAGTGGTGAGCTGAACAGCCTGGGCCTTCACTTCCTGGCCCCACCCATGCCCAGGGAGACCCCGCCAAGCAGAGGAATGCCTGTGCGCTTCAAGTTGAGTGAGATTTCCCCTTGCACACCAGCTGGTGGATGGCCAAGAGTTTGGGGTTCGCGAACAGCTGTCTTCTGGATGGTGCTCTGCTGAGGGGAGCAGGGCTCTGGGGGGGCAGGCCTGGGGAGGGAGGCTGGGCGCTGTCCTGTTTGGGGCCCAAGTCAGGGAGGTGCCATGTGGCTGGGAGGGGCTCTAGAGTGCATGCAAGAGGAAGGGATGAGGCGGGACGTTCTGTGGGGAAGCACACAGGTCCGGGCTCTGCTGGTGGAGGAGGCTGTGGCCTGGGCCTGGGTCAGGTCTCTGCTGCTGGTGGAGGAGGAGGAGGCTGTGGCCTGGGCCTGGGTCAGGTCTCTGCTGCTGGGGGAGGAGGAGGAGGCTGTGTCCTGGGCCTAGGTCAGGTCTCTGCTGGTGGAGGAGGAGGAGGCTGTGGCTTGGGCCTGGGTCAGGTCTCTGCTGGTGGAGGAGGAGGCTGTGACCTGGGCCTAGGTCAGGTCTCCGCTGGTGGAGGAGGAGGAGGCTGTGGCTTGGGCCTGGGTCAGGTCTCTCCTGGTGGAGGAGGAGGCTGTGACCGGGCCTAGGGCCTAGGGTGGAGGAGGAGGAGGCAGTGGCTCTCTGGGTCAGCTGGTGGAGGAGGAGGCTGTGGCTTGGGCCTGGGTCAGGTCTCTGCTGGTGGAGGAGGAGGCTGTGGCTTGGGCCTGGGTCAGGTCTCTGCTGGTGGAGGAGGAGGCTGTGACCGGGCCTAGGTCAGGTCTCCGCTGGTGGAGGAGGAGGAGGAGGAGGCTGTGGCTTGGGCCTGGGTCAGGTCTCTGCTGGTGGAGGAGGAGGCTGTGACCTGGGCCTAGGTCAGGTCTCCGCTGGTGGAGGAGGAGGAGGAGGCTGTGGCTTGGGCCTGGGTCAGGTCTCTGCTGGTGGAGGAGGAGGCTGTGACCGGGCCTAGGTCAGGTCTCCGCTGGTGGAGGAGGAGGAGGCTGTGGCTTGGGCCTGGGTCAGGTCTCTGCTGGTGGAGGAGGAGGCTGTGACCTGGGCCTAGGTCAGGTCTCCGCTGGTGGAGGAGGAGGAGGAGGCTGTGGCTTGGGCCTGGGTCAGGTCTCTGCTGGTGGTGGAGGAGGCTGTGACCGGGCCTAAAGCCCCACTATAGAACTGCTCTGTATGGGACAGCAGGTGCCTCCTGCTGGGCGTGAGCTGAGGGTGCTGCAGTGCTGGGTCAGTATTCATTGAGCCGTGGGGCCCCTGTCCGCCCAGGTAATGAGCACTTTGGCGCTGAGCCTCATGCCAGCCGTTGCACTTCTCCTGGGAACAGGAGGACACTGGGAACCAGGAGGGGTGTGAGAGGCTCCATGTTATGTTGCTCTCAGAGGAGTGTTGGCTCAGGAGCCTGGAAATGTGTGTTAAAAATCTGACTTTTTCAGGAAGTTAGAAGTGTTGGTTAGGTCTGCAAGACCTTCCTGTGAGTTGCGACTTCTGAACTGGCAAGTGGGCAGGACAAGAGTTTGGGGTTCGCACGCTTCCCTCTGGCATGATGCCCTGCGCCGGCCGTGGCATGTTCGTCAAGTGTCCGCTGGGCCCGTAAGATGGGCTGGGAAAGCTGGTGGAGGGGCCCACTTCCCAAAAAGAAGGTTTGCCGATGGCTGTTTCTGAGCTGCGGGAGCTGGGGCCACTGTGTCCACTCTGCCGGCTCTGTGTCCGAGGCGTCGCATGGAATTCGGCACGTAGTTGTAGCTCAGCAAATGTTTGGAACTGGTGACTTAATTTCGTATTTTTGTCCATTCTATTCATTGTGTGTGTGTGGGTATGTTAGTTTCCTGTGGCTCCTTCAGCAAGGTACTGCAAGCATGTTAGCTCAGAGCGATGGAGGTTGATTCTCTGGCAGGTCTGGAGGCTGGACGCTGGGAATAGGCCGGGCCCAGCTCCCTGGGGCCTCAGGGGCTGGTCTGTTCTCTGCCTCCTTGTCTTGGGGGGCTCTGGGAGGCATGACTGCATCCTCTCTGCGCCCACGTGCACACGGCTCCTCCTCCTTCCCTCTCTGTGTCTCACAAGGACACCTGTCTCTGTGCTCAGGACACAGGACACAACCAGGATGAGCGCCTCATCTCATGCTTCTTAACTTCCTTGCATCTGCAAGGACTCTTGTTTCCAGATTAGATAGCCCTCAGGTCCTGGAGATTAGGGTACAGACTTATTGGGGGGGCACCATTCAGTCCACTATAAGGGGTCTTAGTATCTTTCTAATCAGTTCTCTTTTAGCTATTTTTAAGACTGTTAGCCATTGGGGTTGTGTGTCCTAGCTTGTTGTTTGCAATATATATATTTTACTACAGCTAGATTTCACTCCCCTCCTGATTTTAGGTTCAGAAAGTCCCCCACTGACTACCCGATAAGTAGTCATTCACGTTACAATAAAACCTTAGGAAATTAACGTTTAAATCCAGTGGTAACTTGTTTTGATATCTGCTGTGAGGTGAGGGTCTGCACTTTGGAAAAAATAGCCAATCTTAACAGACCTACACACACACACACACACACACACACACACACACACACACACACACACACACACACAGAAAAGAGAGGAAACCTGCAAACCCGGGGCAGCCTGAGTCAGGGCTGGGCTTCGTTAACTTGGTGCCACAGCCGGTTCCTGGTGCCACCACAGGCACGCTGGCTGGGTACCAGGGCCTTTCCGTTCTGTTTTGGTAATTTCTTGTAGAATATCATTATTTTTTATTTTATTTTATTTTTTTATATTTCTATTGATTTTTTACAGAGGAAGGGAGAAGGATAGAGAGTTAGAAACATTGATGAGAAAGAAACATCAATCAGCTGCCTCCTGCACACCCCCCACTGGGGATGTGCCCGCAACCAAGGTACATGCCCCCGACTGGAATCGAACCTGGGACCCTTCAGTCCGCAGGCTGACGCTCTATCCACTGAGCCAAACCGGTCAGGGCAGAATATCATTATTTAAAAAAACTTTTTTTAACAGTGAATCAGATTTACCAATACCAGCTATTAAATAATCTATTCTGTTATTTGTAAAGCGTCCTTTATTAAGCTGTGATAGATGCGAGGGTGTGTAGCACTGTGGTTAAACTTATTTAATTGGGAAAAATGACATCATTTGGTGTGTGGTCTTTCCACCTAGAAACGCGGTGCCCCTTTATTCTGGCTGTACTTGATCTTCTAATAACGTGTGTGCGGTTGGGTCATAGATACTTTCACGTTTTTGCTGTTACTGTGGATGAATCTTCCTTTTTTACTCTAAGCAGCTTGTGCTGGCTTTATGGCACCAAGCAGAATGCCCGCACCCTTTCAAATACGTGAGATTCTTCTAACTTGGGAGACCGCTCTCACTCTGCACCTAGACAATGATTAACAGGCGTTCTCTTCAGTAGTTAAACCTGCTCTCGGGAGGGGTGGGCAGCTGTTTACTCCGACGGGATTTCCGTAGCTGCTCTCCATCCGAGTGTGTGGGGGGCATTCTTTGTAAAGAAATACAAAGTTATGTTCCATCACTGTAATGCTCACTGTATCGGGTTGCCTTCTGTTTCTGTGAAAACTGTAGAGGTGCTGCCTCTCAAGGGTCATGTGGTATGTTACCTGGGGTGGCCTTGGCCCAACCAGGTGGTAGACAGACGGGCTGTCCGTCCAGGGGGCACCGGAGCTGGCGCTGAGGAGGTTGGGAGGCCGCTGGCTGGTGAGCCCACATTTGAAAACACTCAGAAACGGGAAGTGTACTCTTCACCCTCCTCCAGGTCAGTCTTATGAAATCCGGCTGCTGGAGAATCGGAAGCTGGGAGACTTCCAGGATCTGAACACAAAGTACGTCAAGGTAAGTCTGTGGGGCGCTCTCCCTCCCTGAGGGGCGGGTGGGGGTCTCAGCGCTGGGCGTGCTGTGGTGGTCAGGAGTGGCATGGGGTTCGGGAAAAGCCCCGGAGGGAGAGAGGGCCCCTGTTCCCCCCGGTGCTCTCCCAGGGACTAGGACAGGCCACAGCCGCGAGCCGGAGTGGCGTGGGCTGATGGACGAGGCTCTGGGCTCCGGGTTGGCCACTCACCGAGCTTTTCTGAGCTTCTGTTTGCTCATCTGCACAGAAGGACTGATGAGTAGCTGTGTATGTAAAGCACTCAGCAGTCATGGACGAAGGGCAGGCAGCAGACTTCTCGCTGCTGTTTGTGTTGCTGGGGTTCTGCGGAGGGAGTTGGGGCACCCCGGGCGGAAGGCTCCAGGAGGAGCAACCTTGAGGGTGGGGTACCCTGGCTCAGAAGGTGGCAGGTAGGCTCCTCTGGGTTGCTCTTGGCGCCCACACTCAGCTCCTCCTGCCTGCTTCCCTGCCAGAGCATCATCCGTGTGGTTTTCCATGACCGCCGGCTGCAGTACACAGAGCACCAGCAGCTGGAGGGCTGGCGGTGGAGCCGGCCCGGGGACCGGATCCTGGACCTCGGTGAGCATGTTGGGGTTCTTCTTGGATGCCACCTGGGCTGGGCGGGGCCTCTTAGGGCACCTGTCTTGTGTGAAACCCTGTGGGAGCTGGCAGAGTCACCAGGCCTGCTGCCAGGGAGTCCCAGGGAAGCTTTGAGAAGGATCACACATTAAAGGATTTTGGTAAGTGATAAAGGGCAGGCTGGTGTCACAGGTGGGCCATGGAGATGGAATCTTGGGGGCTCAGGCAGTGGTCCATATCCTTCATCCACAGCCTTTGGGCCAGACGGGTTTTGGAATTCAGAGGCTGGAATGACAGGCTGCGGTGCGTGGACACACAGCATCGGAAATGCCTCCAACAGGCAGTCGAGCACAGTCCTTTCGGCAGCAAAATAACACGACTGTTCACGCAAATTGGCATTAAGACTAACAATTTCATGGCAACCCAAGCCAGGCCTTCTGCCAAAGGAGCTTTGCACAGCCTAGTTTCTGACCGTTTGGCATCTCCATGTGGTTAGAGTTGGGCCTGCGATGGTTCCTCCTTCAGCGTCAGGCGTGGCTGGCTGACAGTTGTACTTTGTGTGTGCGCAGATGTTCCACTGTCTGTTGGTATCTTGGACCCCAGGGCCAGCCCGACCCAGCTGAACACAGTCGAGTTTTTGTGGGACCCTTCGAAGAGAGCCTCTGCGTTCATTCAGGTACGCAGGGGGGTGGGGGGAGGCTACCCGCTGGGGGGTACACAGGAGGGGGCTGCCCGCTGAGGGGCACGCAGGAGGGGGGCTGCCCGCTGGGGGTTACGCAGGAGGGGGCTGCCCCCGGCGGGGGGGGGGGGGTCCATGCTGGGTTTCTCAAACCAGCCCCTGCAGGCACTGCTGGGCCCTGCCCTCTGCTGGGGGCCGGGGGCTGCAGGGAGTATGTGGAGTGCTCATAACCAGAGCTTGTTGGCCATGGGGCTGGGAAGAGGATGGGAATGTTTAGAATCCTGTGTGCGGTTTGCTTATGAATATGTAAGCTTTTTATAACATACAGTCTTTCCTAGCATAAATATTTTGAGGTAAAAAACAGTCCTTAATAGTTTCTGTTATTAAGTTAATTACTTAACAGTCAAGCCCTGTGTGTGGGTCCAGCCTCATGGTCAACACAACAGCAGTCTGAGCTGGCTGAGCGGGGACACTGGCTGAGGGCGGGGCCGCTGGCTGAGGGCGGGGCCACTGGCTGAGGGCGGGGCCGCTGGCTGAGGGTCTGGCCACACGCGTGCTGAGGGGCCCACGTGGCTCTCCCTCCCCACAGGGCCCTTTGTGAGCCTATTTTCATCAGATAATGAATGTAAAGCCATCACCACAGTGCCCAGTTCATAACAATGGCTCAGTAGAAGTTAATGATCTTTTTCCCATAATTATAATATTCTTGTATTTTAAAGTTATTACCTTATTATTGTGTTATCATAATATGTATTGTACTATTAAAACAAACAGCATTATAACAATAAATACATACCAGGTGCCCTCTGTGTAGTAAGTCCTTGCAGAAGTACAGAGATGGTTCCGGCCTTCTGGTCACTTTTGGGCCTGGCCCAAGTAACCTGGATGCCAGGCCATAGGGGCTAAGCTGCGGCCCCCCTCTGCTGCCTGTAACATTTGCCAAGGGAGGTGAGGGGTGAGGGGTGAGGGAGTTCCTGGGGTCAGCAGGCCTGGAGCAATGGGCAGGACTTAGCTGGTCAGGCAGGACCTCTGAGGTCAAGGGACAAAGGTGGGAGGGCGTATCTTTGTGGACAGGGTGGTGGAGAGACCACCTGTCCGGTGGCATGGACAGCGCTGGGGGAGAGGGGAGGTTGAAGGGTGTGCACCCAACCAGGCAGGATTGGCGCCTTCTTTGGAGAGGAGCCCTCCTGCCCCTCCACAGCAGCCCCACGTTTCCCCTCCCAGGTGCACTGCATCAGCACAGAGTTCACCCCGAGGAAACACGGGGGCGAGAAGGGGGTGCCTTTCCGAGTGCAGATCGACACGTTTAAGCAGAACGAGAATGGGGAGTACACCGAGCACTTGCACTCTGCCAGCTGCCAGATCAAGGTGTTCAAGGTAGGGACGGCCTCGCCATGCCCGCCATGGTCCGTGCCCGCGGGCACGCCTGCTTCCTCCGACGCCGACAGCGACGCCAGACATTCTCACAGTGCCACGTGGAGGCCCAGCAAGGAGCCTCGATTGGGCTCCTGCCTGCACCCACGAGTCCTGGGCGGGGTCCTGCGCTGGCCCATCCCTCAGCTTCCAGCATCGCATGTGTCTGCGCTCATCACTTTATAAGAATGAGTGCATTTGCACATTTAAAAATTTGTGTTTTCCTCCCAAGGAAACACTTGGACTTGCCCTCAGGGAAGGACAGGGACTGTGCCTCTATCTCTGTGCGCCTCCCGCAGAGCCCGGTGCACAGTGGGCATGTGGCAGTGACCTGGAGAACGTCTGCGCCGATCCCAGCCGCCGATCCCAGCCGCCATGGGGGGAGCAGCGCAGGGCTGGCGGGTCTGCTCGCGGGCGGCCACTGCTGGGCCTGCTGCCCGCGACTGTGGGCAGTGCTGCCACCTGGGTGGGAGGCAGAGAGCAGGAGGGTGGGTGTGTCCTGCCGGAGTGGCAGCAGCCTTCACACACTGCTTAGGATCCTGAAGCCTTGAAACGGCCTCCGAAGGAAGCTGAGCTTCTCCACCTGTTTGTCTTTCCTTGCTGTAACCAATTACCACATGTTTAGTGGTTCAAACGACACAATGTATTGTCCTCCCGAGCTGCAGCTCAGAGTCTGACCCGGGGCCTCCCTGGGCTGGGCTGTCAGCAGGCGCGTTCCTCCCAGGCTCTGGGGGAATCCTTGTGGCCTTTTGCAGCTTCTCGGGCCTCTGCATTCCTGGGCTCATGGCCCCTTTCTCAGTCTTCAGAGCCAGTGGGAGGGGTCACTCTGACCTGTTCCCCTCCCTCTTCCAGGGCCCTGTGGTTACACTGGCCCACTGGGGGATGCAGGACCATCTGTTTTAGTCTCACATTATGAGCAGCCTTAATTCCATGCAAGCTTGCCCCTTTGACGTCCTCACAGGTCCTGGGGAGTGGGGCTGGCTCTTTGCCCTCCGTGGTACAGTGGGTGCTGTCACTCTGGTCTTACTGCCTGCTCCAGGATCTCGGGGGGTGGGCCACCCGTGGACGTCTCCACAGGGTGCCACTGGTGGTCCTTCCCTGTGCCCCGGCCACACTCCGCTCAGACACCACGTCCCCTCAGAGCGGGTCCCTCCTTGTGCAGGGTGTCCAGTGAAGCCGCTGCTCTCGCACTGTGTGCCTGGCTCAGACCGTGCTGGGCAGTAAGAGAAGAACGGGGGTGTGTACACCCAGGGAGCACCCAGTCCTGCCCAGGGCCCCCACTAGCTCCCCTTTCTGCACCTTGAGGCAGAAGCTTAGCAGTGAGGGCCCTCCCTCCAGGCTCTTTGCACACCAGGTGTTGGGGGAACTGGGCCGCCCTGCTGCTGCCGTGTCTGAGTGACCCGAGAAAGGCTTGGCACCTGCTGCCCGAGGGGACACAGCACCCATCCGCCCACGCCACTCACAGAGGTGGTTCAAACAGGTGTTTGCACGTGTCAGGCAGCGTCCAGCCAACCTGTCGGTCGCTCTCCCACCCTGGTCGCCCCAGTCCCGGGAAGCAGGGCTTCTGGAGGCCTGCCCTGGGGCTTTGTGCGGGTATCAAGGCCTTTGCAAGGGAAGACGGGGCCCTTCTGAGCAGCAGCGCCCTGTGGTGTCACCGGGCTGCGTGTGTCCCACACGCAGGCACAGCCTTGCTCTGTGTCTTCCGGGCATCTTCCCAGGAGCAGGGCCTGGAGGCGGAACAGGTGATGGGGGCTTGGCGGCCACAGGCCTGCTCTCCCACTGAGCCCTGGACCTGTCCTATGTTCCCATATGACCCCCTGCAAACCCGCCTCTGTGCAGCGTAGGCATCGCTCTGAGCACTCTTTCCTAAAACCGCTCGAGCTGGGAGCCAAAGCTATGCCCGAGGAAAGTGCCTGGAGGATGAAAACCCTTGAAGACGCCATTGAACTGGAGAGTGAGTTTTGCTCACTGACTGCCCACTGTGTGTGGCCTGCTGTGTGCACAGTCTGCTCAGTCCTGGGGCTGCTGGGTGCCTTGATGTCAGAACTCACCAACCCCACTGTGAACCCTAGGACGCGAGAGCCCGGTGTTCCCTCAGCGGCCTGCTAGGGCCGGCTAGCCGGTGCATCCCTGGCTCTCACATCTGAATTATGACCTGGTCAGCACTTGGTTCCTGCCCTGTACATGAGGGGAATGATAGCACCTGTGAGGTCGGGACACCTCAAATCCCTCAAGCTCAAGGCTCCCAGACAGGCTCTGTCAGGGCAGAGACCTCGTGTGATGTGTGAGCCTCGAGTGGCAGGAGTCCTGGTGTTGGGGGCCTGGAGGCCTTTATGACATGTCTGGGAGCTCACAGCCTGTAAGCGTGGGCCAAACCCCGACCGGCAGCCCCCAGCTCTCTTCCCTCCCCGTCCACGGCTAAGCCAGGGAGTGCATTGGGATTGTCATGGCTCTTGGGGTTCCTTTCTGTAAGCAGTGGCCGCTGGTGAAGAACTTCCCTGGCGTTCCCCCCCCCCAGCAGCCTGCAGCCCCGCGGCAGGACCTGAGCAGGCTGAGTTCCCTGGGCCGGGGAAGGGCTCCAGGCAGGACTTGAGCTTGATGTCTAGGAAGTGAGCGATGCCTGGGCTCTTGCAGGCTTCGTGGCCACCACCCAGCCCTGGGTCCTCCACCGATGGCCATCTCTACCAGCTTTGGGCTAATCGGACCCCTGTGCTCTGCCTTTGTAGCCGAAGGGAGCAGACCGGAAACAAAAGACAGACCGGGAGAAGATGGAGAAGAGAACCGCCCAGGAGAAGGAGAAGTACCAGCCGTCCTATGAAACCACCATTCTCACTGAGGTGAGTGGCAGGGCTGCTGCCAGGAGCGGCCTGGCGCTGCGGGCTGGTCTCGGGGGGGAGAGGGGAGGTTCCTAGCTCGGGGGTTCCAGCTCGGGGGGTTCCTAGCTCCGGGAGTGCTGCTTTAAGAGCCCCGGTGGTGGTGGTGTGCTCTCGGGTTTGGAGCTGTGTTCCTCTGACCGGCCCCGTGGCCAGGAAGGCGTTTCAGAAACAGTTGTCTGTATTCGAGTCTTTGTGTGGGAGGAGCGGCCTGTCCTGGCTCACGTGGCCACAGGGTGTTGAAGGGTCCGTGGATTCGTCCGTTGACTTCAGTGGATGCTGGCTCGGTGCAGCCCGAGGACCGGGCCAGCTCCTGGCAGATCTGGCTCCTCCTGGAGCCCCGCTGCAGTCACCGCTGCCTGCGCTCTCTCTCTGCAGTGCTCTCCGTGGCCCGACGTGGCCTACCAGGTGAACAGCGCCCCGTCCCCAAGCTACAACGGCTCTCCAAACAGCTTTGGCCTTGGCGAAGGGTATGTGTGACACTCGCCCCCCCCCCACCCGCCCCCCCCCCGACCCTGGCGGGATGACGGGCGTGGTGATGACTGGCGTGGTCCTTTCCTGCCCTTCCTCGTCACATCGTGTCGCCTCTCCTGTGGCCTGGCCTCCGTGTGGATGTCGGGTGGCTGGCGGGTGTTGCATTCACCACGTGTTTAGCACTTGCCCAGCTCTTGGTGCTCGGACAGCTTCTCTGAATGCTGTCTGGTGGGCGGCAGCCCAGCACCCACCCTGCCCCCTCCTCCAGTGCAGGCCGGGGCGGGCCCGCTGGGCGCTGGCGCAGTGTCGGGAGGTGGCCTGCAGCCCTGTGCACATTCGCTGGCGCTGGCAGCTCGGGGGCCCCTCTTCCTGGTTTTGGGGCTTATCCCGCAGCAGAGGCCTCCCTGCTGGCCACCCAGCCCTGCTGACTCCCAGGTGACAGGAGTGCAGGGCTTGTGGGCAGCCGTCCCACCCGTCCCAGGCCACACGGCACCAGGCCCACAACCGCCTGTGGTGCCTCTGCGTGTCCTGTTCGTGGAAGTGGGGCTGGGAAAACGCCGGCGGCTTTATCAAGTGAGTGTGCAGGCTCCTTGAAGCCCGTGTTGGCAGACCGGGAACGCAGCCATGCACTAATTTGCTGGTGGGGAGCCCTCCTGAGAGGTGGTGACGGAAGGCGTGTGTATGTAGATTCAGGCGGACCTAGCTCAGATCTGCACCTTCCGGGGCACGTCCCTGTGCCCCCTCAGCCTCGGTCTCCCGCTGTGGAGGAGGAAGAGCTGCATGCAGGCCGGTGGGGTGTGTGCCAAATGCCTGGCGCTCCTCGGCCCTGAGGGGCCGCTGTGCAGGGACTGCTCAGGACCGCCTGCGGGGCCCTTTGTCCTTGTGGGGAAAGAGACGTGATGTGAAAGCAACCGCTGTGGCATCTTAAGTGTGTTGTTCAGTGACATGAAGTGAATTCGGTTGTGCCATCACCGCTGTCCAGGGGGAAGGATCATCCTGAAATACGTCTTTCTCTCAGTGTGTACCCCAGGTGCTCAGGTCTGCGCCCTTGAGTGAGCCCCTGAGGAAGGTCAGGGGTCAGGCCTCCCCAGGGGAAGAGCCACGAGAAAGTGTTCTTCGTGGATGATGCCCAACTAGGGTGCGTGTCCGCTGCCCATGATCCCCGAGGCTTCCTCTGCCCTCTCCCATCGCCACAGAGCAAAGTATTGCTGACCCTCGTCTGGCGCTCTGCCTGACACCGAGTCGCTGGACGCTGCCTGGGCCTCCGGACCCGCTGCTCCGCCTGGGCTCGGGGCTGGGAACTCCACGTGGGAGGGAATTCTGACCAAACGAACCCAGAGCCTGGGCGGAGCGGCCGCTGCTGGCCGGGAGAGTGTGGCTCCTCTGTCCACACCAGGCGTCCTCAAACTACGGCCTGTGGGCCACATGCGGGTGTTCTTGCCGTTTTGTTTTTTTACTTCAAAATAAGATATGTGCAGTGTGCATAGGAATTTGTTCATAGATTTTTTTAAACTATAGTCCGGCCCTCCAACGGTCTGAGGGACAGTGAACTGGCCCCCTGTTTAAAAAGTTTGAGGACTCCTGGTCCACACCAAAGAGTTGATTAAGGATTTGGAGGAGTTGGACGGGCTTCTGCCCTCATTCCTCGGACTCAGGTGATTCTCAAGCCTCTGAGCCCTGGCCAGTGTGGCTCAGTGATTGAGCCTTGACCCCTGCGCCGGGAGGTCACCTGTTCAATTCCTGATCAGTGCACATGCCCGGTTGTGGGCTCAATCTCTGGCAGGGGCGTGCAGGATGCAGCCGATCAATGTTTCTCTCTCATCATTGATGTTTCTCTCTCGCTCCCTCTCCTTCCCTCTCTAAAATCAATAAAACAAAAATATATTAAAAAATAAATAAAAACAGCCTCCGAGCTGAGAGGGGAGGAACAGCAGGCAGGTGAGGACCTGCACCAGCCCCCAGGCCTCGCCTCACACCTGTCGCTTCCTTTGCAGCAACAGCTCACCGACACACTCCCACCCGCTGGAGACCCTGCCCGTGGGCAGTGATGTAAGTATGTGCTGCCCTGCGTATCTTGTGCCTGGGCCCTGCCCGTCCTGGCCCCGCGGCCCCGTGGCGTCCTGGCCTCGTGGCCTGTCCCTGGGCCCTGCCTGTCCTGGCCCCGCGGCCTGTCCCTGGGCCCTGCCCGTCCTGGCCCTGCGGCCCCGTGGCGTCCTGGCCCCGCGGCCTGTCCCTGGGCCCTGGGCCGTCATGTCAAGGCCCCCCCTCTCCCGCAGCACCTGCTCCCGTCCGCCTCCATCCAGGACGCCCAGCAGTGGCTGCACCGCCACAGGTTCTCGCAGTTCTGCAGGCTCTTTGCCAGCTTCTCAGGTGAGCGGCTCTGGACATGCGGGGACCTTGGAAATGGGGACCTTGGACAGGCATAGCAAGGCCAGTTACCGTCCCGGATGTGCCTTGAGGGCCAGGGGGCTGTGGTTTGTCCTGGGGACCCAGAGCGGTGGGGCCACTCACTCACACTTGCTGACCTGGGCCAAGTGCTCTGCGTCGGGGTCCTGCCCTAGAAGCTCCCAGCCGAGTGCGGCTCTAAGGGAGGGTCACTTGGCACCTTATCAGCATCCCCGCACCTGCCGGTGGGCTGTCTGCCTGGGTTGGCCCCTGAGCCAAGCAGGCCAGTGCACATGCGACAAGCCTCCCCGGTAGCTCTCCCACCAAATGCTGCTCGTCACATAGTGCCCAGGGCCACTCCTGGAAGGTGGGGGCGAAGCCCCAGGTGAGAAGAGAAAGCTGTTCTAGCTCTTTAAAGGGTGTTTGAAGCCTTATGATGATTCTTCAGGCGGAAGCCGGAGCTAGGAGCTATGGGTGCGAGAGTAAACTGAGCGTGAGCCTTCCACCAAGCAGAGTGAGTCCAGAGGGACAGAGACAGGAGCAGAGTCAGTCCTGAGGGACAGGGACAGGGTCAGTCCGGAGGGACAGGGACAGGGTCAGTCCAGAGGGACAGGGACAGGGACAGGGTCAGGGTCAGTCCAGAGGGACAGGGACAGGGTCAGTCCGGAGGGACAGGGACAGGGACAGGGTCAGGGTCAGTCCAGAGGGACAGGGACAGGAGCAGGGTCAGTCCAGAGGGACAGGGACAGGAGCAGGGTCAGTCCGGAGGGACAGGGACAGGAGCAGGGTCAGTCCGGAGGGACAGGGACAGGGTCAGTCCGGAGGGACAGGGACAGGAGCAGGGTCAGTCCAGAGGGACAGGGACAGGGACATGGTCAGTCCGGAGGGACAGGGACAGGAGCAGGGTCAGTCCAGAGGGACAGGGACAGGAGCAGGGTCAGTCCAGAGGGACAGGGACAGGGACAGGGTCAGTCCGGAGGGACAGGGACAGGAGCAGGGTCAGTCTAGAGGGACAGGGACAGGAGCAGGGTCAGTCCAGAGGGACAGGGACAGGAGCAGGGTCAGTCCGGAGGGACAGGGACAGGAGCAGGGTCAGTCCCGAGGGACAGGGACAGGAGCAGGGTCAGTCCGGAGGGACAGGGACAGGAGCAGGGTCAGTCCCGAGGGACAGGGACAGGGTCAGTCCGGAGGGACAGGGACAGGAGCAGGGTCAGTCCAGAGGGACAGGGACAGGGACATGGTCAGTCCGGAGGGACAGGGACAGGAGCAGGGTCAGTCCAGAGGGACAGGGACAGGAGCAGGGTCAGTCCAGAGGGACAGGGACAGGGACATGGTCAGTCTGGAGGGACAGGGACAGGAGCAGGGTCAGTCCGGAGGGACAGGGACAGGAGCAGGGTCAGTCCCGAGGGACAGAGACAGGGACAGGGTCAGTCCGGAGGGACAGGGACAGGAGCAGGGTCAGTCCAGAGGGACAGGGACAGGAGCAGGGTCAGTCCAGAGAGACAGGGACAGAGGCAGGGTCAGTCCGAGGGACAGGAGCAGGGTCAGTCCGAGGAACAGGGACCAAGGAGAAGAGTGGCTCTCTAGGACCTCTGGAGCAGTGGGAGGAAAGCCCCCAGTTGTTTTCCAGCTCAGCTTTTGTCAGGATGGGGAGCGGGGCATGTGAGGAGGGCCTGACAGGGACCCTGTCCCCAGGGAGTCAGTGTGGATACATAAACCAGGCATTTCAGAATGGTGTGACCATCTGGGATGGGAAGGCTCAGAGGAGGGACCTGGCCTGGCCTGGATGGGGTGCAGGGAGGGCTGGCTGTGGTCTTGAGTAGGGTGGTCAGCATAGGCCTTACTGAGAAGGTGTCTTGAGTAAAGGCTGAAACACGGCGAGAGGGTGAGCCGCGTGGGTCCTGGGGAGGTGCTGGGGCTACCTTTCCAAGCAGAGGAAAGTGCCAAGGCTGCCAGGAGATATCTGCCTGGTGTGGCCCTGCAGCAGGGATCCGGCTGAGTGGGGCTGAGTGGACGGGGGAGAGGTGCTGAGGGCCCTGTTGGGACACTGGAAGGGGTTTCTTTTAAAATATATGTTTTTATTGATTTTAGAGAGAGAAGAAGGGAGAGGGAGAGAAAAAAACATCAATTGGCTGCCTCCCGTATGCACCCCAACCAGGGATCGAACCCACAACCTGGGTATGTGCCCTGACTGGGAATCAAACCAGCGACCTTTCGGTGCATGGGACGACGCTCAACCAGCTGAGCCACACCGGCAGGGTGGCTTTTATCTCCAGTGGAAAGGGAGCTATTGTGCCTACAGAATTGTGCCCAAAACATCATATTAACTGTAAGAAGTTAGGACTGCGGTTCCCAGAGCCAGGGCAGTGCTGGCGAGAGGGCTGTGGGGTGCTGGGCGCACTCTGCCCCGTGTGTGTGCTGGCTGCACGGTGCGTGCGGAATGGCTGCAGCCATGAGCGCGTAGTCTGCCTGCAGACGAGTGTACATGGAATCCATGTCCTGTCCCCTTAGAGGTACACATGCGTTATATGCCGAGAATACAGAGGACTGAGACGGGGGGCGCAAGCACAGCTTCTGTAAACGCCTGTCCTACTGCATTTTGTGAGCAGGTCACGTAGCTTCTGACATCTTTGGGGCTGTGACCTGATGTTGTTTGGCTCTTTGCCGCTTCTCTCTCCATGGATTGACTGGTGCCGTGAGGATGAAGCTGGCTCCCTGTCCCCTGTCCCCTGCCCTCTGCCCCGGTGCAGGGTCTGCGGGGTTTGGAGATGGAGCCTTTCTGTGTCCCACGTAACGGGCCGTCCCACTTGCCTGCCTAGGTGCTGACTTGCTGAAGATGTCTCGAGATGATCTGGTGCAGATCTGTGGCCCCGCAGATGGGATCCGGCTCTTCAACGCCATCAAAGGCAGGTGGGTGTCTGTCCAGCTGAGGGCAGGCGGGCAGGAAGCCAACACGGCCTTGGGGCAAGTGTAGGAGGAGATGTGGTGGAGGGTGAGGGGAACCACGGGCTGCACATGCAGGGGAACCAGGAGCGAAGGCTGAGGCAGCCGCTGCAGCACACTCGGCCGCAAGGCTCCTCCTGGTCTGCCGGGAGGCATGGCCTTTGGCCACAGGTCGTCAGATGCCTGCATGGTGGGGGTTCAGGCTGCCTCCTCCTGGAGGGACCATGGGCTGGGCAGGCTGCTCAGCCTGTGAGTGGTTTCCGGGAGGACTGGAGCAGGGCTGTGTCCTGGGGCGCTGCCTGCCGCAACAGCAGCGCTCTGGCACACCGTTCAGGCCAGCAGTCCTGGCCGTGCGTGGAGCGCTTGATCTGAGCCACCGCGGCTGACAAACGGAGTTTTAAGCTGTAACTAAGGAATTTAAATGCCAGTATCTACATGTGGGTAGTAGAGTGAGAGCCTGGGTTTGAACCCAGGTCTGCCCCTCGGGAGCTTAGCAACTGGGTGAAGGCCCTTGACCCCTGTTAGCCTGTTTCCTCATCAGTAGGATGGGGATGGTGGTCCTTGCTCCTGGTAGGCAGTGTGCGGATGGAACGCGTTATGCCATAATGTTCTAGAATGGCCCTGGTGAGAGTCAGCCCGAGGACGTGCTTGCTCTTGTGACCCTGCGAAATGCCTCGTTCTGGAGGTTCATGTTCTGGGCAGAGCCCCTCAGCAGGTCGGCCTGGCTGGGATTTGGCCCTAACCCCACCACGAAAGGCATTCTGCACCCCCACAGCCTTCCTTTCTCCCCGAGTCCTACCCGCGCCTGTGTCACCCTGTGTTCTGGAACAATCTGCAACAACAGAGTTTGGTCTCCCACACCTGCTATTTATTTCCTTTCTTCCTGCCAGGAATGTGAGGCCGAAGATGACCATTTATGTCTGTCAGGAGGTGGAGCAGAGCCGGGCACCCCCGCAGCAGAAGCGGGACGGTGGTGGGGACAGCGGTCTGTGTGGTGAGCTGTGAGGCCCCCCCATCAGGGCCGGTCCAGGGGATGGTGGTGGGGATAGCGGTCTGTGTGTGAGCTGTGAGCCCCCCGCCCCCAGGCTGGTTCCAGGGACGGTGGTGGGGACAGCAGTCTGTGTGTGAGCTGTGAGCCTCCCCCCAGGCTGGTTCCAGGGGACGGTGGTGGGGACAGCGGTCTGTGTGTGAGCTGTGAGCCCCCCCCCAGGCTTGTTCCAGGGGACGGTGGTGGGGACAGCGGTTTGTGTGTGAGCTGTGAGCCCCCCCCAGGCTGGTTCCAGGGGACGGTGGTGGGGACAGTGGTCTGTATGTGAGCTGTGAGGCCCCCCACTCAGGGCTGGAGCCAGGGTGGCAATAGAACAGAAGAAACACCAGGGTTCTCACTGAGAATGTGTCCCTGATCCTCTCACTTCGGTGTCTGCAGGATAAGTTTTGCTGAACTTCATCCTGGGATTGAAGTGTTTAAGGTGCAAGGCATCCCCCAGATCCCTCTGGTCCAGCTTACTTACTTCACACCCCGGAAAACGGGCCCAGCGTGTGGGTGTGTCCCCCAAGGCCTCTGAGGTTCTCGTGGTAGGACTGGGAGCTGGGCCTTCTGGCCTCTGGACGGGTGACACGTGGCTCGGTGGCTGTGGTCCCAAGAGCACGTCATCCTGTGACCCTGGCCGGAGGGCGTGGTTGCTGCCTGAGGGCTCAGGAGCGCCCGCTGAGGGGTCCCGGAGCCCCTCGGGGCACAGGACTTCTTGGGTTGGGAGTTTGAGGCAATGTGAGAGAGGACACAAGCTTTGAGGTCAGCTGTCCTTGAGTACCAGTGCTGGTCATGCCGCCTGGCGGCCCGTGTCCTTGGGCAGATACCCTGTGCGTCAGCTTCCACGTGTGTAAAAGGAACAGTGCCACGGCCCTGTGGCTTGTGAGGTTCAGGGAGATGAGCAGAGAGCTCCCCGCTGGGAACCCTGCGTGCTGAGTGCAAGCCGCCCTGGGACTCTGCTGCAGCCCCGGCAGGGAGAGTGCTGCAGCCCCTGCCTGAAGGGCTACCCACGTGGTCGCTTACCTGCTTCTCGAGCAGCGGTTGCTAATGTTTAAATGTGGGGACAGAGGCACAGGGGACTGGCCCAAGGTGACAGCGTTGTAAGCGGCAGAACCAGGATCCAAAACTTGGACCCTGGGGCTGGCTTCTGAGCCCTCAATGCGGCCTCCATACTTCTGCTGAAGGCCCCGGTAGCCCCTGCTCTCGGCCTGGTCGGCCTGCGAAGCACAGAGCCAAGTGCCATGTGCCACACATAGGAGAGGGGCCAGGTCCGCACACGGGAGAGGGTGGCCAGGTCTGCACACAGGAGAGAGGCCAGGTCTGCATACAGGAGAGAGGCCAGGTCAGCACACGGGAGAGAGGCCAGGTCAGCACACGGTAGAGGGTGGCCAGGTCCACACACGGGAGAGAGGCCAGGTCTGCACACGGGAGAGGATGGCCAGGTCAGCACACGGGAGAGAGGCCAGGTCCGCACACGGGAGACGGGCCAGATCCATACACAGGAGACGGGCCAGGTCAGCACACGGGAGAGAGGCCAGTTCCATACACGGGAGGCGGGCCAGGTCAGCACACGGGAGAGGGTGGCCAGGTCCATACACGGGAGACGGACCAGGTCCGCACACGGGAAAGAGTGGCCAGGTCTGCACACGGGAGACGAGCCAGGTCCGCACACGGGAGACGGGCCAGGTCAGCACACGGGAGAGAGGCCAGGTCCATACACAGGAGACGGGCCAGGTCAGCACACGGGAGAGAGGCCAGGTCCATACACAGGAGACGGGCCAGGTCAGCACACGGGAGAGAGGCCAGGTCCATACACGGGAGAAGGGCCAGGTCAGCACACGGGAGAGAGGCCAGGTCCGCACACGGGAGAGAGGCCAGGTCCGCACACGGGAGGGAGGCCAGGTCGGCACACAGGAGACGGGCCAGGTCCACACATGGGAGAGAGGCCAGGTCTGCACACAGGAGACGGGCCAGGTCAGCACACGGGAGAGAGGCCAGGTCCGCACACGGGAGAGAAGCCAGGTCAGCACACGGGAGACGGGCCAGGTCCACACACGGGAGAGAGGCCAGGTCCGCACACGGGAGAGAGGCCAGGTCCGCACATGGGAGAGAGGCCAGGTCCGCACACGGGAGAGAGGCCAGGTCGGCACACAGGAGGGAATGGCCAGGTCTGCACACGGGAGACGGGCCAGGTCGGCACACAGGAGGGGATGGCCAGGTCTGCACATGGGAGGGCAACCAGGTCTGCACAGGGAGAGGGGCCAGGTCCGCACACGGGAGGGCAGCTAGGTTGTAAGTGGCAGAGCCAGGATCCAAAAAATAGTCTCCCTTTTCTCCCCCCCGGCTCCCACCCCACCACAGGAGGGTGCGACCTGGTCCGCACAGGGAGAGGGCAGGTGTTTCACTCACGGTGCGTGATTTAACTGGGGGTGGCCTTGCAGGGCAGGTGCTGGCAGGACTCCCAAGGCTCCTGGAGGAGTGGGGACTGTCCTGGGTGGCAGAGTTGGGACTTGAACCAGGATCGCCTGATCCAGAGCCCCTTGTTTTTTCCCAACTTCCCCCCCCCGCACTGCCCCTGAGGAGAGCAGGGCATGGCAGGAGTTCGGGAGTGGCCGACCCTCCTCTGCTGGCTCCCAGCGCTCCTGGTGGCCGAGTTCAGCTGGGGCAGGGAAGCCAGGGGCAAACAGTGAGGACGGAAGGAGCCAGCCTGTATTCCTTCAGTTCTTCTTCGCAGCAGTCAGATTGGTATGAGAATAAAATTGGGAAAAGTGGAACAGGCTCTAAAAAATTGGAGAAAGGAGTACAATTAGAATCCTGATATTAAAAGGAACCCGAGGAGAGAGGCCTGGAGTCGGTACTGGAAGAGCATTGCGCAGGGACCACATTGCCCGACGAAACCTAATAGTGGGGCAGCCTGTTTGAGTTGTGGGAGGTGAATCTGTCACGTGGCTGGAACCTTGTGGCCTCTGCACCCACTTCAAAAGCCCACTGTGTGTATGTACATGTGTGCATGCATTTTTACACATGTATGTGTGTACATGTGTGCACATGTACACATATGCATGTGTGTGTACATGTGCACACACACCTGTACATGTGTGTGCGCATGTATATCCGTGTGCTATGTACATGTGTATGTGTGCTTTCGTGGGTGTGTGTGTACGTGTACATCTGTGTGTACCTGTGCGTGTTTTTAAAGTTGGGCCTCTGATCAGATGTGTTGGATCTGAGGGTTCCTTAGTTGAGGGAGGAGTTGGGAGCTGCTGGTTGAATCCAGTTGTTGTAGTTTGAGGAACTCGAGGCCTGAATCATTAACTCACCAGGTCTCCATGGGGCCTAGCTGGCTTGGGTTTGGTGCCACTCAAGCCTCAGGTCGCTGACTTTCTGACTGGCTGGTGGCGCTCCCAGTGCCCCTTCTCCTGCTGGGGCCACAGTGCCCACGCGCACTGCTACTGACTGTGGAGAAGGGCGAGGACGAGACCCTCTCTCTGCTGCCCAGTAGCAGTTGTCTTTAAATCTCTCGGCCACCTGACACGATCAATGACCCCTGTAGACAGCGCAAAGGAAGGAAGGGCCCAGGGCCCCCTCCTGGTCCCGCAGTGAGCATCCCGGGGAGCTTGTTTAGCTGCAGATTCTTCAGCCTTCCTTCCTTCAGCCTCCACCCCTCCGTGGATGTCAGTGGGCCTGGGGTGGATCCAGGAGTTCCGCCCTTACATGCGTCCCCCAAGAGACTGAAACAGCCAGAAAGAACCGCAGCCGGCACCTTTCACCTGTTGATTCCAGGGACGTGCCCACTGCAGCCCAGCCCCATGGACCTGTCTGGGCATGAGCACCCCCACGAGCAAGTGACTGCTTTCCTGGGTGGGGCAGGGCGGGGTGGGGTAGACGAGCTCCGTAAAAAGCAGGTGCTTGCGCTATAGAAGCACCTGTTTCTGCCTCCTCAGTGTACCATGCCATCTTCTTGGAAGAGCTGACCACCTTGGAGTTGATTGAGAAGATCGCCAACCTGTACAGCATCTCCCCACAGCACATCCACCGGGTCTACCGGCAGGGGCCCACGGGCATCCACGTGGTGGTCAGCAACGAGGTGAGCTGCTGCCTGCCCTGCCTGGTGAGCTGGAGCTTCGTGTCCCAGGGAGGAGCAGCGGACTCTGCATCCTGTGCGGTCTGGGGGTGACTTTAGCCCAAAGACGGCCAACGGGTTTCACCGGCATGCCACAGGCTGCAGCGGCCACCTGGATGCTGGGAGGGAGAGAGCTCTGGAGCCTTGACTGGGTCTGAATAGCTTTTGAGTATGCACTCCATTACCTCACCCTCGGCCAGATGCCGTGCAGGAACTGGGAGCACAGACGGCACCCCTGCCTTCAGGGTTCTTGCAGGGAAGGCGGAAGGCATCAGGAGAAGGGTGCTCAGCCAGGGCAGGTGGCAGGGCCCAGTGAAAAGTGAACTGGACGGGGGTTGGTGATGGGAAGGATGTGGCTCAGTATGGAGGACCCCTCTGCTGAATAGGGAAGGTGCCACAGCCTTCCTGGGCCGGTCACAAGCAGCCCCTGGCAGGGTCACAGGTCTGATTCCACAGGCTGAGGAGGGCTGCTCACTGGGCTTGCTGACACATCGGCGTTCCTGCGAGTTGTAGAATGGAGGCTGTTAAGCCTGTTCCGTCCTGATATTTCCTCTTAATACTAATGGTAAGGGGTGCCGGCACTATTGAGTGCTGACTGTTCCCACTGCTGTCCCAAGTGCATGTGCAGTGACTCATTTAATTATTTTTTATTTAAAAAATCTTTATTGTTGAGACTATTACAGATGTCCCCCTTTCCTCCCCTCATTGTCCCCCTCCACCCAGTTCCCACCCCATCCCAAGCCTTCACCACCCTATTGTCTGTGTCCATAGGTAATGCATATATGCATATATATTCTTTAGTTAATCTCTCCCCTCCGTCTTTCCTCTGAGATTCGTCGGTCTATTCCATGTTTCCATGCCTCTGGTTCTGTTTTATTCATTAGCTTCTTTGTTAGTTTATTTTCATTTTTAGATTCAATTGTTGATAGATATGTATTTATTGCCACTTTAATTTTCATATATTTAAAAAGAATTTTTTTTTATTGATTTCAGAGAGGAAGGGAAAGGGAGAGAGAGAGAGAAACATCAATGATGAGAGAGAATCATTGATTGGTTGCCTTCTGCACGCCCCCTCAGTGGGGATCAAACCTGCAACCTGGGCATGTGCCCTGACTGGGAATTGAACCATGACCTCCTGGTTCAGAGGTCGACACTCAACCACTGAGCCACGCCTGTTTGTTTATATTTTTTTATCTTTCTTCTCCTTCACCTTTTCCTTCTTCTTCAAGAATACCCTTCAACATTTCATGTAATCCTGGTTTGGTGGTGATGAACTCCTTTAGCTTTTTCTTATCTGTGAAGCTCTTTATGTGACCTTGGATTCTAAATGTGAGCTTTGCTGGGCAGAGTAATCTTGGTTGTAGGTCCTTGTTTTTCTCATCACTTAGAATATTTCTTGCCACTCCCTTCTGGCCTACAAAGTTTCTGTTGAGAAATCAGCTGACAGTCATATGGGCATTCCCTTGTAGATAACTGACTGCTTTTCTCTTGCTGTTTTTAAGATTCTCTTTTTCTTTAACTTTTGGCATTTTAATTATGATGTGTCTTGGTGTGGGCTTCTTTGGGTTCCTCTTGTCTGGGACTCTCTGTGCTTCCTGAACTTGTAAGTCTGTTTCTTTCACCAGGTAGGGGAAGTTTTCTGTTGTTATTTCTTCAAACAGGTTTTCAATATCTTGCTCTCTCTCTTCTCCTTCTGGCACCCCCATAATGTTAAAGTCCCAGAGGCTCCTTACACTGTCTTCATGTTTTTGGATTCTTTATTTTTTTTTTGCTCTAATTGGGTGTTTTTTACTTTCTCATATTTCAAATCGTTGATTTGATTCTCCACATTCTCTGTTCTGTTGAATCCCTGTAAGTTACTCTTTATTTCAGTCGGTGTACGCTTAATTTCTGACTGGTCCTTTTCATGTCTTTGACGTTCTCACCTACATTCTTGTAATTTTTAGTAAGTGCCTTGAAGCTCTCACTAAGATCCTTGAGTATCCTTACAACCATTCTTTTGAACTATGTCTAGTCATTTGTTTGCTTCCACTTCATTTAGTCCTTTTTCTGGAGATTTTTTTCTGTTTTTTTCATTTGTGACATGTTTCTTTGTCTCCTGTGTTTGTTTCTATGTATTGGGTAGAGCTGCTGTGTCTCCTGGAGCTGGTAGAGTGACCTTGTGGTGTAGGTGTCCTGTAGGCCCCAGGTGCTCAGCCTCCCCAGTCACCTGAGCTGGGCACTGTAGGGGTGCCCCTGTGTGGGCTGTGTACATAGTCTTGGTGTAGTTGAGCCTCGATTGCTGTTGGTGTCACTGAGAGGAATTGACCCCCAGGCCAATTGGCTGTGAGGACCAGTGGCGACTACAATGGAAGAGTTACTGTGCAGGAGATACCCCTGTGGGGCAGGACTTGCTTCAGTGGGGCTTTGGTGCTCACAGAATCTTCCCCTTGAATGTGTCACTCATGGATGTGTAGAGCTAAAATCTGGCATGGTCTGAAGCTGTCCACTTGGTGCATGGCTTTGGAGCCTCCTGGGAGGTGCAAAGTCGGTCACTGCCTGTGCCTTTCCTGGGGCCACTGGACAGGAGCTACAGATTGATCTGCAGATGGCTGCTACTTGTGTTGGGCTTGGAAGTGCCCAGGGGAGGCTAAGCTGTGAAGCAAGGCAGGCTGCTGCTAGTGCCAGGCCTGGGGCCTCTTATCAAGAGTTATGGGGCGCAGTGACATCAGCTGTTTCTTGTTTGAGAGATTTTAGGAAAGTCTAAAGCCTGAGCTAGGACAGGCTGTTCATATGAAAAAACCTGCTGCAAGCAGTTTGGGTGGGGCTGCAAATTGGGTGAGGGGAATCACCAGGGCGAAGCAAACAGTGTGAGCCACGTTGATGGAGACTCAGATATGGTGCCTGCCAGTCAGCTCTGTAACTGGGGGGTGTGGGGGTGATGGGAGGGGTGCGGGGGTGTAGGGAACGGGGAGGTCTCAGCATAGGAACAGTGACCCCTGTGAGCATCCCTGTTTGGGAGAAAGCTGCCCCCAAGTTCTTGCCCCGATACTAGACAATGCAGTTCCTTCCTCCCTGGGAATGCGTCTGAGTAAGTCTGTGTGTTGGGCCTTTAGAGGAACTGCCTGGGTCTCCAGCAGCCTCTGTGAATAACTCATAGCCCACCTGTGATGGATTATCCCATCTCACAGGTAGAAAACAGACACAGAGAGGCAAGTGCCCAGGTTGCACAGATGGTAAGGGCTGGAGCCAGGGGCGGGTTTGGGGGGATTCCTGGTAGTCCAGCTGTAGAGCCCGAGCACTGAGCCAGTAGGCTATCCAACCTCTCCTGAATTGAACCCTTTAAAAAAGTAGGCTGATGGGAGCAGGGCTGGAACCCTGATCCCCCTGCTCAGCCCCTGCAGACCCTGAGCCAGCTGTGGGAACTCTGAAAGCCTGTGTCGAGGATTTTAGGGGAAATAGCACAGGAGTGGTTGCTGGGGACATAGAGAAAACATGGCATTTGGAATTGGACTGGTGTCCCTGACCTGGAACTGGCTCCTAGTAGCTGAGCAACCTTGGGAAAATTTATTTAACCTCTTTGAGCCTCAGTTTCCACATCTGTAAAATGGGGATAATTATACCTATTGAGCAGGTAAGGATAAAATGAGAAAACTGTGTTAGGTACCAGGAGATGCTAACTAAGCAGTGGGTGTTGTTGCTGACAGTGCTAGGCACTTGTTATTCTCGGGAGCAAGTGATGGACAGATTTTTAAATTTGACAATGTATAAAATGTAAGGCTTTTAATGGTCTGTATATTTATTTCATAAATTGTAATTATCTATACTAATAAAAGAGAAACATGCAAATTAACCATCACACTCTTACGTCCACAAGTCATGCCCACCAGCCAATCAGGAGTGAGTATGCAAATCAACCCAACCAAGATGGCTGCCGGCCACAGAGCTGGAGCAAGCAGGAAGCTTGGGTTGCCCCCGGCAATGGAGGAAGCCAAGCTTCCTGCTTGCCCTGGCCAGCCCTGGCCTCCGCTCAAGGCTACAAAGTTTCAATTATAGAAGATAAATAAATCCTAGATACTTGCTTCCAGCCAGCCCTAGCCTCTGCTCAAGGAGGCACTGAAAAAAAAAAAAAAAAAAAAAAAGGAGAGGTTGGGACCTTGGGTCACCGGGGGGTGATCAGGCCAGGATGGGACGGCAGGGGCCATTGGGGATAAGCAGACCAGCAGGGGGGCAGTTGGGGATGAGCAGGCTGGCATGGGGGGCATTTGGGGGTGAGCAGGCCGGCGGTGGGGGGGCAGTTGGGGGCGAGCAGGCCGGCAGGCAGAGTGGTTAGGGGCAATCGGCAGGCAGGCAGGCAGGTGAGCGGCTGGAGCCAGCAGTACCGGATTGTGAGAGGGATGTCCGACTGCCGGTTTAGGCCCGATCCCTGTAAACTGTCAGTAGGACATCCTTCGAGGGGTCCCAGATTGGAGAGGGTGCAGGCCAGGCTGAGGAACACCCCTGTCCCCACCCCCCCCCCCCCTGCGCCTGTGCATGAATTTCGTGCACTGGTCCACTAGTTAGTAATAATCCTATACTTCAGAGCCTGTGAGGTAAGGTGAGGTGGTATTCCTTCCTTTTTATTTAAAAAGCAAGTCACAGAGTAAGCAGCCAGGCAACATGGAGCAGCAGAAGGCAGGTGTGCAAGGCCCTGGCTTCCCCCCCTTCTTCCTGGAGGAGTGTGCTTAAGTGTGATGAGGTGCAGCCAGGTAGTCCTATGCCAGTGGAGTGTGTGCCTGAGTGTGTATGTGCCTGTTTCTCAAACGCGCAGCCCACATGCAGCTGTACATCCCTCTGCACTTTGCTATTTGTGTCACGAGGTCAGAATTCTTTCCATGTCATTATGTCCAAATCTAATGCAGTTATTTTTTTTTTGCCCCATTTCACAGATAAAGAAAATGAAGCCCAGAGTCTCTGGCCTGAGAACTTAACTTTGGATTAGCCAGGAAGGTCACACTGCTGGGAGCAGTGGGTTGTTGTGGTGGCATGGAAAACTTGTTACTTTGCAATTCAGAATGAATTTCTTCTGTGAAGACAAAAGCCAAGAATGTATGGAACCCTTGCAATTTCACTGGTCCCTGAAGGAAGGTCCTTCCCCAGCTTGCCCTGTACCCCCAAGAGTAGGCAGTTAAGCAAGTGAAGCAGAGAACAGAACTCAAATGCCACCTCAGCTAAGTAGGCCATTCTTATTCCCCGAAGTCTCCCTACCTCTTAACCCCAAATCAGTTGGAAACCTCTGGTTCTTAATTGTCCGGAGCACTGCAGGCAGCCTGGCCAGCCGCCGAGCAGCCCCTGGGGTGCAAGGGCACTTAATTAAATGAGGGAGTTACTGATTAAGCCCGTGTGGGCTCTGCCTCGGGCTTTGCATGCCCAAGTGGGCGGCTGCCAAGGGACCTCGCGGGAGCAGGCCAGCAGTACAGAATAAATGTGCTTCACACATCATTAGGCCCTGCAGGGTGGGGCCGGGGTCTACAGGTGGGTGGGTTTGCAGGATTTGGGGCAGTAATCCAGACAGGCAATAAAATGTGGTTGCATTTTTTAAGTTGGAAAGGGTTTTGCTGTCGTATTGGCTAGAGTGTGAGTGTGGTGTGTATGTAGGTGTGTGTATTTTTAGAATTCTTTCCATTTATATAGTGGAATACAGCACACGTATGCCAAGAGTATATGATGCATATGTGCAATTTCAAGAATAATCGAAGTTTCAAGAATAACCTGCCCTGAGGTTAACACAACACAGTGTTACGTTAGGAGCCCCTTGGTGAGCTCGTTTCATATTCCTCTCCACCCTCCACCGCCGGACTGAATTTTGTGTTCATCATTCTCTTGTTCCTCCTCAGTGTACTGTTGAATTTTGCCTATTTAAAAATTTCATGTAAGTGGAATAGTAGCGTGTGGTGTCTGCGACTTCCTTTTTCCCACTTGATGTCTTTGAGGTGTGCTGCTGGCGGTCGCTGGCACTGTGGACAGCGTGGGGCCCATTGGGGTGTGGGTGCCACGTTGAACGTTCCTCGGTGTCTGTGTGTGCGCGCAGTTCTCCTGGGCGTCTGCCTGGAGGACAGACGTGCCAGGGTCATGTTCACAGGCCCATGGGCAGTTCTGTGAAGCACGTGTACACCGTCACACCCAGCAGTTGTGATGCCAGCTTCCGTCACTCTACATCCTGGTTATATTTTTATCATTGAAACAGCCCTATTTTACAGATAGGACATGAGACAGGAAGAAACTTGTCCAAAATCACAAGGTAGTTTATCAAAATGGGAACTCCTGAGAGGTGGCTGGTGAGGAGTCTACAATTCCCGCCACATTGTGAGATGCAGGGAGTGGCACTCTGTTCAGACAGGGGTGGGCAAAGGTAGGCTTATAGCTGTTCGTATTGTCCATGTAAGAAATGTCCGAACCTGTAAGATTTTTTTATGAGTTTATTTGAGCCACACTGACATTGACGGGAAGCAAAATCTCAACAGTTTGAGAGAACGGCCGTTTTGCATGTGATTTTATTATATTTTTTATGGTTGTTGTCTCCCTCCCTACCCCCCAGTCTTTTTTAAAAATACGCTATTTTTTTAGAGCAGTTTTAGGTTTATAGAAAAATTATGCAGAAAGTACAGAGAGTTTCCATATCCGCTCCCCCCCAACACATGCACAACTTCTTCTATCATTAGTGTGGTACATTTGTTATAATGGATGAGGCAATATTGGTATATTATCATTAACTGAAGTCCCTAGTTTACATTAGATTTCACTGTTGCTGCTGTACAGTTCTGTGGATTTTGACAAATGCATGATGTCATGTGTCCACCATTATATTCATGTACAGTCACTTCATTGCCCCCAAAAGTGCCCTGTGTTCTACCTCTTTATCCCTCTTCCCCTCTCCTCATCCCTTGAAACTCTGGCAATTACTGATAATTTTACCATCTAGATAGTTTTGCCTTTTTCAGAATGTTATATGGTTAGCATCATATAGTAAGTAGCCTTTTCAGACTGGCTTCTGACAACAATGGGCATTTAAGGTTCCTCTATGTCTTTTCATGGCCTGATAGTTCATTTCTTCTTATTATAGAACCAGAGGCCCGGTGCGTGAAATCCGTGCACTCGTGGGGGTCCCTCATCCTGGCCTGTGCCCTCTCGCAGTCCGGGAGCCCTCGGGGGATGTCTGACTGCTGTGGAGGCGGGAGAGGCTCCCACCACCGCTGTTGCGCTCTTCTGGCTGAGCGGCACTCCCCCTGTGGGAGCGCGCTGACCACCAGGGGGCAGCTCCTGTGTTGAGCATCTGCCCCCTCATGGTCAGTGTGCATCCTAGCAACTGGTTATTCCACTGGTCGATTTGCATATAAGCCTTTTGTTCTATAGGATATACTACAGTTTGTTTATACATGTACCTATCAGGACATCTTGTTTGCTTCCTGTTTTGTTTTGAAGTCTTTATTGTTGAGAGTATTACAGGTGTCCCCCCTTTTTCCCCTCAGTGCCTCCCTCCACCCAGTTTCTGCCCTGCCCCAGGCCTTCACCACCCTATTGTCTGTGCCATAGGTAATGCATATATGCATAGAACATTTTTGGTTACTCTTTTCCCATCCCCATATCCCCTTCCCTCTGAAATTCGTCAGTCTGTTCCATGTTTCCATGCCTCTGGTTCTATTTTATTCATCAGTTTATTTTGTTCATTAAGTTTCTTGTTTGTTTATTTTGATTTAGATTCAGTTGTTGATATGTATTTATTGCCACTTTATTGTTCATATTTTTTATCTCTTCTCCTTCTTCTTCCTTCTTCCTTCTTCTTTCTTCTTTGCTCTTTCTTCTTTCTTCTCTCTTCCTCTTATAAAGAGTACCCATCAACATTTCATGTAATACTGGTTTGGTGGTGATGAACTCCTTTAGTTTTTTTTATTTTTTTTATTGATATTTTACAGAGAGGAAGGGAGAGGGATAGAGAGCTAGAAACATCTATGAGAGAGAAACATCGATCAGCGGCCTCCTGCACACCCCCTACTGGGGATGTGCCTGCAACCAAGGTACATGCCCTTGACTGGAATCGGAATCGAACCTGGGACCCTTCAGTCCGCAGGCCGACGCTCTATCCACTGAGCCAAACCGGCCAGGGCTCCTTTAGCTTTTTCTTGTCTGTGAAACTCTTTATCTGACTTTAAGTTCTGAATGATAGCGTTTCTGGGTAGAGTAATCTTGGTTGTAGGGTCTTGCTGTTCGTCACTTTGAATATTTCTTGCCACTCCCTTCTGGCCTGCATAGTTACTGTTGAGAAATCAGCTGACAGTCGTATGGGTGCTCCCTTGTAGGTAACTAATTGTTTTTCTCTTGCTGCTTTTAAGATTGTCTCTATTTTTAACCTTGGCATTTTAATTATGATGTGTCTTGGTGTGGGTCTCTTTGGGTTCCTCTTGTTTGGGACTCACTGTGCTTCCTGGACTTGTAAGTCTATTTCCTTCACCAGGTAGGGGAAGTTTTCTGTCATTATTTCTTCAAATAGGTTTTCAATATCTTGCTTTATCTCTTCTTCTGGCACCCCCATTATGCTAATGTTGTTATGCTTGACGTTGTCCCAGAGGCTCCTTACACTATTTTCATATTTTTGGATTCTTTATTCTTTTTGGTCTTCCAATTGGGTGTTTTTCCTTCCTCACATTCCAAATCGTTGATTTGATTCTCAGAATTCTCTACTACTGCATCGCTGTAAATTATTCTTTATTTCAGTTAGTGTATGCTGAATTTCTGCCTGGTCCTTTTTCATGTCTTTAAAATTCTCAGTAAGTCCCTTGAAGCTCTCATTAAGGTCCTTGAACAACCTTATAACCATTGTTGTGAACTCTGTATCCAGTAGTTTGCTTGCTTCAATTTCTTTCATTTGGGACATGTTTCTTTGTTCCACATTTTGGCTGTTTCCCTGTGTTTGTTTCTATGTATTGGGCAGAGCTTCTATGTCTCCTGGAGTTGGCAGAGTGGCCTTGTGTAGTAGGTGTTCTGTAGGCCCCAGTGGCTCGACCTCCCCAGTCATCTCAGCTGGGCACTCTAGGTGTGCCCTTGTGCGGGCTGTGTACACTGTCTTGTTGTAGTTGAGCTTTGATTGCTGTTGGTGTCACTGAGAGTACTTGATCTCCCTGCCAATTGGCTGTAAGGACCAGTGGCAACTACAGTGGAAGAGCTGCTGTGCAAGAGACACCCCTGTGGAATGAGACTTGCTTCACTGGGGCTTTGGTCCGCATTGAATCTTCTCCTTGAGTGTGTCACTTGTGGATGTGTAGAGTTGTGATCTGGTATGGTCTGAAGCTGTCTACTTGGTGCATTGGCTCTGGGTCCTTCCAGAAGTTGCAACCCTAGCCACTGCCTGGGGCAGGAGCTGCAGAGAGATCTGCAGATGGCTGCCACTTGTGTTGGGCTTCGAAGTGACCAAGTGCACCTAACTGTGAAGCATGTTCTCTTATTGATGTCAGCTGCTTCTTGTTTAAGAGATTTTAGGAAAGTCTGAAGCCTGAACCTGGACAAGCCATGCATATGGAAAAGCCTCTTCAAACCGCTTCAGTGGGGCTGCAAATTGGATGGGGTGTGGTCTTAGGGCAGTGATGGGCAACATTTTGAGCTTGGTGTGTCAAACTTGGCCAAAAAACTGAGCATAACTCGGGTAGTGTGTCACTTTGAGGGAAAAACTAACTCCAAGACTCTAGTTGCAAATGTTTCATCCTCAGGAGCAGCAAATGTTTCATCCTCGGCATGCAGCCACATGTCATCAGAAATGGCTACGCGTGTCAGTGCTGACATGCGTGTCATAGGTTCACCATCACTGTCTTAGGGAATCATCAGGATGGAGGAAACAGTGTGAGCCAAGCTTATGGAAATTTTCCCTGTGAGCCAAGCTGATGGCTGTCAGTCAGCTCTGGGATAGGGGAGGTCCCAGCACAGGAACCCCCGTGAGTGCCCCTATCTGGGAGAAAGCCACCCCCAGGTTCTTGCCCCGATGCCAGACAATCCAGTTCCTTCCCTAATGTCTCACGTTCCTTTCAAGCCGCCACTCTAGTGTTGGAGCCCAGAGGGATGGAGTCTGGGTAAGCCCATGTGCCGGCCCTTTAAGAGGAACTCCTTGGCCACAATCACTCAGCCACAATCCCTGCTGATTTTTACAGCCTGAAGTTATGGGGACTGCTCTTCCCAGCTCTGAAACTCTGGGCTGGGGGGCTGGTGTGTGGCGGGGACCCCTTGCTCCTCACAGGAGGCCTCCACAGCCACGATATCTCTCCCAATTAAAAAAATGCTACAGGTGGGTGTTGGACCAGCCCTTTCTGTGCCTCTGTGCCTCCACCCCTCCTCTCAGTCTCAATGTACTTTCTTCTTTACTTCTCTAGTTGTAGGGCTGCCATTCAGCTAGCTTTCAGGCTGTTCTGAATGATGGTGTTCTGTATTTTAATTGTGATTTTGATGTGGTTGTGGGAGGTGGCGAGTGCTGGCCTTTACCTATGCTGCCATCGTGGTCCTCCTCTGCACCTTATTTTAAACATTATAGTCAAAGGAGAAGGTGTAAGGGGGTTACATGGAGTTCAATGGTGATCGATTAGGGAGGCAGGAGAAGGCAAAGCAGAGAAATCTCTGGGATTGGGTGAAAAGTAAAAGGAGTAGACACTTCTTTTACATTGGTGGGTATAAGGTAGTTAACAGTCAAAACTAATACAATAACAATGACAATGAGGGGATCTGTGGTCTCTGCTCTGGGGAGGCTGTGCTTTGAGGGCCCGGAAAAAAGGAAATTACTTTGACATTCCAAAGGCATGTTATCAGGTATGTTATCCAAGATGCAAAACTGGACAACAGATAGGCTCTGTTAAGGTGAAGACTGGCCTTTGTCAGGGAGAAATGCCAGCCTAGGGCATGATTGCCCGCCATGACCTCTTGCAGTTGGGAAGTTTTCATTTCAGACTATCCTCTGAGGTTACTTTAGGTCTCTGAGTTTGTAAGGCCTCCACACAGGCCTCCCCTCAGCTTGTCAGGTTAGCAGGTGGCTCCTTTTTCATTCACATTATGGAAAAAGACATGCAGGTTATGATTATTACAGTAGCTTTATTAACTACTAGAGGCCTGGTGCACAATTGGGGCCGGGGAGGGATGCCGGGGGCGGGCGGTGGGGGGCGGGCTCCAGGGCGTGTCCAGCCCGTCTCACTCAGTCCCGATCAGCTGGACCTCAGCAGCAAGCTAACCTACTGGTCAGAGTGCCTGCCCCCTGGTGGTCAGTGTACATCATAACGAGCAGTTGAGCGGCCTTAGCATATCATTAGCATATTTTGCTTTGATTGGTTGACTGGATGGCCAGACGACTGAACACTTAGCATATTAGGCTTTTATTATATAGGACTAGAGGCCCGATGCACGAAAATTCGTGCAAGAGTAGGCCTTCCTTCCCCCTGCCGGCCCTGCTTCATCAGGAAGGATGTCCAGAATGATGTCCAGAAGACGTCTGGTCTCATTAGCATATTACCCTTTATTATTATAGATGTGTTTCATGTACTCAAAACTGTAAACCTACTGTTTGTTGCCCACTCCAGTACTTGGCCCTCTTAGGACTCACAATCATAACCTGCTAATTACCCAGGTTTTTAAAGCACGCTATTTTTTTATCTTTTGCTACTATATACGTACAGGCTCATGTATTGTATCTGTGATAAGGACTGGAAGACCCAGTAACTGGGAAAAAGCAAAACAAAAGCGAACAAAAATGTAGTCCGGGCCCTGGGCTCCTACCCCTGGGGCTTTCCTACGTGAGCTCATGGTTGAAGGGACATGGTCTCGCTCTTGCCTTTCAGATGGTGCAGAATTTCCAGGATGAATCCTGTTTTGTCCTCAGCACCTTAAAAGGTAAAACCCCCACCAGCTGTTTTTGCTTAGTTGAAGTATGATGGCTGCACCCCCAGGGTAACATGCTGAGAGAAGGGGGCTGCCTGCGCACTGTCCCCTCTAGAGGATGTTCCGGGAACATCCTCGGGGACGGAGAAGCACGAACTCCCCGTGAAGCCTGGCCTGGCGGGAGAGGATCAGTGAGATTGGCCCCAGAGTCACTTCTGAAAAGGAAGTCCTGGCCAGACAATGTCTTCTCCACAGACTCAGTGTCAGGTGGACAGAAGATACGTTTGAGTTTTTATGAACCGCAGGCTCTAGAAAAAGTGAGCATGGGATACAGCAGCTGGGTCTGGTGGGTTGGGGACCTGGGCGGGCGGGTGTGGGGGGGGGGGGGGGTAAGAAGGGCCCTCCTGAGGAAGGAGTCTGGAACTCGTGGGCCAGGAGAAGGAAAGGCAGTGAGTGTGTGGAGTCGATCAGAGTGATGCTGCGTTGTGACGGGCCTGGGGTCATTCACCTGAGGAACAGTGTGCGCAGAGCCTCCTGGGATGTGGGTCTTTTGGTCCTTGGGCCCGGAGCTGAGGTGGGAAGGCCCGTTATCACACAGACAGGAAGGCATGTGTGGAGGTATCTGCTTTGGTCTCGCCAACATTCATGATGGGGCTTCCGTGGTGCCCTATTCCATGCCTCCCATGACTCCCCCATGCCACAGCGCCATGCCTTTCTTCCTGAAAAATGCCCAGTGTTTCCCTCTTGCAGCGGAAAGCAGTGATGGCTACCACATCATCCTGAAATGTGGCCTCTGAGCAGCACAGAGCAGCAGCTGCCTCCACCTCCCAGCCCCGTGGACCGCCTTGGATGTAGGAATTGCACCATCAGAAGCTGCAGGCTCCCTGGCCAGCTGCGGCTACAAGGGACCTTGCCAGTCTCTGGAAGCAGAAACCCACGCAGACCTCCGCATGCAGATCCCCCCTGGCTCCTCTCCCTTGCTCCTGGCCGCCAGCTTTTGAATGGTTTCTTGGTCCTTTCCCCACACCTACCTCTCTAAAGAGGCTGACAGCGTTTCAGCATCTGGTCTGAAACGCCTTACTCTCCTAGTTGGAGGCTAGTTCATGGGCTGTCTTGGTGCCAATGTGTTTGTTCCTTCAGACCTCTCCCCTGCCTCCAGACAAAGCTCTGCCCAACCTTTGCCTTCTTCTCTGGTAACTGGCTCCATGGCCAGGACTGCTGACTAGATGGGGGCGATTTGCCACCATCATCTGTCTTCGTGTTGATTTCTGTTCTCGATGACCCTGGTGAGCATCTGTCTGTCCTGTTCTTGGGTGGATTGATGGGAGTGGGGTTTATTCCGTGCCTTCTTCTTTCACTTTACCTTGTTTCTAAGGATCTGCTACTACAAAGCCCAGAGGTTGGCTCACCTGTCTGTGTAGCTGTGGTGGACACCACATCCACGTGTGGGACCTGCCACAGACCTAGGCCTGGAAGGGTGGGGAGTGGGCAGAAAGGCTATTTTTAGGCTCATTCTTATGAGTATAAAAGGGACGAGAACAAAATAACTCCTCTTGAGTTCTTTGGTGTAATTTTATTCCTCAGTAGTCATGGGTAAGGAGGACTAGGAAATGATCGTCCCATTGTGTGAGCAGATGACCTTGACTGTCACGATACCTAGACCTCTTGGGTGCCTCACCAAATCGCATTTAGAGAAGACTTGGCTGCCTGCTGCCAAACCTGCCAAGTTCCCTAAGGATATGGTGTTTTCTCTGAGGGCCTCTCACAGGAAGTGTTGATCTGTTTTCATTTGTAGGGGATGTGGTTGGAGTGTTTTCCCCGAGTTGCTGTGATTGGATCACCTTTCTTAGTGGCATAGGAGGAAATTGAGTATCAGTAACTGGTACACTAAGGAATTCCTGTTTGTCTTGCCTTAGTTTCCTGGGATCCAGTAATTAATACTGGCCCAAGGCTTCAACTCTCTGCTAATTTAGGTTCATCTTCCAAAGCATGATGAACCTATGTCCAACTGAGCAGGGTTTTACAGCTTCTAAAGTAGAGCTTTTGGGATATAGTGCTAGGGTCAGAGGTGGTCAGAACTGGGGGTAGCCTGGTTTACAGATGGGGAAACTGAAGCCCAGATAACTCCTGCCTGCTAACACACAGTGACAGGGTGATGATATACATTTATCAGAAAAACCAGGGCACTTCATGGAGTGAGTGGGATGTAGTAATAATTATGTTGGGACAGCAGGGTGGTGCTCCTACAGCGTAAAGACAAGCTCCTGGTTCCTTTTCCTTTTTGGAGGGGAAGAAGGAGCCAATAACAGCTTTATTGAGATATAATTCACTTACCATACAGTTTACCCACTTATAGTGTACAATTAAATGGTTTGACCATAATCAATTGTAGAACATTTTCATCACCCTCCCCCCCAAAGGAACTGTACCCTTTAGCAATCACTTTCCCACTTTTCTCCTACCTCCCCTGGTCCTGAGCAACCATGAGTCTACTTTTGATAGAGCTTTGCCTGTTTGGGGCATTTTATACATGGATGGAATCAGACAATATGTGGTCTTTTGTGACTAGCTTTTTCAACTTAGCATAATGCTTTTTAGGGTCATCCATATTGAACCTGTATCAGTACTTCAGTCCTTTTTATAGCTGAGTCATAGTTCATTCAATGGATAGACTACATTTTGTTTATCCATTTATCATTTGATGGACGTTTGAGTTGTTTCTACTTTTTGGCTATTATGAAAAATGCTGCTATAAACATACTTGTACGAGTTTTATGTCCACACACGTTTTTATTTTTCCTGGGAATACACATTGGAGTTGAGTTGCTGGGTGATGTAGTAACTATGTTTAGCTTTTTGAGTAACTGCTGGACTGTTTTCCAGAGCAGCTCAGCGCTTTCCCATCAGCAGTGGGCGAGGGTTCTGCTTTCTCCACACACTTGCTATCGTCTCTCTTTTTGATGAGAGCATCCTAGTGGGTGTGAACTGACCTCATTGTGGTTTTGATTTCGCTTCCCTGATGGCTAATGATGTTGAGCGTTTTTTCATGTGCTTATTGGCTGTTTGTATATCATCTTTGGAGAAATGTTTATCCTTTGCTCATTTTTAATTGGTTTATTTGTCTTTTTATTATTGAGTTATATGAGTTCTTTGCATATTCTAGATACAGGTCCTTTATCAGATACATGATTTGGAAAAATTTCCTCCCATCCTGTGGGGTTGTCTTCACTTTCTTGATGTTGTTCTTTCAATTTGATGAAATGCAAGACTACCCACTTTTTTCTTTTCTTTTAAAAAAATTGATTTTAAAGAGAGAAAAAGAGAGAGAGAGAGAAAAACATTGATTTGTTGTTCCACTTATTTATGCGTTTATTGGTTGTTTCTTGTATGTGCCCTGATCGGGGTCTGAACCTGCAGCCTTGGCATATCAGGACAACGCTCTAACAGCTGAACTATCCGGCCAGGACCTACCCATTTGTTCTTTTATTGTTTGTGCTTTGGTGTCAAATTTAAGAAACCATTGCCTAATCCAAGGTCAAGAAGATTTATGTTTATATTTTCTTCTAAAAAGTCTTATAGTTTAGCGTTCACAATGATCTTTGATTCATTTTGAACTAGTTTTTGTGCAGGTATACCTAGTTTTAGTGCATTTCACAGATGTTACATTTTTTACAAATTGAAGGCAAGACCCTCCACCAGCAAAACTCTTATGACTTGCTTTATTATGATGCCAGCTTTATTGCAGTGGTCTGGAGCCAAACCCACAGTACCTCCGAGGGATGCCTACGGACGGTGTGGGGTAGGGGTCTAACTTTGTTCTTTTGCATGTGGCTGTCCAGTTGTCCCAGCACCAGTTGTAGAAAAGACTACTAGAATTCCCGTGGATTCATTGCCATGGCACCCTTGCTAAAGGCCCGTGGTTCGCACCTGATCCTTTTTTTTTTTTTTTAAGGATACGAGATTGTCATTGAAAAGCTCACCGTTTCTCTTTCACAGCTGGCTTTTTGTTCTCTTTCTGCTGTCTCCCCCTTTACCTGTCTCAATAGCACTGGGCTATGCCACTCTCGGGCGTTTTGCAATCTTTCTTGGAGCACGTTCTAACATTACACACTGTTCCCCGGGGATGGTCAATACCTGTCTTTTTTTTTTTTTGAGGAAACTGAGTCACGTAGAAGTGGAATAACTTGCCTAAGTTTACACGGAACCAGACTAGACCTTTGGTCTTCTGACTTCCAGCCATTCAAGGCGGCGCCAGCCACT
Source organism: Ia io (assembly GCA_025583905.1). Lineage (NCBI taxonomy): Eukaryota > Metazoa > Chordata > Mammalia > Chiroptera > Vespertilionidae > Ia > Ia io. The sequence goes on along the minus strand of JAJQQW010000014.1, from coordinate 88,617,849 downwards.
GCCTAAGTGGTGTTCCTACCCAGGCCAAGCGATGGCAGGATAAATTTTAATCCTAAAAGATGGTAGGCTACTATTTTTTATTTCTTAATTCCAAAGGAAGGCCTAATAAAGATCTATTACCTTAAGTTTGCTGTTAGTAGAATCTTTCATTCTCTGAAATGCCCACTGCTGTCTGTTCTCCTAATGGTTATAGTTAAATCTTGTGGCTTACAAACAAGTAGAAAATAAGAAATACCAAAAAGAGTATACATAGTGATTTGGCATCAGACGTTTTAGCCACCTAATTCAGCAACTTGTCCCTTCCATCAGAGTCAGACGAGCTAAAGCTGTCGATTTTATTGTTTTTATTTATTAAGTAAAATGCTTGGGCACTCTCTCTCCTGTGAGCTCCGAGTCCAGCCCTGGGCCCCCTGGGTGCAGCCTCCAGGGCCCCACATGTCCCAGGCAGAGGCTCCTGCTCGGCAGGGGCAGGTTTTTTAAATTTAATTTAATTTTATTGTTTAAAGTATTACAAATAGTAGTATATATGTCTCTTTTTTTCCCCCATTGACCTTTCCTCGGCCCCTTGGGAAGAGCTGTTACTCTAGGTTTGGGACTTCACGGGGGCTGCTGAGTGTGTGTGTCACTGTGTCCAGTCCAGGTGGCTTCAGGGCCGGCCTGTCACCTAAGGTCGGAAAATCATTAACGAGTTGGTGGAAAACATGGAAAAGCCTCTTTGCTGCTGTCAGTGGAGCAGAGGGAGGAAGAACGAGTCTCCGAGGAGGTGGGAAAGCAGCTGACAAGAGGGAATGGGTAGGGTGGAGAGAGGTGGAAAGGACGGGACCACGTCAGGAGTCCTAGGCCCCAAGACCCCCCCTTCTATGAGTCTCTTTGCCTCTCTGGGTCTCTGTGTGCACCCCTTAAAATGTGGGCTCAGTCACGTGGTGACTGGAGGGGCAGTGGGCCTTTCCCGTTTTCCCTCCCTCAGAGTCGCACCATGAGCAGGTGGTGGGTGGGCGCAGCATTTTGCTGTACACGGCCACTGCTCCACTCCGGTTGCTGCTCCGCTCAGGCTGCCCCTGCTCTGCTCAGGCTGCCCCTGCTCCGCCCAGGCTGCCCCTGCTCCGCCCAGGCTGCCCCTGCTCCGCCCAGGCTGCTGCTGCTCCACTCTGCTCGGGCTGCTGCTGCTCTGCTCTGCTCAGGCTGCTGCTCTGCTCAGGCTGCTGCTCCACTTGGGCTGCTGCTCCGCTCAGGCTGTCCCTGCTCCGCTCAGGCTGCCTCTGCTCCGCTCAGGCTGCTGCTGCTCCACTCTGCCCAGGCTGCTGCTGCTCCACTCTGCCCAGGCTGCTGCTGCTCCGCTTAGGCTGCTGCTCCACTTGGGCTGCTGCTCCGCTCAGGCTGCCTCTGCTCTGCTCAGGCTGCCCCTGCTCCGCCCGCCCAGGCTGTCCCTGCTCCGCCCAGGCTGCTGCTGCTCCACTCTGCTCGGGCTGCTGCTGCTCTGCTCTGCTCAGGCTGCAGCTCCGCTCAGGCTGCTGCTCCACTTGGGCTGCTGCTCCGCTCAGGCTGTCCCTGCTCCGCTCAGGCTGCCCCTGCTCCGCTCAGGCTGCTGCTGCTCCGCTCAGGCTGCCGCTGCTCCACTCTGCTCAGGCTGCTGCTGCTCCGCTTAGGCTGCTGCTCCACTTGGGCTGCTGCTCCGCTCAGGCTGCCCCTGCTCCACTCAGGCTGCTGCTGTTCCGCTCAGGCTGCCGCTGCTCCACTCTGCTCGGGCTGCTGCTGTTCCGCTCAGGCTGCTGCTCCACTTGGGCTGCTGCTCCGCTTAGGCTGCTGCTCCACTTGGGCTGTTGCTCCGCTCAGGCTGCTGCTGCTCCACTTGGGCTGCTGCTCCGCTCAGGCTGCCCCTGCTCCGCTCAGGCTGCCCCTGCTCCACTTGGGCTGCTGCTGCTCCGCTCAGGCTGCTGCTCCGCTCAGGCTGCCGCTGCTCAGCTCGGGCTGCCCCTGTTCCGCTCGGGCTGCCACTGCTCTGAGGCTGCCAGCACCTCCACGGGAGGCGTAGGTCTCAGTCGTGCCTCTGAGAATCAGTGTGGCTTACAGGTGGGTTGGCCCCTCCAGCACGTAGAGCGGCCCGAGCAGGACAGGGTCGGCTGCTCGGCAGCTCCAGTCCAGGGGTTCTGCAGGCAGCGCATGGCTCTCCCCGCTCTTTGTGGGGCATGAGTGACCCTCGGCTTGTCTGGCTGGTTGCTGCTACTCCCTTTATATCTCAGGTGGCATTCCTGGTTTGGGCTCTCGCTGAAGCTGGTTAAGGTAAAGTTGCCCGACCTGGGGGAGTCCACACCCCAGTCCAGCTTTCCTGGGGAGGGGCAGTGCCGGGCGACAGGCCCTGACAGCAAGGCCCGGGGAGCCTGTGTCCACACGGCTGCCCGTGTCCGTTGTCCTCCCCGGTTTCCTACTCCGGGTGTGGAGAGTCAGGCACTGGCAGCTGATGCTTGTACGTCCTTTCTGATCACCTCCAGCCCCCGTCCCTTACCCGGTGCCCAGAGGGCAGGGAGGCCTTTGAGACGACCCTGGCCTGGAGATGTGGGTGTTGCCGCGATGCCCTCGGGGCAGTGAAGTGCTGGTGAGGTCACCGGGCCTCCTTCCAGGGACCTGCCAGGGGCGCCAGGGAGCGCGCCAGGCCTCTGAGAGGGAGAGGCTGCCGTGGGCCTGCGCCCAGGCCCCGTGGGTGACGGCGCCAGGAGGAGGGAGGCAGTAGCTCTGAGTGGTGGCTCTCCTGCCAGTGACTCAGGGCTGGGCCTGCCCCCACCCCCTGCCATGTGGAGACCTAGAGGGGGTGCCCCCAGGAAGCAGCTCTGAGGGTGCTTTGGCTGCTCAGTGCAGGGCTGCTGAAGGCATGAGTGGGAGGGTGGTCACTGCCTGCGGCTCGGCCTGACCATTCTGCCAGTCAGGCAGCCAAACCGGCCCCTCTCCGAAGGGGCCGTGGGAGCCCCTCTCCAAAAGGGTCCTCTCCGAAGGGGCTATGGGAGCCCCTCTCCAAAAGGGTCCTCTCCGAAAGGGCTATGGGAGCCCCTCTCCAAAAGGGTCCTCTCCGAAGGGGCCATGGGAGCCCCTCTCCAAAAGGGTCCTCTCCGAAGGGGCCGTGGGAGCCCCTCTCCGAAGGGGCCGTGGGAGCCCCTCTCCGAAGGGGCCGTGGGAGCCCCTCTCCGAAGGGGCCGTGGGACCCCCTCCTCTCCGAAGGGGCTGGGGGAGCCCCTCTCCAAAGGGGTCCTCTCCGAAGGGGCCGGGGGAGCCCCTCTCTGAAGGGGTCCTCTCCGAAGGGGCCGGGGGAGCCCCTCTCCAAAGGGGTCCTCTCCGAAGGGGCCGGGGGAGCCCCTCTCCGAAGGGGCCGTGGGAGCCCCCTCTCCGAAGGGGTCCTCTCCGAAGGGGCCGGGAGCCCCTCTCCGAAGGGGTCCTCTCCAAAGGGGCCGGGGGAGCCCCTCTCCGAAGGGGTCCTCTCCGAAGGGGCCGGGGGAGCCCCTCTCTGAAGGGGCCGTGGGAGCCCCTCTCTGAAGGGGTCCTCTCCGAAGGGGCCGTGGGAGCCCCCTCTCCGAAGGGGCCGGGGGAGCCCCTCTCCGAAGGGGCCGGGGGAGCTGTCCTCACCCTTCATCTTCAGAGCTCCGGGGCTGGGCTGCAGGGAGCCATCTGGGACCAGGAAGCCTTTTGTCATGGAAAAGCTTTCAAACCTTCATCCGAGAGGAAACAACCTAATTCACCACAGCACCCAGCATTGATCCCCGGGAGCCCACTCTTCAGGAGGTTGATCCATGGGCGCCCACTCTTCAGGAGCTGGCTGGCCTGCTGCACCCCAACCCAGTTCTCTGCCTGGGAGTGAGCTACTGGATGACATGGAGCTCTTTGCAAGCCCAATTAAGTGAAATATTATCTTGCACCCCTTCAAAAATTCCATTCTTCTCATTAGTAGACCTATATATTATACAAAGTACTCCATTATTAAATTTGAATTTCATTTAAAAAATGTGGAATTCACTTTCTTTTATGCTGACCTAATTTTTTTTGTCTTACGTAATTTTTTAGTAGTTCTTTATTGTTGTAAGTATTACATATGTCCCCCTGTATCCCCATTGACCCCCTCAGCCCACCTGCCCCCTCTGCCCCAGGCCTTCACCAACCTGTTGTCTGTGTCCATGGGCTATGCATATATTATGCTGACATAATATTGATATGCTTCTTGACCCATAAGGCTGAAAATATTAACTGTCTAATCCTTTACAGAAAAAGTTTGCTAACCACTGAGCTAGACTTTCATTACTGTCTATCCCCATTGGATTATTTTAAAGAAAATCCAGGAAATAGGACTTTTCTTAAATAATAAAAAGTACTTTGTTTTAATCTCTGAAGTGAGAGAAGCATTCAGCTGAGCGGCCTGGGGGCTCCCCTGCGTCGGGTACACTGCCGTGGCCGCGAGGCCTCGCCCTTGTGGGGTCCCAGCCTGGTGGGACATGTCCGAGCCCTTTCCCCCCTCTTCCTGCAGGCTGGCCCGTCCTGCAGGCCTGGTGCGCCTTTGCATCCGGGTCCAGGTGCCAGCCGGGGAGGGAGGGCCCTGGATGGGAAGGGAGGTTCTGTGCTGGTGTTAGCTGGTCGCCAAGCACGCTGGGTGGTGCCTCCTGACCGAGGGCTCTGGAACTTTCCTGTTCACGGAGGGTGCAGCTGACCTTCACTTCCAGCTGGCACCTTGGGGACCGTGGACCTGGCTTCCCCGGGAACCCGCGATGCCTCCTCACACGTCCTGCTGTTCTTCCTCCCACAAAGGCAACCACTGGGGGCGGCCTCCTCCTGGTGACTGAGGGGCTGCCTCCGGCCCGCCCTCCGGAAGGGGCTCATGGACCAGGCTCCCAGCTCTGCCCTTGGGGAAGCTGGAGGGAGCCAAATGCCAGCCTCGTGGGCAACTCCCATGAGCTGCTGTCCCACTCTTGGCTGGGCGGTGCCCCCGCCCTGGGGCTGGGCCAGCCTTGGACCCTCGCTTCTCCCCTCTCAGCAGCTGGCCGGACGCGTCCAGTCCTCTGTCACACCCACAGCGCAGCAGCAGCAGCAGCGGAGGCTGACGGCCTCTGTGGCTCGGGTTCTGTGCTGGGTGCTTTTGCCATCCTTTCGCTTGATCCTCCCCACAGAGCTGGAGGCCCCAGGGGAGGTTTTCCAGGGGAAGGAGATCAAGACGGAAAAGAGAGGAGCCCAGGCTCCTGCAGCTGCTGGTGGCTGCCAGGAGGAGCAGCCGGGAGTCCAGATCCCGCACCCAGAGGGCGTGCCGGTGGACAGACTCCTTGTTGGGCTGGGGCTCCTGATGGGGAGACACCTGGTGGGAAGACACCTGGTGGGGAGACACCTGGTGGGGAAACACCTGGTGGGGAAACGCCTGGTGGGAAGACTCCTGGTGGGGAGACACCTGGTGGGAAGACTCCTGGTGGGGAAACACCTGGTGGGAAGACTCCTGGTGGGGAGACACCTGGTGGGGAAACACCTGGTGGGGAGACACCTGGTGGGGAGACACCTGGTGGGAAGACTCCTGGTGGGGAGACACCTGGTGGGGAGACACCTGGTGGGAAGACTCCTGGTGGGGAGACACCTGGTGGGGAGATACCTGGTGGGGATATACCTGGTGGGGAGACACCTGGTGGGAGACGGTGGGGCTTGTTACAGGCGGCGGAGGAGATGGGGTTTTGTGTCCTTCCCTGGCCCTTCCCTGGCGGGGTAAACACTTGGTCACTGTGTTCTCTGATGTTCCTGTATTTAAAGTGATATCTTTCTTAAAATGCAACCTCCCCATTTTTTCCAGGTGGGTGACTTTCCTAAAGGTGGTGGGAGTCTCTGGGGGTGGTAGGCCCTGGGAGGGCCTGGCAGGAGTGGTGGTCGTGGAGAGAGGTGGCATCTAGGCAGGTTATCCCACGGCCGCATTGCTTTTGTGCCTGAAATGCAGCTGTGTGCGCCTGTCACTGCTCCATCGGACGGGCGGCGAGGAGCCTGAAGGAGGGGTCTGTGCTCCGTCAGAGTACAAATAAGATCATTTGTAAGAAACTGGCTCAGACCTCCTGACCTCCAGGCTTTTTATTAAAAAAAAAAAAAAAAAAAAGTAAAATACATATAGCATGACGTTTACCATCGTGACCATTTTTAGGCGTGTCAAGTACATGCACGTTGTCCAACGTCACCACCATCCATCCTCAGAACTCACCTTCCCCACCCGGAGCTCTGTCCCCGTGAAGCCCTAACGCTCCCCTCCCCCACCCCCGCCGCCGCCACTCCACTGTCTCCTGTGAGTGTGGCACTCCAGGCGCCTCACCAAGTGGAGGCATCACAGTGTTTGTCCTTCTGTGACGCCTCTTTCACTTAGCATAACGTCCTCAGGGCCATCCAGACTGATGCACATGTCAGAATGTCCTCGCTTTTTGAAGGCTGAACGATACTCCATTATCTCTATATACCACATTTTATTAATCCGCTCACCAACACTTGGGTTGCTTCTTCTCTTGGCTGCTGTGAATGATGTTGCTGTGAACGTGGTCTACAAATCTCTGTGGGGTCTCTGCCTTCTCTTGGGTGTACACCCAGAGGTGCGGTTGCTGGGTCAGACGCTAATATCAAACATTAATGCCATACACCCAGAGGTGGGGTTGTTGGGTCAGACGCTAATGCCATACACCCAGAGGTGGGGTTGTTGGGTCAGACGCTAATGCCATACACCCAGAGGTGGGGTTGTTGGGTCAGACACCCATACACCCAGAGGTGGGGTTGTTGGGTCAGACGCTAATGCCATACACCCAGAGGTGGGGTTGTTGGGTCAGATGCTAATGCCATACACCCAGAGGTGGGGTTGTTGGGTCAGACGCTAATGCCATACACCCAGAGGTGGGGTTGTTGCGTCAGATGCTAATGCCATACACCCAGAGGTGGGGTTGTTGGGTCAGATGCTAATGCCATACACCCAGAGGTGGGGTTGTTGGGTCAGATGCTAATGCCATACACCCAGAGGTGGGGTTGCTGCGTCAGATGCTAATGCCATACACCCAGAGGTGGGGTTGTTGGGTCAGATGCTAATGCCATACACCCAGAGGTGGGGTTGCTGCGTCAGATGCTAATGCTGTTCTCCGCAGCGGCTGCCCCATTTACATTCCCACCAGTGGTGCACAAGCGTTCTGGTTTCTCCACATCCTTGCCAAGACTCAGTCTGGCCGGCTATCTGTCTCTCTCCGACGGTAGCCATTCTTATGGGAGTCCTCCGGTCTGGGAAGCTTGGTCCTGGGGAGAGCCGCGTTGAACCCCGTGGTGGGCACATGTGCAGTGCCACCACCCCTGGCCCTTGTCATCCTCTAAGGCTGAGGCTGCAGTCTCACTAGCCACCCACGGCCTCCCTAACCCCCGTGTTCTCCTGGGGACAGTGGGTCTCTTGGCTCTGCTCAGGAACCTTCCTCCCAGACCGCACTTTTCCCGTGTCTGCCCCAGTGCTCCACGCCAGGCCAGTGTACGTGCTGTGCCAGGGCTCCTGTCTCCCGGCATGTTCTCCCGTCCTCACGAGCCTGGTGGATCCCCCTTCCCACAGTACTCTGGAGAAGCCCCCTCTCCGCTCAACATGCCGGTGGTCCCATGAGAAGAGCAGAGGGTGTGCACAGGGGTGAGGCGCCAGGCCTTAGGTTGGGAGGGTTTAGAGCAGGCTAACCTCCCCACCACAGTCTTCTCACCTGTCAAGTAGGAGTGCCATCTGCCTTGCAACTGTGAGGCTGCCCTGGCAGTGTGCGTGTGCAGCGGGAGTGTGCGTGTGCAGGGGTGAGCTTGGCTGGGCTCTGAGAGGGAGTGTGCGTGTGCAGGGGTGAGCTTGGCTGGGCTCTGAGAGGGAGTGTGCGTGTGCAGCGGGGAGCTTGGCTGGGCTCTGAGGGGAAGTGTGCGTGTACAGCGGTGTGCTTGGCTGGGCTCTGAGGGGAGTGTGCGTGTACAGCGGTGTGCTTGGCTGGGTTCTGAGGGGAGTGTGCGTGTGCAGCGGTGTGCTTGGCTGGGCTCTGAGGGGAGTGTGTGCGTGTGCAGGGGTGAGCTTGGCTGGGCTCTGAGAGGGAGTGTGCGTGTGCAGCAGTGAGCTTGGCTGGGCTGTGAGAGGGAGTGTGCGTGTGCAGCGGGGAGCTTGGCTGGGCTGTGAGAGGGAGTGTGCGTGTGCAGCGGGGAGCTTGGCTGGGCTCTGAGAGGGAGTGTGCGTGTGCAGCAGTGAGCTTGGCTGGGCTGTGAGAGGGAGTGTGCGTGTGCAGCGGGGAGCTTGGCTGGGCTGTGAGAGGGAGTGTGCGTGTGCAGCGGGGAGCTTGGCTGGGCTCAGAGGGGAGTGTGCGTGTGCAGCGGGGAGCTTGGCTGGGCTCAGAGGGGAGTGTGCGTGTGCAGGGGTGAGCTTGGCTGGGCTCAGAGGGGAGTGTGCGTGTGCAGCGGGGAGCTTGGCTGGGCTCAGGGGAGTGTGTGCGTGTGCAGCGGGGAGCTTGGCTGGGCTCTGAGGGGAGTGTGCGTGTGCAGCGGGGAGCTTGGCTGGGCTCTGAGAGGGGAGTGTGCGTGTGCAGTGAGCTTGGCTGGGCTGTGAGAGGGAGTGTGTGTGTGCAGTGGTGAGCTTGGCTGGGCTCTGAGGGGAGTGTGCGTTTGCAGCGGGGAGCTTGGCTGGGCTGTGAGAGGGAGTGTGCGTGTGCAGCGGGGAGCTTGGCTGGGCTCAGGGGAGTGTGCGTGTGCAGCGGTGTGCTTGGCTGGGCTCAGAGGGGAGTGTGCGTGTACAGCGGTGTGCTTGGCTGGGCTCAGAGGGGAGTGTGCGTGTGCAGCGGGGAGCTTGGCTGGGCTCAGAGGGGAGTGTGCGTGTGCAGGGGTGAGCTTGGCTGGGCTCAGAGGGGAGTGTGCGTGTGCAGCGGGGAGCTTGGCTGGGCTCAGGGGAGTGTGTGCGTGTGCAGCGGGGAGCTTGGCTGGGCTCTGAGGGGAGTGTGCGTGTGCAGCGGGGAGCTTGGCTGGGCTCTGAGAGGGGAGTGTGCGTGTGCAGTGAGCTTGGCTGGGCTGTGAGAGGGAGTGTGTGTGTGCAGTGGTGAGCTTGGCTGGGCTCTGAGGGGAGTGTGCGTTTGCAGCGGGGAGCTTGGCTGGGCTGTGAGAGGGAGTGTGCGTGTGCAGCGGGGAGCTTGGCTGGGCTCAGGGGAGTGTGCGTGTGCAGCGGTGTGCTTGGCTGGGCTCAGAGGGGAGTGTGCGTGTACAGCGGTGTGCTTGGCTGGGCTCTGAGCTGGGAGATAGCTCAGTGTTTTCCAGGATCCAAAAGAAAGGGACACAGGGTTGAGGGCGGGGGGTGAGGGGGCGGAGTAGATAGCGGGATGTTGGGTCAGATAACACAATGAGTCTGTGTTCACTGTTAAACACATGTTAACAAGAGTTTCACAGAACTGTGCTTCAACGACTCCATCTCGTGTGTCCTTTAGAGATGCAGGCCCTGTCCTGCCAAGCTGACTTATTGGCCCAGCGGCAAGGGTGCCCTGCAGTTTGACCACACTGACACAGCGAGGGGGGTTGCATTTGCCCTCTAAGGGCAGTGGAGGCCCTTAAGCTAAGAAGGGACAAAAGGGAGCTGGTTGAGGCCGCTGAGCCGTTAGGGGCTGGAGCCGGGAGCCGCGCTGCCTCTACCCGCCTTTCGCTGGGGCTTGGCTGCTGGCTGCCCCCCACCTGTGTGGCCTCTGCCCAGAAGGGAACTCTCAGCCCGAAGGTGCACCCAGAAGCGCGCAGGGCCCGGTGGGCAGGCCCCCAGCAGGACCTGCACAGCTGCTCCTTCCGTCAGTCCGCAGGAGGGCTGCCCCGCGGTGAGCCACTGAGGCAGGAGCGGCCACAGTGCAAGGTAAGGTGGGCATGACGCTTTGGGCAGGAATTCCACATGATGCCCCAGTCAGGCAGCAGGGGTGGGGTGGCCCTCAAACTGCATCCGGACCTCCTCAAGGGCTTGCTCAAGAGTTTCTGACTCAGTAGGTCTGAGCTGGAGACTGAGAATTTGTATTTCTAGAAAGTTCCAGCTGGTGCTGATGCCGCTGGTGTAGGGACCGCACTTGGAGAACCCTGGGCTAGAAGGCGACTGCGCCTTGTTCCAAACTCAGCTTCCATTCTGGGGCCTGGCCCAGGCACTTCCCTTCCCTGTGCCTCACCCACGGGGCTGCCATGCATGCCTGCTCCGGGATGCTATACACTCACAGGGGGTAGCGTGGCCCTGCGGGCAGCAAGCCAGGGCCGACAGGTCGGCGCCCGGTGTGTGGGTCACGCGAGGGGTAGCCTCGTAGCCCTGCCGAGAGCCGCTGTCCAGGCCTCGCCGCCCTGAGGAGCGGGGCCACAGCTGTGGGACCCTCCCATCCTCCTTTAGGGGAAGCTGCTCTCAGTGGAACCTGTTTACGGGCCCCTGGGGAGGCCGAGGGGCTTCCTAGGAGCAGGCGTGGGGGCCACAGCTGTCCGCCCTCACTGCCAGCCCAGCAGCCCCGCTCGGCACTCCTCCCAAGTCCTGGCAAGTCCGCTGCAGCGGCTCCCAGGGACTGGGACAGTCCGCGTGGAAGTCTCCAGTGGGGGGCGGGGGGCTGTCTGGCCTCGTCCTGCAGGCTGGGAAGATGACAGACAGGACGGCCCCTGGGAGCTAACTCACAAGGACCCAACCTCTGCAGCCACAGGAATCAGCTGAGGGCCCGCAATCGGGAGGGAGGAGAGGTGTGCGGGCTGCGCAGCGACTGGAGAACTGGTTCGGTGTCCTTCCCTGGCAGAGCGGTGTGCACTCCCCAAGGCCTGCACGCCCCCCTTGCTTTGGGAAACAGATGCTGGGGCTCCCGTGCTCAGGCACAGATGGGCACAGGCACCGAGACTCCGTTTCGAGAGGGTTATTGGGTCTGCCAGGGGCAGCACCAGGACCAGACAGCCCCAGCCCAAGCCCCCAGGTGAATACAATGTCCAAGGAAGGCTGTGCCCTCCCTCAGCACCCCCTGCCCGCCCCCGCCAGGCTGGGAGGCGCTTCATAGCTCTGCTGGGTTGACCATTAACCTGCCTTGATCAGGCCATCAATATTTAAACTCAATTACAAGGGAAAGGAGTTATCTGGAGAGAGGTTATTGGGCAAGAGGAGCTATTGGAATGCCTGATACTCTGAAAGGCGGAGGTGGAGTGGGAGAAGGGGCTGGCCCAACACGTCAGAGTGGAGAGGAGAGCAGAAACCAGCCAACTTCCTTCCTTCCTTCCTTCCTTCCTTCCTTCCTTCCTTCCTTCCTTCCTTCCTTCCTTCCTTCCTTCCTTCCTTCCTTCCTTCCCTCCCTCCCTCCCTCCCTCCCTCCCTCCCTCCCTTTCTCCCTCTCTCCTCTCTTTGTGGACCCAGCTCTTTCTTGCCTCCAGCAAGTCACAGAGCCTGTCAGCCCTGCTCTTCCTCTGAGCTCCCTGGCACCTGTGTGTAAGCTGAACTGTCTGTCTGTCTGTCTGCCTCTCGAACTGGGCAGAGCTCCTGGAGAATGGAGGTTGGTCCGTCTCATCGCTGGCACTCTGAGTCCAGCCCACGGCCTGGCCAGGAGAAGCTCCCAGGAGTGTTTGTTGAGTGAATAAGCGATAGCAACGTGGTGGTTAGCAAATGAGGGGCTGGGAGCCGAAGGCCCTAAGGAAAGAACCCATTTGGGTGGGACCCAGCTGGTGCGCCTTAATGGGTGAGTTTATTAGCTTCCAGCACCAAGGACGGCTACAGGGGACGGGTGAATCCGAATTCGCACGGAGCGATGTGCCAAGGTCTTAGGCTTCCGAAGAGGCCCAGAGGGTTTTGTTTGAACTCTTACCTGCCTGAAAGCAGAGCCTCCCCCGGAACTCAGTCATAAAGGCTCAGCCCTGGGGCTTCGCCACCAGGGGGATTGACGGCTGTCACCAGAGCCGAGAAGGGACATCGGGACAAGAAGTCACCGAACAGGCCTTGTCACAAAACGCATCTCTGTCTGCTCCCCGAGGGGCTGCTGGTCTCTCCTCGGCATCCTGTTTCCCAGGCTGCCCTTCTCCCCTCACTCCCCATTACGATGGCACACGCTGTTAAGTCCCAACTCCTAACCACCTCCCGGAGCCACGCTGCTCTGTGAACTTGCGCATACGTAGGTGACTAAGACCTGTCTTTTCTCCTGCGGGTCTTGCTGTCGGGTTAGTTCTCTGGCCCTTGGAAGTGAGCACAGTTGGAGGGAGACGTTTGCATCCCTGCCGTTCACGGTCTCGCCCAGGGCGTGAAGCGCCGTGGAAGCAGGCGTTGGTCTCCACGTTCCCACGCGGCGGCGGCGGCGAGGCTCAGGGGCGGGGTGGCCTATTCCAGGACACACAGCTGGCCGTGGGGCAGAGCTGGGCATCTGCCCTGGGTCTGTCAGCTCCCGGACGCCAGGGACCACGCCCTGAGGCTCCGAGGCGGGGGGGGGGGGGCAGGGCAAATGCATCCTGGGTAAGTGGCTGGAGCTGGGCAGGTTGTGGGAGTCCCTCCTCCGGTCGGTCACAGCCTCAGGGCGGGGTGCCTTTGGGACAAGCTGAGCTCCATGACCTGCCCCTCCCTGTGTCAGTCCGTCCCAACTGTGCCCGCGGGGGGGAGGGGGGGCTGTGAAAGGGGTGGGCCAGGACCACCTCCTCTGCCCAGCGCCACCGAGTCCCCACCTGCCATTTGCCTCCCGGGAGAGCAGAAGTGGTGGCGGGGACAGGGGGCAGCCAGGGGCTGGCTGGGTAAGTCTTCATTTCGGAGCCCAGCCCCGGGCTCCCCAGACCCACTCGTGGTGACTGGTGGGCATCGTCCCCACAGCTGCAGGTGTCCCTGTGCTGCCCTCGGGGATGTGTGCCGGGACAGGAAGCACCGGGTCCCCACAGGTGCAGCTCTTCCTCCGGCCCCTTCTCCAGAGGCGCCTCGGCACCCCTGGCCGTGGTCTCCGGCAGCCCCGCCCAAGTCAGTTAGAACGGGGAAGTAAGATTGCTGTTTAACTCGGTACGGAACGAGGCTGTAAGCCCCCAAAGGTGCCCCCCATTTTCCTTCTCACTAGCGGTCCCGAGGGCCTGGCAGAGCCAGCTGTGCCAAGGCATCGTTTGGGTGCCACTTTTTTTATTGTTGTGGTGACTTAAGAGTTTGTCACCACAACAAACTCTTGGTCTGAAATTAAAACTTTTTAAATTAAAAAGCAGTTTATCGTGGGTAGTCACCTCCTAGGCCGGTATCTCCCCTGACAAGGTCAATCTTTACCTTAACTGAGCCTATTACTGTCTTTTTGCACCTACAATAACATATCCTTGGAATGTCAGGGTAACTTGTAACTTCCCTTTTTTCCAGACCCCTCAGGGCACAACCAAATGCCCCGGGCGCCAGGACAGAGACCCCAAATTCCCTCATTGTTATTGTTCTCATGTCCATTGTTGACTGGTAACTATCCTGCACCCACCTATGCAGAAGAAGTGTGTGTCCATCATTTCACTTTTTATCCAATCCCAGAGGTGTCCCCACTTTGCTTTCTCCGCCTCTCTAACCTATCAGCAATGGATTTCATGGAACCCGCCTACCTCTCCCCCTTTGATTGTAATGTATAAAAATAGGTAAAAAACTGCCATTCTCTGGAGCATTATCCCAATCTGTTGACATTCTGCTTCCTGGCAATTGTCGACAATTTGGCTCAAATAAACTCACAAAAATTCTTTACAGGTTTGAATGTTTTTATGTTAACAATACATTCACAGAGGATAAAGAAAAGTCACAGGATAATGGAAAGAAGGAAACATATTTTCACAGAGAATGGAGGAATGTTGCAAGATAAGGGGAGAGAAAGAAGGGGTACCACTTTGGCCTTTGAAACTCATACTATGTAACAAAATAACCAATGAGGAAAGCACAGGGGTCCTAGATTAATGAAAGGTCCAATTAGAACGGGTCAGGTTCAAACAAGGAGCTGCAGCATATATAAACCGGAGACAAAGGGACACGAGGCAGGACTTTTTAAATTTTTCCCATTAGAGAGAGCTAGCAAGCAGGCTTTCTCATTTGGGGGCCCTTCTCCAGGGGGTCCCCTTTGGGGACACCTTTGCCCAGATCGACTTTGTATATGCTTCCAATGAACTTCTACATTTTTATTAAAGAAACGTTAGTTCACGAATTTACTCTTCATCTTCGTCAGATAAGAACCCACGAGAAGAAGTCTTTACCCCGAACCCACGTTTCAGTTGGGAAATGCAGTAGGCCCAGCATTTGCTGGCACCATGGCATTTACTAACTAAAATTTAAAAACCCACCAGGTGAATGGAAAAAGAAATGGCCAGCCTACATGTTGCCAGCCTGGGCCGGGCTCCGTCTGGAGTCCGCAGACACCAGTGCTCCGGACAGCCCTGCCCAAGCCCGTCATAACCCTGTTTTAGGACGCAGGAGGCGGAAGCCAGGAGGGGTGCATCAACTTGCCCAAGACAGGATTTGAACCTGGCTGTTCCGCTCAGGTCTGTGCACTAAATCACACCTCAAACCTCTCTTAATAGAGACACAAAGTAAAAAGAAAAAGGGGGGAGGTCAGAAGTGGGCTAATCTTAGGGCCCCTCAGGGGGACCCCCAATGTAGGTAGTGGGGAGACACCAGAGTTAAGAGAATGACTGTAGCCCCCTCCTCCAGACCCCTCCAATGGCTGCCATGTGCCTCTCGCACCCGAATGTGCACCGGTGCCTTTAAGAAAAAAAGGACATTGTTGTTGGAAAGACAAGATCAGCCACAGGTTCCCAATGCCCCCAAATGGGGGTGTTTGTGTACAAAACAAAGGCAGGGCCTGGGTGGCAGGCTGGGCAGGGCCCACAGGGCCCACTGTGAGGACTGGGCTTGTTTCATTCAGTTCGGGATGTCTCTGGCCCTGAAGGTGGGGGAGGAGCGGTGGGCGGGGCACTGCTCTAGTGTGACCTGGCAGGGGCACGGGGCCAGGCTCCAGCCAGAGCCCCTGTAACACAGTCCTGGAGCCGACACTGCAAGGACCCCGGGCATCGCCCGGCCAGGCGTCTTCACACCCGTCCCCAAAACTCTTGGTTAAAGGGAGCAACACGCCCTGCTGGTTTGGCTCAGTGGACAGAGCGTCAGCCTGCGGTCTGAAGGGTCCCAGGTTTGATTCCGGTCAAGGGCACATGCCCAAGTTTCGGGCTTGATCCCTAGTGTGGGGCATGCAGGAGGCAGCCAATCAATGATTCTCTCTCAGCATTGATGTTTCTCTCTCTCTCTCCCTCTCCCTTCCTCTCTGAAATCAATAAAGATAGATATTAAAAATAAATAAATAAATAAATAAATAAATAAATAAATAAATAAATAAATACAGGGAGCAACACGTGGCAATGCACCGAGCCAGGGGTCCCGCTGAGGGACCGAATGGGGTGGGAGGTGCCCACGAACGTTTGAGAGGACTCCAAGGACACCCAGGACTGTGGGGGCGGGGGGCAGGGTGCAGGGCGTGATAACGCTGAGCTCCTCTCAATACTTTTGCTGGGGAAACTGAGGCCCCCAGAAAAGAAGCAACTTGGGAGACCCTTGTGACTGGGGCCCATTCAGGCCGAGAGGAACCTGGTGCCCACGTCCTCAGCAAGGCTCTGCCTCAAGCCCAGGCCCTTCCCTCACCGGCATCGTGGGGACCGCGCCTGGAGGGGCTACTGAAGTGCTGCACTGGCCCGGGGTGGAGGTGGGCGCTGGACCAGGGTGGCTGCCTTCCAGAATCAGGGGTGCTGAAAGGAGCTGGGGGGCGGCAGGGACAGTGGATCTGGCCATTGGCCATCACAGGGGCCCCTAGGTGATGGGTGCTCCTGCCCAGGGGATGGCGGCTGACACACGTGGATATGGCTGTCTGCTCCCCTCCCCCACTCCCCTCTCCCAGCCCCATTGAGGGGTGACAGGACGGTTGGGATTGGGAGAGTCTGTGCTGCAACATTGGTCACCCCACTCTCTGAGGCACACACTGTGGGCCAGGCTGAGGCTCGGTGGACATGGGTCACCCCACTCACACTGTGGGCCAGGCTGAGGCTCAGTGGACATGGGTCACCCCACTCACACTGTGGGCCAGGCTGAGGCTCGGTGGACATGGGTCACCCCACTCACACTGTGGGCCAGGCTGAGGCTCAGTGGACATGGGTCACCCCAGTCATACTGTGGGCCAGGCTGAGGCTCAGTGGACATGGGTCACCCCACTCACTGAGGCACACACCCTGTGGGCCAGGCTGAGGCTCAGTGGACATGGGTCACCCCACTCACTGAGGCACACACCCTGTGGGCCAGGCTGAGGCTCGGTGGGCATGGCCACTGAACCCCGCATTCTCTTCGTTCCCCAAGGAAAAACTTCAGGCTTGAGAATGCTGACTCGCTTGTGTGAAGATGCTGGCTCTGGCTCCACCCGAAATTGTGGGCGGACACCCTGAATGCGCGCTTTCTGGCTACACAGCCAGCTCCCAACTTCCCCACCGCCTCCCCCATCGGGGACCGCCTGCGCTCCAGGCCGTGGCCTGATTAGCTGTGTGCTGACCAGTGAGCGATGGGGTAGAAACACTGCCCCAGAGGTTAGTGTTCACCGTCTGGGGCCTGTGTTGCTTGTCTCCGGTTTAAGGAAAGTTATCCAAGACCTCTTCTCCAGCCCATCCCCTTTGGGGTCCAAGAGGGACATTTAGGGACCGAGTGTGAATGTCATTCCCCTAAGTCAGGGACATCTTCATCCATGGGCAAAACTGAGGAGTTAGAAGCAGCGAGGCAGCTAGGGACAGGACTGGGGTGGGGATATAAAAGGGAAATGCAGCTAACCGTGCAGGCGTGAGCAGGACCAGTCCACCAGCCACACGCTGCCCCATGTAAAACCGCAAGAACCAAGGGCCCTGATCTCAGGCTGGACACACAGGGAGGGGGAAATGAGCGGGAACCCTGAAGTTTTACGTATGGATGTTGCTAGGGCCAAATTTTTCCAACCAACCGATGGGAAGTTAGCAGGGCACACGTTAACCCCTAGACAAAGAAGCTTCCGTGGCTACCCACCTGGGTCCCCGCCCTGCAGCAGGGGGCTTTTCTATAATAAAACTTTGCTTTCACTCATCTCGTTTGTCCATGAACTCTTTCTTCGATTTTGAGAGACAACAAACTTGGACCTGAACAGAAAATTGGTATCATCTTTGGAGATTCCACCGATATTCTAGCGAGATTCTACAGAACAGTAAATGAAATGGACATTTTGCTTTGCTCTTTCACTTTATGCTGGAGGCCTAATACCGGGACCCTGTCTGCCAGTTAAAAGCGACCAGCTCTGAACTGCTGGACTTAAGACGTAAGGGATGGGTTTCCAGAGAAATGACCAGTCTAATCACTCCTCATCCAGGAGAATGTTGGTCCAGTTGTGAACCCGTTTTCCTCTTCCTCTGTCTACGATCATCTTGCCTGAAACGGGGAGGCGGTGGAGTCTGCGTTCCCTGGATCCGGACCGGCTCAGCTGATCCGGTGACTTTGGGGCCCCCCTCCTGCAGGTGTCCTCTCCTCTGGCCCACCTCCTGGGCCCCAACCCCATTAGACCCTGAAGAAAAAGCACCTGATCTGTTTAACTCAGGTTTGGCCACAATGCAAGCTTGCAGATGGAGAGACATGGCCCCTGAGGGAAGTACTAATTATAATACCATCTTATAATTAGGTCTTTTTCGTAGAGGGAAGGAAAGTGGTCGGAAGTTCCTTTCTTCGTTTTAAGAGACGATCAGAAACTATGTCAACAAGGCAGACTTGACTCCTCACTTTTGGGAGCTTGAACGAAGGGGGGCCTCTGAGGCGCACCCCTTCATAGAGAAGGAGCAGATCTAAGTTCTCCACAGGCTCCTCTGAGCCTTCTAGTCCTCTTAGTCCCAGACCCCCACCGTGGGAAGCCACCGCAGAGGCAAGCAAGGCAGGAGTAGATTGGGCCCCTGCTCCCCTCTATCCGCTCCAGGTCACGGCAGGAGGTAAATTTGGACCCACTCGGGCCCAGGTCCCATTCTCCCTACAATATCTAACGCAAATCAAGAGAGACCTGGGGAAGTTTTCCGATCTTGGTAAGTACAGAGACATCTTTCAGGGGTTGACACAAACCTTCGATCTGTCCCGGAAGGACGTGGTGCCCTTCTGAGGCCAGACCCTCTTGGGGTCAGAAAAGCGAACAGTTCTAGAGGCTGCCCAGCAGTTGGGAGAGGAGTGTTTCATAACCAGTGCCCGCGGGCCGATGGTCCTGAAAGTGCGCGTTTCCAGGCTGTCCCTCTAGGAGACCCTCAGTGGGATCCCGATGCCCCTGG
The DNA here is from genome assembly GCA_025583905.1 of Ia io. Taxonomy (NCBI): domain Eukaryota; kingdom Metazoa; phylum Chordata; class Mammalia; order Chiroptera; family Vespertilionidae; genus Ia; species Ia io. Next base: position 88,599,582 of record JAJQQW010000014.1, on the reverse strand, counting down.
GAGACTGGCAGAGGGAGCATTTCCAAACCTGTGTCGTCCAGGGACTGAGAAGGAGCTGCCCCGAACCCTGAACTATTCTACACCATCATCTATAACCCAGGGGAAGGACCAAAATCCCTCGGCTTCATGGGCAGGTGCAGGGAGCATCGATGAAACGACCTCCATGTCCCAGGTTCCTGTGAGGCCATTCTGAAGGACAAATGTGTGACTCAGTGAGCACCAGACTTTAGGAGGAAGCTACAAAGATTGGCAATTGGCCCCCAAAGCACCTTAGATAACCTCCTAACAGCAGCCACTTCATTCTCTTACCATAGGGACCAGGAGGCCGAGGAGAGGAAGCTCAGGGAAGGAGAAGGCCGTGGCTCTGGCTGCGGCACTTCAAGGGCAAGTGCCATGACTCAGGGACCCCAGGGACGTGGAGTCCCCACTGCTGCTTGCTACAGCTGTGGTCAACCGGGGCGCATCTGAAGGGATTGCCCACGAGGAAAGAGGAAGCCACCTGGCCCTCTCCTGTCTGCAAGGGGACAACAGGGAGTTGGACTGTCCAAAAGGGCCCAGGCCCCCACGGCTGATCCAGCATCTGAGATGGTCCAGCAGCAGGACTGATGGGCCCTGAGGCCTTCCTACCCCGCTCCCACACAGACTGTCATCTCCACCCAGGTGCCCCGGGTAACCCTGACTGTCGAGGACAACGCAGTTAGTTTCCTCCTTGACACGGGAACCACCTTCTCCATCCTCTCCTCCAACCCAGCCGCCTCTCCTCCCATAGAGTGACCAGAGGCGCATCTGGGAAGCCCGTCACTAGGCATTGTCACAGCCTTTCAGTTGCGATTGGGACAACGCACTTTTCTCTTTCTCATCATGCCAGAAAGCCTGACTCTACTAGGGCGCGACATCTTGGCCCACTTGGGCACTGCCATCTGTGTGGTGCCGAAACGAGCTCTCTGCCTCCCCCTGGTGGAGACCAAGATTGATGCAGAGGTATGGGCCACCCAAGGGAAAGTTGGCAGGGCGGTTGGGTCGGCCAGCTCCGATGCACCTCAGGGATTCAGCCTCCTTCCCACATCAGAAACAGTCCCCCACCCTTGTAACTCCACTAAGGGTTTAACGAGGTCTGGTAACATTCTCTCCAAGATCTTTAGAAACGTCATCTGTATGGTAAATCCTAACCACCTGGCTCGAGGTTCCGCAGTGTGTGACGGGCCCATTGTACATATTCCCCCCTGACCTACTTACCAGATGTGCCAGGTGAGCGTCCCTGTGGGCACTGGGTTCTAGTTCTCTGCGGAAGCTGCTTTATCTTGTTCTTCCGAGAGAATGGAGAGGGCTATGCACAATAGTAGCTGCTGTCCCGTCTGTGACATTCCACAGTAGCTCAGAGATGGCTTCATCAGGCAACTTCTCCAATTTGGGATCTTTTCTTGAACAGCCATTAACAACCCATCCAAGGAAAGAGAGAAGCATAGTAGCTCCGTCTGGCCTCACCCAGGGTTGGAGGAGTGGGACTGGGGAGGATGTGCCGTGACAACGCCATGCTCCAGAGGCAGGGTATCGGTCATCCCATCCCACGAGGTCTCTGGTTTGCTGGAATCCCCTGCTGGAGAGGTCTATTCCTAACCTCACCATCGGAGTCCACCGTTCTGGAAGGCCATGCACGGTGGGGGCGATTGAGGCTCAGCAAGAATCACTAAACTCTCTGGCGTCCATGGTCCTTCAGAATCGACGGGCCCCAGACAGTCTGACAGCAGAGGTAGGAGGGGCATGTGCCCTGAACAAGGAAACCTGCTCCATGTGGATTAGCACATCCTCACAAGTAGAGGAAAACCTTAATATTATAAAAAAGAACATCACACTCAGCGACCACCCGGAAGCACGGGCAGGACAGGGCCCAGCTGGCTGCTGTCATTCTTATCTCAGTTCAAGAACTCCTTGTGGTCAGGGCTCTACCCTTTTGTCCCCACTCCTTATTCTTATGCTTCTACTGCCTTTCGGACCTTGCCTTTTGAATTTACTCCTACGTTTTGTTTCCACCAGGAAGAGGCAATCAAACTACAAATGGTCATGGAAATAGAACCCCGAATGGCAGCTCCCACCTTCCAGGCCCCCAGATCGCCCACCGATAGAGCCCTAACGATTGTTGCCATCAACGACAACCCTTACCAGCTGGAAGTAGTCAGAGTGGGTCATGGTCCCTTTTCCCCAACAGCAGTTAGGGACTCCTAATTGGAGGGGGATGAGGAGTTAGAAGCAGCTAAGGCAGTCAGGGACGGGACTGGGGAGCGGGGAGAGAAATATAAAAAGGAAATGCAGCTGAACCCTGCGGGCGTGGGCAAGACCAGTTCATCAGCCACACCTGTCCCATGTAAAACCCGAGAACAAAAGGCTCTGGTCACAGGCTGGACACACAGAGGGGAGGGGAAGGGGGGAAATGAGTGGGAACCCTGAAGTTTAAAATGTATGGCTGTTGCTAGGGCCAAATTTTTCTAACCAACCAATGGGAAGTTAGCAGGACACATGTTAACCCCTAGACAAAGAGGCTTCTGCGGCAACCTGCCTGTGTCCCTTCCCTGCAGCAGAGGGCTTTTCTGTAATAAAAGTTTGCTTTCTCTCATCTCTCTGTCCATGAACTCATTCTTGATTTTGAGAGACAACAAACTTGAACCTGAACAGAAAATTGGTATCAAAATTACAAACAGACTCAACAATACACTTATGGAGCATTCATGTGTAAACGAATATGTTCAATTTCATTTTACTTACTTATTTTATGCCACTGTCCTCTGTATTTTAAAATTGATCTCCACTTGGTCAGGACTGTCAACACTTTGATGTCAAAGGGGCATCATGGCCAGGACAGCCTGGGAAGCAGGGCTGGGCAGGGGGTGGAGATGCAGCCATCCCAGGGGCCTGGCACCTGGATCAGGAGGGGCCTTGGCCTTGGCAGCATGACCTGGTGGGCTAGGGCAGCTCCTGGAGAAAGCCTGAGGGTGACTCAGGGTTCTGCCCCACACCCGCCAGCCAGCTTGGCCCACCACCCCTGGTGTGCCAGCCTTGTCTGCCTTTTTTTCTGATGCTGGGCATTTGCTTACTGAGAGACGCCTTCCCTAATCCTGCTGGGATGGTCTGAGATGGCAGAACTTACGTTTTCAGTGGATGCCCTTGTACTCTGAATAGAAAACCCAGGGGCAAAGGCAAAACCCGGGGGCCCCGGAGGCTCCTGCTGGTCCAGCACGTGGGATGTCAGCTGGGGTTCAGGGCTCCCCCAGGACAGCAGGCCTCTCCCTTCCCGTACCCTCCCAGCCCAGCAAAGGGATGTCCTCTGAGCGAGGTGTTGTGCGGGGCTCCCTCGATGCCGGGGCTTTCAGGCTAGAGGAGAACAGGCACCCCTCGCTTTGTAAGTGACCTGAACAGTAGCAGCAGGTGGGGGGTGGGAGCAGCCTAGAGGAAGTGATGTCTGGCATGGACCTGCGTTTACCAAACTTTCACAATTTTCCAGCATCCCCCAGGTCACGTCAGTTCACCATTTGGCGAGGAGAACATGAAGGCTTGGAGAACATGCGTGCTGTTCAGACTACACGGTCAGTGGTGGGGCCTGGATTCAAACTCAGCCTGGACATCTGCAGTTGGGTGGCACGTTCCAGGGCCAGGCCAATACCTGGGAGACCTCGGGTGTGTCCTGATGTTCTCGGTCAGGTGTGGAGAGGGAGGGGCCTGTGGGGCCCTGCTTGGGACGGAGCGGGGCTGGAACCGGAAGCCGGCCATGGGCCCCAGAGATGGGGTGTGCGCAGAGCTCTGATGTGAAGGTCAGTGAGTGGCCAGCACGTGACCACACCGATGGGTGTGACTGAGTGAAAGAGGCAGAAAGAAGGCGAGCGGCCCCACGCCACAGCCTGCCCCCGCGCCACAGCCTGATGGCGCAGCCCTTGCAGCCGCCCTTAGGTTGGGGGTTAGCTTGGAGGGAGGGACAGGCCCTGGGGGAGGATTCCAGGTGGGGACAGTTCTGGGAGGAAATGCTTCACTTTCCGCCCTGAGGGGGCCTTAACGAGTTTGCTTTGTGAGAAGGCATTGAGCTGCGTGTCAGCTTTGTGCCCTCTCCGGTGTGTGGTGTGCGGGTTACATCTGCAAAGGAAAGACCCTCCCGGAGGGATACCAGGAGGAGGGGCAGGAGGGGCAGGTTCTGAGGATCCGGAGACCCCTCTTTAGGCACCGCCTTTCCAGCAGATTCTCCCATAGGTCAGAACCCAGCTCCTAGTGCCCTGCAGACACCCCACTGCCCGGGGGGCAAGCCCATCACCACCTCCTCTCTGCTCATCACGCAGGTGGGGTTGGTTCTCCCTCGCCCTCCCCATCCACGCCTCTGGCTGAAAGTTGCACAGAAAGGCGAGTCCTCACAGTGTGGGGAGCAGAGCCCTTTACCCTCCCCTTCACCCGCTGAGGTCAAAGGGATGCCGTCAGTTAGGGGCTGGCTTAAGCAGGCCAGTGGACTCGCGGTTTGAGGAACGCCTGCGCTGAGTTGGTTCCCCGGAGAGTACAGGCTGGTTGTGATACCGCAAAGGCTCCCTAGATGTTTTTCATTTATAAATTTAGATTTTGGATTTTGGGGGCCTGGGTTCCCCAGGAAGCAGACTCTGGCCAGTGATTAGTGTGCAGGACATTTTATAGAATGTTCTGAAGGTCAACAGGAGGGGAGTGCAGGGAGCAGGGGGCGGGTGGGGAAGCTGGGCTGCACACGGCCTCAGAGGCCTCACCACCCGCCGGGCGCTCGCAGCTGGGCCACGGCTCAGAGTTGCCTGCACGTGGGCTGAGGCGGCCAGACCTTTCTGCCCTGCTGGTCAGAGGCCGATACCTGCCACCTCAGGAGGGGCGGCCAGACCTTTCTGCCCTGCTGGTCAGAGGGCGATGCCTGCCACCTCAGGAGGGGCGGCCAGACCTTTCTGCCCTGCTGGTCAGAGGCCGATGCCTGCCACCTCAGGAGGGGCGGCCAGACCTTTCTGCCCTGCTGGTCAGAGGCCGATGCCTGCCACCTCAGGAGGGGCGGCCAGACCTTTCTGCCCTGCTGGTCAGAGGCCGATACCTGCCACCTCAGGAGGGGCATGGCCTTGAAGGAGGCAGTCCTTGCAGGCACTCTCCAGCAGCCAGGGTGTCAGCCCTCCAACCCCGAGGGGAAGGGACGCTGGGTGCTGTCAGCACCAACCTCATCACATGAGACTGTTACAAAGGAAATAGGGAACTGCTGTTTCTGAGGGCCTACTGCGTGTTAGGCCCCTGCTGGGTGCTTTCTCCCCATTCTCTGAGAAAACCCTCTTCATGGCTTTGCACAGTGGTCTCTTCTACCCATTTTCCAGATGAGAAGAGAAGAGAAGGAGGAAGGTCATCAGGGGGTGTCAGGACTTCTCTCCTCACCCTTCCACGGGACTCTGCCGGCACTCAGCCCCCACCTGCCCGTCCTCCCCCGGCCTTCCCACCGTCCCTGTGACTAGCTTAGCTTTGCAGCTTCCAGAGGCTGTCCTCTCGGGGCCCTGCAAACACCTCCCCTCGACTCCCCGGGGAACACGCAAGTGTCCTCTTGGGGAACGAGAGGCCCAGCCTGGGGTGGGTTCGGGGGCCTGTGAGGCCGAACCCCGAGGTGCAGGGCCCAGCACAGGTCCAGGGCAGCGCATGGCCAGACCCCAGCCAAGGAGGACTGTGCTGTAGCCCAGGTCGCGAGGGGGCAGGGTCGGATGGGCAGAGTGAGGTAGGCTCCCCTGGAAACTGCCCCGCCCAAGTGCCAACTTGCAGGCCTGCAGGTGGTGGGCACACTGGCCTAGAGGGACGGCCACTCAACAGACTCGGGATTTTAAAATGTGCCAGAAGCCGCACTTGGCACTGGGGTGAGAGAGCAAGGTGTGCCCGGACTGAGGGGCTCCTGGGCAGTGGAAGATGATGGAAAGACACCTGCAAATGACAGATGAAAGCTGCGAGAGTGAAGTGCTGCCCCCTGGCGAGACGCGCCCGAGTGGCACCGGGCGAGGCACATGGAGTGGTTACGCCGATCCTCCCAGCGACCCTGCCCGGCAGACCTTTGCAGAGGAGGTGACCATGCTCGGGGCCACCAATGAGGGTCAGGATGGACTCGCTTCCTTCCTGCAGCTCTGGACCCTGACCCCCAGATGGTGATTCCCTGAAGTGACTTAGGCCAATGCCAGGCAGGGTGGGGGGCCCAAATCCAAGGGAAAGCACCTTGCCTATAGCTGACCTTGGCTATGACCTTGGGGAAGACAGAAATCTCATGTTGAGGGTGGTGAGTGGGGAAAGAGGATGGTCCTGGCTGGGCGGGGGTGGGGGTGTGGCAAAGGGGCTGGGACCGAGGTCCACTCTCACAGCTGAGGTGGCCTTTGGCCTTTAGCCCAGGCCACGACTCCTCATGGGGGCTGGAATGCCCAATCAGACCGGGGGCAGCAGGCCTGTGATTCCCTCCGGACAAGGCAGGGTGCCTGGAAAGGAGTCGGGGAGTCTCCCAGCACCAGCACCCTCCAGGCAACCTGGGCAGAGGGTCTGGCTAGCGGCCCAGCTGGAGGCTGTTGTTCCGCCGCTGCTCAGCCGCTTCTTAGGGCTGCTCGGCATCTTCACTGCCCCTGCAGCTCCCGGACCAGAGGCCGAGCCTCTGTGCTGTAGAGTGCATGCTCCCCCAGCCCCCTTCTCCAGCCGCAGTCCTCGTGCCCCAGCCCGCCCCTCCGTGCCATCTGCGCGGCAAGTCCCGTCCAGCTGCCCTGCTTTAAACTCTGCACCCTGCCTTCGGCCATTGGCAAAGTCCATGGATGGCAAGCGCGCATGCAGAGCAGCTGTAGAAATGTCGGTGTTTGTAACCTGTGGAGCAGAGACTCACGAGGACAGGGCCCAGTCCCAGTGCCGGTGCTGCCCTGCCTGGAGGCACAGTGAGGGGCACCCTGTCCCTGGCTCCCACAGCTGACCTCCAGGAGCATGGGAGCCGGGCGAGCAGAAGGTCAGGACCAGCTCCTTCTCACAGTTTCTGCTGCGCCCTAATCTGACCACCCACCGCCCAGGCAGACTTCTCCACCGGGCATGGTGAGCACAGGCTGAGGGCCCACATGTGCTAGGGGCCCACAAACACGGTTTAATTTTAATTTCTTCTGAAAGCAGCAGAAAAATGAATATAATAATCACTAATATAGAATATACTTGTTTTTACATCCAAGGAGCTGTAAAATAAAATTTAAAAAACTTTTTTATTGGAGGAAGGGTCCACACAGGCAGAGTTCCTGCGGCCCAGGAGGGTGACGATGCGGTGAGGACCCGCAGCTCCTGCTCTCCCTGGCGTTGCGGTCGCCTCCTCAGCGGTCACCCTGCCTCCACCCAGGCCCTGGCCCTCTCCCCAGGTCAGATGGTCCTCCATGGAGCAGCCAGAATGATCCTTTGAACGTGTAAGTCTGATCATGTTACCGAAAACTCTCCAAGGGGTCCCAGTGTCCCTCAGAGGCTCATGGTCTCTCTGATGCTGGCATCCGCCCCTCCTCCCCATTCACCTGCTCCAGTTGCACTGGCCCCGCTGTCTCTGGCAGCTCAGGGCCCCGCCCCAGGGCCTTTGCACCTGCTATTCTCAGCCTGGGAAGGTCTTCCTCGCCTCTGACAGCTCCTCCCTCTGGCCTTCCAGACCCACAGCCAGCGGGAATGGCGCCCCCTGCAGGGCATACTTCCTGCATGACCCTTCCCACCCCTCTGCTTAATAAAGCAGGGTGTCGGCTCCGCTCTGACCTGGGGCAGCCCCCAGAAAAGGAGGTGCTCACTGGAGAGCAAGGACTGTGTGAAAGGTGATGAGGCTGGGCCGCTCCACGTGTCCCTGGCATGCACTCTCCATGACCAGCCCCTTGCGTCACATGTACCGGCTGTGACTCCATCTTACAGACCCTGGGCCTGGCCCTGACCCTCCCACCGTCAGTCCTTGGCCTTTGGTCCCCAGGCCTTTCCTCGCGGCTTGTTTCCTTTCAAATTCCCTGGAGGGACATCAGGCTCTCAAAATCCTGGTCCCAGCCCCTGGGAGTCAGCTGCCAGTGGGTCTGCCTGCCAGTGCGTCGGGTGGCAGGAGGGTGTCCAGGTGGCTCGGGACCTGGCCTTGCCCGGCGAGCACCGGCAGCACGTGGCATGGTCACACTGCTCATGGGCGCTCTGCTCCGGGTGCTCTCAGCCCCTTGTCCTAGCTGCCTGTGAGCGCCTGGCGATGGGCGCCACCTCCCTTGCTATGGGGTTTCCAGGCACTGACCCCAGAGCGGAGACACAACTGGATGCGGGTTGGAGTGGGACTCCCTCCTGGCCCCGGGCACTCACTGTCTGAGCTGGGACACACACACCGCTGAAAGGAAGTGGGGCCGGAGACAGGGGGTGCAGGAGGGGCTGGGGCTGGAAGGGGCCGGCACACCCAGCCTCTAGGGTTGGGGTGCTTTCTGGAAATGAGGCTTGAGGTTATTGGGTTTTTAAACTTATTTCTTTTCCCTAATTTTCTGCATTTTTAAAAAGAAATTATTTCAAACTTAGAGGAAAGTTGCAAAAATAGTACAAAGAATTTCTAATATTCTTCACTCAATTTCCTTAAAATGTTAACATTTTACCACATTTTCTTTCTCTCTTCCCCATATCTGCCTATCTACCTACCTACCTACCTACCTGTCAATAATCTTTTTCTTAGGTGTTTCAGAGTAAGTTGCAGATGGGATGTCTTTTCACCTCCTGATACTGCAGTGAGCATTTCCCTAAGGCCAGGGCGTCTGTCACACAGGATGTGGTCAGCACGGGGGCTCTGGGAGTGGGTGGCGGGCAGGGCCTGTGTGTGGACACCTGGGAGGCAGCAGACACCTGACTAGAGGGACAGCCAGCCTGATCCATCGAACAGGCCTGGGGCTAAGTGAGGGTTGGACTTGACCCAGAAAGCAAAGGGGCAACCAGCAGACTTGCCGGCGGGTGAGAGCTGTGGCGTGCCCCTTTGCCCGTCGCTCTTGGGCCCTGCCTGAGGCGCAGGCATGGAGCAGTGATCCCAGGCGGCCCAGGGCCCTCAGTCCGCGGGGGAACGGGCTTGCTCTGCTCAGTAAGAAGTTCAGCAAGAACAGAATGTACTCAAGGAGCCCAGGGCACAGGGAGTGGAGGGCAGGGGAGACATGGAAAAAAGAGTGTCTGGCACGAGCCCAGGCTGTTTTGTAACCGGGACAACGCCTCCTGGTGAGTCACCGCCCTTCTCAGGGGCCTGCTCTTTCCGTGGCCACCACCACGCCGCGTGTCCTGCTCCAGCCACTGGCTGTCCCCTCTCCGGGCGCCGTGTGGGGCTGAGCACATGGACTTTGGAGCTATTCAGAACCAGGTCCAAACCCCTGTGGCTGCTCTGTGACTCGGACATGTTCTGTGACCTCGCTGAGCCTCAGTTGCACTTTCCTGGAGCGGGAACAGCAGGCCACCCTTGCAGGTTGAGGTGGGATCCTGTTCAGAGGGCGGGCAGATGTTTTGCACTGAACAGGCTCCCGTGCAAGCCTGCTCCATCTCTCGGTGGGTGAGGCCCCAGGACTCCCAGGAGGCCCCCGCTCCCCCCGCACTGTAAGGTGGGCCCTCACTTGCCGTGAGTACCTTGAGAGCAGGTCTGCGCCAGACTCACCTGGACACTGTTGCCAGGGTACATGGCACTTAGTAGGTGTTCAGTTGATGTTTGTGGAGCCATGAGAGAGATGCACCCATGAGACAGCACCTAGTGTGTGCAGGTCCTTGGAAAGTCTGAGTTATCTTATGTGAGGCCTTTAGGCGATCCACAGGTAAGACCCACAGCCTCTGCTCAGAGGCAGGTGAACTGGTCATGAGCCCACCGTGCCAGGTCGATGGGTGCTCATGGCAGGTGAGGCTGCGCCAGCTCCCTCCTGAGTGTGCGCTCCCTTGGGGGAGAAGACCCTGCACACACAGTTATTGGGGCCGAGGAGGGGAGAGCTGAAGCCCCTGCACACGCAGTTATTGGGGCCGAGGAGGGGAGAGCTGAAGACCCTGCACACGCAGTTATTGGGGCCGAGGAGGGGACAGCTGAAGACCCTGCACACGCAGTCATTGGGGCCGAGGAGGGGGGAGCTGAAGACCCTGCACACGCAGTTATTGGGGCCGAGGAGGGGGGAGCTGAAGACCCTGCACACGCAGTCACTGGGGCCGAGGAGGGGAGAGCTGAAGACCCTGCACACGCAGTCATTGGGGCCGAGGAGGGGAGAGCTGAAGACCCTGCACACACAGTTATTGGGGCCGAGGAGGGGAGAGCTGAACCCCTGCACACGCAGTTATTGGGGCCGAGGAGGGGAGAGCTGAACCCCTGCACACGCAGTTATTGGGGCCGAGGAGGGGAGAGCTGAAGACCCTGCACACGCAGTTATTGGGGCTGAGGAGGGGAGAGCTGAAGACCCTGCACACGCAGTTATTGGGGCTGAGGAGGGGAGAGCTGAAGACCCTGCACACGCAGTTATTGGGGCCGAGGAGGGGACAGCTGAAGACCCTGCACACGCAGTTATTGGGGCCGAGGAGGGGAGAGGTGGGAGTTGCAGCCTGGGCACCAGTTTGGGTGCTGAAGGAGCTGGTAGGCAGGACCGCAGAGGCCGCCACGCTGGACATGTGCACCCGGATGTGGGGCCTCGGGGAGAATGTGGACATGCTGCTGGGAGGGCTTGGGCTGCAGCCTCAATCCTGCAGGTGCCTTTCCTCCCCCTCCTCCCCCATAACCCCACACCGGGCATCCTCCTGCGGCCCGCACTCCACCTGCCTCTCGGCTGCTCCAGGAGCTGGGAAGGTGTTGCAAATTGCTCTGTGATGTTCTGGAGCCAAACCATGTCCCTGGACCGCGGCCCAGCCCCCGGGGCTTGGCATCAGCGGCGATGTCCCTGGAAGACACTTTGCCTTTGAGGCTTCAGCGTTTTGAGGGCTTAGGTTTGGGGCCGGGCCAGCGACACCTCCACCTGACTGGCACTGGGAGGTGCCTGCCAGAACCAAGGTGGTCAGAGGACCTGGCCTCGGGCTCCCACCCAGGCCCGGCCACCTGAAGGTGCTCCTGTGACGATGGCAGAGACGCTGTGAACGTGTGCTGTGCCAGACAGCCTCCGCGCCACCACTCACTGTGGGGCCAGGGCTGTGTCGGCGTCCTCGGGCCTCAGTTTTCTCATCTGTGAAGGGGGTAGTGCCGTGGAGGTTAATGAGCTCCCACAGGCAGACTGCTCACAGCGGCCCCACTTGTGTGAGTGCAGAACACGAGCCATTTCAACCCGGTGAGAAGCAGCCGGGTCCCCTCCTGGGCTGGAGTGAGCCAGCCTCCCCTTGCCTGCCCCTGCAGCCCTCTGTGATCAGGCCCGGCCCCATGCAGCCTCACCCCTACACGCCCCCACCTCCACGGCGGCCACTCAGGTCGCCTCTTCCACCTGAGCCTCTTTCCCACCAGTCGGGCCAACCCTACCCCCCACTTCCCTCACCTCTCAGCTCAGTCACCCTCTTCCAGGCAGCCCTCCGCATGGCGCTTCGACATGCTAACCTCACCAGCACCTGCGGGTGAAGGAGCTGGGACCGAGAGGGGCGGTGTGCCCAGGGTGAAGGCTGGGTGGACAGCTGGGACCGAGCAGGGTAGTGTGCCCAGGGTGAGGGCTGGGTGGACAGCTGGGACCGAGAGGGTTGGTGTGCCCAGGGTGAGGGCTGGGTGGACAGCTGGGACCGAGCAGGGTAGTGTGCCCAGGGTGAGGGCTGGGTAGACAGCTGGGACCCAGCTTCAGGCTTGGCCAGCTCCAAAGTGGGTGCTCTTCCCTCTCATCACCCTGCTTCTACCATCGGGGTTCATGGGGGACACTGGCAGGGCCACCGGAGCCCTGCATCGGGACGGGGCCCAGGCTCTGGCTGCCAGGAGTATACGCATGACGGCTCTGGGCACCGGCGTGCAGGCAAAGCCCCAGGGGAAGGGCCAGTGTTGCCCAGAAGAAATCGTATGGCCCCGTGGCCCTTCCCTTTCCTCTCCGACTGGAATGTCGTGGTGGGGCTTTGAGGGGCAGCGGCTGTCTTGTCCCCGTGAGTTCATCTGAAGCTAGGCATCTTTTTGCCCGTGGTGGCACCGAAGGGGGAAGGTTCCTGTCCAGCCACCCGAAGGGGCTGTCACAAAGGCAAACGCCTGCAGTGCCCGGCCAGCAATGCTCGGGAAGGGGGGCTTGGTCAGTGCAGCTGGACCTCTGTATCCCCACTCCCCTCTGCGGCGGCACTGCACAGCTCACCCCGCCCCGCTCCGCAGGAAGGCGCTCCGAGCAAGCCGGGAGCGGGAGAAGGTGTCAATCACAGGCCGAGAGTGTGTCCTTCATGTCCTGCACTGCTCATTGGAAGCACATGCATCGCCCGAGGTTACACATGTGCGCTCCCCTGAGCCAGATCTCCCAGGCCTGTGCACGCTCACCCCGGGAGCTTGGCCAGTGCAGAGCCTGCTGAGTGAGTGAGGGACGACACCTGGCCTCCCCACGGGCACTGGGGTCCTGGGGGCAAGTCCCATGCACTCCAGCCCTGAGGGCCCAGCGCAGGGCCTGGCACCTGCAGGAGGTGAAGTGCAGGTGAGGACCGTCGGCTGGGGGCGGAGGAGGGGGCCGACAGTCAGGCTTACCAGGCGGGGAGCAGCACCTGGGGGACAGGGGTGCAGCTGCTCCTGTCCGCTGCTCCCAGACACGCTAACTGACCCCAGGTGCCCGGAGGTGCTGGAGGGATGTGTCTCCCAGACCCCGCGTCCGCACGGGCCCGGGCTGCGTCAGGGCTGCTCGCGGGTCTTCACAGGAGCTGCTCTTTGAATCTGCTTTGCCGTTGCCAGCCTTGCCCTCGGGGTCTCCGAGTCCAGCGTGGTTACTCGTCCCACGAGGGTTCTCGAGCGCTCTGTGTGGATAAAGACGAGGGTTCAGATCAGACCTGGGGAAGGCTCGGTCCGGGTTCAGGTCAGGGTCAGGTCTGGCATCCTGGCTCAGGTTAAGGTTTACATTCAGGCGAATAGCAGAGCCAGGCTAGCCAGCCACGGAGTTTTGGGTCGTGTTTCTGTTCGTCTCCTGGGACGTGGAGCTTGGAGTCAGAGTTGCACAGGACCTGACCCCCGACCTGCCGCCCCGCCACCCCGCCCCTGGGCACTCACTGCAGCGGCACTGTGACTGCTCCCAGGTGTGTCTAGTCTGTTCTGCGGTCGCACCAGCTTCCTGTGAGCGGGCCCTGGGCTTGCGCTGAGGGCTTCTCCTTTGGGCCCACAGGAGGCTGCGGCAAATGCTGACTTCACGAATAAAGGGAATACGTTGGCTCCCCAAAGACAAAGGTCTCCCTCTGGTGGGAATCTCTCCATTGAGTTACACCTAATGTTTTTCAAAGTTTTAATTGATTGTGGAGGAGGCTGGGAAATTTGGGATTTTGTTGTTGTTTACAGGTATCCATCCTTCATCCATCCTTCATCCATCCATCCACTCATCCATTCACTCATCCATTCATCCATCCATCCATCCATCCATCCATCCATCCATCCATCCATCCACTCATCCATTCATCCATCCATCCATCCATCCATCCATCCATCCATCCATCCATCCACTCATCCATCCATCCATCCATCTATCCATCCATCCATCCATCCACTCATCCATCCATCCATCCATCCATCCATCCATCCATCCATCCATCTCATAAATATTTTTTGACTATGTTGTGGGACTTCGCTGAATCTACAGGAGATGAAGGAGACATTGAGACTGTCTTCCAAAGAGCTCAACCAATAAATGGAATCAGAACATGAGCAGCTGATGGGAGGACCCCAAGGTCTGTGGGGTTGGAGAAAGACACCCCACCCAGCCTGGAGGCATGTGGGGTTTCCTGAGGAGGAAGCCGAGTCTTGAAAGATGAGCAGGTGATCCTCTGTCAACGAAGAGAAGAGCGTCCCAGTGAGAAGAAACGGGCTGAGCCGAGGTTCCTGGCAGACCAGGGGCGGCCCTTGGGGCAGCCTGCGGAGTGGGCAAGGAGGGCAAGGAGGCCACGGGGTTGCTGGGAAGACAAGAGATCTTGGAGGACTTTGTTCTGAAAGCCTGGGAACCACAAAAGGATTAACCCAATGTGAATTATGTTCTGGAACCAGCACCCTGGAGACCTGTCAGGGTGGGAGGGCTGGGGATTGGCTCTCCTGTGGAAAGAGGAGGGTGCCCCCGGGGACACGGTAGATAGGGGCTCCACCCCCAAAGCCCCACAGGATGTGTGGTTCTCAGAGTGCAGAGCGGCCGGGGGAAGGGCCACAGGGCTGGGGCCAACTGTGGAGGCTGAGCAGGACTGCAGCGACTCGGGCACCTGCCTGGTCAATGGCTCTAGGGGTTGTGCTGGGCAAACCTGCAGCTTCAGGCAGGAGCCCTGCTGTGGGTGACCGGCGCACACCGGCCTCCTCTGGAGTAGGCCGCAGTCCCTGCTTCTCCTTGGCCGCAGCCTGTCACCCTCCCAGCCCTGCCTGGACCTGCAGAGCAGCCACAGAGGAATGGGGATGCTGTCAGGGCCCGTCAGAGCCAGTCCCCAGGGCCATGTGACCCCAGGTTAGAAGCTGGCTGGGGCGGGGGCGGGGGCGCGTGCAGTGGAGGCACTGGGGCAGTTCTCTGCCTTCTCACGCTGCTGCCTTGAGAAGGGCCTCCACACCCACCCCTTTGTTCAGGCGGGTGTCCCAGGCAGCCGAGGGAAACTGAGGGCAGGGGGGTGACAAGAGAAGCCTGAGGCTGGGTCCTAAGCTTCTCCCCTCGTTTGGAAGGAGGGGACACATTGTACGTGCATGACCTCAACCAGGAAGCCGGAGGCGTGCTGATCTTAAGCGCCCGCAGAACCTTGGCCGGCTCTGGGCTCACTCCCCGGGTGTGCAGTGTCCCGCCCGCGGGCACTGGGTCCTGGGACTGGTGGAGGAGGTGACAAGCTTGGAGAGCGTGTGGGACTCGGTGATGTGCTTCCTCTGCCATGATGCCCGCCAATCAGTTCGGTAGAGCCTCCTGAGGGACAGCTGGACACCCCGGGCTCTGCTCCCAGCACTGCCTCTCGGAGCAGTTCGGCCAGGTTCCCGTTTACCGGGAAGGAATGGAGGGCCAGCGAGAATCCGATACCCTGCCAGCGACCCTGCCAGCGACGAAGGCAGGGGTGCGAACCGGGTGTGAGAGGAGCAAGGCCCAGACCTTGGCATTGCTTCTTGAAGGAGTCCCTTTCCTGTGTCACAGCAGAGAGGCTGAGAAGTCCTCACACCTGTGGTCTGACCTGGGTGCAGCCAAGCAGAGCCTGGGGCCTTAGGGAGGGCGAGCCCAGGGCCAGTTGTGCAGGGGAGAGCAGCAGGGAGGGTCAGCCACTGAGGTCGGTGAGGCTGACGGCAGGCCCTGGGCCCCAGCTCGGCGGAGTCGCCCAAACTCAGCCTGGAGGAGGAGGGAGGAGAATTTATCCTCTGCTCCTGACTCCCACCCTTTCAGGTTTCGACTGCGTGGCCCCCAGGCCAGGCGTGCTGCATGGGCAAGGACACAGCACTGGGCCCCGCAGAGGCAGAGGCAGCTGGAGCAGGAGGCAGGTGAGGTCCGGAGGGCCTGATGTGGTGCCAAGTGGCTGAACATACAGTTGGGGACACTGAGTCAGAGAGGGGAGGTGAAAGGTCGTGCACTGGTGGCTGAACCAGGACCTGCTTGAGGTCACCTGACTCCCAGACCACTGAGGTGTTAGCAGTAGTGAAAAGCCCTGTATGTATGTGTAGAGTCTGTGTGTGCGCACACGCGTGTGTGCGTGTGTTAGAGAGGATCTGAGTGATATGTAGATGACCAGAAAATGGAGCATGAACACAGAACTCTCTAGAAAGTTCTCAGGTGTGTGTGCCTCCGTATAAAGAAGGACACCCCCTCACCCTCATCTCCAGCCGAGTGTCCAGGTCCCTGTCTTCACCTTAACAGGTGTGTCAGACCAGCCCCGCGCCCAGCGGGTGCAGACCCTGGTCACTCCCAGGAGGAGAGGGGCCGGCGGGACCGCCCCTGCCCTGGGCTGTGGGTCATTCCCTCCGGCCTCGGGCAGCCCAGGGCCCAGGCGGAGCCACGGTGATGAGTCACTGGGCTTCGGCATCCGAGTCACACCCACCCCAAACCCCAGACCAAACCGCCTCCGGTGTCTGCCAGGCACAGTTGCCAGAGTAATCAATGCCCATTGTTTTCCTAGATGAATGTTCCCTCTGCACTTTCGACCACTTTGTTCCCGAGAATGGCTCGGTGAGGGCTCACAGCGCGTGGACGGACACAGCCTCATGGCATTCCTTCCCCAGGTTGCCCCACTCCACAGCAGGGTCACAGGGACAAGGCAGCTACTGGCTGGATCGGGGCGGAGAGCTGACCTTCGCCCGGGCAGGCTCCAGTCCTTGAAAGCTGGCTGACCTTGGCCTTGGTTTCCTCAACTACTTGAGGGGAATCATAGGGTTGGCAGGAAGGATATAAAAATTCCTGGGAAAACCATCCAGCAGGAGTGAAATGCAGTGTTTCTGCTTCTCCAGTCCTGGGGGAGCATCAGACCAGGGAAAGGTGTGTGGGCATCCCAGTTGCCTCGCCTGGGTTCCCACACTGGCTTCCCGGATCAGGCGTCTGCCTCAGTTTCCTCGTCTGTGAAATGGAGCCAGTGAAGCTAACCTGCAAGGCTGGAGGGCGGAGGGTGTGCAGGCCTAGCTCTCAGCACAGTGGCCGGGGCAATCCTGACGTTGATGCAGTGCGGGCACTGGTGGCTCTCGGAAGCCCACCTGCAGGGCAGCTGAGCAGGTCTCTGTGCTTAAAGGTCAAGGTCAAGACCTCCTCTTCCACGAAGCCCTCTTGAGTTCTTTCAGCCCTCATTGCTAAAGGCTAAGTGCCCTAGATGCGTTATCTCATTAAATTTTACAAAACTTTTAGGAGGTAGATGTTATTCTAAACCTAGTTTTATAAAAGTGGAGTTTGGGGCTTAGAGACTTGCCCAAGGTCATGGAGCAAGTAAAGGAGATAGGATTTGAACCCAGGTGCGTCTGATTCCTAAAATAAGAAGGAGGGACAGGGCACTTAAGTTGGCTAGAGAAGTCAAGGAAGGCTTCTTGGAAGCAGTATTGTTTGAATTAAAATATTTTTAACCCAACATTTTAATGGCCATTTTCAAACAACCATAAAAGTAAACAAAAATAGGAATGAAATCTTTAAATAATGAAGCAGAGATGCCTGGTGGAGCCTGGGATTGTCAGGCCATGTGGTGCTGTGGGGCACCCACAGGTAGCAGGTCTGCAGAGGGTAAAGTGTGGGCAGGGGCAGCGATGGAACCCCGTGGGAGCTGAGTTATTTAAGACAGAAGGTGATTCTTTACTGCCTTTGGATTTCCACCCCCCTGATTCAGGGCAAAAAGAAAGCATCTGCATGCGGCAGGTGAAGGACATGGCGGTTTAGGTTTCCCCAGCGGAAGGTAGGAAATGGCTGTTTTCAGTTTGGCACAGTGGGCTCAAGAGTGAGGACTGGAATCTTTCAGCGCTGCCAGCTCTAGGCAAGAGATGGGAATCTGAGTCATTCCTCTAGTCTCAGTGCAGGACAAAGCCAGAGGACTTCACAGGAGCTGGGCCGGCAACAGGACTGGGTCCCTGGGCAAGCACTTTCCTGCCCGGCATGTATATCCAACAGAGGTGGTTATTGCTTGGATTTAAAACATGCTTTATGGTGGGTTATAATTTCTGACATGGGAAATGTCCATGTGTCACAGCTGCCTGAGGAGCAGAAGAGGAAGTTCCCTGCAGTGTCCCTAACAATGGAAGTTGTCCCTATGCCAGGCCACAGTCAACAGCACCAGGGGCCTGGACTAGGGACAATTTTGCAATGCCCAGACTACTTGTCATTCATTCACTCACCCACTTATTTGTTCTCCTCATTGCTTATAGTTTATGATCCTTTCTTGGTTCTCGTCATTCTTCTGCTCTGACATCAGGTCAACCCAGATGAAGAGAAAGGAGGAGTGGCCAAGGTGGAAAGCTCTCTGTCACACCTTCATTTCTTCACCAGCTTGTCCTTCTCAGGCCAGGCTTTCGATATTGGTGAACAGGGAAAGCAGAGGACAAAGCATGGCTGAGCCTCGCTAGGGCACGTGGTAACATCACTCCTGGCCTCCTTGCGGGTTAGATGGAGAGGGAACATGTCAGGTGCGTGGGCGCTCCACTTTCCAGCTGGATGTCCTTGGAAGTTACTTAGTATGGATGGCCTTCCCTCTCCTGAGCCTGTCGAGTGAGGATGAAACTGCCCTGTCTCAGTACCGGTGCCCGCCAGACCCGTGGGAAGCTTGCTATGTGCGTCATCTGACGGTCTCACAACAACCACCCGAGGTCAGCACAGCCAGTCCCTTACATTCTTCGAAGACAAACCTGGGAACCTAGACAGGAACTTGTTCCTGCTCACAGGGCTTGGTAGTGGTCTAACTGGATTTGAATCTAGTTAGTCTGATTTCAGACTGGGTTCTTAAACTCTTAACTCTACTTCCGGGTCATAGGGTTATTTTGAGATGGGGTAATCAAATTGATGTAAAACACTTGGTGTAGTGCTTCTCACCTCGTAGGTGATCTGCATGTGTACGCTGTGAACCTTATCCTATCTAATAAAGAGGGAGTATGCTAATTGACCCTCACACCGTTGCAAAGATGGCGGCGCCCACAGCCAATAAGGAGGGAATGTGCTAATTGACTGCCACCCCCTCAAAGATGGCGGTGCCCACAGCCAGAAGATGGTGGCACCCAGTCACCTCAGCCCCCCCAGGGCACCTGCCTCCGGAGTCCCCCAGTCCCCCAACCCCCCAGCTGCCCAGGGCTGGCCTGAGGCACAGGCAAGCCTTGGATGGTGGCTGCCTAGCCATCCAGGGCCGGCCCGAGGCACAAGCAAGCCTTGGATGGCAGCTGCCCAGCTGCCCAGGGCTGCCCGAGGCTCAGGTAACCAGGGCCGGCCGAGGCTTGCGCTGCCAGCAGTGGCAGCAGCAGAGGTGTGACAGGGGCATTGCCTTCCCCTGATCACTGGGTCACCTCTTGTCCCTGAGGGCTCCCAGACTGTGAGAGGGGGCAGGCCGGACTGAGGGCCTCCCCCAACTCCAGTGCATGAATTTTCATGCACCCAGCCTCTAGTGACTTGATAATTGGTGGAGACATAACTGAACCACAGCTTCACGCAGGCAAGATGGACTGATGGCTTGAGGACAAATTGGAGGGCGACCTGTAGGCAGCCACATGTGTGCTTTGTCTTTGTCTCCTTCCTGCCCATTGTATCTCACGACCAGGGTGAAATTATTATCTGCACACTCATGGGCTCCATGTGTGTCACAAAGCTGGTTGACACTAGGGACATAAATGGATGATAGAATGTAAATTCATAAAATCTCAACAGGTAGTAATGAAAAACCAAACATAACAAGATTAAATTTAATAGGAATAAATACAACCAAACCTCATTTCTTGAACTCTACCAACTTGAATAATTCAGTTCTCGACCAAGTTGTTCACAGAAAAAATGTCTCAGTGGTTGAACCAAACTTCAGTTTTTGACCTGACAACCCTTTCATACTGATACCTCAGCATGACACAAAGTGTCTCTCAGACAACAAACAAAGCAGAGAATGCTTTTGCTGCTGGCAAAGTCCACCATTAACACAATTTTAAAACATCAAGAGGCCATCAAGAGTGCTAATGTTGTTAAGGGTGTGAAAGAAGCAATGATCACAGGCAATCGAAGAGGTGGAAAAACTGTTGTTGATTTGGATAAAGGAAAGCAGTTAGCCAGTGACAGCATTTCGGAGGCAGTGATATTTGAACAAGCAAAGATGCTGCATGCTGACCTGAAAGACACCCCTGGAACAAGTTTGAAAATGATTCCTTTAAAGGCAGGAGGGGGTGGTTTGATAAACTTAAGAAGTATTTATTTATAGATTTAATAGTACATTAGACATATATGTAAGAAAGGTCAGAACAGGAATCATTTGGGGGCCTGAAATAGATTGATTCAATTTACATTATTTCTAACTAGAGGCCCCGTGCATGAAATTCTTGCATGGTAGGGGGGGAGGCAGGGGGGCATCCCTCAGCCCAGCCTGCGCCCTCTCGCAGTCTGGGAGCTCTCGGGGGTTGTCCGACTGATGGCAGTCGGACATCCTTAGCACTGCCATGGAGGTGAGAGAGGCTCCTGCCATGGCTGCTGCATTTGCCAGCTGTGAGCCCGGCTTCTGGCTGAGCAGTGCTCCCCCTGGGGGAGCGCACTATTACCAGGGGGCAGATTCTGCATTGAACGTCTGTCCCCTGCTGATCATTGCATATCATAGCAACTGGTCATTCCGCCGTTGGGCTGAATCCAGCTCTCCAACATACCCCAAGGGGTCCTGGATTGTGAGAGGGCACAGGCCAGGCCGAGGGACCCCACTGGTGCACAACCAGGGTTGGGGAGTTGGGGAGAGACATGGGAGGTTGGCCAGCTGGGGAGGGACTGCAGGAGGGTTCCAGGGAATGTCCGGCCTGTCTCACTCACTCCCGATCGGCCGGACCCCAGCAGCAAGCTAACCTATTGGTCAGAGCATCTGCCCCCTGGTGGTCAATGCATGTCATAGTGACTGGTCAACCAGTCGACTGTCTGCCCCCTGGTGGTAAGCACATGTCATAGCAAGCAGTTGAGTGGCCTTAGCATATCATTAGCATATTACGCTTTGATTGGTTGAACGGCCAACTGGACGACCGAACACTTAGCATATTAGGTTTTTATTATATAGGATGGGAAAACATGATTCAGTTTTTGACCAAATTGCTTCTAGAACAGCCTTCCAAATGAATTAAGTTTGAAATGTGAGGTTCCACTGTATAGGAGTCTGCCCTTCCAGTTGAGTTGAATTTAGTAAGTATTCATGTAGCAGCTACTATATACCATATTCTGCATAAAATCCTGGGGTGAAAAGTTGGATAAGAAGTAGTCCCTACTCTTGAAGACCTTCCTTCCCTTTGATAGTGACTGCTCAAATGAAAGATGTGTCCTCGACATACTTTGCTCACATAGACCCTCCTTCCACTACGGGACCAATGGGCTAGGCCTATTTCCCACCCAGCCTCCACACCAGACTGGATTGGAGACGATTAGTTAGCAGCAGCTGGCAAGGAAGCACACTTAAGAATTCTGTGATGTTTGTCTTTCTTCTAGGCTGCCTAGCACATGGACCCCTTTCAGTCTGGGAAGAATTCACTACCATATAATTTTGGGTGGGAGGTAACTTCATGCTCAAATTGTCCCATTTTTGGCTAAGGGGATCTAGTTTGAATTGACTCCTGAACCATTTTGAATATGGTAGTCTTTGCACTTATAAAAGAAATAAAGAAAAATAAAAGAAGGATTTGAGACACAGTGATAGATAAAGAAAATACACAAAGAAGATCCAATGTATGTATGAGAGTAATGTCTGAGGAAGAAAACCGAAGCAATGGGACAGGATTGATGTTAAAATCTATTATTCAAGAAGTTTTCTGAAACAAAAAATGAAAGAAAATATTGGAAGCTGCCACTGCATAACGAGGGAAATTGACCCAGAGAGCCAGCACTGAGACTTACGGTAAAACTAGAGGCCCAGTGCTTGAAGTTTCATGCAAGGGGCTCGGCCCTCACCGCCCATCTGCTTTGTGGCCCTGGGGCACTGCGGCCCCGCCCACTGGTCATTCTGGAAGGTTGTTCCACCGTCTGGTCTGATTAGCATATTAGCTCTTCATTATATAGGATAGTAGACCATAAAGAAAAAGTCTTCTGGGTACCCAGGAAAAAAACCCCAAGTCAGTCTAAGGTTGCACTGTCCAATATGATAGTCACTAGATACATGTAGCTATTTAAATTAAAATTAAATTAAAGTTAAAATGTAATTCCTCTCATTTTTTAAGTGCTCAGCAACCACATGCAGCTGGTGGCTATGCGTTGATCTATTCTTCCCCTTAGTTCACTGAACATCCTTATAACCAGTATTTAAAACTGCATTTAGTGGATTGCTTGTCTCCATTTGGTTGAGTTCTTTTCCTGGATTTTTGTCCTGTTTTTCATTTGGAACCTGTTTCTTTGTCTCCTTATTCTGGCTGCTTCCCTGTGGTTGTGCCTGTGGATTAGGTAGGACTTCTATCTCCCCGTCTAGGTAGAGTGGC
Organism: Ia io; assembly: GCA_025583905.1. Taxonomy (NCBI): domain Eukaryota; kingdom Metazoa; phylum Chordata; class Mammalia; order Chiroptera; family Vespertilionidae; genus Ia; species Ia io. The sequence goes on along the minus strand of JAJQQW010000014.1, from coordinate 88,577,414 downwards.
CTTATGTAGTAGGTGTCCTGTGGGGCCCAGTGGCCTCTCCAGTCACCCAAGTGGGCTGTGTACACCCTCCTGTTGTAGTTGAGCCTTGAATGCTGTTGGCACATCCTTTGGAGGAATTGACCTCCAGGCCAATTGACTGCAAGAATCACGGTCTACCGTGGTACAGCTGCTGTGCAGGGGCCCACCGCACAGAGCAGGACTTGCTTCAGCGGGGATCTGATGCCTGTCGAGTTCACTCCTTGAGTATGTCACTTGTGGAGGTGGTTGGGTGATGCTCCAGTGTGGTCTGAAGCTGTCCATGGGGTATGCTGGCTCTGGGGCCTCCTGGGAGTTGCAGACCAAAGTTAGCTGCTTTCTGTGCCCTGCTGGGGGCCATCCAGCATGAACTACAAAGCAATCTGCAGTTGGCTGTTACTTGTGCTGGGCTTTGAGGTGCCTGGGAGAGGTGCCAATCTATGAACCAAGGCCAGCTGTCACTTGTGCTAGGCGTGGGGCTGATTAGCAAGTTTTATGAGGCTTGATCCCATAAAAGCACGCCTTTAAGAGGCATGTGCTTTATCTCTCCACTTACGTCTTTTTTCATTTCTTTCAGTAAAGTTTTATAGTTTTAAGTGTACAGTCATGTGTCTTTTATCTTATTTATCCCTAAATATTTCATTTTTGTTGCTGTTATAAATAATATTTTTTTAAAATTCAGTTTTGAAATGTTTATTCCTAGCATATAGAAACACAATCCATTTTTGTGTATTGATTAGGCATCATGCAACTTTGCTAATTCACTTATTTGTCATAGTAGTTTTTTGGTAGCTTCCTCAGGATGTTCTACATAGATAATCATGTTGTTTAATGAGATACAGTTTTTCCTTTTTGGTCTTTTAGTATGTTATTTAAAATTGATTTTCAAACCAATCTTGCATTCCTGAGATAAAACCCACTTGGTTATACTATATTATTCTTTTTATAGATATGGCTTCAATTTGCTAAAATTTTGTTAAGAGTATTTGCATTTACATTCATAAGGGATATTGGTCTGTAGTTTTCTTGTGATTTTGTTTGGTTTTGGTATCAGTGTTTGGTATCAGCGAATCAAAAAGTGTTCCTTCCTCTTTAATACTCTTTAAGACTTTATAGAGAATTAGCATTAACTCCTCATTAAATGTTTTAGAGAAATTGTCAGTTAAGCCATCTAAGTCTGAAGTTTTATTTGTGGAAGTTTTTTAACTACAAATTCAATTTCTTTAATAGACATAGGGCTTTGGTAGTTTGTGTCTTTCAAGGAATTTGTTTCATATAGGTTGCTTTATTTATTGACATAGAGTTGTTCATAATAGTCTTATATTATCTATCTTTTCAATATATGTGGAATCTATACTATGCCATCTCTTTCATTCCTGATATTAGTATTTTGTGTCTTCTACCTTTTTCTTACTCAATCCAGCTGGAGATTTAGCAATTTTATTGATTTTTGTCAAAAACCGGCTTGGATTTCATGACTTTCTCTATTGCTTTTCTGTTACCTATTTCATTGACTTCTGCTCTGATCTCTATTATTTCCTGCTTTTTCTTACTTTAGCTTTAAATTGCTATTTCTTTTCTGGTTTCTTTAGTTAGAAGGGCATTGATCTGCAACCTTGTTTCTTTTTTAAAAATATACTTTATTGATTTTAAAGAGGAAGGGAGAGGGAGAGAGAGATAGAAACATCAATGATGAGAGCGAATCATTGATTGGCTGCCTCCTGCATGCCCCCTACGAGGGATTGAGCCCGCAACCCAGGCATGTGCCCTTGGCCGGAACCAAACCTGGGACCCGTCAGTCCGCAGGCTTAGGCTCTATCCATTGAGCCAAACCAGCTAGGGCCGCAACCTTGTTTCTAACACAGGCATTTAGTGCTCTAGTTTCTTGCATCCCGCAAATTTTGATATTCTGTGTTTTCATTTTCATTCAGTTTAAAATACTTTCTAATTTGAATGGTGATCCTTGCCCATGGGTTTAAAATTGTGTTGTTTAGCTGATAAATATTTGATAAATTTTCAGAAAATTTTCTGTTGAAGACTACTAATTTAATCAAATTCCTAATTTATTGTGATCAAAGAAGATGTCTTGTTTGATCTGAAAACTCTTTAGTCTATTGAGACTTTTAAAAAATATATATTTTTATTGATTTCAGAGAGGAAGGGAGAGGGAGAGAGATAGAAACATCAGTGATGAGAGAGAATCATTGATTGGCTGCCTCCTGCATGCCCCACACTGGGGATTGAGCCCACAATCTGGGCATGTGCCCTGACTGGGAATTGAACCGTGACCTCCTGGTTCATAGGTCAAGGCTCAACCACTGAGCCACACTGGCTGGGCTTATTATTGAGACTTTTTATGGATTAGAATATGATTTATTTTGTTAATTTTTTCTTGTGTACTTGAAAAAAGTGTATTCTGTTGCTGTTGGGTGGTGTTCAATTAGGTGAAGTCATCTGCATATTTCTTGATTTTCTGTCTACTTGTTCTATCAATTGTTGAGAGAGAAGGGTGTTGAAATATCCGGCTATCATTGTGGATTTGCCTATTTATTCTTTCAATTCTATCAGCTTTTGTTCCATGTATTTTAAAGTTTTGTTATTAAGTGCATAAACACTTAGGATTATAATGTCATCTTGATGTATTGGACCCTTTATCATCAACTAATGACTTTATTCCTGATAATATGATTTGCTTTGAAATAGAGTTTGTCTGATAATGTAGCATTCTAGCTTTCTTATGATGAGATATGGTATATCTTGTTCCATGATTTGCTCTCTAATCCATGTGTGCCTTTATATGTAGAGAGTAACGATTGCACACAGGATGTGTTGGGCCTTGCTTTTTTTTTCCCCAATAGCAAAATACACAGAACATAACAGTCACCATTTTAACCATTTAAAGTGTACAATTCAGGAACATTCAGTGCATGTGCACTCACGTGCTCACTTGGACACTGGACGAGAACCCTCAGCACATCTCTGCAGTGTGCTCGCTTTGGGCTCTCCCCTGGCGGTACTCCGCCTGGCTAATTTTAGCCGCCGTGGGCTGCCTGAACTTCCACTCTCTTCAGTCCCTGCAGAAAGCTCACGTTATTGCTTCCAAACTCTTAGGGATCAGTGTCCTATGCTGTCTGTGTCCAATGTCTGAAAGCCACAGCTTCATACATTTTGTTTGTATTTGGTTGTTTAAGATGGAAGAGTACATCTGTTCCCTGTTACTCCATCATGACTTGCCAGTCTTTCTGCAGAGCTGGCTCTTTAGATGGCTCCTCAGGAGAACACTATTCCCTGAGTTGTTATGTTCATAACAATATGTCTATGGCCTTTTACATGGAGGTCAATTTAGCTTGATGTAAAACCTGTGACTCACACTTTTGAACATGTTAAACATGTTACTCCATTGTTGTTTGGCATAAACGGGCAGTCGGACATCCCTCTCACAATCCAGGATTGCTGGCTCCCAACTGCTTGCCTGCCTGCCTTCCTGATTGCCCCTAACCGCTTCTGCCTGCCAGCCTGATCACCCCCTAACTACTCTGCTGCCAGCCTGTTTGCCCCAAACTTCCCTCCTCTGCCGGCCTGATTACCCCTAACTGCCCTCTCCTGCAGGGTTGACCACCTCCAACTGCCCTCCCTTGCAGGCCTGGTCCTTCTCAACTGCCCTCCCTTGCAGGCCGGGTGCCTCCCAGCTGCCCTCTCCTGCTGGCCATCTTGTGGTGGCCATCTTGTGTCCACATGGGGGCAGGATCTTTGACCACATGGGGCAGCTATATTGTGTGTTGCCGTGATGATCAATCTGCATATTACTCTTTTATTAGATAGGATAGAGGCCTGGTACAGGGGTGGGGGCCAGCTGGTTTGCCCTGAAGGGCGTCCCGGGTCAGGTGGGGGTTCCCTTGGGGTGTGGGGCGGCCTGAGCGAGGGGCCTGTGGTGGTTTGCAGGCCGGCCACGCCCCCTGGCAACCCAAGCAGAGGCCCTGGTATCTGGAATTTATTTTCCTTCTACAATTGAAACTTTGTAGCCTGGAGCGGAGCCAAGCCTGGGGCTCCCTCCGAGGCCGGTAGCCATTTGTGTTGGGGTTATAATTAAAATTTTGTTGCCTTAAGCGGGTGGGCCGGGCCAGGGTGTGCAGAAAGCTTTGCTTCCCCTGTTGCCGGTGGCAACCCTGGCCTGCTCTCTCAAGCTCCATTCTGCCGCCATTTGTTTGAATTTGTTTACCTTCTATAATTGAAACTTTGTAGCTTGAGTGGAGGCTTAGGCCTGGCAAGGGCAGGCAGAAAGCTTGGCTTCCTCTGTTACCTAGGAAACCTTGTTCTCTGTGGCTGTAGCCATCTTGGTTTGGGTTAATTTGCATGCTCGCTCTGATTGGATGGTGGGCATGGCTTGTGGGCGTGTCGGAGGTATGGTCAATTTGCATATTTGTCTATTATTAGGTAGGATACACTGAGTGGCCAGATTATGATGATCTCTGAACGCATAATAATCTGGCCACTCATATATGAGGCCCGGTGCATGAATTCACGTATGGGTGGGGTCCGGCCAGCCTGGCCCAGGGGTGGGGACATGGACGGTTGGCCAGCCTGCCTGCTGGTCGAACTCCTGGTTGAGGGGACAATTTGCATATTAGCCTTTTATTATATAGGATATACACTGAGTGGCCAGATTATTATGCATTCAGAGATCATCATAATCTGGTCACTCAGTGTATGTTGAATTTTCTTTTCCTATCTTTTATCTCTATCATTTTTCTTTAAATAATTTTTAAATCTCTTTTTAAATATAAAAAAAACCACGTTTTTCTTTTTTACTTTTTTTTTTAAATTTCTTTATTGATTAAGGTGTCACATATTTGTCCTCATCCCTTCATTTCCATCCCACACCCCTCCCCACGGATGCTCCCACCCCCCACATGTTTTTCTTTTCACTTTCTATTTCTCTTAAGGCACTATTGTGTTTGTTCTTTCTTTTCTCTATTGTAGTCTTCATTTTTAAAATAAATTTTTACTTTTTCTAACTATGTCCTGACTTCTGTAATTTCTCTTTTCAAATCTTTGTATTCTCCAACCACCTAATTTATAATGTTTTCTAATTTTAATATTTTTAAAATAATTTTTATCATTTTTATAACACATTTTGACTTGTTCTTGATATTAGATTATGATTTCACTCTTTCATGCATTTGTTTCTGGTGTGTTTTATTGTCTGTTGAGATATTTATTCTCTTACTTATATATATTATTATATATTCTTATGATACCCCTTATTCTCTTATTTTCTTTGAATAAGTTTTCTATGGGATTTGACTGGTTCTTTTCCACTGCTCACTTTTTAATGCAATGCATTTGCTTGTTTTCAGCATGGAAATGTGTGCTAGAATAGTCTTTTGGCTTCATTTCGATAGAGCGCCCTCTTATTTTATTTTCACAAAGTGATTAAAAACATGGCTTCCTACTTCCTGGGATCGGCCTACTCTGTTCCTCTCCTCTACTTTTATCTGGACCTCCCTTTTCCTTTGCTTCTGTTGCTCCTGTCCTGCTCAGTTTGCATCTACTCTTATCTATTTCTTCTCCGTGTAGATCTTTGTTTTAGAAAAGGCCTTTGATTTGTTAAATTTCATGGGTGTACAGGGCCCATGCTGACCCAGCACCATCAGCGCTATTGAATCACGGTCCCATTGCATCAGCCTTCACATATGGTCTTCCAAAGCCTTCGCAGTTTGATTGCTCTTCTCAGATTGGCCCACGGTGCTTTCCAGCCAGTTCCTTCTGGGGAACCTTAGGTTAGTCTGCCCTTGTGTGCATCAGAAGCCCAGCTGGCTCCCTGTGCTTTCCTCTGCACAGATGTGGATACCCTGTAGTTCTTGGAGCTGTCAGTGGGTTGTTCACTGAGGGGATTCTTGGGGAGACCTTGCAATGTAGTTTTGTTGTAGATGTTGTCTATGGGTCTTTAATTTTGTCTCAGTTGCTCTATTTATATCGAATGATTTGGGAAGAATAAAAACATCACTACCATCTTCCAGAAATTACAGTGTGCATTTACTTTTTTGCGTAATTCAGCTAGAGATGTTTTCTATTGCTCACAAGTAAGAACGTGGGTGGACGTAGAAGTTTTCATTAACTGGAAGTACAAAAGGAGGAGGACATGGCTCCCAAATAAAGTGGTTAGAAGAGTGTGATTTTAGCACACATCAAAGAGAGCAGAGCATTCTGACCACTGGAGGTGACCATCCTGCCCTCTCTGCTTGGTCAGCCCTTGGGTTCAGCATTGCATCTGCTCTGGGCACCAGGGTTTTAACAGATACTCACCTGTGAAGTGTGTGTAGGAGGGAGAGGCATGTCGAAACCATGCTATCCAAGTAATAGTTGAGGAACTGCCAAGGACATGACTGGGAAAAGAGAAGGTTTAGGGGCAATATGACCATCATCTTCAGATACTTGGTCATGAGAGAAAAGGAGTAGACGTGTCTGTGTGATCCCAAAAGATATAGCTTCTCTCAAGGGCGAACATGATAGGGAGGTGGATATTCAGCTCCACTTAGAGGAGAATGTTTTCCTTTCGGAGGCTGTGCATGCATTTGGTGGGTACATTGAAAGGCTGGTGCAACCACTACTGGATTACACTAACCACCTCTAAAGTCTCTTGGCAACTCTCAGATGAGCTTTGGGCTTTTTCCAACTCTAATTGCCTGTAAAACTACTTATTAAGCTGGAAACGTATGCCTTTGCATTGCAGTAGGAATTACTGAAGCTTAAGGTTGGTTCTGGGATTATAGTAAACGAGGGGACAGATCTTATTCTCAAGTAAGTAATAATTTTGTCGATAAGGTTTGACTGATGTATCCATGGAATAATAAACAAATAAAAGAGTTAACAGCTATAATTTTCTGAGTGCTGCTATATGCCAGACACTGTCTACAAACATTCTCACATAATCCTTACAGCAGCCCCGTAAGACGAGCGCTGTGGTTAGCATTCCCACTTCACGGACGCGGCTCTGAGGGATAGGAAGTTGTCCAGGGACCTCCAGCTCTGAGTGGCAGAGCCGGGATCACACACAGCTTCATTCCTCCCCAAGCGCGCGCTCTCGACGCGCAGCAGGACTTCCATGCACGGTTTCTGGAAGTAAGTTGGCACCATGGAACTCTAAGAGCTCGGGAGGCAAGGGCCCGGCTGGCACCGATGGAAGACTTGCATTGCGGCACCGTGCGGACACCGTCTGACCGCAGCCTCAGAAAACACCAGAAGCCCCTTTCACTAGCCTGGAATGTCAGGACCCCGTCAGGAGGTGGAACCACACCCCTGTTTTCACAAGGAGAAGTTAATATAAAAAAGGTTGACCAGCTTACCAAGTTGTTAACTAGGTGGTAACTGAGGAGGCAAGAAGAAAAGGAACTTACTGTGGAGGTGATAACGCTGGAAGCATCCGCTGCCCTAAGGCTGGGGGGGAGGGGAGAGACGAGAGTCATAAAGTGTGGGCGTTTGGAGGAGCCGTGCGGAGGGAGAGGGAGGCGCGGGAGGGGCAGGCAGAGGAGGCTGGCTCTGTGGGGGCTGGGACAGAGCGGAGGGGTGAAGCGGAGTCCCCGGGGGATGCTTACAGGGACCGCACAGCCAGCGGGGAGGCGCAAGCCCTGTCTTCCTCCTCCAGTTTGCAGCCCCCTCTGGCGCCCCCTATTGGCTGAGCCTAATGGAGAGCCAGCGGACAATGCAGAAAGGTGGCTGCGACTCAGCCCCAGGAGCCCCAGGATCACGAGGCAGAGGAGGGAAGGGTGGCGTCTGGCCTCGAGGAAATGGAGGCTCAGGGTGAAGACAGCCGCCTCCGTCTCAGGGATGGTAAACGACGCACACCTCACCCACCCACCAGCCTCGTGCGCGCCCCGGCTGCTTTGTGACTACGTCGCCCATTTCCAAGGGGACTCGGGGCTGATCTAACCTGTCACTCCCCTGCCCTGGGCAGGAGTTCTCACCGCGATGGCTGCACAGCCCGATGCCACCGGGAGCCCTGCCACTCCCGGAGCCTGAGGGCTCTCTGTGCCCCCACCTCTGGAGTCTCCCACCCGGTCCCTGGCTTGGCCCGGGCCCTGCGTCCTGGCAGGCCAGCCCGGCCACGCCGACTGCCAGCATCTGGCTTGATGCTGAGAAGAGAGACTAGCTTCCCCAAGCTCCACCTGCCCCTCAGGAGCCTCGGCCACTGTCGTGGGCAAGTCCCTGTGCACTTCCTAGAAAACAGTCCGGAGGGGTTCCCACATGCCTGGCCCGTGCTCTGAGGGAAGGAGTACTTCCCCACGGACAAGGCCTGCTCTGGGGGGTGGGCTTGTGGAGGCGGGAGCCCGCTGCTGTCCATCCATTCCATGCAGCCACCCCAAGCCCCCCCCCCCCCACACACACACCAAAATGAAACAAACAAACACCCACACGTTTACTGAGTGCACACTACGTGCAGGCCAGTGCTTGCCCTGGAGATGCAGTGGCTGTGAAGGAGCGACGTCCCTGCCCTTACGGAATGTATGGTCAAGTGCAGGATCCAGACCAAAGCTGAGGAGGGGAGTGAGATGGGCATGAATTTCATGCTCTCAGTGCCGGGTAAGAGGCAGCCATATAGCAGACATGAGGCGAGCACTTGAAATGTTTTTCTTTAATTCTTACCAACGCACATTAAAGCAAGGATGTCATTATCTCCATTTTAAAGATATGGCATTGGGGGTCAGACAGGCTAAGGGAGTCACTCACGGCGGCACAGTGAGAATTCTGTCAGACCCAAGCCCTCTTCTCCCTGCCATGCCTGCTGCACTGCTCATCTGGGGACCCTCTGGGCATTGGATTTGGCAGGAATGAGGCCTTTAGTTGCTCCTGGGACAACCTGTGGTTTCAGGGCCGGGGCTCAATGTGTCCTCACCTTTTCCCTCTCCCAGCAGGGCCAGGGATTTCTGCCAGAAGCATCCGGGTGTCCAGTCTGGTGCGTTCTTTGCGCACTTCCCAGGGATTCAAAGGCAGCCTGGTGGCGCCAAGCAGCTGGGAGAATAGGCCCTTCGCCAAAGAACCTGATCCACCGGAAGGCGGAGAGGACTCAAGACTGTGGTTTTCCTGACGCACCAACAGGCAGGGTGGGGAGGTCGGCAGCACCGGGGCAGCGTCGGCCTGACCCTCGGGGAGGGATGGCAGCTCTCCCTCCTTCCTACCCACGCTGTGCCCTTGGGACTCACTTCCACCCCCACTCTGGAGGAGAAAGCTAGGAGTGGCCAAACCGTCTCAGTTCCAGCACACCTAATGCTTACGGCTGGAGGAAAACTGGATGTGAAGCACAGGGCACAGTCTCAGGTCTTGGTACACATGGTTTGATAGAATATATGATAAAATTTAAAAGGCATACATGGTTTTTTAAAATGAATTTATACCTCTTCACCAAACTACTTTGGTTGGAAAAGTTTGCCATGAGTGGATGTGTGTGATGTTATTTATCCAGAATAGAGACAGTTCTTGGAGTAAATGTGGACTCATAGGCCATTTGCAATGACTCTGAGCTCCCCTCCATAAGGAGAGCCTCCCAGTGTTACGGGGTGTCTCCGACAGCACCCCACCCCAGGGCCACGGCGCACAGACCAGGAGTCTAATGACACCCGCCACGCCTGCAGGCTGTGGTTCTGTCCTACCTGTTCACAGGGCATAGGGACAGAATGACCCTGAGACACATGAAAAGACCTAACTATGCTACATATTGAAAAATGCACTTTAAACTTAAAGACACTGGTAGTTTAAAAAAGATGGAAAAGATATGCCATACTAATACTAGATCAAAGAAACCTGGAGTGGCTATATTAATAGCAGGCAAGATAGATTTCAGGGCAAAAGATGGTCATTTCATAATGATGGAGTCAATTCATCAAAATGACTTGACAGTCCTAAAGTTTATACATTTAAAATATAGATTCAAATATGAAGCAAAAACTGATAGGCTGCAAACAGAAATAGACAAAACAGAGATTTCAATACCCCACCCTCAATAATTTATAGCAAAAGTGGACAGAAAAACAATAAGGTCATAGAGATCCCAAGTAACATTATCAATCAGCTTGACCTAATTGACATTTATAGAACACAACAACAGAATACACATTTCTTTTAAGTGTACATGAAACATTTACTAAAACAGAGAAGGTCTCAATAAATGTAAAAGGGTTCAAGTTATATGTAGTAGGCAGAATAATGACTACCCAAAGAAGTCTACATCCTAATCCTTGGATTATGTCCATATGTTAGGATACATGGAAAAAGGGAATTAAGGTTGCTAATCAGTTGTTCTCGAGATGGGGGATTATCCTGGGCCCATGTCACCACAATGTAGTTATCCTGGCCTGCTTATGAGTGGAAGAGAGAAGGAGAGAGAGAACCAAAGATACGATGTCATGAGCAAGACTCAATGCAACATTTCTGGTTTTGGAGATGGGGGAAGTGGTCCATGAGCCAAGGCGTGCAGCAGCTTTTGAAGCTAGGAAGAGCCCCCAGAAAGGACTGCAGCTCTGCTGACACCTGGATGTTAGCCCAGAGAGACTTGTGGCAGATTCTGACCTCCAGAACGGTAAGATAATAACTGTGTGCTGTTTTAAGGCACTAAAATGGTGGTAAATAGCAACAATTGAAAGCTACTACACAAATCTAGTACATAAGTTTGTTGGAAGTAAATTATAGACCAACAATAGAAAACCCTCAATATTTGGAAACTAAATAACGTAATTTATGAATCAAAGAAGAAATAAAAACATTTTAGAAGATTTTCTTAACTGAATGAAACTGAAAATTCACACAACATATCAAAATCTGCAGGATGCTGTGAAGTTTATAGGACTAAGCAACTATGGTAGAAAAGAAGGAAGGTACCAAATCAATGACCTCATCTACTGCTTTTAAAAACCAGAAAAAGAAAAACGGATTAAAATCAGAGTAAGAAGAACACAGGAAATAGTAAAGACCAGAACAGAATTAAAGAAAATAAAAACAGAAAAATAAAGAAAAGCAATGCAACCAAAGGATTCTTTGAGAAAATCAATAAAATTGATTAACCTCTAGCCAGAATGACCAGGAATCAAAGAAGACACACATTGCCAATATGAGAAATGAGAGAAGTGAGGTGCCATTACTAGAGTTTTTACAAATATTAAAAAGATAAAAAGAAATATTATAAACAATCTTATCTCAATATATTCAATTACCTAGATAAATTGGATAAATTGCTTGAAAGACACACATGACCAACTGTGGGGGGGATGTTTCTCTCTTTTCCGCCTCCATCACGGAAAAGGAAAAAGTCCGGTTGCTGAGTGGAGGAGCTGGGGATTAAGAAATTAAAGAAAGAGACAGACCAGAGGCAGAAATAGATTCATAAAGCTGGGAGCTAGGTGGGCGCCATTCTCTCTGATGGAGAGGCAGCATGATGACCCCGAGCCCATGCAGCGCATTTATTTTATATCCCCAAAATCCAGGAAGTAACACCAAAATTTAGGATCAAAGGAGCTTATTTGCATTCTTAACTAGGCCCTAGCATTACTGGATTTAAATATCTAGACCCGCCCCTGCTGACACCTGGACAAAGGTAAGTCAGAACTGACCACACCCCCCGCCTTCTTGCGGGGGGACGGGGGGGGGGGGTTGTAACCCAGACACGGACTCTGCCAGTGCCTGAGGCTCAGCTGACAATTTAAAGAATGTCCATGTGCCTTCCCAGGCGGTTCTCTACATCTCCCCCTTTTTTGTTTTTTAAGCTACTATAATAAAAGTAAAATCTAAACATTAACAATAAAGCTCTAATATTAAAACAATTGCAAACAATGCCAATGCAAAAACTAAACTACATACATGTTATCATTTTCAAAACTTGAACGTTAAGAACAAAACTGGCTATTAAATAATAACAAACAATGCCAATGCAAAACAATAAGAGAGAAATCAAAACTATGGACATGTTAACATTTTTAGCTACTAAATGACAGAAAATCTCTTTTGCTGCTGGTGTATATTTACTCAAAGTCCTTGGACTTGGTTGCGCAAGACTTTGCAGAAGACTGGCAACTAACAGATGCTAGCATGAGCAGGAACATGGTTGAAGAAGTAGCTTCAACTTCTTGTTTTTCCACAATCTGCTGCATTTCAGTCGTTAACTTCTTCAGATGACTCCATGTTGGCACCTCAGTTCCTTGCATAGCTTTCAGTTTTCTTCTTCCTCTGCTTTGCTGTCATCAGGCAACTCTCAGTTCTTTTGAGTGAAGGGACACAGGAGCTTGCTGAGTCCATTGTGGTGATGGACGTAATGCTCTGGCACCCGAATTGGCTGCATTGCTCCTTCTGGAAAGATATAAAATACAACCTCTTCCCCACATTATTACTGAATCTGATAAAACTCTTGTCTGGTTTATGCTTCCTTCCACCTAGCTGACTCGGTGGAGGCTATTGTACAGGAGGCCTGATGCCTTTTGGCTGATGTACGATCCTCTGCATTACAATTCAAAAATTTTAAAGTATAAAAGGCATGACTGAGCCTCTCTTGAGGTGACACATAACATCTGTCTCCCCCTTTTTCTTTTAGTAAATGATTTTAAGAGTACGATTGGCTCGTTCTACAATTGAGTGATGTCCATTTTACCAGATTTGATTAGGTTTAAATCCTCGGGGATTTACCCCTAAAGTTGGCATAGAGAGGTGGATAACAGACTGAGGACATTGCTTCCAATAAAAACATAGAAATTGTCATTCCCTAATAACATTTTAAAGGCTGAAAATTAAATGAGAAGTTCCTCTGAATTAGTGTGCCCTATAGTAGCTGTTTCAATAATTTTTGGCTCATACTTACCACATAAGCACTATCACTATAGGTTGATGGGCTCTGTAGAAAAATCTGTTAAGGCATAAATAAGAGCCTGCATTTCTACTGAACTATAAGGGGTTTGAAGGACCTTTACTTCCCTGCTGCAGTAGATCCAGTCTTTCTGGAACTGGATCCATTCATAAAAATGGTTAATGCTTGAGGTATAACATTTCTTTTAATGTGGCAGCTAATACCATTCTTTGTGTTAGAAATAAAGCAAGACCCCAAGTCAGGGGTCCTGGTAAAAACACAAGACATCAAACATTGACTTCTATGCAGAAGGGCGTGCACACATGGAAGCGCGCACACCGACCTTCCTTGTCCTTGGTCCTGGGCAACTTGCAGCAATGCACAGGTGCTGACTGCTAGCATGGCAAGGTGTCTTCACCATCTTTATTTCTGGACTATTTCTCCTCTGTTCTTGTGGACCACTGCTTATTCTGTGGCTGGAACAGTTATATCAGGTCCTCTCTGGGATCTGTTGTTGCAGGAATCCACATGGGCTTTTCTGGAAATATACAAACATATTCTCGACCAAAGGTTAATAAAGAAAACTTTTCTATAAATTAGACTTGGGATCCTTTTGATTTTTGTCCAAATGATTTTCCTTTGGCTTATTTTGACACCATGTATGTTTTTCATGGGTGTCTTGCTGTTAGCATTACAAATGGAAATTAATTTTTGAGTAAAAAATTTTAAAGCAATTAAGGCATGATGTAATTTACTTACAGGATCTTTCTTACAAGATATAATTTTAATAATACAATTTTTTATTTAATTATTATGAGGCTTTTGTAAAAAAATTTTTTTTTAATGCAGTCTTGATAACCTTTGCACAGAAATATGATTGCTTTGGATTCATTATATGTTTAGCAAATTTACTATGAGATGAACCATCAATAAGTTTTTGTTAATATATTAGGAACAGTTTTTTTGTCCAGTACAATTAAGTTTTTATGAATATTCACTTATTTCAATTAGCCAATTTAAGTTAACCTGAAATAAAGCTTAATTTATTAACTTCACTTGTCCTACATTATGGACAATAAATGACATTAAGTTTCTGCTATTAATCTTTAATTTTACATAAAGCTTACCAGAAAGGAAAAAACACAAATTATTACCTTAGTTTAAGAGGCCAAATATATAGGCTTTCAATTACAATTACTACAACATTTGAAGGAAACCTCTTTATTTCCTTCCAGAATAATTTTCAGGCTACAGAGAGTTTCATTTAAAAATCTTTCTTTTTACAACAAGCAACCTGTATGGCTGTAGCTTGAAAGGCAAGCCTCAGGTGACTAGCTAGCTATATTACAAGCACTCTTACAGTAAGGCTGACTACTAATTTACTTTCAGATTTAACATTTTAACTACAATCTTAGTTTACACTGTAAATATTAGTGAAAGAGAATTCAAAATTTTAAAATATATCCTTTTTATTAAATTTATAATTATATTTTTAAAGTATCCTCTTAGTCTTATTTGCATATACAGAGGGATCATGGGAAGTCTTAACTAACTTTCATAGAAGACTTATTTAAATTGCTTATAAAGACATTGGCTTATTCAAAGGAAGGGGGTTGACCTTTGTTATTTCAAGATGGCGGGCAGCAAGCCATGTGAGCGGTAAGACGTGGCCATCATGGCAGCTGCTCAATCTGTTCTTTTAAAAGAAAGTCAAAAATCACATTGCAAGGAGGAACCAAGATGGCAGCAAAGTTAAACAACTAAACTGCCACCTCGCACAACAATTTCAAAAATACAACTAAGAAACAAAATGTCTACCACCCAGAACCACGGGAAAGCTGGCTGACTTACAACTAAGAAGAGAAGGGAGCACAAATGCTGGAGAGCTGAGGTACGGAGACGTGCACGAAGCAGGCTGGCGGCGGGCAACTGGGCGCGCGGCTTTTCTTCAAACCGAAGGGAGACAAACTCCCGATCACTCTGAACTCCAGTTTCTGGGGACACGCGGGGGACCCAGACGCCTACGGGGAGAAGCTGGACTCTCGGCCATCGGTCGGAGAGTGAGAGTGACTTTTCTGCAGAGGTGCGCCCAGCAATCAGGGTTTGCTGCACTGGAGCGTGGGACACGGGAACTTGGATACGCGGAAAGGCAGAGATGGCTGAAGGCAGCCATGGCCGTTGGCCACGCCCCAGCCTAGTGACGCCCTGAGACCCCACCCCGCCCCTGAGACCCCGCCCCACACATTCTACAAACCCGCCCAGGCTCCACACAGTGGCCTTTACATATAAATGGCCTGTTCTGTGGCAGCTCAACCAAATTAACTGCAGCTCCAGTCAGACTGCTCCAAAACCACCCAAGCAAAGAAGAGAAAACTGTAGCTCTTGCTGTAGCTCCTGCTGGGAGGCCTCAGACCTGCACCCCATTGGAGATCCAGACACTAGGGTATCTAGTGGTCAGTGTGGACGACACCAGATTTCAACCACTCTCATAAGGGACACATTCAAGAGGCAGACTCAGTGAGCATTAAAACCCTACTGTATCTCCAGCACAGCAATTCTTCCGTTATAGACACAGCAGGTCCTCACAGCCAATTGGCCTGGAGGTCAATTCCTCCCAGTGCACCAACAGCAATCAAGGCTTTTAACTACACCAAGACTTTCCACTCAGCCCACAAAGGGGTGTACCAAGAGCGACCACCTAGAGTGATTGGGGAAGCTGATCTACCGGCCCCTGTAGGTCACTGACCACACAAAGTCACTCCATCAACACAGGGAGGCAGCCAAAATGCGGAGACACCGAAGTATGTCATGAGTAGGAGAGATAGAGGAAAGCAAACTAATGGATGACACAGTGTTCAGAACCACATTTATAAGGTTACTCAAGAATCTTCTAAAAACTGCTGATAAACTTGAAGAGACCTTCAAGGACCTTAATGAGAATACAAAAAAAAAAAATGGAAAAGGACAAGTCAGAAATTATGCATACACTGTCTGAAATAAAGAATATACAGACACTCAACTGTAGACCACTGTACCTGAAGAATCAAACCAAAGATCTGGAATATGAGGAAGAAAAAAACACCCAACCAGAGAGGTGGAAAGAAAGAAGAATCCAAAAGTGTGAGGATAGCGTAAGAAGCCTCTGGGATGGCTTTAAGCGTACCAACATCCGAATTTTTGGGGTGCCAGGAGAAGAGAGAGAGCAAGATACTGAAAACCTATTTGAAGAAATAATGACAGAAAACTTCCCCCACCTGGTGAAAGAAATAGACTTACAAGTTCAGGAAGCGCACAGAACCCCAAACAAGAGGAATCCAAAGAGGACCACACCAAGACACATCATAATTAAAATGCCAAGGGCAAAAAGACAAAGAGAGAATCTTACAAGCAGCAAGAGAAAAACAGTTAGTTACCTACAAGGGAGCACCCATACGACTGTCAGCTGATTCCTCAACAGAAACTATGCAGGCCAGATGGGAGTGGCAAGAAATATTCAAAGTGATGAATAGCAAGAACCTACAA
The DNA here is from genome assembly GCA_025583905.1 of Ia io. Taxonomy (NCBI): domain Eukaryota; kingdom Metazoa; phylum Chordata; class Mammalia; order Chiroptera; family Vespertilionidae; genus Ia; species Ia io. The sequence goes on along the minus strand of JAJQQW010000014.1, from coordinate 88,561,054 downwards.
CCAAGACTACTCTACCAAGCAAAGTTATCATTCAGAATTGAAGGGCAGATAAAGAGCTTCACAGATAAGAAAAAACTAAAGGAGTTCATCACCACCAAACCAGTATTATATGAAATGCTGAAAGGTATTCTTTAAGAAGAGGAAGAAGAAGAAAAAAGTAAAGATAAAAATTATGAACAACAAATACATATCTATCAACAAGTGATCCTAAAAATCAAGTGAATTAAAAATCTGAAGAACAGAATAGACTGATGAACATAATAGAATCAGAGGCATAGAATGGGAGTGGATTGATAATTCTCAGGGGGAAAGGGGTGTCTGTGTGGGGGGTACGGGAAGAGACTGGACAAAAATCATACACCTATGAATAAGGACAATGGGGGGGAGGTAAGGGCAGAGGGAGGGTGGGAACCGGGTGGTGGGGAGGTATGGGGGGGGGAGGAGAAACAATTGTAATAATCTGAACAATAAAGATTTATTAAAAAAATAAAAATAAATCACATTGCAGACAATCACTAGCTGTTTCTGGTCTTTATTAGAATTGTTTATAAAATTATTGGCTTTCCATTTAGCTGAAAACCTTGATTATAATTTCATAATCTAATTTATTTAAGTAATTAAAGTAGGTATCTTCATTTTAAAAATAAAACAAATTTACTTCTGAATTCACAAGTCGCAAATGTTGCCCCACCTCTAGCTTAATTAAGAATGCAGGTGGCTACGAGTCAGGATTCAACTACTTATAAAAACATTGGCTTCTCATGTAACTTAATTTTTATGAGACCTTGATTATATTTTAAAAGCTAATTTATAAAGTAACTTAAGTAGGTATCTTTAATTAAAAAAGGCAAAGAAACTTATTCAGTAAAACTTGTAGGTATGATACTTTATTGATCTGATCTAAAAGCATACTTTGTTGTTATAATAATGTAACCCCTCTAGTTATTGTGTGAAATGCTTGCAGTATGGAAACCCCCAATACTCTGTAACTTCCAAAATTAATGAATACCTTAATATCTTGATGTAAAAGCTCTGTGCCCTTAAGTGTAAACAACCTGCTCCCCAGCCTAAGGCACACCGTCTGGCCCACACTGATAAGGACACAAGTTGCTTGTGGCGGTCTATATAACCCCAGGACCAGCTTCAGTTGTAGTCTCCTGCCCCATAAGAGGAGGACTCCACGTCGCTCTGAGAGACGAGCCCTTGACTGCTCTGCTGTGTGAGCCTGAACCAACTGTGGCCTCCTGCCTGTCTGTTTTCATCGTCTGTCCTTCAGTGTGCATTGCCGGGTGGCCTTTGCTGGAGCCTAGGACCCTCTAGGAATAGGTAAATAAACCCTGTGTGATTGCATACTAATTCTGTCTTGTGTGTCATGTGTTCTGGTTCAGCTCACCTGTCTAGACATTGAAGTACCAGGGGATAGGCCGTTATTGCTAACTCCTGGTCACCTGCGTTTGTCCCACTAAGTCTAGACAGATAATCAATTAATTGGGGAAAAATTGGGACATTTGTCTTTCTTGAAATTCTACTCCTGTTGAAAATTTTGGCTATATTTAAGAAATATATTGTTTTTGCCCTTCTTACAGGCAAAAACTTTCATAACATTTAATATATATGTACATAAGTAAAATATATTAATTAATTTTTATTTGATAAAGCTTTCCATGCGATTCCAAGATTCAATCGGTTTAATTTAAAAAAAAATATTTATTTTAAGAGAGAACAGACTTTTGAAAAACATTTTGGGGCCCATAAAATGTCAAAAGTTACTCTCTGTCTTGAAATAACTTGGAAAGATCAAATATATATATTCATATATAGATTTAAAGATTATATACTTAAATTATTTTAAAGAATATCAATTACATTTAAATTGGATCATAGAATTAATCCTCCTTTTAAAATTAGACCAAAAAGTAACATATGTTGAATTCCTAATTATCAGAGAAAACACAACATTTTATTTTCTCAAAAACACGTTATACTTTAGGAAATTTTTTAAGCCTCCAAACCTATTCAAAGATGGCGAAACAGGTTTGGTCTATTCAAATGTAAATTACCACATTCCTTAAAGATGGCTACTGGTGGGAAGTTGCCTACCTGAATGCTGGGGGAAGGGCGACTATGCCTTCCTGCATTAACAAGGGGCATAGCCAGTCTTTATCTGGGCTACTTTATCTTTATAATTTGTTTTTCAATAATTTTTGAGTTTCAAATCCAATTCCAATTATTTTAAGGCATTTACTTTGGATAAATTCTATGTCTTGAAGGCCTTAAGGTTAAATTTTTAACACCCTTGATTAGCATTTTAAAAACTCTCTTTATTATGGAAATGCCAATATGCTGATGGAACTAGCCTGTGTTCTTTCCTTTTGGTCAAATCCGCCATTTTTCTTAGGCTAAAAACAGTCTCAAGTTTTTATTCTGTACACAGCAAAAGGTCAAGCCCAGCTCAAAAAACTATGCACACTCGTTTTTAAACTGGCCTTTTCCCTTTATATGTGCACAGAAATCCCCAATGCATTTATGAATTTGTAAAAGCTTTAAGTCATTAGCTGGAAAAAAAAAAAAGATGGCAAAGATGAAGCCCTTCAAAGTGGCTTTCTTGGGGAGTGGCATCCATATTGGATCGCCATGTGTCTCCCTTCCCCCACATCCTGCTTGTTCTGGGGGAAAGATTCAGTGATGGTCTGGCATCCACTGTCCTTATTTTATCAATTTTTATTTATTTTTAAGATAAAGAATTATTGGCAGTTGCTGAGAAAGTCCTTTAATCCTTTTCTACCTGGTTACAAGTAGTTTTAGCTTCCAACAGGCGGGCTCTTAACTAGTGGCAGGAACAGCTCCGGGAGGCGGTGGCTGTAAGGCCGTGGCCACATCCGTTTAGACATTCTTAAACTCTCCTGTGCTGAATCAACACCCAACTGCTTTCTGACCTTTTCCCACGTTTCATCAACAAAACTTTAAGAAATCAAGAATCTGGCCGAAACCAGTTTGGCTCAGTGGATAGAGCATCGGCCTGCGGACTCAAGGGTCCCAGGTTCGATTCCGGTCAAGGCCATGTATCTTGGTTGCGGGCACATCCCCAGTAGGGGGTGTGCAAGAGGCAGCTGGTCGATGTTTCTAACTCTCTATCCCTCTCTCTTCCTCTCTGTAAAAAATCAATAAAATATATTTAAAAAAAAAAAAGAATCTGACTACGCTTAACAGAACTTATAAGGATTACCCAATGTTTTACACCTAGCTAATTCAATTCAATTCACAATACACTCCCCTGGCCTTATTCCTTTAAACCTGTGTGCACACGCTTGTGGGAGCGACCCCCTCGCTTCTCGCCTCCGTACTCAGTCCTGTTTGTCGCGCCAAATGTGGGGGGGTGTTTCTCTCTTTTCCGCCTCCATCATGGAAAAGGAAAAAGTCCGGTTGTTGAGTGGAGGAGCTGGGGATTAAGAAATTAAATAAAGAGACAGACCAGAGGCAGAAATAGATTCATAAAGCTGGGAGCTAGGTGGGCGCCATTCTCTCTGATGGATAGGCAGCATGACGACCCCGAGCCCATGCAGCACATTTATTTTATATCCCCAAAATCCAGGAAGTAACACCATAACTTAAGATCAAAGGAGCTTATTTGCATTCTTAACTAGGCCCTAGCATTACTGGATTTACATATCTAGACCTGCCCCTGCTGACACCTGGACAAAGGTAAGTCAGAACTGACCACACACCCCCGCCTTCTTGGGGGGGGGGCGGTGTAACCCAGACATGGACTCTGCCAGTGCCTGGGGCTCAGCTGACAATTTAAAGAATGTCCATGTGCCTTCCCAGGTGGCCCTCTACAACCAACGCTTACAGAAGAAGAAATAAATAAACAGAATAGCCTCCTCTCTATAAAATAATTTGAATTTTAGGTTAAAGACCTTTCCAAAAACAAACAAATAAACAACAACAAACAAACAAACAAACAAACTCCAGGCCAAGATGGCTTCACTGGTGAATTCCATCAGACACTTAAGAAATTATACCACTTCACATACTGTTTCCCAAAAGTGATTAATTTTATGAGGCCAGCATTATACTGATATAAAAAAGAGATATAGACATCACAATGAAAGAGAGAGACCAATATCCCTCATAAATACATATGCAAAACTTTAAACAAACATTTAGCAAAGTGAATCTGACTATATAACAGGTAATACAAGCATGGTTTACCCCAAGGTTGATCCTATATAATAAAAGCCTAATATGCTAAGTGTCCGGTTGTCTGGTCATCCGTTCAACCAATCGAAGTGTAATATGCTAATGATATGCTAAGGCTGCTCAACTGTTCGCTATGACGTGCACTGACCACCAAGGGGCAGATGCTCAACACAGGAGCTGCCACCTGGTGGTCAGTGCACTCCCACAGGGGGAGTGCTGCTCAGCCAGAAGCCAGGCTCATGGCTAGCGAGCGCAGCAGCGGTGGCAGGAGCCTCTTCTGCCTCCGCGGCAGCGGTAAGGATGTCTGACTGACTGCTTAGTTGGGCATCTCCCAAGGACTCCTGGACTGTGAGAGGGCACAGGCTGGGCTGAGGGACCCCCCCACACACACACCCCCCAAGTGCATGAATTTTGTGCACCGGGCCTCTCGTTTAACAATAAAAACCATTATAGCTCTGGCTGGTTGCTCAGTGGTTAGAGCGTTGGCCCGCAGACCAGAGGGTCGCAGGTTTAATTCCTGGTCAAGGGCAGATACCTTGGTTGCAGGTTCAGTCCGACCCAGTCAGGGCTCCCGTGGCAGGCAGGCAACCCAGTTTCTCCATCTGTCTGATGGTAGGGTCAATACAGATACCTGGGGGCTTTTCTGGGTGGAGGAAAGAGGGGCCTTGTGTTGCCCGATGCGGGTTTGAATCCTGGCTCCACCATTTTCTAACCAAGTAGTTGTGAAAAGGTGTGTTCACCTCTCTGAGCCTCAGTGTTTTTCCAAAACAGCCCACCTGGAGCTGGACGGAAGGCCTGGGGCAGCCTGGTGCCTCGGACCCCAGCCATCCTCTGCAGCACTCAGCGCTCGGTGAGGAGATCCTGACTGCCACAGGGCCTCCTGAGGCGCCAAGAGGCCTTCTCACTGCGGGATGTCCCCGATTGACGCCCTGATTGATGCCCTGATTGAAGCTTTCTCAGTCACTCAGAGGATCCTCAAGCTTCTCCAGTGCTGAGATCTAAAAGACTTACCACATTTTTCCGTGTATAAGATGCCCCCACATATAAGATGCCACCCCCCACTTTTCCAACCCAAAATTAAGAAGTCGACATTTTAAACATTTTGCTGGTTTTCCTCTTAAGGCCTTCTCTTTTTTTTTTTGGCATCTTCAGGAGTTGTTCTTCCTGTTTTCTCCCCTGTCTGATCATACACTCAGTGGGAGGAGGTCCAAATGGTCTCTCTGCAGCTCTATTTCCATGCTCTTTTGCATAGCTGTTGACATTCAGTTTGAATTTTGCAGAGTAAGACAATCGCTTACCGGTATTTATCTTTCTATTTTTTGACATCTTTATAAGCTCAGAACGTTCCGGTCCCTGTTGCATCTGCGCACTCTCCACCTCCACCTCCAATTACGGCATCAGCTGATGTCAGTGACAATAAGGCTCGTGATTGGAGGAAGCCTGTTTGACAAGGTATGGGCAGCTATGCACCCACATGGCTCTCTCCTCGACTGACTTCCGTGTATAAGACACCCCTTGATTTTCAGTCTAAGGATTTTAGGAAAAAATAGCGTCTTATACATGGAAAAATACGGTACCTGTGGATGGAGATAAAGGCATCTTGGATTCCAGCACCTGGGGATGCTCGGGCATTTCTGAAGTCAAACACAATTATGTGATAATGGGAACATCCTCACAAAAGGAAAGGGGTCCTGGCCTTTTGGGTTTTCCACGCATGTGGGTTCTGGGAAAGCAGGCACTTTCTGAATGAAAATCAAGACCAACTGAGATGGCCAAGTCTGGGTGTGATAGGGGCAGAAATAGCAGATTGGGAGCCAGCTAGAATTGTAGGAAATATTAATCATGCTCTGTTAACTGGGATTGTTTTGTTCTGATTGAAGAAGGCCCGTTCTAACCTGACTGGCAGCTGCACCCAGGACCTGGGAGCTCCCTGGACATGCGGCCCATCCTCCCCATCAGGGAGCTGCCTGTTATCATGGAAAGATGACCAACCTGTTGCAGAAATCAGAGCCACCAGCCCTTTGAAGACCCCTAGTCTTTGCATACCTGCAGGCCTTTCCAAATCTTCAGCCCCCATTACCTATTAACTGCCCATTTGGCATACCCTTTGGCTGCTTCCCATGTAATCTGTGTCCTTCTACCCAATATAAGCAGCTGGCTTATGGTGGGGCAGAGCAGATTTTTGTGGGTGACCTGCTGCTCTCCCATGCTGCCGGCAGTATTGGAATAAGTGCTCATATATGATTCAACCCTGTATCTGTTGAATTGGCTTGAGTAGTGACAGGCAGCACGGACCCACTGATTGTCTGGATACAGGTGTGCATAATAACCAGGCTCCTGCCAGGGGAGAAATTGGTCAGCCGGGCGAGGGAGAAAGTAAAAGCAGGGGAGAGGAGCCGTGGGAACGGGGAGGGGAAGGGGCCACACTGATCAAGTGTCTGGGTGGTCAGGACCTTGGCGGCCCAGGCCATTCTCCTGCTTCCTCACCATCAAACATGGACTTGTCTGGGGCATTCTCCGTTTCCCAGACACGCTGCCCCACGCCTGACCAAGTGACCTTGGTCTGGCCAGTGGTGAGGAGTGTGTTGGGAGGCAGGGCCATCTGGGTAAGCTTGTTTTCCCGCACAGGGACAGTGCCAGCTGGCACCCATATTCAGTCCTCAGCCCCTCCCCCTTGTCCAGGAGCCCATGCCAGGCCCGGAGGTGGGGCAGCCGTCCTGGGGTGGGAGGGAGGCAGCTGCATGCTGAGGGGCAGTAAGGAAGAGTGCAGCAGTCTGGGTCCCTGTGCCAGGGTCACGGTGCCAGGGTCCCTGAGCTGGGGTCACAGTGCCGGCCCTGTCTGCCCACATCGGGGCTGCCTGCTGTGTGAGAAAAAGTCAGCCCACTCAGTGAAGCCCCCAGCTGGGCTCCCGCTCCACACAGCAGAGCTTGATGCCCATGTGCCAGGTCCAGGCCTGAGCTGGCACCCTGACCCATCAGGTCACTAGTCCTCACAACCTTTCTGTGAGGGCCCCATCTTAGCCCCATCTGATCGGCGAGGGAACCGAGGCTCAGAGAGGCTCCCTCGCAATTCTTCAGGTCACAAGTCCTAGAATTGCGCTTTGAACACAGAGCTGTCCAACCCCAGATGCTGCGCAGCCCGCCCCACACTGTGACAGTCAATGCAGCCACAGCCCGGGTGACTGTGGGTGTGAATCCCGCCCGGCCACTGGGCAGCTGTGTGACCTGGGGAAGTTGCTCGGTGCCGGACCTCAGTTTCCACCTCTGAACCTACTTCCTAGCGGGCAGTGAGGGCTGCCGGCTGCCTGGCTTCGTGGCAGTTGCTGCTGGGCTGAGGACACTTTAAAGTCCCGCGATCCTCTTCGACTCTCCCCTTGGCCCCTCTGAGGAGGGGTCATCTCCTCTCTTTTCAGACGAGGAAACTGAGGCTCTGACCCTCAGTCTTTCTGTCTGTGAAATGGGAGTGAGAACAGGACCTGCCTCACACAATTGTTATTTGATTCAACGAGAGAACGAACGGTCCCTCCGCTCGGTCCCTCCGCACGGTAAGCACTCAGTGGAGCGGGTGCTGCTTGTGACTGTTACCCAGCTTTCACTGCCACGTCAGATGCCTGCTTTACCTCCTCAGGGCGTTTCAAGGGTGAAGCTGCTGCCCACTTGCAGGTGGCGGCCCTTGGCCATGGTCAGCCTCTGTGTGGCTTTGCTGAGACCGAGTTCACAAGGTTGAAGGCTGGCCAGGGCCAGGCCACGATAAAGCCCATCGAAGCTCCCCCACCCCTCCCCCCGGGGCGGGGTATGGTGCCCACCGCAGCCCATTAGTCCTGGGAGGCTGAAGGCTGTCCCCTCACATGGAGGCCTTACTCACAGATGCTCAGGAAGATTCTAGTAAAGAGCCTGCTCTGTCCGGTCCCCACTGCTGGGGTGCTCCTGATTCATGGAGAAATTCCACCTGTGGGTGTGTCCTCGCCCCACTCCCTGCTGGTGTCTGCTGGGGCAGCCAAAGGCAGGGCCCTGGCTGTCAGGTCACCTTTCTTGGGGGCAGGGTGGGAGGTAGGCCAAGACACACAAACATGCACACGTGCACCCCACATTCACTGAGAGGGTTCAGGGCCCTGCCTTCTCTTTCTGTGGGTCCCCGGTACCTGGCTCAATGCTTGGCACACAGTAGGGCATATCTGCATGTGCTCTGGGTGAGCAGATGGATGGACAAATGGATACAAGAATAGCTGAGCGTGTTCATCCATGCATTGCTGCGCCTCTGTCACTGCGTACCTACTGCACGCAGGCTGTGCTCCAGGCTCCACCAGTGAAGTGGAGAGCAAGACTACAGCGCCTGCTCACCATGGCCCGCCAGTCCAGCTGATGGGCGGGTGAGCAGAGGGAGGGAGGGGCTCGGGAGCCCGCCTCCACGTCCCGGGGAAAACCCTACTCCTCCAGGGACAGAGCAGAGTGATGACCTTGGCCTAAGGCCGCCTCTCCTTGTCTGGTCCCAGTGCAGGGCTGGGCTAGGGGCAGACAAGTGAGGCTGACCTGTTTGTGCATGGCCTGGCGCCTGCAGCCTCTGGAGACGGCACTGGGCCCATGAGGAGCTGGGTGCTGCCCCAGGAGCTCGCCCTCCCCCGCCCCTCCCTTCCCCCACCCCCCCAGTGTGGGACAGAGCAGGCCCCTCAGGCAGTGAGAGGCAGGGGATGCTCACGGGAGCGACATTCGCACCTGTAGCTCACACTGCTTCCTGGTGATGACAAGTCCCCTGGTCTTCAGGTGAAGGGACCAACGCTAAGAGAGGCCCTCCAGCGGGAGGAGACAGCCGGGCCTGAGCCCTCTCCGCTGCTGTTTGCAGAGGCCAAGCCGGCCATGGTGTTGCAGGGATGGAGAACGGCCCGCTCCCTGGGGAAGGGAGGACAGCCGTGAGCCTTGGGAAATGTGTTTATCTAACTGAAGGCCAGGGGCTGGGGAGAGGGCATTTCAGGTGAGAACGCCTGGTCCCGGTGCGGGCGGGCGGAGCTAGGCAGGCACCCACGGTGCCCTCAGGATGCTGCTGCAGCCACCGGGGTGGTTGCCTGGCCTGGCCGCACAGGTGAGAGAGGCCCGGAGAGGGCATGCGCTGCCGAGCCACAGCACACCGCCATGCAGAGCGGGCCAGACCGTGTTCTGACACCAGGAACCACAGAGACCAAAACCAAACCAAAACAAAGGGATAAGCCAAAGCAGTATTTCAGTCCACCAGGCAGTGCAGCTAAAACATAGAAATTACCTACTGGGTCATGTGGAGTCTTGTAGGCAAAACAAGTGGCCATGTGACTTCACCCTTCCCTGTGCACCAACTGGTCCCACCTGGCCCCGGCTCCCTCCCTGCTCCTCCCCCCAAACCCCCAGGCAGCCCACCACACCCAAGACCCAGGTGAACAAAATGCTGGGGAAAACCCTTGGCCGCCACTTTCCTGAAGCTGAAAGTCAAGTTGCCAAAACAAACCTGTATTGTCTTCCTTCATTTTTCCGTGTTTTAGTAATAACAACCTGAGAATGAGGCCATTGTGCTGGGGGCCTGCCCTCATTGCCTGGGGCGAGAGCAGGCTCTGCAGGAGGCCAAGTGGCTGTCCCCTGGGGCCCATCTCCTGGGGTCCCTCCTAGACCAGCCCCCGCTCTGCTGCTACCCACGTTTTCCCCCCATGGTGTCCACCTGGTCTCTCATTCTCTCGGGGTCCATCTCTCTGCTAACAGAACGGGCCAGCTGTCCCCAGGCACTGCCGCTGTTGGTGGCTCCAACCGCGTCAGACAGTGGCCTTTTATAGAGACAGGCAGCATTCCCCACCTGTTCCAGCCCTGGAATTTGGGTCCTGGGTCAGGAGGTAGGGAACATTTAGAGAGCAGGTTCTGGAGACCTAAAGTCCCACAGGTGCTGCTGCCTGGCCGGGGCCCCTGCTGCTCCTCCCTCTTCCCCAGCAGGTGGGACCCATGTCCGTGCTGGGAAGCCCCTCGTTCAGGACTGTCCTGGCCAGTCCCACTGCCTTCCCTGCTCAGTGGCGGCCGGGCAGTCGCTAGCAATCTCACCCTTCCCTCCACCCTGGGGGGAGCGGGAGCTGGTACACATAGACGCTCTATGGTGTCGCAGCCATGAGAAAGGAACCCCCGAGCGCCCCAACCCCTCCAGTCTGCGTCCCTGGCGATCTCTACTCCCGTGTCTTTGCTGTGGACAAAAAGAGCCACCTGCTAACTTGACAGGCTGAGGGAGGCCTGCGTGGAGGCCTCACAAACTCAGAGACCTGAAGTCACTGCAGAGGATGGTCTGAAATGAACACTTCCCAATTGCAGGAGGTCCTGGCGGGCAGGCATGCCCGAGGCGGGCATTTCTCCCTGACAAAGGCCAGTCTCACCTTAACTGAGCCTGTCTGTTGTCTGGTTTTGCATCTAGGATAACATACCTGATAACATGCCTTTGGAATGTCAAAGCAATTTCCTTTTTTCCGGGCCCTCAAAGCACAGCCTCCCCAGAGCAGAGACCACAGATCCCCTCACTGTCATTGCTATTGTGTTAGTGGTTGACTGTTAGCCATCCAGTACCCACCAATATAAAAAAAGAATGAGTTTATCATTTTAGTTTTTATTGAATCCCAGAGTTTTCTCTGCTTTGCTTTCTCCCGCCTCCCTAATTATCATGGATTTCATGCAGCCCCTTGCGCCTCTCCTTTGACTGTAGTGTATACAATAAGGGGCAAAACTGCCTTCTCCAGAGCGTCTCCTCAACCTGCTGAGAGTTTGCTTCCGGCAAACAAGCTCACAACCTCCGGAGGTTTGGGCTTTTCTATGAGGACATCTCTGGGGCCTCCTTCCACGCAGCCCAGCCCGAGGCTTCCTGGGAGCCGGGGAGGTGCCGAAGGCAGTGGATCGCACACCTTGGGGCTGTGCACACGCAGTGACCTCGGTGCTGTGCACACGCAGTGACCTCGGGGCTGTGCACACGCAGTGACCTCGGGGCTGTGCACACGCAGTGACCACTGAGCCCCTGGCTCTGGCAGCCCCATGGGAGTAACACTGTCCCCTCTGCGGGCACAGGGTTCTAGGAGGTAAGGTGGGAGGTGCTCAGCAGGGCTCCGCTGCCAGGAGGAGTTTGATAACAGCAGGTGTCTCACTGTGTTTGCTGTCTGAAAGGCAACACCAGCTGAGAGCTACTGGGCAGGTGCCATGTGCCAGGCCCTGTGGCGGGTGGCAGGCGGCGTGACTGTCCCCATTCTACAGAGGAGGAAGCTAAGCCTCAGGGAGTGGCCGGGCCGGACCGGGGCCAGGGTCAGCCCTCACATGCTGGACCTTTCAAGTCCCAAAGCTGCCTGCGCCCTTCGCCCACTGGCAGCTCACCCTGGGGAGGCAGGGGAGGGTGTCCGCGGCCCCACAGCCTCAGCCCACACACAGGCACACATGCCCACACACATGTGAACCCACACGTGCACACATGCACACATGCACACACACACATGTCCAGAAGGTAAGGGCTTTTACGGAAGCGGGGGTTCTGCCAGACTCTCACACAGGCAAAAGCTGGTGCTACCTGGCGGGCAGGGAGGGCCACTGTCCTGGTTATGACTGCCCGTCTGTAGCTGGGAAGAGTCAGGAAGGTCCCAGATGGGCAGATGGTCCAGTAGGCGGGCCATCCAGCTGCCTCTAGAGGGGGAGGCTCAGCTGCCATGGGGCCTCAGGGGCCACTGAGCTCTGCAAACAGGAGGCCCAACCCAGGCCGGCTTGGCTGGAAACTGCTGACCTCCTGGAACCGGTTGCTAAACTCTGACCTCCTGAGGGCAGGAGGGCAAGCACAGGGCCTAGGGATGCGCTGGCTGAGGGCAGGAGCGCAGAGGCAGCCTGGAGAGGTCCAGATGCCCCAGGATGCAACAGCCCCCACCTGTGGACACACCTGGCTGTGAATGTCACCCTCCCACCATTCCCAGTACCTTGGTCACCAAGCCCCTTGGTCCCCCAACCTCCTGCAGCAAGTGGCAAGGGTTAAATTCTAGCCAGCGCTACCCAAAGGCCTTTTCTAGAACGACGGGAATGGTGTACATCTGCGCCATCCAGAGTGGCTGCAGAGCACTGGAAATGTAGCTGGAGTGAGTGAGGAACTGAACTTTAAACTTGATGTAATTTAACTGCCATGGAAACGGCCACAGGAGGTAATGGTTGCCACATGAGAGGGTGCAGTGCTAGACAGTGCTAGACAGTGGCAGCGAGACAGAGGGCCTGAGTGCTGGCCGAGTGGGGCGCCAGGCCCAGCTCACCCATGCAATGGCTGTGACCTACTCGTGCCAACAGGACCCCCACAGCAGCCAACACCACTATGTGAGCGCTGGGCCGCACCTGCACACAGGGGTACAGACCCACCTGGGCTTGAGTCTTGACCTGCGGGCATGCGCATTTCCTCCCCTGTAACCCCGGAAAGTGCGGTGCTGATTCAGGGCAGGGACCCTCGCCAGTGCCCCAGTGTTAGGCAGCAGGTTAGCTGTGAGCAGGATCAACGTTGAACAAATGTGTGGCTGTCTCCCCAGCTCACAGAGGGACCACGGGGACAACTCTGGGGGGGCCTGAGCCAATGGCCCCCATGTGAAATGAGGTGCAGGGACTGGCCAGGGATTTCTCGGAGCAAAGGGCTCAGCTCATCCAGGAGCCCTCCTTCATCTTATCAGAGAACATTTCTCTCGACTCTCAAAGCAAATCCTCAAGAAAAATGTTAATGAACTTTAATCAAAATTTCTTCTCAGGCTTGTCAGTCTGGGCAGCTGCCCCTGGGCCACAAGAAAAGCGTGTGGGTCTGAGAGGGCCGGTTCCTGCAGGGCCAGGAGGGCCTGGAGCACAGGACTGAGCGTAGGCAGGTCAGGGAGAGCGTGTCCACCCGGGACAGCAGCCAGACTCCCTCCCCCAGATGCACCTGCGCTCTGTCTGTGTGAGCTCTGGCTCTCCGTGCCCTGCGGCCGCTGGTCGCCTGCTCTATCTCTACGCCTCCGGCCAAACCGCACAGCAAGAATGTTTGCTATCGGTCTGCATTCTACAGAGGAAGACATTCGAGCTCAAAGTGGGATGCAACCTGCCCAAACACAGTCGCCATGCTGGGTTCATTCCCTGGTCTGCTGGACTCCCAGCCCCGGCTCGGCACCACTTCCGGCGGCCCGGCCAGCATGGCACGACGTTCCCCAGGGTCAGTGACTGTGACAGACACCTGCCCAGACACAAGACACAGCATCAGAACCTAAGACCTTTTTTTTTTTTTTTTTTTTTTTTTAAGGAACACAATAGAACCTTCTCATCCAAATGCATGCTGCCCTCCTCCTAGGTTTCTCCTTCAGGGAGGGGTGGGACAATGCCATGGGCGGCGGTCTGCCAGCAGCGCCTGGGCCTTCTTTGGGGGTGAACTTCTGCATCCGTCTCTGAACTTGTTCCTTCCTCACCACACCTCGTTAGTGACAGACCAGTATTGCCCAGACTGGTCTGGGTGAGTTTACTGAATTACGTTTTGGTGGGATGCCAGCTATTCAAAGGAGCTCCAGAGCTCACTGTTGTGGGGATGTTGCCTGGACATTGTCCCCTCCCCTAGTGAGACCCTCCTTATTTGAAACAGCAAGCGACATTGCCTGCAGATGTCAAATCCAGGAAGGCCGTGCTCTGGGCGGTCCGCTTGTTTCTCGTGGGATCTGAGCACCGTGAGGCTGACCATTTCCCTCTTTGCTTTGTGTCGGAAGCCAATTCCAGCATGTCAGCAGGGCTGAATCATCTGGGAATGGCTAAAGGGATTTCCCCAAACCTGAAAAGGATGCATTAAATGATTGCTTACTGCCAGACAGCTCAGGGCATCTTAATCTACATGTTATTGCCTCCTCCTGGCCAAACACATGAACATCCAGAGGTAATTCCCCAATCTGACAATGGATTCTGTACCTAACCCTACCCTTTGATGTGTATATCTCAACCTCTCCTTAGGACAATTTGTGTTAATAAAAAGCAAGGGGTCCTGAGCCGAGAACTTGGTTTCTTCAGCCAAGTTCCTCTCCCCCCCTCCCCCGCAATGCCTTTCAAAATTATGTTTCGTCTCTGGACTCTTATTTAATTTATGCACAGCCCCTTCTCCAGATTCCAGAACCCTTCTAGATGCCGGATCAAGACCCACTGGCGTTAGCTTTGGCCGCCAGGAAGCTCAGGGTCACATCTGTGGCCACTTATCGCTCCCTAGTGCATAATCTTTATGTGGTGACTGTCTTGTTTCACCTTACACTTTCATTTCCTCCTTCTCCCCATTTACTTGCTTTATATTTTCTTCTTCACACGCCTTTTGAAAATCACCTCAAACCCATTTGCAATGGGAACAGGGTAAAAATAAGCAGCAAGCTGTGATCCATTGTCCATGACATTTATCCAACGAGGCTTTGGATGTTTTTTGTCCTTCCCAAAAGTTGGTTCCACTCACGATCTGGAATGCGTGCTCTGCCTGCCATGTGACAAGTGGGAAGGAAACACACACACGTGGGTGGAGATTTCTTAGGGCTTGCTGAGAAACCACAAGCCTAGTTTAGAGTCCAACCTCATATATAGGACCAGATTGGGCAGGAGCACAAGTCAGGACAATGGGTTTACCGCCCTCACTGGGTGCCAGCAGCCGTGCGGCATCGGGGACGCTGCTTCACCTCCCTGCGCCTTGCACCACTGACATGGAATGCAAACGTGATCCTGAAGCCTATTTAGGCAGGTACATGGGTTTTCTAAGACTCCCCATGGATGGTGTGGAGGGCTGGAAGCAGACACACTGCAGAATGTTCACCTGGCCTGTGACCTTGGGTTTGGGTTGGACCATGGGGTCAGAGTTACACCTCTGGGGACAGGATCTGAGTGATGCAACCTAACCTTAGCCGCAGCAAGTCAACATTTTGGAGCTGTTTCCTCTCACAGGTGGCTTTCTGCACCCCCTCTCCCCACTTAAGTCACCCACACTTGCCAGGGTGGTAGTAGTTCTTGACAGACATGCTTGTGCATCAGTGGGTGCCCAGCCCCCTGTGGGCAATGCAGGCACCAAGAGGCTGAACTTGTGGTGCTTGGTCTCAGCTTAGTTAGAAACTAAAACCAGCTACACAAGGAAGCTCTGAACCAGCAGGTCCCTCCTCTCTGACGATCAGGAATAACCAGACTCCTCTCCGTGCTTCCGGTCTCCGAGCTCTGCTCCCCAGGGCTGCCAGGAGCTCAGGGCAGACCTGAGCTTCAGCTCTGACAGGTGTATCGAGCCCTGCAGCCTGGGTTTTTATGTGCCTGCTTCTTTCCCCCACAGCCCTGACTTCCTACTCCTATTTATGTTTCCCTGGTTTTGATTTGTTTTCTAACTCGTGCTTTTAAATTGTACAAATAGTTCGTGAATACATTTTACTTGTAAAAATTGGAGCGGTCCATGGAAATCACCTTGGTGGGCCTCAGATCCATGCCCGGCCTCTTGCCCCTTCCCTGGGTGACCACTGTTTGACACACTTGTCTGAGAACGCGTTTCATTGTCGTGGGGATGGCCATTGCGGAAATACCGTACAGCGGTCACCATGTGACTCGCGACTTACTTTTAGTTTATTTTGCAGATATTCTCTCCTGTTCCATCAGTTGTCTTTCCACGTTCTTGATAATGTCCTTTGATGAACCAAAGTTTTAAGGTTTATTTTTTAAGTTATTATAGGCAATACCCAGCCCTTGAGGGGTGTGGTGGGATGAAAACAGCTATTGGAGACTGAGCAGAGCAATAAAGGTGCAGGTCATCAGGGCAGCCGAGCGAGCAGTTGTCTCCGAGATGGGAGCGCC
The DNA here is from genome assembly GCA_025583905.1 of Ia io. NCBI lineage: Eukaryota > Metazoa > Chordata > Mammalia > Chiroptera > Vespertilionidae > Ia > Ia io. Next base: position 88,545,049 of record JAJQQW010000014.1, on the reverse strand, counting down.
TCAGAGACTGGAGGGGATCTCCGAGGCAGGGGCTGATCTGCTGGGGTTCAGGCGAACGCGGTGGAGGAACCTGTTGCTAACTCGCCGACATCCCTTGGCTGAGCTCCTCTGCTGCCGGCCCTGTGGCAGGCGTGGGCAGTGGGCGTGTGGAAGCGGGGCAAGAGGTCCGGGTTGGGTTGCATGCCGGGTGGACGGCACCGGGAAGCCCTGACTGAGACCTGCAGGATCAGGAGCTGGTTGCTGAGGACAGAGGGGGCAAGTGCAAGGGCAGGAAAGCAGCTCCAGCTCTGTGCTCAGACGCCGGGGCCGAAGGATCTGGAATGTTCCAGTCAGAGCCTGGGCTGGGGGAGGGTGGGGGGAGGGATGGTCTAGGAGAGGCCTGTCTACCACCAAGCGGGGGCCGTGGAGAGCAGGGCCATCTGGGTGCTGGGAGCAGCCTCAGGTCAGGGGAGGGATGATGGCTGGACAGACGGGATGCTGTCCGCTTCTCTATGGCTTCACTTCTTATTTTTCTCTTAATACTGGGGAGGTACATGCTCATTTCTGAGAACGGAAAATATCAGCCAGCAAGCAGAGCATGACGGAGGGCCGCAGCTGCAGCGCCCAGAGAAGCACTGTCCACACCTTGTGGCCCATGGGTGTGAGGGGGCGGCCAGGGGGCACGGACGGTGGGGGCGTGGCTGTGACTGTTTCAGTGACAGACATGGAGGGAGGGCAGGGGCAGGCCCAGGGCAAGGTGCTGACCCGCCCTGAGGGTGATGAAGAAGTGCTGGAGGGTTTTTACCAACTAGGTGGAGCCCGCAAAGCTGCTCCTCAGGCAGCGGGAGGCACTGGCCAGTGGCAAGTCCCCAGCAGCACGACAGCCCCTCGTGGGCAGCCTGCTCGGCCCTGCCTGCACAGGCTCCTGCACAGGCCCTCCAATGGGGCCAGTGATGAAACAGAAGCGGACGGCCCTCTCGGCCACCCTCCCCCGGACACAGGCGGTGGCTCTGTGACCCCTGCCTCACCTCTTCTGGCAGCTAACCCTTGAGGCTGGCTCAAGGCCGCTGGGCAGGGCCGGGCCTTGTGGCATGCAGGGTGGCTGGGCTGCTGGGACGGGCACCCACCAGCGGGAAAGGAGGCGAGAGACCTGGGGGCGCCATGGCACCTGTCTGCCGCCCCTCCTTCCAGGGAGCAGGGCATGCATCCTCTCCCTCCCACCCTGCCTGGCCCGGAATCAGCCAAGCCGCTGCCAGGATCCCAACCCACTGCCCCTCCCTGCTCAGTGCTCTCAGATCTCCTGACCCAGCCGCCTGGTTAGCAAAATTATACTTTGAACATTTTAATGTGAACTGTTTTTCTGAGTATACAAGTAATACAGGTTCATTTTAGAAACCTGGGGAATACAGGCAAATAAAAGAAAGCAACAAAACAACCAGTCCCTCACCCAGAGACAAACGGCATCAAAAGGTGATTCAAAAGCATGTCAGTGTCTTCTTTTGGAAAAGTTCAAATGTAGCCGCAGATGGAGAGAAGCCCCTGGAGGGGCCCCTGCTGCTCCTCCCTCTTCCCCCGGCAGGTGGGACCTGAGTCCTTGCTGGGAAGCCCCTGCAGGACTGTCCTGGCCAGTCCCACTGCCTTCTCTGCTCAGTGGCGGCTGGGCAGTCGCTAGCAATCTCACCCTTCCCTCCACCCTGGGGGGAGCCAGGAGCCAGCGCCGCAGACCAGCCATCTGCTTGTCTCACCTGCTCCTCTTCCCACCAACTTTTTTTTTTTTTAATATTTTTAATAAAAACATCAAATTATCCTCCAAAAAAGTACAGAGGTATAGATGTATGTTTTTTTTTTTTTGTTTGTTTTTTAATTTCTTTATTGATTAAGATGTCACATATTTGTCCTCATCCCTTCATTCCCATCCCACACCCCTCCCACGGATGCCCCCACCCCCCTGTTGTCCCCAACCATTGGCTAGGCTAGTATGCATGCACACAGTCCTTTGGTTGATCTCTCCCCCCTACCCCCACCTTCCCCTACCCTCCCTCTGAGGCCCGACAGTCCGATCGATGCCTCCTTGTTTCTGGGTCTGTTCTTGTTCATCAGTCTATGTTGTTCATCATTTCCCCTAGATGAGTGAGATCATGTGTTACTAGAAATATACTTATAAGAACCGAGTGTGAGACGAGCAATAATAGTTATGCTGACAGGCAAATGAATCAGTCTGTAGTGAGTTTCTTTCTGGACCAACAGTTCTTTTGAGACCCAATTTCAATGTCCACCAGTTCCTTATGTGTACATGTCGGCACTGACTTTTTAGCTCTGGATGGTGGACAAATGGTGGTAATGTAGGTCTGACTCCCTCTGGTTTGGTCTCGCCTGGACCCAGGGGCACAGCTTCACCCGGACTCAGGGGCGCGTGGCCTCACCCGGACCCAGGGGCGCGTGGCCTCACCCGGACCCAGGGGCACATGGCCTCACCCGGACCCGGGACCCAGCCTCACCCGGGTGCAGGGGCGCACGGCCTCACCTGGACCCAGGGGCACGTGGCCTCACCTGGGCCTGGGACCCAGCCTCATCCAGACCCAGGGGCCCGTGGCCTCTCCCGGACCCAGGGGCGTGGTCTCACCCAGACCCGGGACCCAGCCTTGCCCGGATCCAGGGGCGCACGGCCTCACCCGGACCCGGGATCCAGCTTCACCCAGACCCAGGGGCGCGTGGCCTCTCCCGGACCCAGGGGGGCGGCCTCACCTGGACCCAGGACTCAGCCTCACCCAGATCCAGGGGAGCACGGCCTCACCCGGACCCGGGACCCAGCCTCACCCGGACCCAGGGGCGCACAGCCTCACCCGGACCCGGAATCCAGCTTCACCCGGACCCAGGGGCGCGTGGCCTCACCTGGACCCAGGGGCGCGTGGCCTCTCCCGGACCCAGGGGCGCATGGCCTCACCCGGACCCAGGGGCGCATGGCCTCACCCGGACCCAGGGGCGCACGGCCTCACCCGGACCCAGGGGCATGGTCTCACCCAGACCCGGGATCCAGCTTCACCCGGACCCAGGGGCATGGTCTCACCCAGACCCGGGATCCAGCTTCACCCGGACCCAGGGGTGCGTGGCCTCACCTGGACCCAGGGGCACGTGGCCTCTCCCGGATCCAGGGACACGGCCTCACCCAGACCTAGGACCCAGCCTCACCCGGACCCAGGGGTGCACGGCCTCACCCGGACCCGGGATCCAGCTTCACCCGGACCCAGGGGCGCGTGGCCTCACCTGGACCCGGGACCCAGCCTCACCCGGACCTGGGGGTGCATGGCCTCACCCGGACCCGGGACCCAGCCTCACCCGGACCCGGGGGCGCGCGAACTCACCCGGACCCGGGACCCAGCCTCACCCGGTTTCCTCACCCGGACCCGGGATCCAGTTTCACCCAGACCCAGGGGTGCGTGGCCTCACCTGGACCCAGGGGCGCGTGGCCTCTCCCGAACCCAGGGGCACGGCCTCACCCGGGCCCGGGACCCAGCCTCACCCAGATCCAGGGGTGCATGGCCTCACCCGGACCAAGGATCCAGCTTCACCCGGACCCAGGGGCGCGCAGCCTTGCCCAGACCCGGGGGCGCGGCCTCACCCGGACCCGGGAACCCGGCCTCACCTGGATCCAGGGCCCACCAGCTTTTCTATATTTTGCTGGAATGTTTTCAAGTCGGCCACAGATATCCTGTCATTTCATCCACAAATACCAAAGCGTGGTGGAAGGCTCTGGAAGACAGGCCCTGTGCTGTGTCCAGACAGGAGGCGCCCAGAACTCCCCCACAGCTCTCCAGTTGGGGCCATCAGTTATGGCAAGAATCTTTCCACGTGCTGAAAAACATCTGTCCTTCTCATTTTGTGTTGAGACCTGCATTCATTTTCCAAGCAGGGGAGAGAGAGATGTGGCGGGGGAGGGGATGGAGCTGGCCGTAAGTGGGTGTCCCTCACTGGAGAGAAGTGTGGGCTTGTGATTGCACCTCCCTGGGAGGCTGGGCCCCTTCCTCTAAGGTCCTGCCTGGGAGACTCAGTAGCCCCCAGAGCCAGATGGCCTTTGGCCCCGTTTCCTCACAGCACACGCAGAGCCTCCACGAGGGCCTGTCCTTGCCACCAGGTGAGGCTCTGATGAGGAGGACACACCCCACCCTTGCTCTTCCGCGCAAAGGCTTCTGGTCACAGCAGCTCCTGCACCGCTTCTCCAGGCGGCGCTGCTGGGAAGGGGCCTGTCCAGGGCCAGAGTGGTGGCGCCAGGAGCTGGGTGCTGTCCTGCTCTCCGGCTGCCAGGGGATCCCAGCTCCCCATCCTCCCCACCTGGAGGGCGGGCTTCATTCACAGATGAGCCGAGTGAGGTGCAGCTTCTGGCTGCACACCTGGACCTGCTGCACAGGGACGTCCTGCCCAGTCCCTGACTGTGGGGTGGTGGGCTGCACAGGGACGTCCTGCCCAGTCCCTGACTGCGGGGTGGCGGGCCGCACAGGGACGTCCTGCCCAGTCCCTGACTGTGGGGTGGTGGGCTGCATGCCTATCAAGCACCAGGCGTGGCAGGCCACACTTTAAACTCCCTCTGCAGCTACCGAGCTGCTCACCCCACTCCCGCCTTCCAGGCTGCGGCTATTCACTCCATGTTATGGATGAGGAAACAGGCCGAGCTGGTAAGAAGAGGGTTCGGGCCTGAGAGTCCTCGTTCCGTAGCCTGTGCTCCTGCCCTGTGGCCCCAGCGAGGACACCAGCTCATGAGGGAACATACTAATGGGGTGCGGGAGCTGCAGTGGGGGCAGGGATGGAAGGGGAGCCCCAGATTAGGGCACTATTGTGGCTGAGGGTTCCCAGGAGTTGGGATGTTTAGCTGCCTCTTTGGGGCAGAGTCCTGGGAGGGAGGGAGCCCAGACACTGATGAATGGCTCTCCTGAAAGACTAAACCCATTTCCACTCCCATCACACTGAGAGAGACCATTTCTCCACACCCAAGCCGACACTTGACAGCATTTCCTATACCTGTCAGTTAAGACTTCTTTATTGTCTGATTTGCATTTCTCTGCTTGCGTGCAGTTGAGCATCTTTTCAGGGCAATTGGCCATTTGTATTGGCTCCGCTGTGAACTGCCTCATCTACCCTTGCTCAGGCTTCCATTGGGCTAATCATCTTACACTCATTCACTTGTAAGTTTTGCTCCTTTTTCAAAAAGGATAAATGTACATGATTTTAAAAGTTCAAATAAAAAAAAAGGTATAGAGGAAAAAGTAGGTCTCCCCCCGACACCTGACCCCAGTCCCTGCCCTGAGCCCAGGTGACTGCTCCACTGGGCACATGGCACAGCACATACGGCCTCATGACCCATGGGGCCTCCTCTACGTCTCTCATTCTAATTCTTTCACAACCAGAAAAAATGCACATGGTAATAATCCTATATAACAAAGAGGTACTATGCAAATTGACCCTCACACCCTCTCATCACAAGTTGGCCGCTCCCATGTCATCACAAGATGGCCACCACAAGATGGCCGCCCCACATCATCATAAGATGGCTGCCCCCATACCATCACAAGATGGCTGCCCCCACGTCATCACAAGGTGGCCACCCCCACATTGTCACAAGATGGCTGGCAGAAGAGGGCAGTTGGGGGTGACCAGGCCTGCAGGAGAGGGCAGTTGGGGGCAACCAGGCCTGCAGGGGAGAGCAGTTGGGGGGGGACCAGGTCTGCAGGGGAGGGCAGTTGGGGATGATCAGGTCGGCAGGGGAGCTGTTGGGTGTCAATCATGCTGGCAGGGGAGCGGTTAGGGGCAATCAGGCAGCCAGGTAGGCGAGTGGTTAGGAGCCAGCATGGCTCCTAACAGTCCCGGATTGTGAGAGGGATGTCCAACTGCCGGTTTAGGCTCAATCCCGCAGGGCCTGGTCCCCACTAACTGCCCTCCCCTGCAGGCCTGGTTGCCCCCAATTGCCCTTCCCCGCAGGGATCGGGCCTAAACCGGCAGTTAGACATCCGCTGAGGGGTCCCAGATTGGAGAGGGTGCAGGCTGGGCTGAGGCACACCCCCCCCCCCCCCCCCCCCAGTGCACGAATCTCATGTACCAGGCCTTTAGTGAACATATAATCAGGAATACAGACTGGCTCATATTTGTCTTTATACTAAGGCAATTATAAAACACAATATAATTTTAAATATTTTTAAAGGAGGCCAAAATGCCTAGGGCCCAGTATGTCATACTTATGTGGCCCTACAAGTGACAACCACTTACCAGTTTCTTGGGCATCATTCTAAAAATATTTTATGCATATCAATTCTAAATCTTTACTTATAAATATTTTTTCTTTTTATTATGAAACATTTTAAACATATAGAAAAATCAAGGAAATAATGCAACAAACTCTCATTAGTTCAGTTCAGAATAAATAGTAAGTACATACAATTGTAACTATATTTGCTTCATAGCTCCTTTTTGTTTAGTGAAAGAAGTAGAATGTGGTGTACAAACTCACCTCCTGCCATGGCTTCCCCTCCCTTTCGCGGCCCTCAGTTGCTAAGGTGGCTCCCCAGCAGGGTGGTGTGTAACCACAACACTATGACACGGCCCAGGGTCATGGACTTCATACTTGACCAAGTGGCCCACCCCTCTGTGAGATACCTCCTTCTCCCACTCCAGGACACCTCACGCTCCTGGTACTGGCTACTTCTCCCCAGTCTCCTTCACTCATTACCCCACTCCTTCCCAACTGCCTGGGATTGGAGGGCCCAGGGCTCTGTCTTGTAGTCTGTCTACACCCTCTCAAGGATCCTCCAGTCACTGGGTTTCAATACTACTTATGTGCTGACTGACAGCCAAATTAATATCTCTAGCCCAATGTTTTTACTTAATTCTATACCCGTGTACCCAACTACTTATGGGGCATACCCCTTAGATGTCTGGTGAATATCTCTAGCCAAAGGACCTCCTCCCCTTCCCAAATCTCCCCCATCTTAGTACATGAGCATTCTATTCTAGGGTCTGAGCCCTAACCTTTGGCCTCATTCTTGATTCCTCTCTCCCACATGACATACATGAATGTCAATGAGCAAATCCTGCTGGTCCACCTTCAAAATGTGCCCAGAATCTGACCACTCCTCACCACCTCCATGTGCTCTCCTGGTCTGAGCTGTGCCTATCACCACGTGCTGTTTGAGGAAGTGCTCACTCATTCACTCATTGTTCCTCTTCCCCCATAGACTCTGAGTTCCAAAGGACAGGCACATTGCCCGCATGGAGAACAGTGCTGGGCACACAATAGATATTTAATAAACCATTGTTGGATGAATCAATATTTGACTCATCAGGTTTATTTCTGTGCTTTCTTCTGTTTCGTTGAATGATTTATCTGTCTGTGCATCTGTGGGGAAGCACGGGACTTGGTTGGAAAGTCTGTAAGGAGGAATTTCTGAAAGGCTGGGGGCCTTTCAGGGGACCTTGCTAAAGGTAGCAGCCCCTGCCTTGACTTTTCTAAACAAGTCTGAGCCCCCGGGTGTTTTACTGGAATCTCTATGTTTAGTCTTTAGACACACCTTGTAGAAGCATGTGCTTTCTCAAGGATACTTACCCTGCTGATTGTATCTAGAGATTAATTTTAGTTCAAGCTGTTGTTACAATAAAAGCCTAAGGAGGCAGGTGAACAGGGCTGTTTGGTGTCTCCTGCTAAGCAGCCCCTTAGCCTTCTCTTTTACAGACATGTGTCAGAGTAATTCATTCAACCATCGCTCAGGGTTTGCTGGTCAGTCCCAGCATGCACCAATACCTCAGTATTGTGGTTACTTAACTTTAAAATATGTTTGCTAAATGGTAGTTCATATACCTGATTATTATTCTTTTTAAAATTGACTCTGCTATCCTCATGAACTTAAAATTCAGATGAACTTTAAAAGACTAATCTTTTCAAGCTTCCCTAAGAATCCTGTTGGTGTTTTGATTGGAATTACATCTATAGACTGATTTGGGAAGAAACCACATCTCTACGCAATAGAGTCCTCTATCCTAGAACATTTAATGACCTTTACATCCTTTAGTCTACTTTTGAGTTTCCTTTACAGCAATCTTGCACATTCCTTGCATTTCTGAGAAAAATTCTATTGGTCATGATGCATTTTTTCTTTAAATTCATTAGTTCATTCACTGTGCTAATATATAATTTAAGATATATGCATGTCTGCCCTGGCCAGTGTGACTCAGTGGTTAGAGCATTGGCCCATGCACTGAAGGGTCATGGGTTCCATTCCTGGTCAAGGGCACCTACCTGGGTTGCGAGTTTGCTCCCTGCCCTTGGTTGGGCGCATTTGCGAGGCAACCAGTCAATGTCTGTCACACCGATGTTTCTCTCTCTCTCGTCCTCTCTTTACCCCTCTCTCCCTTCCAGTGTCTCTGAAAAGCAAAGGAAAAAATATCCTCAGGTGAGAATTAACAAGCAACAACAACAATAAGATATACGCATGTCACGGTTATGAAAAGAGGCAGGAAGACCTTTACTTTCGCTAAGTTGTGAAACAGCTTGTATTACATAGAAATTGTATCTTCCTTGAAAATTTGGTAAAGTTTGTCTGTAGGATTGCCGGGGCTTGCTTTCTTTTGAGGATAGATCTTTGACTATCTTTTTAATTGCCTTTAGTTTTACATATGTTAATAGACTTTGTTTTTTAGAGAAGTTTTAGGTTCACAGTAAAATTGAAGAGAGTGTACAGATACCCTTTATATACCCCCCATACCATGCACAACCTCTCCCTCTAGCAGCACCCAGCGCCACAGTGCTACACTTGTCACAATCAATGAGCCTACATTGTCTTGTCACATCACCTCAATTCCACAGTTTATATGAGAGTCCCTCTTGGTGTTGCATGCTCTATGGCAAGCATGTCAAACTCAAAGGCTAGCACGGGCCAAATAAACAAGGTTTAAGTGTATGTGGGCTGCAAAAAAAACAAAAGCTTCAATTTTCATAGAAAAGTGGGTTTATTTCAATAGAGACATGCTGAATACAAAGGGCTGAAATAACTGAGTAATCATTAACATAAAATAATAGAACATTTTAATAAAAATTAATATTTTTTCTTGAACATTAACTTACCAGACACTGAATAACTGCACAAATTAATAAGTGTAACGCAAATAAACCTATTTTTTTTGTTCTCCAAAAGCGAAATATTTCTGTTGTGCACACCAAACAAGTCAGTCCAAAACTAATGACGTGGCCATCGGCTGCTAAAATATTCGCTGCTAGTATTAGTGAAGAGAAATGGTGCGCCTGCGCGTAAGGCGCTACGCTGATTATAGTAAGCAGTCATTAGCAAAAGTTGTAGTTCGTTATTAATAATTATGTATAACAGAATACTATAAAAATTAAGTTACAAAATTTTTATGAAAACGTTTCTTACATACCGTCATATTGGCTGGGCCGCAAAAATATTGGTTTGGGCTGCATGTGGTTGTGCGGGCCATAAGTTTGACATGCTTGCTCTATGGGTTTTGACCAATGACCTGCATCCACACTGAAGTCATACAGAGCAGTTTCACTTCCCAAGCAATCCTCTTTGCTCTGCCTACTCATTCCTTCCCCCTCTAACCCCTGATCTTTTCACTGTCTCCATAGTTTTGCCTTTTCCAGACTATCATATCATTGAAACCATACAGCTTTTTTAGATTGCCTTCTTTCACGTAGTCTTGTGCTTTTAAACTTCCTCTGAATAACATGCCATTGTCTGGATGGACCACTGTCTATTCCCCATCACTTACTGAGGACGCCTTGGTGCTTCCAGTTGTGACGATTACGAAGGAAGCTGCTGTGAACATCCATGTGTAGGCTAGGCGTTTTCCACTCATTTGAGTAAAGCTAAGGAGTGTGGTTGCTGGATCATATAGTAAAACTGGGTTTTGTTTTTGAGAAATCACCAAAGTGTCTTTCAAAGTGGCTGTGCCATGGTGCGTTCCCCCAGCAATGACCGGAGTCCTGTCGCTCCACATCCTGGCCAGCACCAGTGTGGTCAGTGATCTGGATGGCAGCCCTTCTGAGAGGGGTGCAGTGGTACCTCCTGTTGTTTTCCTTTGCATTTCCCTGAGGATGTACGATGGGGAGCATCTTTCCATATACTTACTTGCCACCTGTGGATCTTCTTTGATGACCTTTTTGATGAGTCTTTGGCCCACTTTTTAGTTGAGTAGTTTATTTTCTTATTGCTGCGCTTTAAGAGTTCTTTGTATATTTTGGTTTGAAGCATCCATCTTATATAAAAACTGCTGTTTGAAATTTTAACCCTGCTATTTGGCTTCTGTAAATTCTTACTTGCTAAGACTACTCCCACTTCAGTGCTGGCGCCAGGCCAGGACTCTGGTTGAGGTCTCAAGGCCCCAGTACATACGGGCTCTTTAAGAACTTGCAAAAGGGGCCGGAAACACTCCATATTTGGGAGACAAAGAAGGTAAAACATATAAATAGGGAAAATTCCTGCATGTTGGGGCCAAGAATTTGAGAGATATTTTCCTCTGGACCTGCGTGTAATAAATGTAACTCCATCTCTCTAAGTATTGCTTTGTTCTTTTTCAGTTTTCTATAACAGGTTAACAGTCTTTTTATCAGATATGTCTTTTGCAAATGTTTTCCCCACCTTGGCTTGTCTTTTGATTCTCTTGAATAATTTGTATTTTCCTAGAAAATAATTTTAATTCTTTTGATAAAAGGGTTTTTTCACCTCTGCATCTGCACAAAATTTACCTTCTTGAGCATCTGTATGTGGACTTTTATTGGTTGAGTGTCTAGGTTATTTCCCCAAAACATGCATATTTTCCTTAGGGGGGCTATCTTTCCCCATGACGCAACGACTCTATGGTTTAGGTTAGATTCACACCCATCCAGCATCTCCAAGGGCTGGATGGGATTAATCCAAGCCAGGGAACTTGCCTGAAGGTGGGGCCTCTGGTCCCTGCGCCTGGCAGCACCTGGGATCAGGGGAACCAGCTGAGGATGGATGCGGAGACAAGCACCAGCCAGAGTGCGCGAAGGAGTGAGCCGGGGCCTGCACAGACCTCACCTGCCTTCAGGACAGGAATCCTTCCAGCTCTTTGATTTAATTTTATTTCATTTAAATTTTTCGCTAATTTGTTTTTTAATTTTGAAAGTCTCAGATCTTCATAAAATTTGCAAGAATAATACAAAGAACTCTTTCATCCTCTACAATCAGGCTTTCCACTGTTGCTACTGTATTGACACAGCTTTACCCCTCTCTTCTTGCTCTGTCTCTCTCCATAAACTCTAAATGCTCCAGTGCGTAGGTCCCCCAACATACAGACATCTCCTGCATTAGAATGATTCCTCCAGTCAGGAAATTACATGGACACAAATCTCCCATCCAGTCCACAGACTGTCTTCAAATTGTGTCAACTCTCCCAGAACGTCTGTTTTTCTCGTTTGGCCCAGGATCCAATTCAAGATCACACATTGTGTTTAATTGCCCTGTCTCCTCAGTCTCCTTTCAAGAACAATTCCCTGTCTCCCTGGCCTTACAGGTCTTTCATTTCCTAGGATGATCTTGACCTCAGGCCACCCAGACCCTGTCCCCCTCCCCTCCTTTCTCTATAAGAACCACAGGGCGGATGCTGAGCTCAGTACCTCTCACCGGGAGGCACCTAGGTGCCCCGCACCCCCAAGCGATATTGACCTTACCATCTGGCCAGGTGGGTGTCTGCAGGGTTTCTCTATAACAAAGTCATCATCTTTCCCTCCATATTTGATTAGCATTTTGTGAGGAGATAGGCTGATATGCCAATATTCTGTTCCTCATCATACTTTTACTGACCAACCTTCGGGTCCACTTAAGTTCCTGGCCTCTGAGTCAGAGCTGCTTACCCCTCCAACCACAGGGATGGCTGGCAGATGGCGGTTGTTTCTGTCAGTTCTATCTTCAGTAGTTGCATTATTTTGTAAGGAATACCTTTCCCTCCCCCCATTTATTCATGTAGGCATTCACTTATGTGCATCAATATGGACGGTGAACTCTTATTTTACTGAGTAGGTTGTACTCTAAAGGTTGTATGCTAGTGTGTTCATTGCTACTTAGCTGTCATTGCGTCTCAGTTCTCTAAGTGAACATAGCACACATCACTGATTTTCAACCTTTTTCACCTCATGGCACACATCAACTGCTAAAATTCTGCGGCACACCAAAAATACATTTTTTGCATATCTGACAAAAATTAGGTATAATTTTGATTCATTCACACAAGATGCCTATTGTGTTGGCTGTCATCATTTTTTATTTGAGAATTTAAGGGAAAAGAGGTCAGTGTTCCTGACTAAATAGTCAGGTATTGCATGTTTCAAAAATTCTTGTGGCACACCAGCTGGAAATAGCTGGCATACATCAATATACACATCTATCTATAACTATTTCTATATCTGTCTGTGAAACGGAATTTTTGGACTGGAACTCGGATTCTTTGTCCGCCAGAGTTGAAGAATGAATCCACGGACAGAGGGTAGTATAGCAAAGGTGGAGATTGATTGAAGAACAAGTACAGACTCCCACGTGGGGAGGGGGAAAGGGTCTCACCGACTTCCTGTCTCCATGGTTTATAAAGGCAGAAGTTCCTGTGCCCTGATATCACCTTAGATTGGTCACTATTCCCTTTTGAATTGGTTACTATAGTCACTCCTGAGGCCTTCCTCCCTCATTGTCCTCCAATTCCTTCTGGGCTTTCTTCCTTCTTTTTTATTTTGTAAATATAGACCTTTTTTTTTTTTTTGGCTACTTCCAGTTCCCTTGTCTTATGGAAATATACCTGTTGCTGCTCCCTTGTCTTATGGAAATGTAGCTGCACCTGGCTTCCTTGTGTTATGGAAATGTACCTTCTCCCAGTCTGTAGCCCTGTGTTTTTCCATGGACCTCAATTCTAAGCCTGCCTATATTCCCTAAAATTCCTGTTTCATCTGGATAGATATCTTTAAAAGCCCAGGAATTCACATATTTCCAAACCTCAGGGTCCTTCCTAGACTTCCCTGTGCTTATGTTTTCTAAATCCTTTCTGGGATAGTGAGAAAACTGGTTCCCATTATCCTCCATATGTTGACTTATTTGCTTAATCAGCTCAATTTGTTACTCACCTGGCCACTCCAGGTATCTCTGCTGCCAACGCCTCTGTCCCAGGTCCCTGCACCAAGGCCAGTGCTGCACAAGGCGCCTTCCCTCTCCTCTGCTTCTGCAGGCATCTCCAAGCTGGGAGGGGAAGCAAGGGGAAGACAGAAGAGAACAGAATGACATGAAGGGGAACTGCCTTTTTAAAAAGCAATTTTAGGGTGAGTTTTCTGTTACAGGAGAATCCCTCAGATCGGACACTGCTGGGTTAGTAATTGGATCATTTTGGAAAAGGTGATTCAAGTAGAAACCCATAAAACATGTTCCCAGAACTACAGGTGTGTGTGTGTGCATATATTCCTAAAGCCTTTTATTTTCCTTTCCCAATGTAAGAGTGAAACACCGATCTCTTCTGTCAAAGAAAGGAGCTCTCCGCCATCTTAGGTCCCGCCATTTTGTATGACCTTCAGATTCTTTCAGGGGGCCACCATCTTAGGTTCTGTGATCTTGGTATGACCTTCAGCCTCTCAGGGGGCTGCCATCTTAGGTTCTGCCTTACCTTCCCCTTCCTCTGAATTAGCCAATCGAGCAATAATGGGAACTCGAGCTCTGAACCCTGGCCAATCAGGTCAGAGTCCAGAGTGAGGGGCAGGGCAGACCCCGTGTCAGGAAATAAAACCCAAATGGACTTCCTGTTCGGTGTGCTTTTGCCCATGATTTTCAGCCGGCAGGAGCACCCTTCTGCGCAGAAGTACATTTGCCTTGCCGACCCAGTTTTGAGTGTTTGTCTCATTCCTGCGACATTATTGAGAGCATTTCTAACACCCAACACAGACGCACCTCTACTTTCCAACACTTTGATGGAAGGCTTTCTCTTCAACATGGGCCATCTTTTCTACCCAAACTGTTGTATCACAAATCAGCAAGCTGGACAAGATGCCTTAATGAGCCAATTAGTTAGGAGTCATCTTTATTGTGCGAAGGTTCAGAGCAGATTACCTCTATCAAAGTCTGAACAAACACAGGAGGGAGTATTTCCTTTTTATATCCTACCAGTTCTTTGTGTAAGTTATTTTTGTAGACAGCTTGTAACCTTGAGTACATATCATATCTAGCAAACACCTGTCATATCTATACAGACACCTGTAACCTTGAGTATCATATCTATACAGGCACCTGGCATCAGTATCAGCTTATCAGTCCCTTATGTTAGATGGCTAGCTTGCAAGGTCAGACAATTAAGTTTATCTTTTCTATTCAACCAAAAAAACAAAGTTATTTTACAGTCTAAAAATAACAGAGTTGACCTACAGAATAAGAGACTGTCTAAGAGTAACAGAGTAGTTCAAACAGCAGTTTCAAAGGGCAGTTTTCCAAAGGAGGGATTACTATGCTTCAAAACCACATGTGGAGAGCGTTGTCCACAACACGCATCTCCCTCTCCTCTCATGACCCTCACAGATGTCCACAAAGCTCTTTGAATGCAAAGCGACTCTGGATTTTTACAAGGCCCCAGCTCTGCTTTATACAATGCCTTTGCCTGTATCGGATAGAACAGCAATTGTGTTCATTGACCTGAGTTTACTGGGTCTCTCGGAGGTATCTAACTGAATTAATAACACTTTCTTTTCACACTGCTGTTTCACTGATCTAGACACTGTTTGATTAAAGTTATATGCTTACAACAATAACACAACAGACACACACAGGTTTGGGACCGGATACAACTGATTGGCAAACATACAGCCCGGCTGGGTAGGAGCTGAAGTCCCTGCTGCGGGGAGCAGCCCAGGACGCATCTGTAAGGGTCCGGGAGCAAACATTTTCAGCCTCAGGCCACACCTCAATAGATGGGCCTGGCTGTCTTCCAAGAAAACTTCATCCACCCTGCCGGGGCTGGTCAAATTTGGCCTGTGGGCCAGTTTGCTGACTCCAGATTAGCCTATCAGCTGTGAGTGTTCAGGGCACAGTGGGCCTGATTTTGGGGGGGGGGGTGCAGTAGAGAGGCTGGTGACTAGGTGGACAGAAGTTGGAGGAATTTAGTGCCTTGTACCGGAAAGCTTCCTATCGGACGCGGGTGGATCAGCCTCCCGCTGCGGGCTGTGCAGACCTGCCTCCTCCCAAAGTAGAGTCCACTCAGAGGCACTTTCCTGAGGACAGGGCATCCTTCATTACATTTTAAGAAAGACTTTTTATGGAAAATTTCAAGCACACAGAAACTAGAAAGAATAGGATTGAACCTGATGTAACCACCACTCCGCGGCAGCAGTTGGTAATACTTGGCCAAGTCTCACCTGCAGGCGGAGTGGAGCCTCCCTGCTCTCCTGAGACCTCTGCGAGGCTGGGCTCTGTCCTGGGAGGGCAGCCAGGGGAGCCCCGGAGAGGCCCTCGCTGCGGGGAGGGGCTGAGACCCGGCAGTCAGGGGCCTGGCCCACGACCTCAGGGTCTCCTGACCTATTGTGTTCAGCCTCTTTGGGCAGGGCTGTTGTCTGTCTTCGATGGCTCTCTTATTGAGGGTTCAAAATCTAATTTTTTGGTCCCTCAATAAGATACTTCATCAACTTCCTCTCCCACAATGCGTTTCTGTCTTTCTCCTTTCCACTCTCTGTGAACATAAAGGCACAGGTACACCCTGGCCCCCGCGAAGGTTTCTGCAGAGGCATAGAGGGCGGCTTTCCAGAGGCCCATCTGGCGGGGCGATGGCCCCGCCCAGGCCCAGCTCTCCCACCGCACTGTGGGCGTCACCTCACCTCTCTGCCTGTTTCCTCACCTGGGAAATGGTGATGACAATCCCATCGGCCTCACGGGACTTTTGAGAGGAATAGAGGCGTCGGGTAATAAAGGTGAAGAGCTTAGAACAGGTGCCGGCAGATATTAAATACTTAATAACATTTTTAAATTGAGATAATGATACAGAAAGACTTTACACTAGCAGCTGGTAGTAAAAACATCTATAGAAAGTGAGCTGTGGTTGGGACAAGGTCTGGCCCTGGACAAACTCCTGATTAGCTGTGTGACCAGCGGTTAGCCACTGTCCCCTGCAGGGCCTCCACGGTTACATCGCGAACAGAAGGTGCTTGAATAATCTGTACCTTTTCGTTATTTTGTCGGAAACTGGGGATGTCTCTGTAGCTAGAAGTTTCCACCCCACTGTGGGCCTCCTTGGGCTCGGTTTTAATTAACCAGCTGCTCACAGGTCAGACATGGTGATGGCAGTGGCTCCCCTCAGCGCCCCAGCCACGCACACCCACTCCCTGAGCAGGTCACCAGCTCTCTAAGGGCAGGCTGTTCTCTGGCCCAGGCGGGGCGGCCACCCCTGCGGTTCAGCAGACTGTTGGCTGGACAGCTCCCGGCACACTGGGCCGGGGCCTGAGAAGAGGAGGGCGGGCACATCTTCCTAGAAAGGCATTGGGGTGGGACACCCCGGTCAAGCTGTCCCTTTCACCTAAGTTTCTCCTTCCTTCCAGACTCCAGAGTCAGTGTGCAGCCCGTCCTGGATCCACAGGGTCTCCCCTGAGCCTCTGCCGATGAACTCCTCTACCGCGAGGGATGCGCCACTTCAGCTCTCACTCACGGAACAAGGACGGTGCTAACCACATGCCAGGGCCTGACTAAATATGGCAAATGGAGTAGAAGGTCACATGCCAGGGATGAAAAGAGCTAGACTTCTGCCTTCTCTGCCAGCCGGGGCATGAGCACAGGGTAAGATTGTAGGCCCAGCTTCCTCGAGGGACTGGCATCCGTAAGGTCCAGCTCTGCAGGGAGGCGCAGAGAACAGAGCATGCTGAGTGGGGGACCCGCCTCTCATGCTCCCATCCACCAGGAGTGTCTCTGATACCCCATTGCCCATCCATCAGCCCCTGCATGATCTCTCAGTACATCATCTCCACACAACACTGCTCTCAAGACCCACGGGGTGCGCCAGGGAGATAGCTGGGCAGAGCTCACTCTGCCCTGTATGGTGATCATGGCGATCAGGGAGCAGCTGAGGCCCACAGACAGAGCCTCCACCTGCATTACCCCAGGCTATGGGAGTGACTTTGGTGTGGGGCTCGGCCTTCCCTGAACAAGGTCAGCTCAGCACGGGACTGAGAAGGTCAGCCCAGCTGAACCTGGCAGGATCGCCTTGAATGAAAAACACACGCTCACCTAGAACCCCGGAGCTGGCTCTCCTCACATCACCCGTGGTCAGTGACTAGGTCCCAGGTGCCAGGGCTCAAGGTTCAGAAAGGCCAGCCATCAGCTGAAGCTTGCTGAGCGCCCAGCATCCACCTCCCTCTCCCAAGGTTTGTGCTATAAAACCCGCCTGGTTCTTCTCAGTTTCACCCTTACCATTGCGCTCTCCAGCCAGGCAGTGTCAGCTCCTTAAGCAAACAAGCTCCACACTTGCATTTGGGCTCATTCTTTGCCGTCCCCGCACATGGACCCACTCTTTGTCTCACCCTTTCTGCCCCAGAGATGCAGTATCCAGCAATTATAAGTCATATGCACTTGGATTTTAATTCCACAGCATGACCTTGGACTAGTTACCTAAACCTTTCAAAGCCTCGGTTTCTTTATCTATAAAATGGGAACAGTCATGGTGTCTCTCCTGCATGGCTATTATGATAGCCAAACCAGATAACACATGTAAAGTAATTTGCAAAACGGATCAATACTTGTTTATTAGTATTCGTACTTATTCCTTCTCTTGTGCCCATCCAAGTAGTAAAGGAAATAGAACAGCTTAAATTATGCTTTTGGTAGTCTATATTTGTAGAATGATCTATTTTTAAGTTACACATTAATTCAAGTCTCCATTAAGTAGCTCAGTGCCTTGGGCAACAGGTTACTTATAAAGGGTATAATATTTAGTGCCTCCCTGGTTGTGCAGTCAGACACCATTAATGGCCCATGACTTAGAATCAGGAGGAAGGTAAACACCCCCTCACACCCCCTGAGCCCCCCACAGGCACGCACATACCTTGAGTGACGGGAGAGAGCCTAACGCTGGGGCTATGTGCTATCTTACATTGACTTTGGGAAAAAGAAAATCAAGATGAAAGAGGAAGAAGGCTGAAGTTTTCTTTCACTAAATGAAGCAAAAGAACATATTCCAAGTGCTGATTAGTGGGTTCGCTGTCACTGATCCCTAATCATCTCCAAAGCATCGCCTCGGGGTCCCTTTTGGCAAGTTCTGTTAACCCTCATAGATAATTTGCTGCGTCTTTCACTTGGCACGGGAACTAATAAATTTCCCACGGCTACTTTAGTCACTTGGGTGATTTTGGTAGAAAGGAGATCACAGTAAATTATAACATTCAGCGGAAAGTGCAGGCCTTCATTTGTTTTTGGTGTGTGCGCATGTGCGCGCATTTGCGGTGGGCAGGGGCAGTAGAAGAGACGAGGAGAGGCTGTCAGTGCCACAGTGGAGTGTCTCAAACAAATGAAAGGCTTTGAGGGTGGTTTGGGTGTTCGAATGGCATCTTGGTTAAAGCCACTCACACCACAGACTTTTTTTCGTTAGAGGTAGAAGACTCTGGCCATGGCGGGTGTGGCTCAGTGGGTTGGGTGTCATGCCATGCACCAAAGTCGCTGTTTCGATTTCCAGTCAGGGCACATACCCAGGTTGCAGGTTCCATGCCTGGTCGGGGTGTGTATGGGAGGCAGCCAATTAATGTGTCTCACTCACATCTATGTTTCTCTCTCTCTCCTTTTCCTTTCCTCTCTCTCTCTAAACATCAGTAAAAACTTATTTTAAAAAAGAAAGAAGACTCCAGCACACGAAGGTCTCCTGGCAAGGGCAGAGCGATGTGGTTATTCCTGGCATCTGAGCCCTGGAAGCCCTCTGACACCAAACACCTCGCCCTGTACCCACAGCCCTGCACCCCCAGCCCTGCACCCCCAGCCCTGCACCCCCAGCCCTGCACCCCCAGCCCTGCACCCCAGCCCTGCACCCACGTCCCTGCACCCACATCCCTGAACCCCCATCCCTGCACCCACAGCCCTACACCCAGAGCCCTGCACCCACATCCCTGCACCCACATCCCTGCACCCCCGGCCCTGCACCCACGGCCCTGCACCCACGGCCCTGCACCCACGGCCCTGCACCCACATCCCTGCACCCACATCCCTGCACCCACGGCCCTGCACCCACGGCCCTGCACCCACATCCCTGCACCCACGGCCCTGCACCCACGGCCCTGCACCCACATCCCTGCACCCCCGGCCCTGCACCCACGGCCCTGCACCCACAGTCCTGCACCCACGGCCCTGCACCCACATCCCTGCACCCACATCCCTGCACCCACGGCCCTGCACCCACATCCCTGCACCCACGGCCCTGCACCCACAGTCCTGCACCCACATCCCTGCACCCACATCCCTGCACCCACATCCCTGCACCCACGGCCCTGCACCCACGGCCCTGCACCCACATCCCTGCACCCACGGCCCTGCACCCACATCCCTGCACCCACAGTCCTGCACCCACATCCCTGCACCCACATCCCTGCACCCACATCCCTGCACCCACGGCCCTGCACCCACATCCCTGCACCCACGGCCCTGCACCCACAGTCCTGCACCCACATCCCTGCACCCACATCCCTGCACCCACATCCCTGCACCCCCATCCCTGCACCCACGGCCCTGCACCCACATCCCTGCACCCACATCCCTGCACCCACGGCCCTGCACCCACATCCCTGCACCCACAGTCCTGCACCCACATCCCTGCACCCACATCCCTGCACCCACATCCCTGCACCCACGGCCCTGCACCCACGGCCCTGCACCCACATCCCTGCACCCACGGCCCTGCACCCACATCCCTGCACCCACAGTCCTGCACCCACATCCCTGCACCCACATCCCTGCACCCACATCCCTGCACCCACGGCCCTGCACCCACATCCCTGCACCCACGGCCCTGCACCCACAGTCCTGCACCCACATCCCTGCACCCACATCCCTGCACCCCCATCCCTGCACCCACGGCCCTGCACCCACATCCCTGCACCCACATCCCTGCACCCACGGCCCTGCACCCACATCCCTGCACCCACATCCCTGCACCCACGGCCCCCGTACACACGGCCCTGCACCCACGGCCCTGCACCCACGGCCCTGCACCCACATCCCTACACACACATCCCTGCACCCATGGCCCTGCACCCCCGGCCCTGCACCCACGGCCCTGCACCCCCGGCCCTGCACCCCCGGCCCTGCACCCACGGCCCTGCACCCACGGCCCTGCACCCACATCCCTGCACCCACGGCCCTGCACCCACGGCCCTGCACCCATGGCCCTGCACCCACGGCCCTGCACCCACAGCCCTGCCCTCACATCCCTGCACCCACATCCCTGCACCTACATCCCTGCACCACAGCCCTTCACCCACAGCCCTTCACCCACAGCCCTTCACCCACCCCGCCTTGGTTGTCACGCCCTCCTCAGGAAAGGGCACAGTGTTCTCAGAGCTCCTACTTGGGGCCCGTGGGTCCTGGTGAGCATCTCACAGGCTGGGCACCACAGCCCCCTCAGGAGGAGCAGGCGGGGTGGGGGCAGGGAGAGCTCCGGCACTGGCAGGGCAGCGAGTGCAGGGGAGTGTGAATGGGCCCTGGCGGGGATGCAGCCGCCTGTCTATCGGGAGGTTTGCTGGTGAGAACAGGCCTGGGCTGGCTCTGCGAGCAAGGAGGTTAGACCGAGAGAGCAGCAGCTGGCTGCGGAAGTTGGACGGAGCAGGATGGCGAGCGGGCAGGGGCCGGGCTCTGCGGGGTGAGCAGTCGCTGCCTCAGTCACCGTCCCAGACTGCGAGCAGGCCACCGTGACCGTGGGCTTTAGCCGAACCTCTCAGAGCCTCTACGCCCCTTGGAGCAGAACTGCAGGTACTGCCGTCACAGGTGGACAGGAAGAGTGAGCGACGTGACTGTGCAGGCGCGCAGGACACAGTCGGCGCTCCGTGAATCCCGTTCCCAGTGGCCAGCACAGAGCCCTGACCACTGCCCCTCACAGCACCTGGGAAGCAGGGCAAGCGCCCCTGCCAGGCCAGCCATGGCCCCGCGGTGCCAGGTCATCCTCCACTGAGCCGCAGAGGGCTCGTGCAGGTCCTGGTTGGAAACGGCTCAGCTCAGGGGTGGAACGTTCCAGCCCCAACTGGATTGTCAGTCACTTCCCTCCGAAAGGAGCCTTCCTCAGGCCGAGCCTGGTCAGGGCCTGCTGATGGCTACGGGACCTGAGATTGGGGGGGGGAGCGTCCCCCGTGCCACATGCCCTCCTCCCAGCATGTGCATTTCTGCAAACCTCCTTAAGACGCTGCGAGAGAAGATGCAGGGAGGTCAGGGGAGGCTGAGGGGCAGGTGTAGTGAGAGGGCAGGACCCCTGCTCTGAGGGTCGGTGTGGCAGAGTCTACCCCCAGGCAGTCATCTCCGGCTCCTGTCCGGGAAGGAGAGCTGGGCAGTGCCGTCCCTCGGTCAGGCTGTGGGAACTCGCCTCGCTGCCTGCCGGCCGGCCAGAGCCTCTTCCCGACGAGGCCAGCAGAGGGCGCGCACTCGGCTCCTCTCACCTGCCTGGCGCTCCGGGCGACAGCCCTGTCAATCTCACCTGCAGATGAAACAGGAGGCCACCTGGTTGTTCACCGACACCCACCTCCTTCTCTCCCGGGCTCTCTCAGCCTCCCTCCCAGTCTCTCTTCA
Organism: Ia io; assembly: GCA_025583905.1. NCBI lineage: Eukaryota > Metazoa > Chordata > Mammalia > Chiroptera > Vespertilionidae > Ia > Ia io. Next base: position 88,523,294 of record JAJQQW010000014.1, on the reverse strand, counting down.
GGTGAGGTGGCCCCGCGAGCCGGCCGCCCCCCAAGGCTCCATCTCCTGGCTGGACGTGGGGAGTCCTGAGTCACAGCGCGCCTCCTGGGCTGCGGGGCACCCTGCCGCCCAGCCCTCCGGGAACCTGAGCCCCAGCCCAGCCCGGGAGGCCCTGGGAGCGTTCACAAGCGCCCGGAGAGCCTCCCTCGCGAGGACCTACGTTTGGGCGACACCGCATCAGATCCCAGGGCCGCGCATAACTCCTCGGGGTGAGGGCGGGGTCCTCAACAAGGCGGGAGGAGCGGTGCCCCGCCACCCCTCGGTGGGCCCAGCCAGGCAGCGCCCAGTGCTGGCCTCGAGCTCCCGCTCTGGGGTTTCCGGGGGAACGGGGTGTGTGTGACAGAGCATGTGCTCTGAGCAGCTCATGGCCCCCTTGCTCAAGAGGCCCGCTGTGGCAGGTGACGGCAAGGGAGGTCGCCGCGTGCGGAGCTCCGGGCGTGGACTGTGGAGGCTGCCCGGGGGAGGACCGAGAGCATTAGCCAGCCTCCCCGCGGCATGGGCAGGGTTCACAGCCATCTGACTGAGAGGCTCGCCCGCCTCCGCCGGTTCCCCCTCCAAGCTGCCCCGTGAGCTGAGGTCCAGGGGTGACTCCAATGGTCCCTGCAATGTCCCCCAGCCCCACCTCCCCAGGCAAGCCCGAGAAACTTACAAAACGCTTCTGTCCCTAAGATCCCCTTTCATCCCCCAAATGACCCTCCCCCAAGTCAGGCAGGACCTGCCTGTGGGCCCTCCTACTGCATGGCTACACCAGTCTGGCCCTGGCTTCCATGCCCCCATCACACCCACCTTCCTACAGCCACAAAGGCACGGGCAGAGCGTCCCCCGCCCAGCGACCTCTGGTGTTCCTGGTGCCTTCTCCAGCGCCAACGCTGAAGGTCAGCTAGGAAGCCAGCTCAGCTCAGGTCTCCAAGATCCCGAAAATATCCTCAACTCTGCACTGCCACCTGCTGGCCGGCTGGGTCCCTCAGGAAAAGAGGTCCAGCAGCAGCCGGCTATGCAGCGCTCACCTTCCCACCTAGCTTCTCCTGCAACCCCGACCTGGCCAGACCCTCCTCCTCCTCGGGATGAGACTGACCCACCGCATGTCCCCGCCTTCTCATCATCAAATCCATCCCAGGACACGTGGTTTTGTTGAAAATAATCTGCTAAAATAACACATTGAAGCATTATGATTGATGCTGGTTTTAATTGTTATCTATCCCTTCCCCAGGCTATTGGAGAAAAAATTTTAAATTGGGATCTAAGTGGAACAATGTTTACTCACAAAGAAATGACTGCAATGGCTAGTTTCTCTGTGGGGTGTTTTGAATAGGAAGAAGTCAGCATCCCTTGACCTCTGGCTCACACATCTGGCGCCCATCGCCTCGGGATCCACGAAGTGACAGCATTTTGGGGTTGTCAGGCCCTTAGAGACCTGGCCATCCACAGAGAGACCCAGGTGTGGTGCAGGGTCTGCAGACGGGAAACAGCGGACTGGAAACGGAGTCTCTTCCCAAAAGGCTTAGGATTTGAAGGGGAAGTGCGAGGCTCACCTCACAGAGACCAGTCTTGCCCCTCCCCCAGATTAGCCCTTCCCTCTCCAAGATGCCTCATGGGCGGCTGAGAGGCCTCCGTGGCTGCCCCCCCCCCCTCCAGCTGTGTCTGTCCATCCTGGCCTGCCCCAGCTCCTCTCCCAGGGGGGCCCTAGAGGGGGCCCCTTACTCTCCGTGTCTTTCTCTGCGCAGCACTAGGAGAATTCCTGCAGTTATTTTCACTCATTCTCCTGCAGATGTGCCCACTCAGATGTGTAAGCCATTCTGTCCTCTCTGCATGGAGCTGGGGCCAGGACACATGCTTTCTTGTTGGTTCTTCCTCTCCCCGGCCTCTCACTGGGCGCAGCTCTCCAAGGATTCTAGCGTGGCCCAGCGCCCCCTCCTGACGCCCCCTCCTGCCCAGGGCCGAGCCTGGCCCTCTCCTGTTTGCTGTTCAGACAGTCACTGTGGCTTCAGGTGTTTCCAGATGCTCCCAGGACAGCCCAGGACTTTGGGGACCGCTCGCCCTCTGCTTGCTTCCTCCCCGTAGCTTTTGGTGCCTGTGGCTTCCTTCGCTGTTTTGACACTTTCAGGTGGGCGTTTAAAATGATGTTCGTTTTATTCTCATCCACATGCCTGGGGATTTGCATTGGAATTTTTCCCCCTCCCAACACCCCCCCCCCTTGAGCAGTTACACCTGCGAAGGTGGGGGTATCACAGTCCACACAGACCACCCTCACTTCCGGCACCAAGTGTGAGTGTGGGGGGGGTGGAGCCCAAGCCACCCTCAGGTGATGGTTTGCTAGAGACTCACAGGACCGCGGGAAGCTGCCCCCTGTGTTCCACGAGGGACACATGGCACCAGAGCCGGAGGGCCACGTGCCGGCATCCGACAGGGGAAGGGGCAGGATCACGGACAGTAGGGCAGCCCCCAGTGTCGGTATCCAGTTTGTACAGGCTCCATGGGCTGGGGGCTGCCCTACTGTGTACTAGTAGGAGTGATTGCTCACCTGTGGCCGCTCAGTCTCCAGCCCCAGGAGCCCGAAGCCCCCTGGGGGTCACACTGCTGGTCAGCCCCCGCCTCAGACTGTCAGGGTGGCCATTCCTCCGAATCCGCAGTTAGAGCCCAGGCTCCCAGGCAGACATTCCGCCAGGTCTCGTATTCTGGCTCAGGGAGCACCTCTCAGGGGCTAAGGGCACAAGCCCACGTCTTTGAGGCAAAGTTAAGTTCTTTACTGCACACCGCAGCGTCTCCACAGGCTGCTCCCTTCTGCAGCTCTTCACGTGGTCCCTGTTGGGCAGCAGAATTCTCAGTCTGGTCGCTTTTTGTTGTGCAAGGAGCCTGCTGGGTGCTACATCCCCCAGATCTGCAGAGCCTGCCCGCCCTTTATCCCAGAGGGACAGGTGGTCTGAGAGTTAAGTTCTCTCTCTATAGATTTCAGAGAGAGGAGGGGAGAGGGCGAGGGATAGAAACATCAATGATGAGAGAATCATTGATGGGCTGCCTGCTGCACGCTCCCACTGGGGATCGAGCCTGCAACATGGGCATTCCTTGACCAGGAATCAAACCAAGACCTCCTGGTTCATAGGTCGACGCTCAACCACTGCCACACCAGCCCGGCTGAGAGTAAAGTTCTTGACCCCAGTTCCCCTCAGAACGCCCCTGCAGGCTGTGCTGGGAACCACGGCTCTGTCACTGTTCTTCCCCGCTGTGTCTTGCACAATCCCTGTCACAGCTTCCAATGTGGCCTTTATCTCTTTAACAATCTTATTTTTATTTTTTATCTCTTTTCTGAGCCCCTAGTTCACTCCCCCTTCCGGAGTACTTTTATATCTCTGCCCCGATCTCTTTCACATCTACTTTAAGCCTCTTTTTCTAAGAAGCCCTGGTGCCTTTAATTTTTTATGTGAAGAACCACTTATCTGATTTCTCCTTGACTCCGCCCCCAGGATGCCTGGGTGACTTCCTCTAGGAAACGGATTTCCACGCCTCCTGCTGATGCTCCCGTCTTCTGGGTACTTTCCATTTTTGAATAGAAAGTTGTTTGTGCCCTTTCACCCTTCAGTGTGACTCAACTCTTCCCTCCATTTATTTTAATTGTGTAAAATACACACAACATAGAATTTACCATCCGAATCACCTTTAAGTGTACAGTTCAGTAGTATTAAATGCATTTGTAATGTGCAACCATCCCCACCATCCTTCTGCATCACTCTTTCCCCTGCTAAAGCCGAAGCTCTAGCATTAACCACTAGCCCCCCGGGCCCCTCCTCCGGCGCCGCAGCCACCTTCCTCTGCTGTGTCTATGCCCGTGCCGATCCTAGGGCCTCATGCAGTGGGATCATACAGGCCGTGTCCTTGTGACGGGCTTTCCCCGCTTATGTCGTCAGGGTCATCCTTGTTGTAGCATGTGCTAGCCTGTCCTCCTTCTTAAGGCCGAATGATGCTCCTTTGTATATAGCCCACACGTGCTTGTCCTCTCCTCGGCTGCTGGGCTCCCGGGCTGTGCCTCCCCTTGCTGTTGTGAGTAGCGCTGCTATGAACACGGGTGCACCCACACCTCTTCCTGACCCTGCTCTCAGTTCTTGTGGGTTTGTGGCCAAAAGTGGAGTTGCTGGATCAGATAGTAAATTCTATTGGTAATTTGGGGGGAACCATCACACTCTCTCCCACAGTGACCATACCATCTTACATGTCCACCAGCAGGCACAGGATCCCGGCTTCTCCACAGCCTCGCGAACACTTGTTACTTTCCGTGCTTGCTTTTTGACAGCAGCCACCCTAACCGTGAGGGAGGCCCCTCCCGGGGCTCCGATGTGCATTTCTTGAAGGATGAGTGCGTGAGCGTCTTTCCACGTGCTTACTGCTGCACATCTTCTTTGCAGAATGTCAAGTCTTTTGCCCATTTTTACCTCGGTTGTTTTTTTGTGTACGCTTGTTGTTGAGCTTTCTATACATGCAGCACACTACTCCTTTAGCAGATGTGTGGTCTGCAGATATTTCCTCACATCCCGTGGGTTTCCTTTCGTTTCTTAGGCACTGCCTTTTCCTGCAAAAAAATGAAGTCGAGTTTGCTTGCTTTTTTCTTTTTAGACTGCCGTTGGTGTCATATCCAAGAAGCCATTACCAAGTCAAATACCATGGAGTTTTCGTCTTATTTCCTTCTAAGAGAACTCCAGTTTTAGGTCTCACATTTGTGTCTCTGATCTGCTTGGAGCTAATTTTTGTATGTGGTGTTAGATAAGGATCCAACCTCACTCTTTCACACATGGGATCGTCACTATGTGTGACACTTTAAAGAGGGCGGGGAGTCAGCTGGGAGTGTCCAGGGCCGAGATTTGTTCCCACCTGTGAGCACTCCTCCCATGTGTGTTCCCACCAGTGAGCACTGCCCTCCCCTCCCCTCTGTGTTCGCACCTGTGAGCACTGCCCTCCCCTCCCCTCTGTGTTCCCACCTGTAAGCACTCCTCCCCTCTGTGTTCCCACCTGTGAGCACCCCTCCCCTCTGTGTTCCCACCTGTGAGCACTGCCCTCCCCTCTGTGTTCCCACCTGTGAGCACTCCTCCCCTCTGTGTTCCCACCTGTGAGCACTGCCCCCTCCCCCACCTGGATTATGGTGAGGATGATGAACGTGGGCCGCCAGTGTCCTCACAGACTGGAACCTTCTCTCGGGGTCACTCCTCTGGGTTCCTTCGTAGCTCCTGCCAATGTCTGCCTCCTCCTCCATGAGCCGCCTGCAATGTCGTTGTTCTCCCCCTTTCCCTCTCCTCTTCTTCTCCCCTCCTTCCTGCTCCTCTCCCTCCTCCTCCTATGTGGACTCTCCGTGCTCGGAGGCCCTGGGGTGTGGGTGGGCTGGGAGTGCACAAGGCCCGGCGGGACCCTGGCTCTGCTGTCTGCAGGCTGCTTGCCATGAATGTGACCACCTCACGGGGTTAACGACAGGACTAGAGGGGAGGAAGTGTGAAGGTGCCAATCCACGGCTTGGCACAAGATACATACGGATTGAATAGTAATGACTACTATTGCTACTCGTTTATTGGCTGTTCGATCACCGACTTCTCACCAACTGCTTTGTCCTATAGGTCAGCCTGTGCCTTACCACCTGGTGCCCGTGCGTCTCCCTGCTGCCCGAGGCTGGCACAGATCCTCCCAGCAGAGCCTGCGCCTGAAGGCACCGCGCCTGTCCCCCCGCAGCTGTCCCCTGTCGCCCAGGCCTCACTGCAGCGCCTGGCAGACACCCTCCCTTCTTAGTCTCTGCCCCCACCTGCCTTCTCAACAGGACTGCCGGCATCGCTCTGCCCAGGCCCCGGTGCTGGAGAGGGACGGAGGACTGGCCTGTGCGGGAGGGTCCCGGGTGTGAATGGAATCTGAGCCCGCCTGCCTGGACCAAGGCCAGTCCCCGTGGAGGCCTCACTCAAGCCCTGGTTCAGCCTCCGCCTGGGCCGCCCGGGGCGCCCGTGTCACTGGGCAGCAAGATGAATGAAGCTACAGTGGCCAGAAATATGGCCAAGAACTGGGCTGACTCAGGCAGCCTCTGGGGGCTGCTGAGGGTTGGCCGGCAGGACAGACAGCTGCCCAGACATCTGGGGAGGGCCTAGTCACGGCCAACTCAGGTTCAGAGAGGAGGTGGAGGGGGCCGGCTTGACAGGTGCCTGCTGTGAGCCTGTCCACCTGCCAGGATGCCATCTCCCTCACCTGAGCTCACATGTCACATGGGACAAAGGAAGTTCTCACCATCGGACCACGTTCTTCCTCTGCTGGGAGAGGGGAGAGGTTCTAGGATGTCGGGGGCCTGCTGTGTGCCCAGGGCCAGCCCCGTCCTCAGCCCCTCCTGTCCCCCCCAAACCCCCTGAAATCTGTAGAGCAGGTGGTTGAGCATAAGGAACCACGTTTCACAAAACCAGAGGCTCAGAGGGGGTGAGAAATGCCCACCATACCGCCCTCGCGGTGTGTGGGCTGCGGGCGGGCTCCAGGGCTCCAGGGCTCCTCCTTGTCTGATGCCCAGGTCTGGCTGAGCCCTCAGCACCTGGGGATGCCCCTCTCTGGACCCCACTGCCAGACCTCAGGACAGAGCTGGTGAGAGCTGGGCTCCCTGGACAGCGAGGTCTGCCCCGGCAGCTCAGCCCTGGGCAGGAAGCAGTTCAGGTGTCTCCGGAGCCCGCCCTGCCCCGGGGAGGGGGCAGCTGAGAGAGGGTCCTCACAGCAGTCCTGGCTTGGCTTAGGGATGTTCTGAGGTGGGTTTTCCCCACCAAGGATCAATTCCCAGAGCTAGGAGTGTCCTGGAAAGAGCCGACCCACAGGGAGAGAGTCACACCCTGGCTTGGTGAGGGCACAGGCTGGGCCGGCAGAGGGGAGGCGAGGTGGGAGCCGGCTCTCTGGCCCTCGCTGTGCCGCCGCATGGGCTGCCCATCCTGGGGGTGCTCGCTGAGAGTGCTCAGCACTGGCCCCTGGACACGGGCACCCTTGCTGGACCTGGGGCCTGACCCACCCGCACATGCCGTGGGGCACTGGAGCGTGGCCCCCGCGTGGCCTGGGAGACTGGCGTCTATTGAGCTGCCCTGTGGGCATTAACGTTTTGGAAGATGGGGTGCTCTCTTCAGGAGTGGCCCCAGCTCTGGCCAGGAGAACAGCCCGCGGGCTGGCCTCCCCTGGGAGGCCGGGGCAGAGGAGGGGACCGGCCTCTCCGGCTCTGGCTCTTGCACCTCCGTCCCGGACCTGCCTCCTCACAGAGCCACCAGGGCCCTGGGTTCGGGTTCTAGGCCATTGCAGATCCCCGAGGGGGGGGGGGGGCAGGCCTGCATCCTTGACCAGTGTCCCCACATCTCATCCTTGCTCCCGAGCCCTCTGGGGCAGGGGCACTAGGCCCCCATCTCCCTGATGAGAACCCTGCTCCCCAGTAAATGAAGTGCTGTGTCCAGAGGCCACAACTGGTGAAAGGCGGTGTGGGGATGTGCCCAGGTCTGGCTGATTCCCAAGTCTGTGCCATCCCCAGGTCCCCAGGGTGCTGCTGTGCCCGGAGAGGGGAAGGCAGGGCAGTGGGCACTGCCCACCAGGGTCCGGGGCTGAAAGGGCATGGGGTGCCCTGTGCACAGGCCTGGGCTTCACGTAGTCCCGGGGTGACCCCTCCGGCCTTAGAGGCGGCTGCTGCCAGCTGTGTGACCTTGAGCACGGCTATTAAGCTATCTTCCTGCATCTCAGTCTATAAATCTGTAAAGGGGACACTGCATCTCAAGTCTGGGGGAGAGGCGACCAGCACAGGCCCCAGAGCAGGCCCCTAAGTGGTGGTGGCTGTCACACCAGGATGGAAACCCCTTCCCTTCCCTGCCCTCTCCTCCCTCAGGTCCCTCTCCTCCCTTCGCCACTCCCTGTCCCTAAGCCTTGGCTCACAGCACCTCCCTGCTCCTCCCGCTCCCCTCCCTGCCTCTCGCCTCGAGGCCCCCTGGTCAGCCCAGCTCCAGGGTAGAAGCCACTTTTAACAGAAACTGGGACCCACCGAGGAATTCTACGGGGCCTCAGAAAGAAATTCCCGCTGCCCCCACGTCATTTTCTTATTTCCCGGGGGAGGGGGAGGGAGCAACTATGGCCTAGTCTTGTCCCAGCCTCTGGACAGGAGGCTTGGCCTTGGCCCTTTGAGGACGAGGTGAAGGCAGAGCTAGGCGCCCACCACGGTGGTCCCGCAGGGCCGTGGCGAGAGGTCCCCCCAGGGCCATCCCTGCGAGCGGCCGCACAGCCAATGGCTGAGGCGCAGTCAGCAGAGCTCTGGCTGCTTGGCTTTATTTTCCTGGGGATCCCACTGGTGCAGTGAGGTGGGCCCCGGCGGGGCGGGTGGGGGGGGGGGGGGGGAGAAGGGGGTAGAAGGGGGGGAAGGATACACATAGTTGCACTAAACTATGGAAAAAGGACTGCATTTCAGAAAGACGAGGGTCCAGAGATCTTTGCCTTGACCTTGACCTAGACCACGGGGCCGAGCGCCCCCTGTAATGAAGAGCTCCGGCCCTGGAGGTGGACAGACCGGGGTTCAAGGCCCAGCTCTGTCAGTTACTGACTGAGCGCCCCCCGGGAAACTTCTTCATTATTCTGAACCTCAACATACCTTCCTCACAGGCCTACCAGGTGCAGGGAGCGCACCACAAACCGTCGCAGCCAGACGAGCCTTTCGCATCCTCGCCGAAGTTTCTGGACAATTGTACGCGTATCAGAAAGCCATGATTTCTTTCTGGACTTAAGAATACTGTATACCATATGAAAAAAACTGTTTTCCACTGAAAAACGATTTTAAAAGCATTTGCAATACATGCACATTGACAAGTTCTTAAAATGGATTCCCCCTCAAGATACTCTCAGGTAACATCGGTGTGCTGTGCACCCTCAAGCTCATCGCCTCCTGGGAAGGCCAGCATTCTCCTCACCACGTGGAGCCAGTACAGTGCGGGGAGGACACTTCGCCTCGAGGAGGCCGAGCCAGCGCCGGCTGTCGCCACTCAGGAGAAGGGGTGAGGTTCCGACACCAGCACCCCTTCCACTCCCCCATCTGCTGGTCGGCCTGCGTGCGCCACCTTTTGACAAGTCTGTTTTGGGCCATGACCAAGTGCTGAGGCGGCAGCAGCTCCCGGCGTGGCTGCCCGCTGCCCGAGGGTCATAGCTCAGGCTCCCTGCCTGCTTCCCCAGGACTGAGAGCCCTACTCATCACCCGGTGAAGTGTCAAGGACTTCCTTTCCTGGAGGAGTTAACGTGCATCTTACACTTCACACCCGTAGAACTTCATCATCCGCCATCCGCCTTCTGTCTCCAGCGCCCTGTAAAACAGCCTTCCCTCGGGGCCCGGGGCCCTGGGAGGGCTGGGAGCGTCCAGGAGGGCAGGTCCTTCTGACCAGGGCTCTGCCTGCAGCGGGGATGGGAACAGGTGGTGTGCAGGGAGCAGGAGGCTAGAACCTGTGCTGACGGGCCGAGCAGCCCAGGCGTCCCCAGGCTTCCCTTCCCAGCCACCTCAGCACACCAGAGGGAGTTGGGGCTCTGAGGCAGGCACGTGGGTTTGAACCTTGATCCTCGCTAGTTGGGTGACTTTGGACAAGTGGATTAATCTCTGCTTCTGGTATAACAATACGGGGTGTTGAAAGCAATAACTGAGTTAATACATTGAACACAGGAAGCACTTAATGACTGCCATCTTTCCCGGACAAATGCTGCCTCCCAGGCAGGTCCCGAATCCAGCTTCCCTGCTCCTCCATCTCCGACCCGGCAACCAGGACTCCTTCCGAGGAACCGAGGAACCGTCTGACCATGTCCCACCTGTTGCCTCCCGAGTCTTGTCCCCTCGGCGTGGCCCCCGCCTCCCTCCAGCGGCACCGGCGGCCTCTTGCCTCCCCCACCTGACATGCGGGTCTCTCCACAAGCCCAGCTGCTCTGCACTGTGACCAGTCAGTCTCCTCTCTGACCCACACACCTGCTCTGCTATTGCCTCTCCCGGGAGGGGATGTGTCCTTTGACATGTCCCCAAGGCCACCCCTCGTCCCACCAGCCGTGTGCCTGGTGGGACCCATCACCGCCCAGAGCCCTGCTTGCAGGTCCTGTCTCCTCTCCTGGCCGGCAAACTCTCCGGAAACAGGACCAAGGTTGGCCTTTCCCTGCTGTTTGGAGGGTGGCAGCCCAGGTCTTCCCAGGAGAGGTGCTTGGGAAGTGGCACTCGTCACATGAGCCACACCTGGGGCCACAGGCTTTGAACTCTGAACTCATACACACCCTCCTGGGCAGTCCTAAATCAGGCGCAGTCGTAGGCAGTGTCTCCAGAACCGCTTTCCAATTCAGCGGCTGCATGGCGCCTGCCCTCATGGCAGGGCATATGGGGCTGTGGTCAGCCATGCCCTTGCCATGCATGGCCTTGAAAATGCCGTTTTCCTTGTGCAACAAACGTGAATTGCGCAGCCGCTCCACACCAGGTGCTGTTCCGTGTGGGAGTCTCAGCAGCGCACCAGACGGACACACTGCCCGCCGCTGAGTGGTGTGCCCCGTGCCTGCTCCCTGTCCCCCTTGGCACACACCTAGACCTGCTCTGTGGGAGGCCCCGGGCCTGCAGAGGGAAGAGGAGACTCAGAGGGCTGGGATATTCTGATCCTCAACCCTGACTTGCTGGCTGTAATGTGGAGGAAGGTACAGAAGGTGGCGACATTGGGCCACACTCAGCTTTCCGTTATTGCCTCTCTTCATTCCAGAACCCCACCTTCACTTTCAGAGCCTCAGATTTTCCAAGATCCCCCAGATTATCTGAGACCCCAGACCCCCAACTCCCAGACACCTCTAGATCCCAGATCCCAGAATCCCAGTCTCCCCAGACCCTCACATCCCTGATTCTGGACCCCTCCACTCTCTCCGAATCCCCAGGTGCTGGATTCCCAGATCTCAAATCTTCCAAGAGCCCCAGACCCTCAAGGCTCTGACCTCAGACAGCCCAGGCTCCATAACCTCCAAACTCCTCAAACCCTCAGACCCAGGTCCCCAACATCTGGAAGCCCCAATCCTCAGACCCCTGGATTCTACAAACCCTTAAAAACTCCCCCAGCTTCAGACCCTTCTAGACTTCTCAAACCCCCAGATCCCATCCCCCCATGTCCTAGACCCACAGGCCTCTGGCCCTCCAAACCAGCTACAGACCCCCAGTTTCCAATGCTCCAAAACCTACTGATCCACCAGGCTCCCACACCAAGATGCAGGAGTCCTGACTGTCCCCACTTCCCAACAGAGGCTCTCTGGGGGCTTTGTGCTGGGGCAGTTGGTGCTGGCCACCCTGACTCCCCCTCACTTGGTGAGGGCCCCGGCACCCAGGCTCATGAATTCCACAGCTGTGAGGGACCGTCTCGCAAAGATGAGCAGATAGAGGCCCAGAAGAAAGTTGCTCAAGGCCCCCAGGATGTGAATGGCTGGAACCCAGGCCCTGGCCCTGATTAGTGCAGTGCCTGGCCCTGAGTAAGTGCTCAATAAATGGTAGCCATTGTGAATTCTGTTATTAATCACCCCTCTCCTGGCCTAGCCCAGGCTGACCTCTCCAAGGCCCACTGTGGGACCATTCTATATTCCTACGACTGAACAATCGAACACGTCCCAGTTTAGCAACATCTGCAAATTTAATTAGCGAGCTGTTTATCTCCCTGGCCCAGTAATTAATAAAGGTGTCAGGCAGAACAAGGCCCCTGCTCACTCCCCCAGGGCCCGGACAGCCCGCTCCTCTGCAACGGGACTGGCCATGCATCGGAGAGCTGGGCGGGAGCCACGTGCAAAGACCAGAGAAGCTGAGAAGAGAGTCAAAGCCAGGACACCCTGGCATTGTGCAGCCCGTGGCAAAGGGCACCGAACCTCACTGCGTGCCCTGCACTGGGCTACACCAACATCCAACAAGCAGCACCCGGATAATCTGCCACCAGAGCTGTGGGAGCAGGAGACGGACGCGGTGAGCAGTCTGGAGCCGTCTCTTCCAGTTGGAATTAATCGGACAAACGCCCACCACGAGGGCCGCCGTGCCTCCCGGAGAGCGAGCTGTTGCCCGGGTGTGCTGCCTCCGGATGGGCACGCTTTCTAGCGAGTCAAGACCCCGCCGCTGCTCGGGGCGGCGCCCTCTTTTCTCTCAGATGAGCGCATCCAGCCCAGGGCGCTTCATGTGCTCCGTGAACTGATGGCTCCCACATATGCCTCCAGCCCCCGCCTCTCCTTGAATGACACACTGGAGGTTTGTACAAGCCTCTCACATTTGAGAGGGCCCACAAACAAACCCTCTGCCCCACCCAGTCACCCTGCTGTCCCCTCTCCCTGGCTGCTGAGCGACCAGTCCCACGTGGCCCCGGCCACCTTAGTAGGTACAACTGGGCACCATCTGCCTCGGGTCCACATGGATAGAGGGCGTGGGCGGAAAATGCTGGCACCCAGGCCTGAATACCTGGTGGTGGTGGAGGGGTTAATACCCTCCGGTGGGGGCAGGAGTGCTGGGGAGTCCCTCTCCCCCCCAAGATGCAGCTAATGACGCTCACCCTTCACCCGGTCTCGGGCTCCAGTGCCAGTCACCATGGGGGCCCGTGACAATGCATCTCAGTGCTGGCCACCTGCCTCCTCCTCCTCCTCCCTGCACAGGCTGTTGTCTTGGGTTCTGCTCTCAGGGGAAGGCAGGCTAAGACCACGGACAGGAGCCGCTCAGAGCCCCTTCCAGAAAGAACGGGCTGCTGCCCACCAGGGGCAGCGAGTCAGCCGCCAGCCTCCTGCTGTTTGCTTTGCCAGCTTTTGAGATGAAGCCATACTGTTCTGGGGGGCCCAGGAGCAACGGCACAGGCCTGGCCCTGCCCCCAGGCAGGCGGCCCGTGACAGGCACGCGTGGCTCCCCAGGCGGGCGGCCCGTGACAGGCACGCGTGGCTCCCCAGGCGGGCGGCCCGTGACAGGCACGCGTGGCTCCCCAGGCGGGCGGCCCGTGACAGGCACGCGTGGCTCCCCAGGCAGGTGGCCTGTGACAGGCATGCGTGGCTCCACCTCCAGCCAGTGCCCATGGCTACACCAAGGCAAGGCTCTTTCGGGTTTGCATAGTGGCCTGAGTCTGCTCCGCCCATAGATGAGACGCCCCAACAAACCTCTGTACCACAACTTCTCAGCATCTGCTTTCCACACGATCCAACCTGACACGCAGTTTGACAAGGAGTTGAGGGGAGAGGGTTGATGGGCAGAGTGGGCGAGAGAGTGCAGGCTGCTTGGTGAAGGGAGGGAGTGAGGATGGCGTTGAGTGTCCTAATATTCATATGGGGCACCGCCCAGCTGTGCCCAGCAGAGACGTGGAGCAGCTGGGATGGGGCATGTTGGAGGGGCACTGGGTGCTGGAGGGCCTGCCCCTGGCTCTGTCCTCGTCATACCCTGGGAGCAGTTGCTCTGCACACTTGCAGGCAAGCCGGCCCTGTGACAGCATCTGGCCCATCGGGACGGGTGGGGTGGCCCGAGTCAGGTCTCTCCAGGTGAAACACCGAGCGTCGTAAATGAGGGGCCTCCTGGTGAGCTGCATCTCTGCTTCCCCAGAACCTGGAGGGGTCCAGCTGGTCATCGCGGGCTGGCAGGACGCCCCCCCCCCCGGGTAAGGGAGCTCGCTGACCTCCCTGTGGTCCTCTGTCTCAATCTCAGAGCAGGCTCTGTGCCAGCAGGGGTGGGGCCAAGGAAGAAGGACAAACGCAGGACACATAGGTGGCTTGTCACACCAAAGACGGGTGTCATCCCCGGGACCATGCAGGCGCCAAAGAGAAGACTTGAGTGGGTCTCCCTGAGGAGGGGGCACTGGCCCTGAAATCTGGGGAGCCAGGGGAGGCAGCAGGGGTGCAAGGGCCCAACATGTCGGGGCCCAGAGGGGCTGGAGGGGCTGGAGGAGGAATTCAGACTTGATGGGGGAGGGGGGCGGAGAGGAGGGGGTGACCGAGGTCATGAAAAGGCTGGAAGCTGGGAAGTGTTACAGTTTGCATCCGGGAGGCTCCTGGTGGCAGCTTGCAGAACGGAGCCGGTGTAACTGGGCAAGAGGCAGCAGGAGCCGGCTGGACACCTGGACCTGAGCTGGGGCAGAGGAACAGAGTGAGAGAAAGAACGGGCGGAGGTGCCCAGATGTGGAGAGAGCCTGGGTGGAGGCCAAAATTGGACAGGTGTGCTTCCTGGCGTGGGGTCCTCAGACAGGGGCGATGGGAGACTTCTGTCGCCCGGGCTAATGAAAGAGCAGCAGAGCGGAAGAGAGCGAGAGCAAGTGCCTCTCAGCCTCAGAGTCAGCCACGATCTGTTCTGGTTAAGCATCGGGGCGGGAAGTGGCTGGGAGAAGTGAGATTTAGCCTCCCAAGCCAAGGAAGGAAGGGACCAGAGCACTTCCAAGGCTCATCTGCATTTCAAACAGCCAGTTTGTTTTATCTCCTCATTAGCATACTCGCCCTCTGCCCAAAACGAGTCCATTAAAGGAGACTCGCTCCGGGCCCAGCTCCTCCTTTAAATATTTTTAAAGTGCATGATTAATACAGCCGCCCAGCGCTGCCTGGGAGTGTGGGGTCAGGGGGCAGGGAAATGAAAGGACATGGCTGCACTGGGCTGACTGGCTGATTAATCACGGCCTCTTTCCAATAAATCACGGCAGATGGCAGCAGCCGCTGCGGCCTCGTGGGGAGCGAGGTGCTGTGGGCAGGATGCCTGGGTGTTGGAGGAGTCCCTGGGAGGAAGGCCCAGTTTGTGTCCCCGGTTTGTGTCCCTGAGACCTTGACCTCCACTCACCTGCACTGGGAGGCAATTCCCAAGTTCAAGAGAGGCTGTGACTGCTGGGAAGACAAAATCTCATCTAACTCCTGCCCTTTTCAGGATCAAGTACCGTCACTTTTAGGAAGAGCCCGCTAGGACGGGGTTGGGCACCGCGCAGTGTTTGGACATATGCTGTCTTGCATTCTTCCAACAACCCCGTTTTCCAGATGGCAATGCGAGGCTCGCCGAGGTCAAGGTTCGCCCTGGGATCAGTTGAACATAAGCGTTCTCCCTGGCTGGTCCTGCCCCACAGCCTGCCTATTACCCACCTCTTCTGCCCTCCCCAGGGGACCACCATCCAACCCAAGGCCAGATGAAGGCCCTGGGTGCCGCTTCCCTCCCCACGCCTGGCCTGCTGGCCCCAGCACTAGACTCAGAAGCCAGCGGCTCTGCTAGAGCTGACACCCCGTCCCCCCACGCCCCGCTCCGTGGGTGAACCTGCCGCCTGTGGAAGGCCCCTGGCTGAAGCAGAAGCAGTGATGGGAGACCCGTCAAGGGGGCGCTGGGGAGGCAGGCAGGGCCACCTCCTGCAGAGCCTGGGGGCACGAAAGAGGGGACATGTGAGTAGCCAATGCACACCTTAGAGCGCTCCCTCCGACAGGGCCTATAAGCGGACCAGCAAGCACGCAGAGGGACCAGAAATGTCACCACAGCCATCCAGGCCGGAAGGGGTGGCCGGGACGGGAATGCGAGGGCGCAGGAGGGGGCGGAGGAGGACACACTCTGGGGTAACATAGAGAGGGCTTGCTAGTGGTGCTGCTGTGAGAGAAGACGAGAGCCAGGATGACCCTGGTGTGTGGCTTGGGACCTGGGTGGGCACCCCGGGTCCCTTGGGACCTGTGTCCCATTGATAAGCTGGGTGAGGGGGATGGAAGTCACGCTGCAAGTCATGTTAGGCTCAAGATACTAACTCGCTGTCCACATGTGTGGTTGTTGAGAGGGCTGGACTGAGTCATCCTCAGGACAGATGTGAGAGCTACAGGAGGACAGGGGGGAGGCTGAGCCGGGGCGGGGGGCACATTTACAGTCAAGGAGACCAGAGGAAGTGGTTGAGGAGACCTTGAAGGAATAGCCAGCGAGACCGGAGAAGGCCAGAGAAGGGTGCGTGCCGGTGTGCAGGCCGCTCTCCATCTAAACGATGCTCTAGTAAGGAAGCCGCATTGTGAACAGCCTGCAACCTCGGAGGGTCCCCACCCCCTCTAAATGCCCAGGGTGGCTCACTGGGTCCACCCGTTGGAATAACGCGGTGTGTGCCCAAGGCCTGCCCTCCCTCCGGGGGAGGCTGTGCCTGCAGGTGCCGTGGGACCAGCCCCAGTGAGGTCCCTGGCACCAAGCCTCTAACGGGCTTCCCCGGGAGACACCACACGCCTTGTCACGTCTCACTGGGGCCACCGAGTCCCGTGGGCGACAGCGGGAGGCGCTCAGGAGCTGGTGTCCAGTGTCCGCGTCACCTCACCCCGCGCCTTTCCCTTGTTGCTTTGCTCCGATGCTTCTGCCGTAAAAAACTCTTAGCCACAGGGGCAGCTGTGTGCTGAGCTCCCCCGCAAACCGGCCGCTGCGAGGCCCTGGGAGCCCCCCACGGATGGGCTCAGTACCGTTGAACAAAAGCGGGTGAGCCGGTACTGCCTCTCCCCGCAGAGCCTTCACCTCTTCTGAAGCCAAGGAAGGGACGCCCTTCTCAGGCCTCTTCTTGGCCTCCCCCACCCCCGTATCCCCTGCTCGCTCGCAGCGGTCCGGTCCGGGGCTTCCTGGGCCACCGGCGCGGGCCAGCCGCCTCCGGGGGCAGCCGCTCTGGAGCTGACCGCCCTGGGCCTGAGCGGGGTTCGCCGCCCTCGCTCCCCCGGGGGAAGCCAGGCCTGGGAAGCGTTGGGCTGGAGGCGTCCTGGGACCTGGGACTAAACGCGTCTGCGGCTGGGCCTTGCGGTGCGAGCGTGAAGGAACGGCTGCAAATGGGTGGAGGTTTCGGGGAGATCCAAGGCTGGGGAGTGGAAGCGCCCAGCGCTGGGACTGGGACCCCCCCACTCCCGTGGCTGAGAGCCGCGCACAGGACCCACGCGGAGGCACTCACCCCTTCCCGCGCTAGGGGGCGCTGCGGCGGGGCTGCTGGACCGCACCTCCCAGCCCCCAGTTCTGTGGCACTCTCTCAGCATCCATTTGCAAACAGACTTTGAAGCTGCGGCTTGAGAGATTCAGTGTAGCTTTACTATTGGGGTTCAGGACTGAGTCAGGGAATCTGGGAAGGGGCAGCCTGAGTCCTTGGTGGCCCGCCGGTGGGAGGAGGCGTGGACCCCACGTGCCTGTCCCCCTCCTGTCCCGGCTGGCCTGGAATCCAGCACAGCCACAGCTAAAGGCACGTTGGTGAGAGATGTGATGAGCTCTGGGACAGACTGGGCTGCTCTGGGACCCGCGCTCAGCGTGGCAGGAGGGCACCTTCACCCACTCTTGCTTCTTGCTCTGGATGATGGCACAGCGGGGCGGGGCGGGGCCAGACAGCCGGGCAGGAGCCACCCCAACTCCAGGGTCCGCCTCAGACTCCCCAGGCGGGCACCCTCACCCGTGAGGAGAGCAGTTGGAGCCTGTGGCACCGCTCCACTGCCAATGCAGGCCCCCAGGGTAAGGGGTGCTCCTGCTGGCACGGGACAGCAAAGCAGCCCTATCAGAGCCAGGCCCCCTGCAGGCCAGCAATGGGCACAGCCCGTCCTCAGAGCTCCCTCCTCAGAGCCAAACCTACCACCCTGAGGGCTGAGGGAGAGGGGTGAAGCCAGGAACTCAGCATCTCGCCGAGGATGACGACAGCTGTCACACCCTTGGAGATGCCTGGCTGAGAGGAAGATGGGGGGACGGGGCTTATCCAGGGGGAGCAGGGAGAGGGGTGGTGACGGGAGTTGCAGAGAAGAGAAGGGGTCTGCGAGGCTGTGAAGGGGTTTGAAGCCAGAGCTTAGACTTGATGTGACAGCAGGGAACCATGGCAACTCCTGAGCAGGGCGTGGCCCCAGGTGGGGTGTGGGTGGGGTGCTCAGGAAAGGCGGGGGGTGAAGGACGTGGTCATAGATACAAATCTGCACACACTCAGCACAGCTCTCTAACCCACTCACCCCTGCTTCCCACCCATTTACTAAGTCAACCTCAGAATTGACCATCAAAAATCACATTTTCAAATGACATGAGGAAATGCCCACAGGGGGATGGTGAGTGAAAAACCAAGAAGCCTTTGAGAAAGTGCATTATAATCTAATCCTATCGAATAAAAGCCTAATATGCTAAGTGTCCGGTTGTCTGGTTGTCTGTTCAACCAATCAAAGCATAATATGATAATGATATGCTAAGGCTGCTCAACTGCTCACTATGATGTGCACTGACCACCAGGGGCAGATGCTCCAACTGGTAGGCTTGCTTGCTGCTGGGGTCTGGCTGATGGGGACTGAAGGAGGCGGGCCGGACACACCCTGGAGCCCTCCGGCAGTCCCTCCCCGGCTGGCTAACCTCCCATGTCCCTCCCCAGCCCCGATGGTGCACTGGTGGGGTCCCTCGGCCTGGCCTGCCCCCTCTCACAATCTGGGACCCCTTGGGGGATGTTGGAGAGCCGGTTTTGGCCCACTCCCACAGGCCAGGCCGGATGGTGAGTGAAAAATGTGAGTGACGTCAGGCCCAGAGGCCCAGGTGCATTGAAGGACCCCGAATTTGTGTACCGGGCTTCTAGTTTTGTAAGAAAAGTGTGTGTGTGTGGTTGTTGAGCCATAACTGCTCAGATTGTTTTATGACAAAGATGTTTTTGATGCTTTTTTTCTTTCCTTTTTCTCTTTTTTTGCCAAACATCTTCTTTCACCTGGAGGGAGGACCTGCCCCAGCCTCCCCGGCTCCGGGGTGAGAGGAGCTGGTTTCTGGTTGCACAGGACTTAGCCTCTGGGTGTGGGAGCCTCCGAGTTCACTGGGCGAGCGCAGAGGAGAGCACAGAGGGAGCCGTGGCAGGGAGAGGGGGTCTTCCTCTAACCAGGGGGCATTCTCTGGGCCTGGCTGGGCACGTCAGGCCCAGAGGCCCAGGTGCAGAGGCCTCTTGGCCCCGCTCCACAGGTGCCAGTCCTCAAACGCCTGAGTCCTGCATCCCAGACAGGTGTGCAGGAGCCGCAGCACAGTCTGCTCCAGGTCCTCCCGTGGACAATATGTCACAGGGGACCCAGGGCCCCTGAACAGCCCTCCCCATTATGTAGTTTGGCTGTGTGAGGTCCAGAGCTAGGGCACTGTCCAGGGGTGGGGGTAGCTCAGAATCCAGAATCAGCCGATTTATAGCCCCAAGTGACATGCTATGTCCTGTACATCCAAGTGGGTGGCCTGGGAGGTCTTCTGGTCAAACATGCTAAAGAGAAGGAAGGGAAGAGAAAGGGAGGGAGGGGAAAGGGAAAGGAGGAAGGAAAGGGGAGGGATAGAAGGGGAGGGATGGAAAAGAAGGGAGGGAGGGAAGGGGAGGGAAGGGGAGGGAAAGAGAGGGAAGGGGAGGGAAGGAGAGGGAAAGAGAGGGAAAGAGAGGGAAAGAGAGGGAAGGAGAGGGAAGGGGAGGGAAGGGGAGGGAAGGGGAGGGAAGGGGAGGGAAGGGGAGAGAAGGGGAGGGAAGGGGAGAGAAGGGGAGGGAAGGGAGGGAAGGGGAGAGAAGGGGAGGGAAGGGAGGGAAGGGAAGGGGAGGGAAGGAGAGGGAAGGGGAGGGAAGGAGAGGGAAGGGAAGGGGAGGGGAGGGAAGGAGAGGGAAGGGAGGGAAGGAGGGGAGGAGTAGGGATGGAGTGGTGACCCTGGTTGAGGGACATGGTTAACCATAGCAACCCCCAATGGAGGAAGCTGGGGACAGAAGCACCCTGGCCTAGCCTCCTGCCCCTCCTCACATGCCTGGGCCCCTCCTGCTTGAAGTCACCTACAGCCGAGGGCTGGAGAACCCACTGCAGCTGACCACACAGGGCGGAGAGGGCTTAGGGCGGATCTGGGGGGGTCATGGAAGATCCAGTCACAGGAGGTGCCCTCCTCAGCCCCGCAGAGAAGAGGGAAGGCCCTGAGGGCTCCTGGGTGGGCCCTCGTGGGGGCTCTGTCTCAGGCCCCAGGCTTTGTGTGTGCAGCTCCATCTGCCGGGGTGACTTTCCCAGCAGGCAGGTGTCTGGGGAAGCGGAGCCCTGGCTCCCACTGCGGACCAGGGTCCAGGCCTCCGCTCCGCGTCTGCCGCGCCCCTGACTTTATCTCTCTCCCGGGGTGGCCTCCCAATCATTTCTGCCCCAAATGGGCAAAGGAGAGAAGAACCAAATGCCTGTGCCCTGTGGCCGAGGGAGGGAGGCAGAAGTGTGAGCTTTCTTGGTTGATTGATACTTTATTCAAAATATAGTAAAAACTGGCATTATACTCCACAACAGCCGTCGTTGTCTCAACATCAAGAGTGGCTTGATGCCTCCAGCTTCGCGGAACCGGTGCTCAGGAAGCGTGGGCTCTCCCCGGCATCTTCTTGGGCTTGGCTGGCGGCATACCTCCGCCCAGTGCCACCCGAGTCCCCACTGCCACCCAGACCCGGCTCAGGAGAGCTGGGGTGAGAAGCAGCCTCTGGCTTGCGGCCAGCCGATTGCGTGCACGCCAACCCCCCACCCCCCCGCCCACCCCCACCCGGGCACTTTTCTTCTGAGCCTTTTCAGGACCTTGTCCCACCTGGTTGGTGATAAACCCAGAACGGCCCGCAGCCACACCTGGGAGTGTAGGTGGACTGGCTGGGGGGAGGGGCGAGGGGAGCGGGGCAGACTCTGAAAGCAATGACCCGTCCCTGGGCCTTTGTCCCTTGGGTTCTGACCCTTAGTCTCTTCTTTGGCCCCACCTCCCTGCCTCTGTCCCTAGGACCTGCCTTGGACAGCCAGCAGAACATGAGTGCTCCCAGCTCATGCCAGCTCTACTCAGTAAACATCCCGAGAATCCAGCGTGTGGCATGTGGATATGGTCTGTCCTGGGCACTGGAGGCCCCGAGGCAACCAGGACACAGCCCCTGCTCTCTGGCCCTCACATCAGCTAGGGAGACTGGCAGTGACAAGTCCATGCCAAGAGCGACCCTGGAGTAGGTGCATAGACAGGGCAGAGGGCAGGTGGGAATTTGAGTGCATCAGGGAGAGCTTCCTGGAGGAGGTGGGGGTGCAGCAGCGTCTCAAGGGAAGATGGTAGTCTTATGCTCTAGCTGCTGAGTGTTCGTTTAGTGATAGTGTCTGCTCCCTGCATGCCTGGCCTGGCTGGCGGGTTCCTGCCCGGATCCAGGTCTGGGGCTCCGCTGCAGGGAGGAGAGAGAAGGAACTGGCAGAGTTCATAGATGAGGCTGGGCTACATCTGCGTACCACGTGGGACCTCCAAGGGGGGTGCCGGCGGCCAGGGCCCTGTCTCCTGGCCCTGCCTCGAATGGCCCAAGAGTGGCACTGCCCACCTCGCCCATTAGCAGCCTGGAAATTCCAACCAGCCATCCACATCACAGCCCTGGTAATTATAATAAATTGTAGCATCTCAGAGCCCAAAGCCCAGAGGTGTCTGGGGCGCATTAACAAGCCCTCAGCTTGCAGCAATATACTGCTACAGAGTGCGGGTGCGGCCGAAGCCAACCAGAGGCGCCCGGTTATTTCCGGTCCCCACCTAAGCCAACCTCATTAGTCTCACCCAAGTGTGTTCCCCTAACGATGCTCCCGCAGAGGTGGGGCCCACCTCCGTATGGTCTGGGCAGCCGGGCTCCTAATCAAAAGTAATAATAGGAATTAAGAGCGGCCTATTGGACGCTGCTCCCCCTGCCTCCCTACCTCCCTGCCTCCACGCACCGCTCCTGCCCGTCCAGGCTGGCTGAGGACCAGGAGCCCGGGCCCTGCAGCGAGGCGAGATTTATTCCAAGCGTGCGCCCTGGCAAATGGCGCCAGTCCTCCTCCCGCCCACTAACGAACATCTGCTGGTGGTTGCTGGAGTTCAAGGACTCAGGCGGCGCGTGGAGGTGGTGCAATCACCAGGACTCCCGAAGGCTGTGGAAGAGCCCACCTTGGTGCCCTGAGGTCCAGCTCTTCCTCTGGGAATACCCTTTGTTGCCGCCCTCCCTGCCAAGCCCACGTGGCCCCCAACACTCAGCCCTGTGCACCCTCATCTGGGTGCCTTTCCTAGCGGCCAGGCCACCGGTCAGCGCCCCCCCACCCCAGGCTCAACCTCTCATGCAGTTCTGTCTCTCCATCCATCCCTTGTTGGTCTCTGAGGCCGAGGCTCAGCCAGGCGCCCAGGGCCTCCTACAAGTCTGTTGCGGGGTCAGTGTGAGGTCTAGGAGAGAGTAGGAATTTCAGAAATAAATAGACGCTAGCATCTTAGTGCCTTCCCTTCGGCTAAACCTTCACAGGCTCGAGGTTCAGCTCCTGGACTCAGCAGCCCCGGGTGGGCACCGATGCTCCCCTTGCTGAGGACATCAGCGCATTCTGCCTTCCCCACCAGGACACCAGCCAGGCCTAGCACTGCCACGTGGCCACTGCCCAGGTCACTGCTGCCGCCCACGGCATTCCAGGCAGACCTCTCTGAGGCAGGAGAGGGTGGGGGTCTCAGGTGAAGAGGGGAAGGACTTCAACCTTCCCTTTCCTGCCCAGGGCGACAGTGGTGGGGAGTTTGCTCTGTCTGGGTGTGGCGGCCAGGACTGAAGCCGGCCGTGTCTTCAATAGCTTGGCTGAGTGGTTGGTCCTGTGGGTGCCAGCAGCCAGGCTGGTCCCAGGAAACCAGAGGCGCCCCCCTGGGAATGCCAGGAATGGCAGGAACCTCACCAGGTCTCTCCCCACAGGATTGTGCACCCAGGGCAGATGCCAAGGATGCTTGCCCTCGCTGCCTTGTCTCCGTGCAAGGGACACACACAAACACACACACACACACACACACACACACACACACACACAGGCAAAGCCTCAGGAGCTGAGGCCATTGCAAAGCCTCAGTATTATTCTGTGGCAGAGTACCTGCCCTCCCAGAAGGCAAGAGGTTCATTCCCTCACTGGCCCAGCAGGCTTTTTCTGAGCGTTTGCCCAGGCCGGGGCCGACGCAACTCCAAGCATTTTTAGTTGGAAAGAGAGACAGACCTTTAACAAACATACGAACAGCAATGAAATGACAAGCCAGGACCAGTGTGGTGAGAGGTGGCAGTGCGATAGGGAAGTTCGAGCGGCCGGGCTCTCAGCCCGCGGAGGGCTGGGGGCGGATGAGCAAGGAGCAGTGGAGCCAGCATCAAAGAAGAGACACTGGCATTTGATGGGCCTGTGAAATGGCCACTTCTGTAGCTGGAAAAAGGTGGGCTATCCCTGGGGACAAACTGTGTGGGGGCTTAGGCAGATGAGTGACAAGAGCCAATACATGTTATTAAAAACCCCTTTGGCGTCTGTGGGTAATGGGTGAGGCTGTCATTCCCTTTTTCTTGGGTCACTGGCAGCCCTCACCCCCCGCAGCATCACTGGACCTCCCAGGAGTCTGGGTCTGGGGCTCATGGGACCTGCTCTCACGGAACTGGCCACCGGCTCTGTGAGATGGGTGCTGCTCTTCTCCCCATTCTACAGATGAGAAGACTGAGGTCTCAAGAGACAGATTCAAACCCATCTGCCTGCTAACCCCATGCGCTTCTCTGCCAGCACGCTGCCCTGGGCTGTGATGTTGGAAGATGGCGCCCAGCATCTGTGGTCCAGGCCTCCTGGTACCCAGACTCACCTCAAAAGTGTAGCAGCCTGACACTCCCGTGCCCTGCTCACTGTGGAGCTGGGCAGGTCCATGGACACACATCAGAGGAGGGTCTGAGAACCAGGGGTCCCCTCGGGCACTTCAATGACAGTCTGTTAAACACTTCTGGGTGTGAACCCCATTTTCACACACATCAGCCGCGTGACTTTGGCAGACAATGAACCTTTCTGAGCCCCAACTTTTTCATCTGCAAAGCTGAAATAGTGATGGCACCTGCTGCCCTGGCTGGTGCGGCTCAGTTGGCTGGGGTGTCGTCCCATACACCAGCAGGTGGCAGGTTCGATTCCCAGTCAGAGCACATACCCAGGTTGTGGGTTCGATCCCCAGTTGGGGTGCATGCAGGAGACAACCAATCAATGTTTCTCTCTCTCTCTCTCTCCCCCTTCCTCTCTCTAAAAGAAAAAAATCAATAAAATAATGTTTAAAAATAATAATAACGGCATCTGCCCCTCGGGGTCATGGGGAAGCTTAGACAAGACACCCGTGTTCTGCTCCAGAAGCCTGGCTGTGCAGGGCCACCCTGCCTGCTCCCGCCCACCCCAGTTCCCGGCCGCTGCCAGGCTGCCCCGCTGCCCCGCTGCCCCAGGCTTGTCGCTGTCCTCCCCGCTAAGGTCCCACACCCCGGGAGAGACAGGCGTGGCTGCGGAGGCCCACCCTTCACCCCCGCAGGCAGGCCTGGCCCCGGCAGCAGTGAAGGGCAGCCCCTGACGTGAAGGGGAAACTGTCCTGCTTGCTGTCCCCGGAACCTCGCGGAGGCGGTGACACGAGGAGTGTGGACATTAATGCAATCGAAGGGTAATTCAATCACTTTATAGAAGTTGATCTGTCCTTTTTATTACAATTACTGTCGGCTGGGGTGTTTCGTTCCATCACGGAGAATAAACATCATTTATCATACTTGTAAAGATTAGCCCCCGACAGCTCCGGCTCTTGCTTTGCATAAATGTGTATTAATAGCGGCCCTGCCTGCGGTGTGGGGAGAGGTCTATATTTCACAAGACTGATTAGGCTCTGTCACCGCTGCTTTAAGTACCGTCTTATCATGACTGATACACCCCGGCTGCAAAACAGCAGCCGGGATGGGGCTGCCGGGCAAGCGACGGCGGCAGCGGAATGGAAAGCAGGCGGGACGGTGCCTCTGCTTCCTCTGGGCTGGGGCCCCCTGCCCCCCGACCGCCCCGGCCAAGGCCCTGCTCAGGGCGCAAGGCCGCCCGGGTGTCAGCATGGCCCTCTCGCCTCTTCTGAGCCCCAGCACCCCACCCAGCCCTCAGCGCCCCCCTCTGAGGCCCTCTAGGCTCGCTCTCTCCTTTCCCCTTTTTGGGGTGACTCGTCTGCCAGGCCTTTCTCTGCCAGGAGCCCCTTTGCAGCCTCCTCTTCCCCTGTGCCCAGCTGGGGTATTGCTTCCCTGGCCACCGCTGCTGCTGCCCATGCCGGGGTCCAGCCCACGCCTCTCCTGGGCCCCGCCCGGTGTCCATGTTCTCACACCCAGACTCCCCCCGCCCCCCGCCCTAACTGCCACCTCGTCCATCCTCCCACCTGCCCTCTGCATCGTGGCTGGTGCAGACCCACCTCACAGAAAGGTGGCCACAGCACTCGGGACTCCCCCCCTCAGCACCTCGTCAGCAGGCGTCCAGCTCCCCAAGGCTCGCGCTGACCCCTCCCCACTGCCAGACCCCCTGCCCAGCGGCCTAGCACATCCCTACCCTCTGAGCTCACACTCTCTCCAGACCGGATTTGGGACCTTCTCCCCGCATCCAGCCACTGAGCCCAGCTCCGACTCACATGGTGGCCTCCATGCACCCCCCACCCGGCCCAGGAGACACAGGACCTGAGCCTCAGGCCCAGCACTCGCAGCGCCCCCTCCCCCCCCCCCCCCCCCCCCCGACAGCATGAGCGGATGGGGACAGAGAATGTGTGCCTTCTCAGGGCGCTCACTCACTCTGTGAGTCAGAGCACGGGCGCAGAAGCATGTGCCTTGCTAGCGGTTTTATGGGCTCATCTGTGTTACACTTGTGAATTCGTTTGGTTCTGTAGCTCCAAAAGGCTGCATATAAGGCGTTTATACCCAGTTTCACGTGTCCCTATTTAAGAAAAATTACAATAAATGTAATTCAGATACTAGAACTTTCTAAACGCTTCTGTTCATCACGGAGAGCGCAGGGATGGTGTTTATCCCGTCCACCTGTACCCTAGCCCCTGCCACAGTGCCTGGCACATAGTAGGTGCTCGGCTCATGGCGTTTCTGTGAAGTGGAGAGAAGAGGGTGTCTGTGTGGATGGGGGCGGGACCTCGGAAGCACGAAGCAGATGCCACGTGGCTGTTTGCTAAGCGGATGGATGAGCAACTGCACGGACCGTTCAGGGCCTCTGGGAGCATGAGCTGAGGCAGGAGCGAGGCTCAGCCCGGCGCCCTTCCCACCCAGACCTCCCCGGAAACAGCCGCAGCGGCCTGGCTCGGCCTGGACCTGGACACCCTCCAGGGAAGCAGCCGCCTTGGCGTCCCCGGACCCACCGGGCCTCTTCCCGACCCCCTGGGCCTCCCTGCTGAGTCTCCCGTTGACTCTCGGGAAGGGCCTGGGTCTGTGTTCAGGCTCAGACACAGGGGAGGGCAGAGGGAGCGGCTTTCTGGAGAGTCCCGCCCCACACAGCTCGTCCACATCAACGCAGTGGTTTTAGTTCCGTCAGACAGGTACACCCGCCACAGCCAATCCCAGGGCATCTCCCCACCTCAACAGAGACCCTGTACGTCTAGCTGTCACCCCACCGCCCAGCCCTTCCCCAGCCCCTGGCAGCCACTTCCGGGCTTTCTATTTCTATAATCTCACCTGTGACAAATGTTCATGCAAATGGCATCTACCGCCCCTTCCTCCACCTCTTCCTTCCCCACGTCCTCTCCTTCTCTCCTCCTGCCTGTCTGCCTAGAACGTGGACACGAGGCTGGAGGGGGACCACGAGGCACCTCAGGAAGGAAGCCACGCGGCGGGTGGGTGGGGGGGTGGAGCAGAGAGGTAGAAGGCACCTGCCTCACTTGAAACTCAGCGGAGCCCACGGGCCACAGCTGGACTTTCTGCTCCAGATTCCATGTTAGTGAAAAAACCCAACAAAACAAATAAGAAAAAACCCTACTTGAACGACTGTGGCCGGTGTCTGCTACTTGGCAGGCACGGGGTCCTGACTGCAAACAGGCAGGGGGTCTGATTAGGCGGCTTCCTTGCTCAGAGGCAGCGCGGGGCTCCCGCCTTCGCCAAAGGAGGTGACAACACAGCAGCTTCAGACTCATGGTCTTTTGTGGTCTGTGCCCATTTCCCGCTGTGGCCCCAGGTCAGAGGGCGTGGCTTGTTGCTGACCCCTCCATTCTCAGTTACACTGACGCCTTCTCCCCACCCCACGTCCTCTATCCATCCACCTCCTCCTTGAGGATTGCCCTCCTTGCCCTGCCTTCAAGGCCAGCTGCATCCGAGCTTGTCCATGCAGGCTCCACCTGCCCCCAGCTCATACCCATGCACACGCACATGCTCAAACACGCACACACGTACACATACGCATATGCACAACATACACATATGCACACACATACACATGCGCATATGCACACACATACACATATGCACACACATACACACGCGCATTTGCACACACATATACACATGTGCACATGCACACACACATGCACACACATACACGTGCGCATATGCACACACACATGCACATGCACATATGCACACACATATACATGCGCACATGTACAAACATGCATTCCCCCCACACGGCTTTGTGTTGGGTACAGGAGTTATCTGTCTGCTCTCATCCCCTGTCTAGCTTGTAAGATTTTTACTTTCCTGCACCCACCCCCTCTGGGGCAGGACAACTGTGCGCATGTCATAGGTGCTCCACACATGTTTTATGAATGAATGAACACTAGTGACTCTTTGTTACTACTTTACATGATATGGAAACATTTCATGCAACACATAAATGTAATAACAAGTGTTATTTATTGGCCACCTACTCTATGACAATCACTGTGTTAGGCACTTGTTTTCAAAAAAATAATAATGTTAATTTTTTTTTTGTATATCCAAAGAGTAAATGTTCTTTGTTGAATACAGAAAAATACATTCAGTCATCCACAGTTCTACCCAATTCTCTGTACTGTAACACTGGGTGAATAGCTGTTACGGTATATATGTATATGTGTGTGTGTGTGTATATATATATTCTATTATATAGAGACAGGGAGGCAGAGAGAGAAGGGATCATGATATAATGGACTTTTTGTTAATTTTTAAATTGCTGGTTATTCTTTGATGAAGCATTTTAAATTTATTTCTCAACGTCACACAGATCCACATTTTACACATTAGGAAACTGAGGCTCAGAGAAGCGAATTCATGTGCCCAAGTCATACAGTCGGACTAGCAGCAAAGTGGAACGGAACCCCAGATCTGTGGGACTCCACGCTGTGCTCCTTCCACCTCACTCAACATCCGTAACCTCACCGAGATTTGCTCACATAAGCCACAGAGATGCGCACCCCATATTTCACACGTGACCATGTCTGTCACCATGCTCTGCACACATCTGCATCCACACACCTGTGTGCCTTCACCTGCGTCGTCATCTGGAGCCCATGACCTCAAAGAGGACATGGATGGGCTTCAGTGGCTAACAAGCCCCCTGAAAATTTGTTTGCAAAGCTCTCTGTGTATGTCTGAATGTCAAGTTTTATAAAGGAGGATTTTTAACTTTCATGAGTTCCTTAAAGGGCCTGTGACCCACCCAGGCCAGGAGGCACTAAGGCAGGCGTCCTCAAACTACGGCCCGAGGGCCACATGCGGGTGTTCTTGCCGTTTTGTTTTTTTACTTCAAAATAAGATATGTGCAGTGTGCACAGGAATTTGTTCATTGTTTTTTTTAAACTATAGTCCGGCCCTCCAACGGTCTGAGGGACAGTGAACTGGCCCCCTGTTTAAAAAGTTTGAGGACCCCTGCACTAAGGTATTGACTGCACGTGTCCATGCCAGGCCACCCTCTGAGTACACAAAGACGCTCACGCATCATCCAAGTGTTCCAGCTGCGCCAGCCTCGGAGCCAGCCCCTCGCCCCACATCCTCACTGCGGTTCTGCTCTGGGAGTTCCAGGGAAGACTGTCCTGGCTCGCGGGTGGATGTCTGGCCCAGAAGGAGCAGCCCCAAAATGGGTGCTCAGGGAACGTCGGGGGACCCGTGTCTGCTAGGAGAGGCCGGTGAGGACTGGGTGCGGGGACCGGGGGAGGCAGACCTTGTCACAGGTGAGGGGCAGCTCTGAGAGGAGGGGCTCGGGAGGCAATGCTCCCTGGGAGGAGGCCTGGCCTCCAGCTCTCACTGGGCTGACCTGATCTTGGGCAACTCACTTCCGTGGTCACTATTCAGTCCCAGGTCTTGTTTCCCCTTATGCAAAAGTAAGAGCATAGCCTGGAATCAGAGCGCGGCCAAAATATCACGCTCATAGCTAAAGAGCCAGGGACTGTGGCCCCTGGTCCTGAATCGCCAGTGACGGTGGCCATGATTAGCTTGCTAGTTGATTTCTTAGCCCCAGAGCACTGAAACTGCTACCCATCCTTCCCCCAGAGCGGGGAGAAAGAGCTGTGGGAGACGGGAGGGAGGACGCCCTGAGAGAGGAGGGAGGCAGGGGAGCTCTGAGTGTCCGGAGGACAGAACCGTGTCGCTTCCTTCTGCGTGGTAACCCCAGCTCCTGGACGATGGCCTGGTGCAAAGCAGGCCCTGTATGAGTTTGCCGGAGCTGCTGTAGTGAAGACCATAAATTAGGTGCTTAGAACTACAGAAATGCATTGCTTCCCAGTTCCAAAGGCGGGAAGTCCAAAATCAAAGTGTCCGTAGGGCCCTGGTCCCTCCGAAATTGCACGAGTCCTTCCTTGTCTCCTCCAGCTTCTGGCGGCGGCTGACAATCCCTGGTGCCTGGGCTTGCAGCGTCATCGCTCCAACTCCTGCCTCTGCTTCGCATGGCCTCTCCCTGTGTTTTTGTCTTCATGGCCATCTTCTTACAAGGACACTGGTCCCATTGGGTTAGGGACCCTCCCGCTCCAGTATCACCTCATCTTAACCAATTGCATCCGCAGGGAGGTCACATTTTGAGGTATTGGGGGGTAAGGGCATCAACATACCTTTTTTTGAGGTGATCACTATTCAGTCCACAAAGTGTCCAATACATATTTGGGGACCAAGTGGGCAGTGGTCTTGGCCATCACACTATGAGGAGGTGGCCCAGGAGGTGACAGTGAGCTTCCTGGGACATGGTTTTCCAGTAATCGCTGCTCTTGGGGGGAAACCACCATTGACTGCACTGGAACGATTGAGTCCCGGATGGAGAGTGAAGCTCGTGTGAGTCAAGGGAGGCAAAGCTCCGGGAGTGTGAGCAAGAGCAGATGAGGTGGCGTGGACAGGCAAGCAGGATGCGGGGTCAGCGGTGGCGAGGAGACGCCCGAGACCACGGTGCTCACAGTCCTCCTGCTGTTTTTCCATCAAGGTGAAAGTTGCTTTTACACTCCTACAGAGCAACGTAAGTGTGACGTGAGTTTCACCGTTTTATGTAGCTGGTTTCATGTACTTTTTGGCGGTTTAATCATGTTTTGGACATAACCTTTGACCCTGTGACTCCCCTGTTTTGAACCTAGCCTTAATAAAACACCGGTTGTGTTAGCCAGCTATGGTGCTTGAAGTTGTCTAGGATACTTGAAGCCTGTACTCCGGAGTTCCAGAATCTTAACAGCTGGGGTACAAAACCATGACATAAAACGAAGGCAGGTATCAGGGATTCCAATCTGCAGGTGGCAACTGCGCGGGATCACTGCTTCTAGGGAAACGCATGCGAATCATGGACAATGCACACGTTAGAGATGCCCGGGGTCACTCTGCTTTAGCATTTGCCTGTCCTGCTGTTCTCTGACCTCTTGCTGCAACAGTCAGCGTTTAGTGCAGGGAGCAAAACCAGGCCAGGTGTTTCAAGCAGAAAGGATTTAATACAGGGAATTGAAGACTGACCAAGTCATTTGAAGGGTAGAGGGACAGGTTCCAGCCCGAGTCTCCAGGAGTGGCTACAGCACAGCAGGACAGGAGGTTAATTCCAGGACCACATTGCCATCACTGAGGCCCGGGACCAGGAAGCTGGGGTCAGGGGGCTGCTGCTGCCCCTACTGCCTGAACACGGCACAGAGACAGCTGCCTCGTGCCCATGAAACTGGTGGCGGGCACTAAAGCCCCGAATCCAGCTGCTGCTGCAACCACCTCTCAACGCTATGAAGCAGGAGGCGGGAGCGGGTCTCTCCTGTCTGCCACCGGCTTTAAGGGAGGTGACCCCCACTCCCCATGTAAGCACTTCTAATCAGAAAACCATGTAAAATCCAGGAGTCTAACTGCAAGGGACTCTGGGAAATGGAGTTTAAGCTTTCAGAGCTGTGCCGCAGGGGAGGCGCTCTGGGTGGGAAGACGGGTGCCAAGGCCCGGGGCGGCACGCTGCACTTCGGCATGTTCTTATAGTGGGCCAGAGATGCCCGTTCTCTATAGGGTGGAGGCAGAGCACGCAGTGCTCCGAGGAGAGAGGCCGCGGAACTCCAGCTCCCTCACACACGGCGTCACTGTGGAGGGCGCTCCTCCCTCCCGGGCGGGCTGCAGAGGGGTAAGGGAAGGAGCACCTCCGGGCAGGGCTGCCCAGTGGAGCGGTTTGCAGTGAGGGACATTTTCATATCAGTGCTGTCAGCACAGGGTCCTTGGAGTGTGGCCAGTGTGACTGGGTCACTGAGTTCTTACTTTTCGTTTAGATGGAAATGCCATCACCACACAGGGGCCTGGCTGCCATGTTGGACGGTACACTCTCAGAGGTGCTGGAAAGACCAAGCCCAGGACCCTGCTCCCCACTCCGCTGATGGCTGCATTGGTGGGGTTTGGGTAGGTTCCTAGTTAGAAAGCAGAAGCCAAGAGGGTGATCCTGTGACAAGGGTATTTTAACTAGTAACCGGGACTACTCGCTTCCCATGGCTGCTGTAATAAATTACCACAAACTACGCAGCTTAAACTCCACAAATCTGTATCTCACAGTCCGAGGGTGAGGGGTCCAGCGGGGATCTCCCTGGGCTAAAAAGGCATCAAGGGCTGCGTTCCTTCTGGAGGCTCCGGGGGAGAACCTGTTTCCTGTCTTTTCCAGCTTCCAATAGCTGCCCGCATTCCTTGGCTCATGGCCCCTTCCTCCACCTTCAAAACCCATCACTGTGGCCTCTGCTCCTGTGATCACAACTCCTCCTCTGACTTCAACACTCCTGCCTCCCTCTTCAAGAACCCGAGTGACCACATGGGCACACCAGGTAACCCAGGAGAACCTCCCTGTCTCAAACCCTTAACCTAACCACAGCTGCAAAGACCTTTCTGCTAAGGCAACATAGTCACAGGTTCCGGAGACTAGGACATGGACATCTTCAGGGGGCTGTTCTTGAGCCTACGACATTCACTATTCCCATTCCATCCATTGCCCATTCCCCACCCACTGTCACTCCTGGCCTTTCTCTCTCTCTCGTCCCCATGAAGCTTGCTTTGTTTCCTCACAGAATAACAGCAGAATAGCAGAGAATATGAGGTATTTTTTGCTTTTTAAATTTCAAGAGTCTAGTGTTATGGGATTGGCAATAGGCCAGGAAGGGAAAACTGACAAGACTGTGGGTTGATTTGAAAGGTCAAGAGCAGAGGAAATTTGTGTCTCTATAGCAGTCAGGATGGGTAGGCTTTGCTGCAGTGACAAACAACCCCAATCTCATTGGCTTAACAAATGAGGTTAATTTCTCACTGTCACTCCATGTCCATTGTGGGTAAACTGGGAGCCCCCATGCATATCTGCTCATGTGGGGACCCGAGCTGATAGAGCAGCCACCACCCAAAGCATAACCTTGTCTCCACAGCAGAGGAAAAGGAGTGTGACAAATTGCAGAATGGCTTTTAAAGCTTCTGCCAGAGATGCCCTTGTCACGTCTCACTTTTAATTGGTTCAAACAAGTAACAGTTCATGTCAAGGGGGTAGAGAAGTACAACCCTCCCATGCCTGGAGTGAGAACCGGAAATGTTTGGCCTGCAGAGCTCATGACCACTAGGGCTCCTTCCCCA
The DNA here is from genome assembly GCA_025583905.1 of Ia io. Taxonomy (NCBI): domain Eukaryota; kingdom Metazoa; phylum Chordata; class Mammalia; order Chiroptera; family Vespertilionidae; genus Ia; species Ia io. Next base: position 88,490,580 of record JAJQQW010000014.1, on the reverse strand, counting down.
GGCCGAGCTCCAGGAAGGTGGCCAGACACCAGGGGAGTAGCTACTCAGGAGGTCAGCCCAGGTGGAGCGGCCTGGCGTGAGCCACAGAAGTGTCTGAGCCCAGGTGACAAGGGAGCAGCGCGTTCCCTGGTGTTGAGAGGGACAGGCAACGGCTGTGGGAGGGGCTGAAGAGGCTGGGCCGGGCCAGCCTGGACACCCAACACCAGCCGGAGTGAGGCTGTCCCTGCCAAGGCCAGCGAGGGCCAGTGGTGGCTCCGTGCCCCGGGAAGGAGGCAGTGAGTTCTGAATGGCTCAATTCACGTTTACATCCGCAGCGGCATAGGGGCCCTGAACAGAAGTTAAGTTTAGATGGGGGAGTTGTATTTCATTCACACTGAACCTAAATATAAACCAAAGGCTAGCGTTACGGGACGGTCAGGTAACGTGACCGACGTGGGTCTGTGTACCATGTGACATGCTGGTAGTTCTTTCAGCGAGGGCTCACTGCACACCTCTTTCTACCATTTAAACAAATATCCCGAGTGACTCAACATTTCAGCAATGGCCTCCACCTCCTGCTGCTCAGCCCTTTTCTCCGGTGGTGACTTGCAGAGCCCTGAGCGGGTGCCGAGAAAGGATGCCCAAGTCAGACCCAGTACTTCCCCGTGAGAAGGCTGGGCCGAATGTAACCACTGCAGAGTGCTCTGTGGCTCCAGCACACGTGGTTCTCAGGCAGTCCTGTGCCGCGGGGGCCAGAGAGCCCCCACAAAGTGAAAATGGAAAGGCAGAGGGAGCCCTGTTCTGCACCTAAAACCAAGTGTTCGAGCTCCCAGTTGTGGGGTCGGGGTGTGGCTCCGCGGGCTCAGGCACCACCACTCCTGTCTACTTCATGCTTGTTAGGAGGGACAGCACTGTCCCAGCCGGGAGTCAGGTCGCAGCCTGAGGGCTGCAGGTGACCAGAGCACCGACCAGTGGGTAACCACGGCATGGGGAATCCTGTGACTGGAATGAGTCTCAGATCCCGCACCTGGGAGTCTAGAGTCAACAACAGACCACGACGTTGACTTTGCTTTGGCTGGAAAGGTGGACCTGGAAGCCATCCCGACATCCGGGAGGCTGTGGCCGCTCAGAATCTTCACAGCCGTGCTGTCGGATGAGGTGAGCAGTTATTTATTTTTAGTTCCCATTGTCCAAAGGTTAAATCCAGGCACAGAGAGTCAGCATCTGTGTAACAGAGATGGCTCTCCCTGAAATGGGTCTGTTACTGTAGGCAGTTGTCAGTCTGAGCGCGGGCCTGGGTGGCCACTTCAGTGGGGTAGGCCACACGGGGGCTTCACAGAGGATGGGGGTGCATTGGGGTGCAGGGGTGCCCTGCAGACTCCAACTGGATTCCCTGGATGTGCACGAGCCCTCTCCAGGTAGGAGGTAAGCTGAGGGCTGCAAAATCTCCAGGCTTCCTGATGGTGGGTCCTATTGCCACCCCCCACAATCCCTCTATCTTAGTCAGGATACATGGGGGAAGTCTCCCCACTGGCCAAAATGGCAGGGGGGAGTTCTTACACTGAAGGCACCAAAAACTAGAAAGATAAATGGACAGGGCCTCAGGGTGCAGGAAAGCTACCAAGATAATTGGATAGAAAAAGCCCTCTCCTCCCTATTCCTGTAAGAAGCATGGGCTTGAGGAAGAGGGAGATGGTCTTTGAGAGGGCGTCCACCATTCTCCCAGAGCAGCACCTGAATAAACCTCATTCCTCTCGCTCCAGCACCTGTCTCAGGGCCCAGCACCTGGGCTGCACAGCGGTTTTGGTGTTGCTTTTCAGTTAAGGGTCCAGGTCCTGGGTTGTTGACTCGCTGGCTGCAGTGCTTCTCTCTAAACGCTAAAAGAATATTTATGGAGCAGGCGTGTTTCCGATAGCGCCAGGTGGCAAAAGGGCCCCATACCCCTAAGTGGCTCTGCCCCACCCAGGTGCATTATTGCCTTGAACAAGGCACAAAATCAGGGCTCTGTGGCCCTGTCCCCTCTTGTGCATGGTCCCCACTGACCCACATAGAGGGAGGGGCCCTCAGTGGGCTGAGGCCTGCAGCTCAGGCATCTCCTGGGCGGCTGCCCCTAAGAGCAGGGAGGAAGCATACCTGGGGGAGCAGGCAGGTGGGTGACAGCCTTCTCAACAAGGGGGCAATAAAGGGATATTCCTCCTTTCACCCTGGAAACTCTAGCTTCGGTGCCACACCTTCCCAAACAGTCCAACCAAACAATGGTTTTCCCAGGCACTATTGTTTCCCGACACTGTGGGAACTTTCACACTCATGGGGCAACGCTCATGTGCCCAGATGTCCCCTCCACCACCACCTGTGTGTCCTGGGTGCTGGTGCAGGGTTTGGGGGGGTCCTCTTTTTCTTGTCTTTTGAGGGTATCTCTAGCATGGGGTGAGGGTCAGGCAATGGCTGGGTGGTCATCCTCCCTAAGGAGGGTCAAGGGCTGTCCTGCTCTGCCCTGGTTGGGGGGACCCCTCTTCTGCCTGTTCTGGGTGCTACCTCACCCATTTCCCTAAAGAAAACGCTCAGTGGCATTTCTGGATGACTGAGCCAAAGCTGTCCTAAGCTCTGACGTTCGCCTTTGGGCTGCACAAGTGTAAAAGCCGCTCTCCTCAAGCTCCTGGGCTGGGTGTGGACTGTCCCTCAGAAACCTCCCTCTCCAGCCCCTCCTCCTCTCTTTATGCCCACACTTCCTCCAGTTCTCTCTGTGCCTCTTCTCTTCTGGGCATCCTCACCTTCTTCTCCAGGCTCCCACTGAGTGGAGGGACAATCACACCTGCTCCACTGGAGTCCTGTGTGTACCTGCAGTTTGGGTGACCTTGCATGTTGACCTCTGCTCTCTGCCCTGGTACTAAGGCACTCTCTCTCTCTCCACCCATCATGCATATTCCTACAGGCAAGAATATTCATTTGCATAATCACAGGACCATTAATCACAGGACACAATTAGGAAATTAACATGGATAAAATATTATTACTAGTCTACAGAGCTCATTCAGATTCCACCATTCTCCCAATAATGTCCCTTAAAGCAAATGAAAACCAAGGATCATGTGTCCCATCCCTTTAGTCTGCTTTAGCCTGGGTCAGTTGTGCAGTCTGCCTTTGTATTTCGTGACCTTGTCATCTCTGAAGGGCACAGGCCAGTTATTGTGTAGAATGTCCTGTGACCTGGCCTGGTGCCTCCCAGGGTTCAGCCCAGGCTCTGCATCCTCTCAGGGATCCCCCAGGAGAACACTGTGTCCCCTCAGTGCATCCATCAGGAGGCTCGTGATGTCAGTTTGTCCCTTTGGGGTGGGGGGACACTCAGTTCAGTAACTTGGCTAAGGTGGTATTCTCCATATTTGTCCACTATACAATTACTATTTTTTCCCTTTGGTGCTAATAAGTGTGCGCACTAAAAACACACACTGTAACACATCTTTCTATAACAAATTCAAACAGTCAAACAAAGGCACTCTCTCCAATGCTGTGTCTCAAAGGTAACCTTTCACAATTCGGTTAAGAGTTGCATCTCTAAAGAAATGCATTTCCATCTATACTTCCCCCAGAGTTTTTATAAATATGTATACATTTTAAATAAATAAGAGTAGTATGTTGCCCAAATTGTTTTTGAAACTTAACCATTTTGCCCAGCAACATAAAATTATAGTATTATTTATTGTTCATGTTTGTTTCAATTTGTTTTTAATTACAGCTAGGGAGAGTGACATTATTGACTATTAATATTTCTTCTGTGAATGCCCTGTTCATACCTCCAGTTCCTTTTATAATTGGCCAACTTGTCTTTTCCTTGCCACGTTGGGGGTGCTCTCTGTAGAGTGCCAATACCTGAGCAGTAAAGGACAAATTAAAGGAGTGTGTGGGGCCCTTGAGAATGGTGGTGGGTGAGCTGAGGCTGGGAAGGTGGCGGGAGCGCAGGGCTGGTCTGCAGGCCCAGAGCCTGGCCCTGGTTCTGCGGGAAGGGGACGGCCCCAGGCGTGGACCCGCCCAGGGGACTGAATCCTAGGATGATCTGTGTGCATCCTGGGGAGAGGCGAGGCCTGAAGTGGGCCTGGCCGGTGAAATGCGTGCTGGTGAGGTGCTTGGAGGACGGCAGAAGTTGTCAAAGCCCCAGTCCTCGAGCAAAGTTTGATGGTGGAAAGCAGGGTTCTGGAGAACTCCGGAAAACTGGACCCCTGCCCTAATGGGCGTCTTTCATTATCATTATCCCCATTAGTGCTTTATTGTATTAGTTATAGCTAATTTACATTTCACTGAAGCATTGAAAACAGATTGCAGATATTTGAAAACAGATGTTATCCTAATGTTAAGGCAAAACCATGAATATTTATAATGATTATTGCCGGATCAAATTACCTGCATTGAACAGGGAGGCTTGTTCTAACAGCTTCAGCCAGGAGCCTGGCGAGGGAGACAGGAAAGTATTGACGAACTTTCGGGCACACTTCACCTCTCCTTCACGTGGGATACATTCTTGCAGCCTTCCCACGGACCTGGGAACAGAGAGTGGTTGTTAAGAAACCAATTTAGGGATTTTCCTGCTGCTCTTATTCATTGGCCAAGTCAGGATTTTCCATCTGGCTTTTCCACCCGCTCCTTGGGGAAGGTCTGCCAAGCTCACTCTAACCTGAGCAGCATTGGTGCCTTCCCAGGCTGCAGGGGGAGGCCAGGCTTCTGAGCCCCTCTTCCCACCCCCCGCCAAGGGCCTCAGAGCCGCCGAAAGCCAGGGGAGCCTCAGGCCAGCAGAGTTTGCCGCTGTCTCCCAGGTGGCTTCCGGGGCTCCCGCTGACTGGCCTGCCACGCAGGACTCTCTCTGCGGGCCAAGGGCAGAAGCATCAGGAGTAGAGCACGCTGGGCACTAGAGGGGCAGAGGGTCGGGGAGGGTGAGATGGGTAAGGGGTTAACTATGTGGTGGCAAATGGAAATTGGACTTTTGGTGATGAGCACACAATAGAATATACAGATGCTGCATTGTAATGCGGTGCACCTGACATTTATGTGTTATTACCCCTGCAATTGCAATAAAAATAAATTTTAAAAGTTGAGAGCCTTTCCCTTGCAGCCTTCAGGAGACCCTGCGGGGGGTCGGGGCAGGCAGGGAGTGGGAGGAGTCTGCGGAGTGCAGGGTGGGCGGTGCCATACCAGCCCCTCACGCCCTCACGTTTGTGCGCCCTCCCTTGCCTGCTGGACGCACTTCTGCATTTGCACCCGACACCTGCACCTGTCCTCGGGCAGGGAGTCTCCTGGCCCCAGTACGGAAAATGAAAGGGCCGAGAGCTACCCCGCCCCCGCCCTACACACCTTAACCAACAGCTGGAATGGAAGCCCAGCTCTGGCAGCAGGTGGGAGCACATCGGAGGCATAGCTTCCATGTCAGGGTCCTGGCAGAGCAGGCTGACTCTCCACCCTGGCTTGGGCCTCCTCCCCTTCCTTCCTTGTCCAGCGAAGGGGAAAAAGAAGTGGTGCAGGGACAGAACCTGTGTCTGAGCAGCTGATGGGCCAGTGGTGGAGACAGAAGTGGGAGCAGACAACGAGGGAGCTGGAGGCTGGCAGGGGAGGGGCACATCCAGCCTGCAGCGGAGACTGTCTAGCAAGGGTCAAATGCCCACGCACGGCCTGTCACACTGAGCGCCACTGCAGGTCACATGGCAGGCCGGGACTGTCCATCTCACTGAATCCTCACGGTGGCCCTGCAAGGGGGATGTCATGGGTCCCATCACTCTTCTAAAAAACGGAATCTCAGAGATGATGAGCGACTCACTCGGGAACATTTATTTATTTACCAAACTTTTATCAAGAAGTGGATAGAGCATCAGCCTGCGGACTGAAAGGTCCCAGGTTTGGTTCCGGGCAAGAGCACTTACATGCCTGGATTGCAGGCTTGATCCCCAGTAGGGGGCGTGCAGGAGGCAGCCGATCAATGGTTCTCTCTCATCATTGATGTTTCTATCTCTCTCTCCCTCTCCCTTCCTCTCTGAAATCAATAAAAATATATTTAAAAAAGGGAAAACATTGTTGTTGTTGCTGTTTTTAATGCCTCCTGGGGCCTAGGATGTGCTGGGCCCGGGAGGATGGCGGTGATCCATAGACACAGTCTTGTGATCACCGTTAGACTTGATGGGGAAGCTAGCGGTCCACAGATACAGTACACATGGGAGCATGTCATAAATATGTAATCCCAAGCCGTGGAGAATGGAAAGGCACAGGATGCTGGGAGAAGCCATGGTGGGAGCAGCCTGGGAGGTGCTGCTTGGGCTGGCAGTGTCCAGGAGGGTGGCGGGGTGCCAGGTGAGGAAAGCGGTGGGAGCTGCCGGCAGGGGACTGGAGAGGATTGTGGAGCCCCGGAGAAGAGCTCCACGCTGGGGCTCTAAGCAGGACAGGGCGACGGAGGGGGCGAGGGAGAGCTAGAGAGGCAGGCAGGGCCATGCAGGGCCGTATCCTGACACCGCCAGCTTGGCTTTGTGGACCAAACTTAACGTTACGCTGTAGTGAAGAATAAAAGGCAGTCATTTGAGAAAAAACAGAGCTGAAGCCTGGGAGACACAGATTCAGGGAGCAGCCTACACTGTCCCTCGGAGCCAGCAGGGAGGCCGTCCTTCACAGAGTCCCCCAGGTTCTTAAGGAGGCCCCTCTGAGGTAAGTGAGGTACCAAATCGTGCGGTTCTAGTTAGACTGGGCAGTTGGTAGGAAGAGAGACCAGGCCCTGCAGGGTTGAGCAGATGGCGTCAGCAGTGGATGCGGGGGCAGGGGATGAGGGGTGGGGTGCGAGCCGGGAGTTTTTCCTGGGGGCAGAGCTGTGAAGAGCTCCAGTCAGCAAGTGCCACCAGGCTCTTGTTATTCATAAAATTTGTGTCCTCAGATGACCACGGAGAGTCCATCTCAGCAGATAAATTCCTTCTCAGCGTTCACACCACATGGAGCTTTTCCTTGGGCTCCACAGCCTTGTTCTGAGGGCCGTGGGCAGCCGTCGGTGGACCAGCTCACACAGGATCGGTCGGATTTGAGTGCCAGAGCCCGAGCTCTGTTACAGTTTGTGCCTTAAGGACAAGGCTGGGGCTGGTCCCCGGGCTGCGTCCGGATAGGAAGAAGGTCCCAGAGTGCACCTGGCTGGCCAGTCCGGCTGGCTTGTTCCATCTTGTTCCACGTGGGCAGTAAGACTCTTTCCTCTGGGCACCTAAACAAACATCAGCGGAGGGCAAAACACCCAGGGTTCCCAAGAACACGCGTTCTCAAACCAAGTTTCTGGACAGAGAATTTGCATTTCTAGCAAGTTCCCAGCTGCTGCAGGTGCTGTTTCTGGGACCCCAGTTTGAGCACCACTTCCCTGGGCCAGGCTGAGTCCCAGGGCGTCTCCACATCTGCAGGCCCCTGAGGGCAAGCCACAGAGTGTGAGGGCAGCCGCGCTGGGGAGGGCGGGCCTTTGCTGCAGTATCATCAGAGTTCACGCAGCAGAAATGCATCTATGGAAAGGGGTCTATTACAAGGTGTCAGCCTACCCCATCGTGGCTTACCCCTTCATGGGGGCGGGCTAAGCATGTCCAAGATCCAGAGGCAGGCCGACGGGAAGGGCCGCTGAGGAGCAGCTGGCCCCACAGATACCAGCCGAAGCCTGTGGTCCCAGGCAGCGGGAGGGGGAGGGAGGGCAAGCAGCTGTGGCCCCCACTGCAGTTTGGAGTCTGTGGGCTCAGGGAAGGCCCAATTCCTCCCAAAGGGCTTCCAATCAATGAAAGCAGTCCCACCCAGGAAAGTTCTCCTTTGATTAATTTAAGGTAAACAGACTTTAATCACATCTGCAGAATTCCTTCCCCACAGCACGGAGGTGAGTGTGATTGGGAGGAGGTGTGTGTATGCTACAAATGGCCATGCCCCCATCTGAGAAATTACCCCATGTGGCCCAGTGTAACCAGAAGCATGCCAGCAGGGGCCTCTGGGCTGCAGACAGCCTGGCCACACGGATGCGGGCAGAGCCTGCAGAGCGGGCAGGCTCCCCAGCCCTTGAGAGGCTGGCTCAGGCCCTGCAGGGGCACAGCTTCCAACCCTGGGCCCTCCTGCTGCCATAGCTTCCACGGCCACTCACTCTTTGGAATGTGCCTGCTGCCCTGGCTGCCTGTTACAGTTTTGTGCCTTTAGGACAAAGCTGGAGGCTGGTCCCTAAAATAGCCTCCAACGTGGCAAGACTTTGTCCCCAACAGTGGAGCCCAGGCTGCAAACGCCAGCAGGTGGGATGGAAGCAGGAGCTGCCCAGGGAGGTCAGGCTGGCCCAGAGCAAGGGCTGGGAAGGAGGCCCTTTTATCCAGGCTTGGGCATTGGTGGCAAGTCTTCCTCTCGGGCCCCAGCTTCCTCACCTGGACAGCGGGGTGTAGGAATCCATGATCCTTCCAGACAAGTGAGCAGACTCTTGGAGCTGCCAGATGAAAGGCACCAGGTTCAATCCCCAGCAGTAGGGGTCACAGCAGGTGACGCTGGGAGAAAATGGAGCAAAGGCTTCAACGTGAGGAAGGAACTTTATTTTCCACCGAGAATTTTATATGATCACCCAAAGGGTCATTTAAATGTGATGGTAGAATAAAAGCATTGTTAACCCTGAGAACCTCCGAAGATTCTGAGCCCACCCACGTTTTCAAAGGAAACTACTGGATGAGTTACTGGCAAAGGAAGGCTCAGGACTGAGCGTGCAGAGGTGCGGGCTCTGCAATGCAGGGGCAGGTGGGTGATGACGGCTGAGAGGCCCCTGGAGGCTGCCCAGGCAGGGAAAGGTGCTGCTGGACTGGGCTTGAGGCTTGGAAAGAAGCATTAACTAACATGTGGCAGGGCTGTGGGACATTTGAAAAAAGAAAACAGCAATAAGCCCACAGAAAATTAAGCTGGTGAAAAAAGTCAATTATCTATATATATAAAAGCCTAAGCGACCATTACGTCCAGTTAACCCAGTGGTCGGCAAACTGCGGCTCGCGAGCTGCCGTTTGCTGCTCTGTTGACTAATGAGTTTGCCGACCACTGGGATAGGGGCTTAATCACAAGGAACAACAACAGCCTGTAATTATTGGAATCGAGAGTCTAGGTCAGTGGTCGGCAAACTCAGTCAACAGAGCTGCAGTTTGCCGACCACTAAGTTAACCCAATGACCAGTTGACCAGTTGCTATGACATGCACTGACCACCAGGAGGCAGATGCTTAATGCAGGAGCTGCCCCCTGGTGGTCAGTGTGCTCCTACAGCCAACCTCCCACAGCCAGCCAACCTCCAGTGATCCCTCCCCGCAGCCAGCCCCAATCAGCCCTGATCGGGACTGGGCGAGATGGCCCCAATTGGCCCCAATCACTGGCCAGGTTGAGGGACCCCACCCGTGCATGAATTCGTGCACCAGGCATCTAGTTAAAGAAGAATAAGAGATGTTCAAGAAAAGAAACAAAATCACTGCTCAGCAGCAAACAATATTTACATGCTATGGCAATGTAAACAGGTACTGTGGACTTAACCAGGAATAATGATCTGTTTACATTAAGGATGTGGGGAGAGAGAGTCCGTGGAAGGGAGCTATTCTAACAGCACACCATCAAGTAATGCTAAAAACGGAATAGCCAAGAAACCACTGTTAACAATGAGGTTGTCAACACCAGAAGAAATGGCTAGGGGAGTCAAACATCAAAGGCGGTTGGCTTGTTGGAGGAGGGGTGAGGGTTAAGAAACTGCTAGACTGTCTTTTAATACTAGTTGATTAAAAAACTATATGCATATAATTTTATTAAAAGATACAATTAATTTTAAAACAATGAAATTATTTTTAAAATGGGGGCAAATGAAAAAATTTGAACACCGTATTGTAGGAGGCCTACTATCACAATATCAGACCACGCCAACCCCCCCTTCCCCCCACACTACTCTGTCCCTCCCTTGCCTCCCCCCTGTGCCTGGGAAAGCGGGTGGACAGTGACCAGGGCTCTTTGGGGAGCACAGGGCCAGCTTAGTCAAGGAGAACATTCTGATGTGTTGATTGTTTTGGGCAAACAGTCGATCTGAACAAAAAACTTTTCAAGAGATAAATAAAGGCTTTGGTGGATGATCCCTTTCAACACTTAAAATAATGAGCCTGGCTAAGCAGTGCACGAGGGCTCGGAGGTGTGAGAAGACCGGGCAGCAGATGCTGGGTAAATAGAGCGAGCTTGTAAAGCAGCTCAGGGGCTTCCCCTGGCTTTGGGCGGTTCTGTTTACAGATTACCGCCCCGGGGCTGAGTTCAGGAATTTCACATCAGGCAGGAACTGAACAGCCAGGCAAACATGGTGCCTGGTACTAAGCTATTTGTGTTAACGCTGTACATACGCCTCTAGCTGCTATCGTTACATAGCAAGCAGCGGTCGCATGTTGATAGCTATGCAAACAGCTCCTGTGCGCGGCTGTTTGCCCAGGCTCCGTGTTGATCTAGCGAGCCCCTCTTGGTGGGGGACGTCCTGAATGTAAACGTGACGTGAGCAGGCTTGAAGCCAGCACTGCAACTCTGCAAACACGGCCACTAATGGCTGTTTGCAGGGACAGTCATCCTCATTACCTGCGGGTTCCGTGTTTGTGACTCAACTGCTTGTTAAAAACGGATGAGAGGCCCTGAGTCGAATCGGTGCTCACAGCTCTTGGTGGGCGTTGTGACGTGCAGGGCAGGGGACGTGTGTGTCTCCCACGCTCCCTCGCAGCCCAAGAGGAGCAGGCCAGCCTGCCTGCCCTCCGCTCTCAGCAGTGTCTTCCTCATGGTCTATTTAGTGCCACGTTTTTCACATTTTGGTGCTTTTTGTTGGCGATCTTGCTGTTTAAAATGGATTTCAGTGTAATGCTGACGTGCTGCCTAGTGTTCTAAGTGCGAGCAGGCCGTGGGGTGTCTAATGGGGAAAACGTGTGTGGGGGGAGTTCTGTTCAGAAGGCGTTACCGTGCGGCTGGCGGTGAGTTGAATGGACAGTATTTATTAAATAAGGTGTCTTTAAACAGGAACGCTCATAGAACAATGCTAGGTACTGATTGGTTTATAAAAATGTTGTGAGTCGAGGCTCACAGGAACCCAAGCCTGTGTTTTCCCAGGAGCCAGTGGTGCAGGATGCAGTCATTCTGTGACCACCAGGACATTGTGGCCAGAACCGTGTAGAGAATGAGGCACACTCCAGTTAGTAATATCTGGTAACAGTTGTGGCTGCCTCCCCCACATCTGCACCTCACACACCCTCCCGTGGAGCAACCAGCCCTGACGTGTGCGTGGACCCACTTCACGCCCAGGCCCAGGCTCGGGTCCCGATTGGTGGGAGCAGGTCTCTGCTCTCCCAGCCTCTTATCACAGGATTGGTTCAGGAACAAGAGCAAGATCTGAGTCGCTCTAACCAGAGTCAAGCTTGTCTTACGTTAGTTCCTCAGAAGTAGGGATGCCAAATACAGGACACCCAATTAAATGTGAATTTCAGATACATAAGCAACATTTTTTAGTATAATAATGTCTTAGATATTTCAGGGGACATGCTTATACTACTAATTATTGGTCATTTATGTGAAACTCAAATCCAGCTGGGCTTCCATTTATTTTTATTTCACTTATTAGTTGGTATCAGTATTGACTTTGTTATTGTTAACTGCATTTTCATTGCCGAGTCAGGCAACCTTACCAGACGCAGCCTCTGAAACACGATTCCCCTAAGGCCGTGCCACCAGGGAGGAGCCAGGCCAGGTGTGATTTCGGGCGAGGCCCTGCAGAAGGCAGCGGCGTCCACAGCGAGCACACACGCTTCGCCCGGAGTGGGCGCCGGGTGTCCTTCAGCTCACGCTGGCACCTTTCTCGAAGGGCTGGCCCTGGGAATGTGAACTCTCAAGTGCCTCCAGACCTTTGCATACACCCCCCGCCCCTTCCTCCCACCAGGAACCCAAGGGCAAGCGTCTATAAAGTGTTGTGTGGCCGTTAAGGGCGAAGACACCCAGAATCAGTGAGCAGGATCGAGGGGTCTGGGTAGAGCACCCCCAATATCTACCCCAGAGCTTTTGCTCAAGTTGGGAAAGCAGCCTGCATGTCAGCCAGGACCGGATCCCCATTTTCTATGAAAGCTGCCGTATCTGACAGGGGAGGCAGCTGAAGTGCGGTGAGCAGTGTCCCGCAAATTCCCGTCTGCCCGGAACTTGAGAACGTTGTTAGGAAATATTGGGGAAGATGGTCTTTGTAGATGCAGTAAGTTGAGATGAGGTCCTATGCGATCAGTGTGGCAAATCCAGTGTTACTGATGTCCTTCAAGAGGAGCACAGCGACAGAGAGAGGCACAGAGGTAGATGGAGGCGAGACCCGAGGGGCACAGCCACAGCCAAGGATTGGCAAGGCTTCCAGGAGCCACGGGAGCTGGGAGAGAGAAGGAAGGGTTTGCCCAGGCTCAGGGGGAGCGGGGCCGTGCCGGCACCTTGGTCTCTGATTCCTGGCCTCCAGTCTGGGAGAGAGGGAGTCTTTGTTATTTTTAGCATCCTGGCTGAGCTCATTTGTCACGGTCCTAAGAAACGGATGCAGCAACCGAGGACGAAGCTGCCACCACCAAGCGCAAAGCATCGTCATGGAAACACCTGGGCTCCCCACGCCTGGACCAGCCCACACTGCGGTCGGCCTCCTGGGGCTTTGCGGTGAGAGGAGCCCGTCAGTTTCACCGGCGGCTGCACCGGGTGGGGCTGGAGTTTCTCTTACTCGGAGCTGACTTCCCAAAGCACTGTCTCCGGGAAGGCCCTGGAGCCCAGGACTGAGGCAGGTACCAAGCTGGCCCAGCATCAGTAACAGGGGCGGCGGAGGAGGCCGCCCCGGGCCCCGCCTGCCCAGGCCTGCAGTGTTGGGGCAAAACTCCCCTTCTCCTGCATGTGAGGATCTGGGCTCACAGACTGCCCTGGTGCTCCCAGCCGGGGCACATCTCTGAGGCTACTTTTTTTTTTTTTTTAAATATATTTTATTGACTTTTTACAGAGAGGAAGGGAGAGGGACAGAGAGCCAGAAACATAGATGAGAGAGAAACATCGATCAGCTGCCTCCTGCACACCCCCTACTGGGTATGTGCCCGCAACCAAGGTACATGCCCTTGACCGGAATCGAACCTGGGACCTTTCAGTCTGCAGGCCGACGCTCTATCCACTGAGCCAAACCGTTTTTGGCATCTGAGGCTACTTTTTTTTTTTTTTTTATCACATTAAGTAGCAGGTGCCATGAGAAACTCAGAGGGGTTTGTCATTGAATTGTTTGAAACCACAGCTCTTTCCCGGCAAAGCTGACCCAAGTGCTGGGTCTGGGTGATGTGATAGGTACTGACCCGCAGAGCCCCCAGCCTGAGCTGTGTCCCTCCCCCTCGGCGCTCACGGCCCCTGCGGCTTGAGCATCAGCAGCCCATTTGACAGCGGGGTGGCCAGGAGGCAGGCCAGGGTAGAACCCGTGGCCCCTGCTGCCCCTGTGGCTCCGTGGCTCCCTGGGCCCTGCCCAGGGCTCTCTGCCTCTGTCTCCCGAGGGCAACACATCCTGGATTCTACTGCTTCTTTCCCTCCCAAACGCACAGCAACATTCACCCGAGTCTGCAGCGCGTGGAGCCCTGGGTGAGCCCTGAATTTTCAATGGCATCTCCAAGCACAGCCAGGAAGCGCCTCAGCAGGTGAGTTAGCAGCCATTCAACCCTGGGGGCTGCTCCCGGCTGGCTGCCCAACACAGGGCGGGAGCCCAGATCAATCCGGAGACTGCCTCAGCCTGGCGGTGCCCCAGGGGAGAAGTCCTGGGCCCAGCGCTCCGCAGGAAACGCAGAGGGCTCTTGCCTCTTCCTTCCCCAGGCCCGGCCTGAAATATTCATGGCGCACGGGGAGCGGGAGGCGTGGGGAGGAGGCAGCGGCACCGGCTCCCGGTGTGAGGAGACGTGCACCGCTTCATCGAGCTGATACACACACGGCTGTCTTTGAATCCGTGGGATGCAATCCGCAGATTTAAAAAGTTGGATTTTCTGAAAATTTCCCTCAGAAATAAGGTAGTTAAAGAGGCCTGGAATGCTTGGGAAGGGCAGGCGGGCGGGGTCTCATTTGGACTGGGCCTCTGACAAGCCACATGGCCCAGGAGGTGGGCTTCTCCCTGAGCTGTCTCACCGTCCGAAGGCAAGGCGGTGGTGACCCGGACACGCTGGCTTGCGGGGACTGTGGGAGCTGGCAAAGGGCACCACTTCCCGGCCAGCCGACCCCTGCCGTGGCTCAGGGTCTGGTGGGGATTTTAACCTTTTCGTCTGTGTGGCCGGGGTCCCGGATCTGCCTTGGATTTTTCCACTCGTCTTCCTTCCTGGGCCGTACAAAGGCAGCCGCTCTGTGTGGGCACCGTGCCTCTCTGAGTCACAGAACGCAGCGTCCTGCCCAGCCTCTCACCCAATGATGGGCAACCTTTTGAGCTTGGTGTGCCAAACTTCGCCAAAAAACTGAGCATAACTCAGGTAGTGTGTCACTTTGAGGAAAAAACATTCTTTCGCAAATGTTTCATCCTTGGCATGCGGCCGCCTCAGCGGCCGCGTGTCATCAGAAATGGCTACGCGTGTCAGTGCTGACACGCGTGTCATAGGTTCGCCATCACTGCTTTCACCCTTACGCAGGGTCACCCACTTTGGGGGCCACCCACCCAGCAGCGGGAGCACAGCCTGACCTGAAAACAGCCCGTAACGCTGGCCCCTTGATCCTGTGGAGGCGTGTGCATGGGGAGCCCCCTCCTGCTGACCGGCTCCCAGGGCCTGTCTGAGGACCCCTACCCCCAGTTCCAGGGGCTGACTCAGGCTTACAAATTCAAGTATACAAGAGCCCATCTCCATCTGGGCATCATTTAATTTAATTTCTGATGCCGAGCCCCGTTCTGTGTGATGGATCCTGGTACTGGCATGTAAACAGAGTCCAAGTCAGTGATTCCTCAGCCACTGTGGGCTCAGGACCCCTCGTTTCAGAATAACCCGCCCTCTGGGGTCAGGGTGAGCTGGGGTCAGGTGTTGGCAAACTCTTCAGGGGGGTTGTTTCCATTTGTCGGTGGGCATCTGGCTTGTACCTGTATGGGACCAGGTGTGCCAGGTGCTGCTCACCGAGGCTCCGGCCACCACCAGCGCTCCCTCACCATAGCCTGTGGATTCCACGGGGCCCCACCAGGCCCTGGATAGAGCCAGCCTTCACCCCATTGTCCTGCACCTTGGACCCAGACCCCTGGCAGGTCTCAGGGCTGCTCTGTCAGTTACCACAGCTCCCAACCAGGCCTGGGACCCGGACCTGCACCCCAACAGCCAGGACACCCCCTGCACAGTCCACTGTCACCGGGCACCAGGCTGCCCCGGGAGTCATTCACTTCCCTCTCAGCCCCCCAAACTCAGGGGCTGCCATGCTCACCCCAAATGGACTTTGTGGACAGCCTTCTCTGTATTTTAAAGCTGCTATTGTTAACTTACAGGTGAAAAGGCCTTTCCAAGTGAAGGCGCACAGCACACAACTGTATTTGAGGTCAGTAAGAATAGCTATTTTGGAATCCCTAACTCAGGCGAAGCCCAAATCGTGCTCCGATGTGAAGACGGACACGATGGTGCTTATGGGACAGGGAAGGGCCGCGGCGGCGCCGCGGGAGGAAGGCTGCCTGCTGTGCAGACAGGGGGACAGCGATGCGCATTCTGAACAGAGTTCATTTCCAGGCCAGCGGGCCTCTGTTCTTTCCTGCTGAAAACCGTGTTTTAAGGCCCAGTCCCCAGGCTACCTCGCGGCCTTGACACCCGCAGACCCGAGTTACAGGCACGCGGTGCCTCTGGCCCCGCGGCTGCGCTCCACTCACAGTGGCCCCACTTACGTTATTGTGACACGGTCACCCGTTTCTGTCACTTGCAGCACATGAAACATGCAGCAGGACTGGGCTGTGTTCTGTCCCACTGTCCCTGTCCCCGCGGCTCCTGCGAGTGTCAGGGACACACGGCAGGCGACACGCTGGCGCTCAGAGGCCGCGCACCCCCCTCAGGACCTGGGAGGGCCGAGGCGAAGCTGGGAGCGTGCCTGCCACTCGCTGGGAGTCTTGCCTGGCATTGGCCTGGCACACAGTGGGCGTCCGTCACAGCTTCCTGCTCGTGCAAGGGCACTGAGCAAATGCGGGCACGCTGGGCAGCGAGGGCAGGAGCCGGGCAGCTCCTGTGCAGGGGAACCGCCCGCCCGGAGGCAAGGGCGTGCGCTGCCCTCATGGTCGCCCAGCTCTGCGAGGTGAGTGTTCTCTTTGGGGACCCGCTCCCCACAGTATGTGTGGTGTGAACTCTGGCTGACCCCTAGGGAGTGCTGTTCAAATCCCTCCACACACCCTCACCGCCTGGCCGTCCAGGGTCTCCGTGCCCTTCTGACTTGTCCATCCTCCACTCTTGGTCAAGCCTGTTGTGGTCCAGCAAGGGGTGTGGGCACTCCTCCCACCCACTCGAGAAAGGGCATCCTGCTTAGGTTGCTCACCAGTAACGAGTGGCCTGGGCACAACTCCCAAGCCTCCCCCTCCACAGCACCAGGCGGCCCCCCTGCCCCCCCACCCCTGCAGCACCAGGCGGCCCCCCTGCCCCCCTCCATCGCAGCACCAGGCGGCCACCCTGTCCCCCCCCTCCCCCGCATTGCAGCACTAGGCAGCCGCCCTGTCACCCCCCTTCACCCCCGACAGCACCTGGCGGCCGCCCTGCGCTGCTTTTGCTGGTCTCCAGGCAGAGCAGTGCTGTTGGCAAATGGCCTGTCTCTTCTCTGAGCCTCTTGATGAGCAAGTCCATGCCACCCTGTCTGCTCTGCAGGTGCCCTCCAAGCCCAGGATGAGAGTCGCTCACATGCAGACAGGCTTCGGTGAGTGTCGCTTTCCAAGGGCTTCCCGAAAGGACAGCCCTGGGGGTGAATGGCAGGTTAATTCGGATCCACAAATTAATTTTGTCTCTTTGTATATCAAGGGTGTGCGAGACTTATTTAATTTGAAATAAATGTAATTATAGAAATGAATGAGCTATCAAAATTTTAAACATATGATCCATCAATATTGGCATGATGCGAGTGGCTGGTTATTAGAAATAAAATGGGTCTTGGGCAATATGGAATTCCATTTCCCCACAGTGTGTCTCATTATGTCTTGACATCTGGGTTAATGCTAAATTACAATCCTTAATTTCCAAATCGGAGCTTAATTTCTAAATAGGAGGTTAGCATAAATAACCTCCCAGCTGTGGGGCTCCTGGGGGCTCCGGGAAGAAAACTTCCAGGCGCAACAGCCTGTGGTTTCATGCAATTTTTTGCCCCCCGGATTCTCCCCACAAGTCAATGCTGGGCTCGGGCAGCGGTTCCGCCAGGTGGCAGCGCTCTGAGGTTTCCGTGAGCGCCATCTGTCTGGTGTGACTCCCAAGACAGTGAGAGCCCCGAGACAGAGCTGCCCTGCTGTCCGTGCGCCCAGGGCAGACACGGGTGCCATGTCCATCACCCACAGCAGCTAGTCATCTGGGGATTTACCCACCCTTTGCCCCTCAGACACAGCCGGGCCAGGACTGCGCTTCCTCCTGCCACAGACCATCACAGAAGGGGACACAGAGGGACTTCATAACCCACACCCACACGTGAGCTGAGGAAGGCAGACACCTGTGTGACCCGTGCAACCCCACAGAGCTAAGAACGCAAACCATCCCGCCGGCTCGGAGGGCAAGCTCCGAGAAATGGTTCATTGCAGAGTCAGAGTGACACCTCGCACACTGTTGGCAGTCTCAAGAAGATAAGAAGATGCGGGGGGACCCCCCCCCAACACACACACACACACTCACACACACACACACACACACACACACACACACACACACACAAGAGCCGGAAACCTGGAGGGGGGCAGAGGCTGTGCCAGGTCAGCGAGGTGCGAGGTGCGGGAGATGGAGGTGATGGGTGGGAACGACGAGCGTGCAGCGTGTGGGAGTGGAGAGCACACGCCGGGAAAGATGGAATTGCTGGCGTGGAGGACAAACGTGGCATGTTCTCCCAGATTGCTGACAAGAGCGGAAAACAGATGCTAATGACAAACATTAATAAACTACACATTGAGGGCAGAGAACAGATCCAACTTCCTCAGGACCTAACACAGGTCTTCCTAAGGAAGGGAGAAGTGTCTGTTGAAATTACTGCCCGCCCCCCCCCAACCCCACCCCCCCCCGCCATATCCCCAAGTCAGAGCTTCCCTGCCCACCTCTTCCTCCGTCTCCCAGCGCTGCTTCGTTATTCTCCGTCGCACAGGCCGCTCGGCCTGGCGCTCTTGTTTAATCATTTTCACTTGTTTGTTGTCTGTTTCCCTTGCTAATCTGTAAACTCCCAGGGCAGGAATATTGTCTTATTCACGGCTGTGTTCTCAGTGCCTGGAACACTGTTCTCAACAAATACTTTTTGAATAAATGAAAGCGTAGAAGTAATGATCAAATACACTGTATTATTGAAAACACTTCCCAGCTAAAGAGCTGTTGTGTGGATCAAAAAGGATCCCCTTCAAAAGCAAAAACCAATCAAGAAATATATTTACTCATAGCTTACAAAGCTTTTGGAGCTACATTATGAAGAACAAGTCCTTGAGACCCTAGACAGAAAAGTAAAAGGTAGATCTCAGGGACCAAGAATCTGGCTAAGCTCAGTGCTCTCTTCTGCTGCCTGGAATACCAGAAGGCAACGGAGCCCTGGCCAAGCAGTCTGAAGAAGGATCCCAGGCTGAGATGTTACAGACAGGCCACCCGGTGCACGTGAAGACAGCTTAACTAGAGCTTCGAATATGCCAGAGCCCAGACCTCCGGAGCATCCCAATTAGCCAAAGACATGCCCTGCAGGCACCCCAAGCAGCCAAGCTGAGAATTCAAGAAGGAGAGAGTTGTGTGAGCAAACACCAGGCATCCCCAGGAGGCGTCCCCTCAGCAGACCTCTCCTGCCTGCACCAGGCACACCACTGTGACTTCAAGCCTCCTTCCACGCAGCCTCTGGGGGAATGTAAAGCAGGCGATTCAGTAATGAGGGTGAGAATAATCATGGCGGAACAACTCTGTGACCAACAGTAAAATAACCCACTGCAGAGCCTCTCCTGGGGCAGGGTTTAATAGCAGCCTCAGAAGTTCAATTAAAGATGATTGCAACTATGTAGTAACAACAATAGTAACAGCAATAATTATGGCCGTAACAGTAATAATAACAAGATGAAGGAGGAGGAGACAGAGAACAGTGAACATCGAATGGCCTTCGGTGTGCCAAGCGCTTTTTATTTCATTATCACCACAACCTTTTTAGATCAGTTTAAATCAGGAGGAACTGAGGGTCAGAGAAGTTATGTTATCTGCTTACTCACATGGCTAGTAAGTAGCAGACCGAGACTATGCCTGAGCAATCCACAATACATATTCTTCTTATGTGCACATGAAATGTTCACAAAGATAGACCAATTTGCTAGGCCACACAATTAATTAATTGCTTTCAAAGATTGAAATCTTATAGAATGTTTTTTGACAAAGGAATTTAATTAGGAAGCAAAACAAAACAAATAAGAAACTCTAGAAAATCCCCCAAGTGTTGGATATTAACATACTTGTACATATCCAAGAACCTATTGGTCAAAGGTAAAATCATGAGAGAAATCTAAAAAACTTTTAAACTGAATAATGAAAAAATAACATCAAAATCATGTGATGGAGCTAAACCAGTATTTGTAGGTAAATCTCTATTAGAAATGTTAGAAACATATATTTGAAAAGAAGAAAGGTTTAAACTCAGTGATTTAAACTTTCACTTTAAGAAGCTAGGGAAAGAAGTTGATTCTTTGACCAGATAAATAAAAGTGATAAGGCATTAGCAAGAAAACCAAGTAAAAAAGACAGCAAATAGAAATCACCATGCTGAAACATGAGAGACACTGCATGTCCTATAGATAGTAAAAGAATAAAAAGGGAAATATTATGAACAACTTTGTGCCAATAAAATTTACAAATCAGATGAAATGAATAAATTCCTTGAAAAAACATGTCTTATCAAAACCGACTCATTAAGGAATGAAAACTTTGAATAGCCTTATATCTATTAAAGAAATTATATTCATAATTTAAAAATCACTCTACAAAGAAAACTCCTGATCAAGAAGAATTCCCTGGTGAATTCTATCAAACAATTTAGGAAGAAATACTACTGATTGACACAAACATTTGCAGAAAATAGAGAAACAGGAAATACATTCTTATTTTATTACTTATTTTATGAAGGCAGAATAACCCTGATACAAAACTGACTAAAAGGAATTACAGACCAATATTCCTTATGAATTTAGACACAAGAATCCTTGTATCTGTGTCCTATTGCTGCTGTAACAAGTCACACAGAGTTGGTGGCTTAAAACAATGCGCATTTATCATCTCACAGTTCTGGAACCGAGAAGGAGGAGGTCCCTGACATGAAGGCGTCAGCAGCTCACTCTCCCCAGAGGCTCTTGGGAGGATCTGTTTCCTTCTTCAGCTCCTGGGGCTGCCTTCCCGGGTCCCCAAGCCACCAAGCCTGCGGTATCTCACATCAGTGCTCACCCCTCCTCCACTTCCGTGGTCAAGTCTCCCTCTTAGAAGGACACTTGTGATCACTTTTGGGGCCCATCCAGATAATCCAGGATAATCTCCCCACCTTTAACTTCCTCACATCTTCAGAGTCCTTGTGGCCATTTGAGGTAACACCCACAGGCTGCAGGGATGAGAACATGGGCACCGTGTCTTTAGGGGCCATTTTCAGCTGACCATAATCTATACACTGAGTGGCCAGATTATTATGATCTCTGAATGCATAATAATCTGGCCACTCAGTGTGTGTGTGTGTGTGTGTGTGTGTGTGTGTGTGTGTGTGTGTGTGTATATATATATATATATATATATATATATATATATATATATATATATATATATTTTGAGAATTAGAGGCCTGGTGCATGAATTCGTGCATGGGTGGGGTCCGACCAGCCTGGCCAGGGGGAGGGGACATGGGCAATTGGCCAGCCTGCCTGCTGGTTGAACTCCTGATCGAGGGGACAATTTGCATATTAGCCTTTTATTATATAGGATATACACTGAGTGGCCAGATTATTATGCATTCAGAGATCATAATAATCTGGCCACTCAGTGTATATATAAAGCCTAATATGCAACTTGTCCCCTCAGGAGTTCGACTGGGAGACTGGGAGTTCTATTGCTCACTATGATGTGCACTGACCACCAGGGGGCGGCGCAGAATGAAGAAAGGCCCCAGCGGGCAGCGGCAGCCAGGAAAGCCCTGATCGCCCTTGATCAATGGCCAGGCCTAGGATCCTTACCTGTGCACGAATTTCATGCACCGGGCCTTTAGTCCTTAATAAAAATTAGCAAATCAAATCCCAGAATCTATAAAAAGGGAGAGTCGTGATTGAGTGTAATTTGCCATGGAAGGGTTTAACATCCGAAAGTCAAATAATGTCCCGGAAGGGGAGATGCGGGAACTTTCTGGGGTGGTGGACATCGTCAGAACTTGACTGAGATGCTGCTTACACAGGTGTATGCTTACACAGGTGTACGCTTGTGTCAGATTTAACATTCACGGTCCTTGTATTTTACTGTAAGTACATTTTACCAGAAAAAGACAAAGCAAAATAACAAAAACAGAACAAAAAAGCCCAGAGGCCAGAGAATCATTCCCGAATGGTGGGCGTGAGCATCAGTGAGGAAACCAGGGGAGAGCCAGATTGGGGGAACCTAGGGTTTACTTTTGCACTTGTTCCATAAGGTGCTCCAAAAACATCTACACACACTTTGAATAACGATAAAGGCAGTGCTTATTAAAATTTCAAAACTGAGCCATCAGCTATTAACATGTGTACACATTTTGGGGGGACACCATGTATTTGTGATGAGATAGGCAAGGAGCGATGTCAGCCAGGCATTGCATGTGGGAAAAGAGAGGGGTGGATAAGCTTGAGGTTGGGAGTGGGGCAGGGAGCAGGTTGGGTTAGGCTTTCAGCTAGGGTGACGGGTGACTGAGGCTCTCCACTTTGGTGGGCTTGCTGGAAGAAGGTGATGCTAGCTGCCCGCCTGCCTGCCTCTCCTGGCTCAGGGGACGTGCAGACAAGGATAGAGCTGGCTGCTCTGCCCCTTGTCACTGCCATGGCTGCCTTTAGCAGATGTGGCTCTGGGTGCCAGCTGCCTGCTCCATCAGGAACCCCAGAGCCCAGGTCTGTGCCCTGATCCTTCACGTCTCACCTGAGGCTCCTGACCCACCTGCAGTGTGGCTGCCATGGTGGGCACTCTGCCTTTTCCCACTGGTTGGCATCCCCATGGAGTCTGCCCTGGTGCTGGAGGCTAATTCCGGCAGGTCATAATTATGCAAGAAGTTCCTCAGAAGGCTGATGGACCTTGGGACTTCAGCAGGGCTTATAGTCTGCATGTTATTACCTGCCGCTGAACAGCTGTAGGCATTTCCCTAACCCAGTGGTCGGCAAACTCATTACTCAACAGAGCCAAAGATCAACAGTACAACGATTGACATTTCTTTTGAGAGCCAAATTTTTAAAACTTAAACTTCTTCTAACGCCACTTCTTCAAAATAGACTCGCCCAGGCCGTGGTATTTTGTGGAAGAGCCACACTCAAGGGGCCAAAGAGCCACATGTGGCTCATGAATCAGTTTGCCGACCACGGCCCTAACCTGATAATCTTTTCCTGTTTACCTGCTGCTGGGGGAATAGCTGGAGGAATTTCCCCTAACCTGGTAATCTTTTCCTGGTTACCAAACTTTACCTTTTTGCATTCCTAAAGGGCCAATGTGTTTTCCAGCAAATAAAAAGCCGTGGGTCCAGAGATCCGGAGAGCTTAGTCACTAGAGCTAAGTTTCCATCTGGCTCACCCAAAATACCTTCCAAATTTATATTTCTTGTCTAGTCTCTATTCATTTATGCGCAGCCCTTCTCCAGATTCCTGAACCCTAGCTGCGAAAAGACTGTGGCACCCGGGTGCCATCATAGGCCTTTCCCTAACAAACACCTTTGTTGTTGTTGTTAATCCTCACTCAAGGATTTTATTTCTATTGCTTTTCAGAGAGAGTGGAAAGGAAGGAGGAAGGGGAAAAGAGACAGAGAGAAACATCGATGTGAGAGAGACACATTGATTGTTTGCCTCTCACACATGCCCTGACTGGGGCCAGGGATCAAACCTGCAACCTAGGTACGTGCCCCTGACTGGGAATCAAACCTGCGAACCCTTTGGTACTCGGGCTGACGCTTTAACCACTGAGACCTTTTTGAGTTTAAAACATGGACTGCTGGCACACTAATTGTATAGGAGATTTTGGGTGGAACTGCTTGACACAGCCACTCTTTCTTTTAACATTTTACTTGAAAAAAAACCCTTCAAACTTACAGAAAAGTTGCAAGAATAGTACATAACCAAATACCCTTAACCCAGATTCACTTTTTATAACATCACACACCTGTTGCTTTGTCACTGTGTGCTTCCTTCTCAATATACACACACACATACATACAGTACATATGCACACACATATATAGTACATATGCACACACAGACATGTACACATACACATACAGTACATAGGCATATACACACATATACAGCACATATGCACACACACATATACAGTACACACACATGCACAGACACATACATATGCACATACACATACAGTACAAATGCACATGCAGGCACATAAATATACAGTACACATGCACATGCACATACATATACATAACAGTACATGTGCACACATACATGTACACATGAATATACACGTGCACACATACATATACACATATGTGCACATATGAAGTACACATACACAACTGTGCACATGCACATACATATGTGTGTACATATACAATACACATGCACATACATATGCACATGTGTAGGAAGCGGCTCTAGGGTCAAGCCTTGGGCTGACCTGTGGCTGGGCCACAAACAAGTCCCAGCCTGGAGGGCAGAGCTCTCCTAGCATAATTAAGCCTGACCTTGTCACCCCCCCTAATTCCTTCCTAAGTAGCTAATGGGCTGTGGGAGGCGCAGCAAGTGTTGCCAAAACAAGAACATTTGTATACATGTTAATCTACCTTTGTTTTAATGAGACTATAAAATAAAGCATCGGCTTGCAGGCTGGATCTTTCTGTGTCCTCATCCAGGCATGGGAGATCCACCAAGCCCCAACTGTATTCTCTTTGTCTGTCTTCTTTAATCCTTCACCGCCCCTCCTCGGGTTCACACTTGGCCGTGCTGGTGTGGCACACACATGCACATGCATATATATACAGTACACATGCACATATACATATACATCACATATGCACATATGTATTCATATACAGTACACATGCACATACACATACATATACACATATATACATTGCTGAGAACACTGAATTAGTGAAAACGGAACCATTCCTCCTGGGGAAATAGAGGGTGAGGTTCCTGTGACCCTCTGGTCAACATTTTCATCAACTGATTAACACATAACCTTGTTTTATGTGTGTTTCTATTTTAAAACCCCTCATTTAATATATACTGTTGCTTCAGTGACGTTGAACTCACAGCCAGCAGCGCTGTAACTCAGGACTGAGTGGAGCTTAACTAACACACGTCTCCCTGTCAGCCCTGTGCATAGGACACTGGCCAGTGGCGTGAGTAGATCAGGAAAGGCACTTGCTGGCAGTTAGAGCTGAGCAAGGGAGCAACGCATCACCTCATTCGACCTCTGTAATGTGCTCATGAGGTGACTCATATTCCTCCCACTCTTGTATGTCTGCAGATGACTGACAAGCACCGCATTGGTTAGGGGTTACAAGAAATGTGAGTGAGCAGGCACATTTGCAAATGCAGGAGCGTGAATAGTGAGGATTTACTTGTGTGTGTGCAGGCGTGTGCGAGATCCTACGGCTGCTATAACAAGTCGCCACACATTTAGTGGCTAAAACAACATACATTCATTCTTTTACAGTTTGAAAGCCAGAAGTCCAAAATCAGTTTCATGGACTAACATCAAGGTGTCCACAGGGCTGGTTCCTTCCTTCTTATCGCATTTAATCTGGAGGATGTGCTCAGCTTCTTATTTGCCTTTTATGGTGCTGACGTTTTTGGAAAACACAGGCCTTTTAAGAAAGCTTGGGGCTCAATTTAGGCTGGATTCAGGCCATGCGGCCCCCACTGGAATTCTACACGGTGATGTGTTCTTCTCAGGATGTCCCTTCTGGAGGCACATGTGACCCACTTGCCCCTCCTGGTGACGTACATTTTGATCACATTAATTTTAATAAAGATGTGCCCCAAATTCTCGACATTATACTGTTATTCCCCCTCTTGCAGCAAATATGCAATCTATGGGAGGCTCCTTAGACCGTGCAGAACTCTCGTTCCCGTCAGTGTCCCGGATTTAGCACCCACTGATGATTCTTGCTGAGCTAAGCTTTATTGTGATAGCTGCACACCCTCTGCAGTTACCGGTCAGCACTCAGGGGTCTACTGTAAACACGAGGCCCTTCTCCATGTCAACACTTCTCTGTGTATCTCTTTACTGTCAGTGTAAACCGGGGTTCTCAGCGCGGGCGCCGCTGAGTTGTGCTGCAGGCGTTCTCTGCGGGGCTGTCCTGGGCGCCGTGGGGAGCAGCTCCTGGCTCTTCCCGAGGCCGCCCGGAGCCTCCGCTGTGACACCAAACCCGTCTGCGGCCAGAAGTCCCCGTGGAGCTACACTGTCCCCAGGTGAGACTCAGGGGTAGAGGTTTGTGGATTCCTGCTTTTTCCTAATGGCTTATGTTGGGGCTCAGTTGTCCCAGATTTGGCCCGTGGAGCCCCGTCAGCGTGGCTCCTGTGGCCTGGTGCCTGCCCCTTCAGCGTTCCCAGCAGCTCCTCACTTCTGCCACGAGCCATGCCAGCCCCGCGGGCTCCTTCCCTCCCCTGCCCGGCACCCGCTGCTCCTCCAGGAGGCCGAGGGCACGGTTGTTTGACTCAGCGTTGGCGGCAGCTGCGATCCAGAGGGAAAAGCGAGGCCTGCACGCCCGCCCAGGGGCGCTCCCGCGCCTGCCTCTGCCCTGCTCCTCACTGACCTCGGCCGCGCCTGGTCTGCAGCTGCCCAGCCTTCAGCCTCTGCCCTGCGCCTCGGCCTCGGCCACTTGTCTCGCAGTTGGGACGTTTCGGTGGGAATTCAGTGCTTTCAGTGTTCCAAGGGAGGGACCCAGTTCACCACTCTCAGCTCCCAGCCCCACAAGGAGAACGTGGCTCGCCAGCAGGGCCTGGCTTTACCTTGCGGGTTCAGAGGCGCTCAGGGCCATGGAGGCCTGGACCAGTGAGGAGCCTGGACCACGAGGGACGCCTCTGCCTGTGGCCGCCCCTCGTGGATAACACCACAGAGCCAGCCCCTTGGCTGCCATTCTGTGTTCTGAGGCGAGTGCTGTGTCACAGGCACAAAGCAGCTGCCATGGGAGGGGCCCCTGGCCTCTCCCAGTGAGTCCCCAGGGCCACGGGCTGCGCGGGTAATTACAGAACTAACGCTCTACGCTGGGTGCCTCTTGGACACAGACTCTCTTTTTGTTTTGTTTGTTAACCCTCACCGAGGATAGTCTTCCACTGACGTTTTTAGAGCGAGTGGGACGGAGGGGGACAGACAGAGAGAGACACATTGATTGGTTGCCTCCCACCTGCACCCGGACCAGGGCTGGGGATCCAGCCTGCAACCGAGGTACGTGTCCTTGACCGGAATGGAACCCGTAACCCTTCTCCACAGGCTGACACTCTATCCATTGAGCCAAAACGGGCCAGGGTGACTCTACCTTTTCAGATCCCCAATTTTTTATTATTAAAAGTTACAAACAGAAAACAGGTTGAAAGAACAGTGCAGTGGACCCCTGCGAGCCTTCCACTTAGATCCAACGGTTGCTCAGAGTTTGCCGCTTGCCTTGCCAGCATGTGCACACGGAGCGCTAGACTTGCTTTCTGACCGCGGGAAAGCAAGCTGAGACATGGCGTGTCTTGCTAAACACTCCACGGGTGCCTCCTAACAAAGGGCGCTCTCCTACAAAGCTTTACCGCCCTGAGATGGCAGCAGCGAGTCTCTGCAACACCCGGGCCCTGACCCGATGCAGACCCACCGCTGCCCGGGGAGCCTCAGTTTCCCTTCCTTCATTTCTGAACCAGGAGGCGGTCACGCCTGACCCTTGGTGGCTGGATCTCTCTGGACTTTTAGATGAAGAATCACAGAGACTAAAGACTGAAACCATAAACCTCCTGGAAGAGAGCGTAGGCCGTCGGCTCCCTGGCGTCGATCTCGGTGATGATCTGGATCTGCCACTAAAAGCAAAAGTGACAAAAGTAAAAGAAACAAACAGGGACCACATCAAACGGAGACACCCCGCACAGCAAAGGAGCAATCAGCAGAGGAAGAGGCAACCTACTTCATGGGAGAAATGCTTTGCAAATCCTAATGTTATGTGTCAACTACACCTAAATGCAAAGAATCAAAAACCTAAAAAATAGGGTCCCCCTTCAGGCATGGGGAAGGCTTCCTGCAGAGCCCGGCCAGGGTCCTGTAGGAGAGTGCTCCTGCCACCGGCCCTCATGCCCGGGCAGAGCGGGACTGAGCAGCGGAGGGGCTGTGCGCTGGCGGGCGGGCCGCCCCGGGAAGGGGCCTGCGCTGAGCTGGGCTGGCAGGCAGGCTGCTCTGCGGCAGCCCTGCACCCTCAGTCCCACGCATCCCACCTTC
The DNA here is from genome assembly GCA_025583905.1 of Ia io. NCBI lineage: Eukaryota > Metazoa > Chordata > Mammalia > Chiroptera > Vespertilionidae > Ia > Ia io. The sequence goes on along the minus strand of JAJQQW010000014.1, from coordinate 88,462,821 downwards.
ACGCCCTGCGGTGCATGAGTTGATTGCACTCGTTCTTTGGGAGATTTAATCTTTAATTGAATATTAAGATTCTCAAATCAATACCCATAAAGATGCCCAGCAGAAATACAGTCCCACCCTAAGTTGATATTTCCACCTAGCTGGTTCCCTTGGCAGCTTCCCGGGCTGGTGGAGTCAGGAAGGGCAGGGCATCATGGCAGTGGCCAGCACGGGAGATCAGAAAGCCGCATGCTGCCCCTCCCCGGCCTCATCCGGGAGGAAGGCCGGCAGACCCGGGAGCGCTGGCCTGCGCTGGGTCTCAGGAGCCACTTTCAGGGGGCCCTTGTGCAAGCTAGCAAACCCCTCTCTCTAGAGGGTCCTCCTTTGTGAAATGAGGGCCAACAGTCACAGGGCCGCTCTGCGTTAGCCAAGACATCACGTGCCAGTGGGGCCTTAGTGCCCACCAGGGCAGCTGCCCGGCCACAGTGGGCTGGACCAAGGAGAGACCATCAGGCGAGGGGCAGGGCCTGGGGCAGCCTGAGAGGGAGAAGGCTGGTTGGGGCTGTGCAGGGCACACAGCGGCTGTGGTCACAGGAGGCGCAGGCCAGAGAGAAGCAGGGAGGGGAACTGACAGCTGAAGAGAAGGCTCCGGAAACACCACCACTGTGGGTGCCAGGTGCCTCGAGGTGCAGCCGCTTGCCCGCTTGTCCTTAGAGAACCCTCTACTCCTTGTGCGGACCTCCTTGCTACCGGCTGGTGGGGGAAGGTGAGTGCCCTCTGAGCCAAAGAGTGCTGGCCGGAGCGGTGCCTATACAGTGCCCATTGTGGCGTTGGCAAGTGATGGGGCATAGCGTGCTGATCCCCCACCTCCCACCTGCATGGCCTGCCCAGGAATGGGGTGAGCAACAGATTTCGCACACCTGGAAGGGCTGAGGGCACCCGCAGGCCGTCCAGATGTCTAGCCATTCGGGGGCTCTCCCATTGCTTGCCTGTAGTCCCTCACGAAGGGTTGACCACTGCTCCCCTGCCTCCCCATCTTGGTCGGCCTGTCAGACCTCACTATGGTGTTGGGTTCCGTCGGAACAGAGCCACATGCACGCACCAGCTAAGATGCACCTCAGGGTGACTCAGTGCTGGACAGGGCCCCGGAGGCGCCCAGCAGGACCCGCAGGGGCAGGCGGCTGGGCCGAGGTGCCCAGGGTGCAGAGAAGGGTGAGTCAGGCAGGTGTCTTGGAGGAAGGCTGGAGTGAGCTGTGCCTTGAAAAGCAGGGAAGGCCTGTGGCTGAGCTGAGGGCCTTGGGGCCTGAGGCTGGCTTGTTGGTGCTTCTAGAAGACCAGGAGTGGGCCCTGCCTTTGTCTCTCCCCCTCAGCAGTGGAGACGCTAAGTGAGGCTTCTGCAGGATGAGGGTGGTGGTGGGAGGAGTCCGCCCTGGCAGCAGAGGTGCGGGGTCTAAGGAAACCATAGAGACAATGATGAAACAGGCTCAGATCGGCTCACTTTGCTGTCGCTCTGAGCCAGCGAGTCTATACTGGGTCGGGGATAACATCTGGGCCCAGACAACCTCTTGTGGATGTAAGTTCTGGTTAGTTTTCATGATGTACGTATAAGCTTCAAATGAGCATGCTTTCCTTACTTATCCTCCCCTAACATCGGTTTCTACCTGGAAGGTAACATGAGCCTCCTGTTGCACAGGCAGCCCTGACCCGTGGGCCCCGCCACGGGGCTTCGCTCCTGCTGGCACAGTATGAGCTCCCATCCCTCCTGGCACCGACGCGCCACACAGTCTTCGAAGAGAGACCTCAGGACGTAAGGTGCCAGTTAGGGTGCAGGACTGGGAGCAGCGAAGCAGTGCGCACTGCGAGGGCAAGGGTCTGCTGGTTCACAGGGGGCATCTGGCAGAATTTGCGTAGCACCTTTAAAATCTAAATTTATATGATTCAGTGTTCGTTAGTAACTTTAGAACAAAATAATAAATCAGGAAATGAAACATTGCATCACTGTGACTCATTAGTGGCATAAATTGTACCCTTTGCAGATGTTTCTGCTTTATTAAAAGTCACTTATTAGTTACCAGACAGTTATTTATATAAAATACTAGAGGCCTGGTGAATGAATTCGTGCACGGGTGGGGTCCCTTGGCCTGATCAGGGCTGTCTTGCCCATTCCCAATAGGGGCCGATCGGGGCTGGCCGACCTCGGGGAGGGACCGCAGGAGGTTGGCTGTGGGAGCACACTAACCACCAGGGGGCAGCTCCTGCATTGAGCATCTGCCCCCTGGTGGTCAGTGCATTGTCATAGTGACCGGTTGACCAGTCGAGTGGTCCACCGGTCATAACGGTCGCTTAGGCTTTTATATATATAAACTAGAGGCTCGGTGCACGAAATTCGTGCATAGGGGGGGGGTGTCCCTCAGCCCAGCCTGCACCCTCTCCAATCTGGGACCCCTTGATTGGAGAGGGACCCCTACTGGGATCGGGCCTAAACGGGCAGTTGGACATCCCTCTCACAATCCAGGACTGCTGGCTCCCAACTACTCACCTGCCTGCCTTCTTGATTGCCCCTAACTGCTTCTGCCTGCCAGCCTAATCACCTCCAACCACTCCCCTGCCAGCCTTATTGATACCTAACTGCTCCCCTGCCAGCCTGATTGCCCCTAACTGCCCTCCCCTGCAGGCCTGGTCCCCCCCAACTGCCCTCCCCTGCAGGCTTGATCACCCCCAACTGCCCTCCCTTGCAGGCCTGGTCCCTCTCAACTGCCCTCTCCTGCTGGCCTGATCGCCCACAACTGCCCTCCCTTGTAGGCCTGGCGCCTCCCAACTGCCCTCCCCTGCTGGCCATCTTGTGGCGGCCATCTTGTGCCCACATGGGGGCAACCATCTTTGACCACATGGGGGCAGCCATCTTGTGTGTTGGAGTGATGGTCAATTTGGATATTACTCTTTTATTAGATAGGATTATTAGCTCAGCTTATAACTAAAGGATCAAAGTTCAAACTGCTAGGTAGACACAAAAGCTATTGAATAAACAGCTGACCTTTTCCTTTGAAGTACTGAAATATTTGATTTATTTTCTTTTCCTTTAAAGTTTTTCTTAATTTTCTTGACCTGAATGTGTGTGTATGTGTGAGTGTGAGTGTGTGTGTGTGTGTGTGTGTGTGTGTGTGTGTGAGAGAGAGAGAGAGAGAGAGAGAGAGAGAGAGAGAGAGAGAGAGAGAGAGAGAGAGAGAGCGAGTGTGTGAAGTTGAAAAAGAGAAACATTTTACTGTCATTGCTTTTTCTGGGCATTAAACTTTTTCTATCACATGGTTGTTACTGAAAGTGTTTGGGTTATAGATGACCTGCCGTTGTCCACTCGGTGCACCCGCACAGGGACGCCTTGAAGCCAGCACTACTTACACGCGCTTTGCCGGTTGGGCTGTGCTCTCTGCATGACCTTGACCATGGGCACACCAGGGGACCATTCTGTGCCTTAGGCTCTCTGTCTGAGAATGGAAATTACCATCTCCCATGGCTACTGGGAGACCCTGGAACCCAGTCTCCAAACCCAAGCTGGCTGAGGTGAGAAAGAAGCAAGACCGTGCACCCAGGGCTCTGGCTGTGGCCCAAGGCAGGCCTGGCTTCTCCCCTCCACCCACATGGCCCTGGGCAAACACTTCTCCTTGCTCGGCCTCCGTGCTCTTGGCTGCAAGAGGAGACCATAGCAGCTGTCTTTGAAGTTTTGGCGAGGGTTAAAGAGAACAGCACACCAAAAGCCCACCAGCCCCAGGCCTGTGTGAGTGTCTGTCAGGGAAGGAGGTTGCTAGGGAATCACACACTTTGGGGAGGGAAGCTGCCTCCTGAGGAGTGAGGGAGCCTTGGGGCTGGAGGGGACCAGGGAGGAGGGGGTGGGAGTTCCTCAGGGAGAAGAGGCCCGGGCACCCAGCCCCTTCCAGAGGCTGATGGCACTGGCCTTCCCAAGGGCACCTCCAGCCCTCCCTGCCGGCTCCTCCCCAGCCAGCCCCCAGGGAAGCACAGCCCAGAGCTGCTGTCCATCAGATCACTGGGCAGCGTTCAAATAATTCCGATCCCTGGGCTCCACCCTAAGGGTTCTGAGTCTATAGATATGCGTTGGGAACTATGAATCAGGTTTTTAAAAATTGAGGTAAAATTAAGATCCCATAGAATTAACTGTTTTAAAGCATACTGTTCATTGGCAGCTAGTACACTGGTCACCTCTATGCAGCTCCCAAATACTTCTGTCACCTGAAAGGGAAGCCATGCCCGTGGAGTCGTCACTCTGCACCAGCCACGCACACGCTCGCTGCCTGCGGGCTCGCCTGTTCTGAGCGTTCCACGCAAAGGGAACTAGGCAGCAGTGCCCAGCTTTTCTCACGCAGCATCAGGATTTCAAGGCCCATCTCTGCTGAGCCCGAATCAGTTCTTTTTTCCTTTTTATGGTGAACAATATTCTATGGCAAGGAGACACCAGTGTTTTATACCTTCATCGGTAGGTGGACATTTGGGCTATTTCAACCGTTTGGCTCTTGAGAATAGTGCTGCTGTTTTCACTCACGTATAAGTTTTGTTTGAATATTTGTCTTCAATTCGTTCGTGTGTGTAACTAGGAGTGGGATTGCTGGGCCACATTGTAACTCTCTGTTCAACCTTTCAAGAAACCGCCAAACCATTTTCCACCGTGGCTGCACCATTCTGCATCCCTACTAGCAATGCATGAGGGCTCCAACTTCTCTGCAACCTCAGCAACACCTTTCTTATTTTTGTTGTCCTAGTGAGTGTGAAGTGGCAGCTCATTGTGGTTTTGATGTACAATTTCCTAATGACTAATAACATTGGATATCTTTTTGTGTGCTTCTTGGCCATTTTTGTATATCTTCTTTGGAGATACGTCTATTCAATCATCTGTCTATTCAAAGATCTCTTCATATGTTTTGGATAATAGACTCATAATACCAGATATATGATTTGCAAATACTTTCCCCCATTTTGTGGTTCATCTGTTCACTTTTTTTAACAGTGTTATTTGAAACATTAAGGTTTAGTTTTTACATTGGTTGTGTGTGCTTTGGGTGTCATATCTAAGAATCCATTGACAAATCCAAGGCCATGAAGATTCACCCTGTTTTCTTCTAAGAGTTTTACAGTTTTAACACTCACATTTAGGTCTTTGATTCATCTTGAATAAAGTTTTGTGTATGGTATAAGGTAGGGCTCCAATTTTATTTTTTATTATTAGTATGTGGATAGCCACATGGCCCGCCATCATTTGCTAAATAGAATATTCTTTCCCCCATTTAATGGCATTGGAAACTTTTTCAAAAGTCAATTGACCTTAAGTATGTGGCTTTATTTCCCGACTCTTAATTCTATCATTGGTCTATATACCTATCCTTCTATCCTATGAGTACACAGTTTTGATAATTCTAGCTTTGTAATAATTTTCAATATTGGGATATATGAGTCCCCTAAATTTGTTTTTCTTTTTCAAGATTATTTTGGCTATTTGGGGACACCTGAAATTTCATATGGATTTTAGAATCAGCTTTTCAATTTCTTCCCACTACTATTTGAATCTAAGTAATTTGAGTTTTCTCCGTTTTATTTCTTATTTTCTATATGATTTAAAAGTCAAATTCATAAATCAATCATTTTTCTTTACTCTTGTTTTTTTATGCTCCTCAGACTAGATAATCTTAATAGACGTATCTTTAAATTCACCAGTTTAACTAAAACTTTTTCAATCTGTTGATCTTTTCAAAGAACAAACTTTTTGTTTTCTTCTCTCCACTCTTTTACTATTTCTTATTTCATCTGTCAATGCTCTAATCTTTATTTTTTCCTTCCTTTTAGTAGTTTTGAGTTTAGCTTGTTTTCTTTTTATAGTTCCTTAAGGTGTAAAGTTAGGTTATTTATTTGTGATTTTTTTCCAGTTATAAATTTACCTCTTTTCACTGCTTTCCTCATCTAATAGATTTTGGTATGTGTTTTTGTTTGTTTGTTTGTTTGTTTGTTTTTTCATTTCCATTTATCTCAAAGTGTTTTCTGATTTCACTTATAATTTCTTCCTTGACTTATTGGTTGTTTAAGAGTATGTTATTTAATTTTCACATGTTCATGAACTTTCCATTTTTCCTTCCACTTTGGTTTCTAATTTCATTTCATTGTAGTCAGAGAAGAGTCTTTATAAAACTCAGTCTTTTAAACTTAATGAGACTTGTTTTGTGGCCTTACATTTGGTGTGTCCTGGAGAATGTCCCAAGTACACTTGAGAATATTGTATATTCTGCTGCTGTTGGGTGGAATGTTCTACTTTTACCTGTTGGGTCTACTTGATTTATAGTGTTTCTTGTTTAAATCTTGTATTTTTTTATTGATCTTCTGTCTAGTTTCCTAATGGATCTGTTTCTCTCTTTCCTTATTGATCTTCTGTTGTCTACCCATTATTGAAAGTGGGGCATCAAAGTCTGCAACTATTGTTGAAATGTCTATTTCTCCATTCAATTTTGTTATTTTTGCTTCATATATTTTGAAGCTCTGTTGCTAGGTATATATATATTTATATTTGTTTTACCTTATTGATGGATTGATCAATATGTAATGTCCTTTATTGTATCATAATACTTTTTATCTTAAGTCTACCTTGTCTGGTATTAGTACAGCCACCAAGCTCTCTTTTGGTCACTGTTTGTATATCTTCTTTCATTCTTTTGTTTTCAACTTATTTGTGTTTTTAGATCTAAAGTGAATCCCTTGCAGACAGTGTATACTTGGATCATATATTTTCTTATTTGTTTGGCCAATTTTTTGCCTTTTGATTGGAGAGTTTAACCCATTTATATTTAGAGTTATTGTTACTAAGGGAGAACTTACTTCTGTCATTTTGCTGAGTGTTTTCTATGTGTCTCATAACTTCTTTGTTCCTCATTTCTTCCATTACTGCCTCTGCTGTGATTGCTTTTTTTTCTAATGTATGATTTTTATTTCCTTCTCATTTCTCTCTCTCTATATCTATATCTATATCTATATCTATATCTATATCTATATCTATATCTATATCTATATCTATATCTATATCTATATCTATTTTCATTTTTGACCTTAGTAGTTACCCTGGGAAATACAATTAACATCTTAATTGTATAACAATTCAGTGTGAATTAATACCAATTTAGTTTCAGTAGTATACAAAAACTCTGATCATTCACAGCACTGTCCTTCTCATGTTGCTATGGTCACAAATTTTATCTTTATGCATGTGTACCTATTAACATAGGTTTGAAATGATTGATTTATGAATTTGACTTTTAAATCATATAGAAAATAAGTTAAAAACCATAATTGCAGTGTGATTAGATCTTATATATCTCTACAACCATTTGTCTGACTTATGGTACCCCACAGTTCTCCTAGGTTCTGTTCATTTTTCTTTACTCTTGTTTTTTTATGCTCCTCAGACTAGATAATCTTAATTGACGTATCTTTAAATTCACCAGTTCTTTCTTCTGCATGCTCAAATCTGCTACTGATGCCTTGTAGTGAATTTTTCATTTCAGTTATTATACTTTTCAATTCCTGAATCTCTATTTAATTTCTGTTGTAATTTCTATTTTCATATCTGTAGTCTCTATTTGGTGAAATGTTACTCTCCTGGTTTCCTTTAATTTGGTGTTCATTTTTTTTTTTTTTTAATTCTTTGAGCATTTTAAAGACAATTGATTTAAAAACTTTGTCTAGTAAGTTCAATACCTGGGCCTCCTGATGGACTGTTTCTACTAATTTATTTTTCTTGTCAATGCACGGTATTTCCTTGTTTTCGCATGCCTTATAATTTTTTATTCAAAACTGGACATTTGTTGGCAACTCTAGAACTTTTTAAAAAATTATGTTTTTATTGATTCTAGAGAGAGAGGAGGGGAAAGGAAGAGAGAAAGAAATATTGATGAGAGAGAAACATCATCGGCTGTCTCCTGCATGCCCCCTATTGGGGATCAAGCCCACAACATGGGCATGTGCTCTGATGGGGAATTGATCCAGAGACCTCTTGGTGCATGAGACAATGCTCAATCCACTGAGCCACACCGGCCTGGTGGCAACTCTAGAAATTTGGTCCCCATCAAGGGTTTGATTTTGTTGGTTATTGTTGTTGTGTGCTTGTTTAGTGTTCTAAACTACTGTTGTAAAATCTGTATTCTTTGTCATGTGTGAGAACTGAGGTCTGTGTTCCATTAGCTTAGTGGACAAATAATGTTTTGACAGATTAAAAAATGGCTGGGGCTCTGCCAAAACAGAAAAGAAAGAAGAGGAAAAGACTACCCGCCCAGTGTTTGAAGACTGGCTCTGCATCAGGGCCGTTTACCAGTCCGCCCAGCCTCCACATTCTGCTTTTATGGTGCCTGACGAGCAGCCAGAGGAGAAAGCGTAGGCTCCTCGTGGGCCTTTTCTGAATTTGCATCCAGCCCTGGTCACGTACCAACTTGTTGATACTGTGGGATGCGTGGGAGCTTTTAAAAGCCCTTGTTCCCCAAGCACCTGCTTTCACAACCTCTTCCTTCCCAGGTTTTCTGGTCTGTCGGTTGCTTGTCCATCCTGTTGCTTCTTACGCCTTTAAATGCTATTGGCAAGCACCACGTAGGAAGCCACTCCAGCCTGGGAACGCGCTGAGTTGGTAACAGCAAAGGCACCCCCCTGCGCCAGTCCTTCAGAGAGCCACCAGACAGGTCACAAGGCAGCCACAGCTCATGAGAATAAGTTCCATCTTGCTCCCTCTGGCACCAGCACCTGCAGGGAGGGCTGCTGTCTGCACGGCCACTGCATCTCAGGAGGGACGGATGGCCGGTGGGCGATTTTAAATGCCATGATGCTCATTTACTGAAAAGCAGCAGCTTCCCTACCCCCAAACCTATCCCTCCTGTACGTTTCTGACTAGATTCCAGAAGTTGATTAGTGGCTTTGTGGAGGGCTGGCGCCCTGGAGTTTCCCGCGTTGTCATTGTCAGTGCCGTCACTCTTGGGTCAGTGTATTTTAAAGTGACCCTCAGATCATTCCTACCATCAGGAGGCCTGGGAAACCTACCCCATGGCACTGACCCAGGCACCCCCACTTGCCTGGCTTCTCCGGGTCTCTCTTCCCCAAGTACACATTCAACAATGTGGCTTCCAGATCCCTGCTCTTCATAGTCAACCTTCTCTGGGACTTTTTAAAAAAATGTAACATCCCTCTTTATACATAGCCCCAGAGACTTCCCATCACACCCTGCGATGGCCTGGCCACAGGGCAGCTGCTGCCCCTTTGGCCCTTGTCAGGAAGCCCGAGGCAGCTGTGGTGTTCTCCGATGTTGATCCCCTTGGCTGGTGACGCTGCATTGTGCTCAGGACTTTTTCATAAAGATTTCTGTCTAGGCAATGCCTCCGTCCCCATGGAATTGGCTTATTAAAGCTCAGCATTTGGAGCAGTTTGCCTTTCCTCTCTCATCCAAGAGGTTAAAAATGCTGACCAGGGAAGGGCCAAGGCTGGAGCTCTGCAGTACACGATGGGGGGATGCTCACCAACGGCCATTCCTTCAGCAAGAGTCCTGGCTTGGCTTCCCCCAGAACAGAGCTGGAGGCAGGGATATGGGTGCGAGTAGTTTATGTAGGCAGCACTGCCAGGGAACACAGGGCTGGGGTGGGGAAATGAGATGGGGAAGGGCAGAGCCAGTAGAGAGTGTACTCATGAATCAGTCACAGCTATGGGCAAGTGGGCCGTCCCACTGAGCCCTGGTTCATTGGATAACACACTTTGGAACTGCTCACAAGGGTGGAAGACGATGTCCATCATTGGTTGAGAGTCATTCCTGGGGCACTAACATCTGGCTTACCCTAACATGAGCCAGAGCACACTCACAGCCAACGATTCCCTCAGGTAGACACCGGAAGCCATTGGTTTGTGCAGGACCTATCTGCCTGGGACATCCAGGGTGGGCCATCAGGCCAGGAGTGAGACCCAACAGTTTCTGCTTCACTTCACAAACATTAAGGACCTCGTACTGTGTGCCAGGATAGCGATGCTGCAGTGCCCAGAACATAGAGTTACCCTCCAGTGGGCACAAAGTGATAGGCAACACACTAAGTCAGCAAGCAAGCAAGCAAAATGGCATTATATAGTGATGAAGGCTACAAAGAAAATAAAGCAATGGCTGGGAGGACTGGTGGTGGTGGGACACGCTTTCCGAAGAGGTAAATATGAGCTGAGTGCCTCAAGGAGGCAGTGATGGGCAATTCTAGGAAAAGTGCTTTGGAAGAAGAAACAAGTGCTAATATCCCAGGGCAGAAATAAGCTCGGCTTGTTTGAAGAACAGAAAGAAGTTCCGTTTGTGAATAAACTGTGGTATATCCACACAATGGAGTACTACACAGCTGTAAAAAATGAGAAAGCACTCTATGAATTAATATGGAGTCATTTTCAGGATACTCTATTTCCAGAACACTCTCTGGATGTGGGAGTATGCTCAGGCCATGTCAGGGCAGTGCAGAAGAATATCTGTAGTAAGTCACTCTTCATTGAAGGACAAAGATAAATAAGAAAATACAGGCACCTACCTGCTCATTTGTGCAAAAGAAATATAGGAAAATAAACCAAAATTAAAGAGTTTGATTAAGGGTGGAGGAAGGGGTTTGAGAATGGGCAGAAAGAAGAGTGAAATGGGAAAAGGATATCAGGTAGTGAGGCGGGTGACACTTGAGTACAGGCAGTCCTTGGGTTACGTCAGACTCAGTGTATGTCGTTTCGTGGTTACGTCGCCATTTCCCATTTATTTATTAAAAAAAAAGTTCTGTCATTTCGACGTATGTACATGTGCTTTATGTTTTTTATTATTTATTTACCACAAGTAAAGTTCAGAAATTGTTATCTTTCTTTTACATTTTTTTTACTATTTCACTTCATTACTGCTGTGTATGTGCTCCATGTGAGTGACTTAGGTACTTATGTAGGTGGGTTCCGACTTATGGTGAAAATCACATTACGTCGTGCCATAGGAATGGATCTCCGACGTAACACCAAGACCTACTGTATATCTTTTTATTCTCTCTGGCCCTTAGAACCATAGTAACATTTTATATACCCTTCACATTCCTCCAAAAACAAATATTTGAAACCAGCTAGGACAGGACCTTAACCTGAGATGAAATGCAAACAACGTGAATTTAGCTGTAAGAAACGAAGAGCATAACCACATTGTAGGATGTGGGGAAGAAAAGAAATAATTTAAATAACTGTGGAAAGAGTATCTGAATGAATATTGTAAGGATGAAGACAAAGTGTACATAAATGTTGTAACCTAGTTTTTAAATGGTTGCTTTCAAGGGTATAATTAGCAAGTCTGAAATTCTTTATGTGTACACTAGAACAAATAAGTAAACTATAGATAATGAAAGCTGGTTTCTCACTATTGAAGAAGTTACAAATAAGAAAAATGGGAGGTGCCCTGGTCAGTGTGGCTTAATTGATTGTCGTCCACACAGAAAGGTTGCCAGTTTGATTCTTGGTCAGGGCACATGCCAGGTTGCAGCTCGATCCCCAGTAGGAGGCATGCAGAAGGCAGCTGATCAATGTTTCACTCTCACATTGATGTTTCTCTCTCTCTCTCTTCCTCTCTAAAAATCAACAAAAATATTAATAAAAAGGAAAAGTGGGAAGGCTAAAGTAAACCCTATAGTGTTGGATTAAAATCTGAGATATAAGTATGAACTCATGGTATTTAATAAAAACTCAAAGGTAAACATAATATGTGTGTGCATGGGTGATTACACATATCTATTTCCTGGCTGTATCTGATGAGTGGTCTAGAAGCAATGGCATTCAGGAGCAATGAGCACACCTAGTGCCCAGATCTTGGTTTCTAAAACCATTCTTCAATGACAGGAACTAGGGCTCCATGGAGAAATGGGTGATTCCAGGGTTGAGGCAGGAAAAATTCGAGGTGAGTCTGGTGGTTCCAGAAGTATAGAAACCCTCAAAACAAACAAACCAACCAACCAACAAACAAACAAACCAATAAGGAGGGAGCATCTGAAAAGAACATAGGAGTCAACCTCCAGGAACTCCCAATGGTCAAAGCTAGAATAATGTGAGCAACAAAATAAACGATGGTATTAGATTTTAACCCCCAAAATAAAATAAATAGCTATGTGTCCATACTGATATATATATAAGTAAACAAACAGATAAAAAGAATAAGGGAGAAGAAGCAGCTCTCTCTTATAGTATAATCTATAATATAAAAGCTTAAGTGACCGTTATGACTGGTCAACTGCTCAACCAGCCGCTATGACGCGCATTGACCACCAAGGGACAGACACTCAATGCAGGAGCTGCCCCCTGGTGGTCAATGCGCTCCCATAGCCAACCTCTTATGGCTGGGCAACCTCCCACAGTCTCCCCCGGGCCGGCTGGCCTCAAGTGGCTCCGATCAGGACTGGGCGAGACAGCCCTGATTGCCAGCCAGGCCAAGGGACCCCACCTGTGCATGAATTCATGCACCAGGCCTCTAAGCCATATATATAAAAGCCTAAGCAACCAAACGACCAAACCACTGAACCACCAAACGACAGGTTGACCAGTCGCTATGATGTGCACTGACCACCAGGGGACAGACGCTCAATGCAGGAGCTGACCCCTAGTGGTCAGTGAGCTCCCAGTGGGAGCGCCGCTCAGCCAGAAGCCGAGCTCAAGGCCTCCACAGCAGCGATACCAAGAGATGACAGTGCTACCAAGAGGCAGCAGCGGCAGGCGCAGTGGGGTTGGGATGAGCGGGAGTGGTGTCCAGGGCTCCTCCCCGGCCACCTGCCGCTTCCTGCACTGCTACATCCCTCGGGCGATGCCAGACTGCTGGTTTTGGCTTGATCCCCGCAGGCCCGACCCATTTAGCTGGCAGTCTGGCATCCCCCTAGGGGTCCTGGATTGCGAGAGGGTGCAGGCCAGGTTGAGGGACCCCACTGGTGCACGAACCTGTTCACCATGCCTCTAGTTCCATTAATAAATGTGGGAGAAAAGAGAGAATATATATATATATGTATATATATATATATATATATATATATATATATATATATATATATTCACAAGATCTGCAGTTGGTGAGCTGGAGAGCCTGTGGAGCCACAGGTGCAGCCTGAGACCAAGTCCGAAGGCAGGCGAGGACCAGTGCCCCCACTGGAGGACAGCCCGCAGTCCTTGCTCCGCCTTTTTGTTCTACTCAAAACTTCAGTTGATTGGACGAGGCCCATCACACTGGGGAGGACAACCTGCTTTGCTCAGTCTACCAATTCCAATGTCAGTCTCCTCCAGAACCACCCTCCCCCCAAATAATGTTTGACCAAGTATCTAGGCACCCCATGGCCCAGTCAGATTGATGCACAACATGAACCATCTCAGATGGCTCTTGGATTCTCGTGTTAGTCAACTGGTGAATGGTGGTGCATTTGCTGAGATGAGGAAGGCTGGAGGAGAAGAAAGCTTGGGGCTGAAGATTAAGTTAGAGATGCTCAGGAGACCTGTCAGAGGACATCAGACAGGCAGGTGACTATTGGAGTCTAGAGTTCCTGGGCGAGGTATGCATGAGAGTCCTCGGCACACAAATGGCACTTAACACCTTGAGATGGAACAGCTCACCCAGCGGAAAAAAGCAGAGGGAAGGGCTGAGGACTGGGCCTGGGCCCACCGGTCAGAGGTCAGTGGGATGAGGAAGGGTCAGCAACAAGTCCAGAAAAGAGTCTTGCGGCCACTCGCCTATTCTTGTTTTTGACACTCTGAGAGGGGGTGTGACCACGGCCAATCCATTTAGCTGGACAGCCATCTGGCCCAGAGTTCAGTCCACTCCAGTCCAGTGCACATTTCCGAGTGCTTCCCAGGTGTCAGGGCCGGTGCCGACACAGACGCTCCTGCCAAATGGGGAGATGACCCGCGGCAGAGCCTCCGGTGCCTGGGAGATCGCGTTCTCTCATCTCATGGCCCCTGATTGAACCCCTGCTGTGGGGCCCGGCGCAGGGAGAAGAGCTAAGAATGCAAAGTCAGATGAGACATGGCCATGCTTTCCAGGAGCCGGTAGTCTACTGTTCGGTAGGAAGAGACCTAAGAAGACATGTCAGAAAAACATTCCCTTCTGGAGACTTCATCACGCCTCTGCTGGAGGCAGGCCGGAATGGAGAGACAGGGGTCCGGGTGGATTCGGCAAAACCCACCCATTCCCCCGTCACCTGCCTCCCTCCCAAACCCTCCTTGTCCGTGTGATGCAAAGGCTCAATCCAGAGGAAATGAGTCATTTTATCTCATTTCATTTTTATGACCAACAGATGCAAAAGAGCTGTTCCTGTTTCCAATACCTGGTAGGTCAGGCAGATAAAGCTGAGCGAAAGCAGACATAGCGACGCTTGTGTGTATGTGTACACCATGTACACACACACACACACACACACACACACACACACACACACACACACGCTCTTCTCCGGCTTCCAAATTTCTTAAGTGTTAGGTCATTTTCCTCCCCGGCCAAATGGCTGTCTGCCGAGTGCTGGGGCGGCCCATAAATCGTCCTGCCCGTGATATAAAACAGCCTCATTGCCAGCGGGGCTGCGCGGAGCGGTGCTGCCAGCTCGTAAAGCAGGGCCGTGTCACCCCCGCCGAGCGGAGGCAATAAAGGGCTCGGGAATTACCTGCTCCGCAGCTGTGCACTGCGGGGACGTGGCAGCCGGCCTAATGGGCTCCCCTGCCCCGCCACCTTGTAAAGCTCTGCAGTTAAACGCAATCCTGCCCTCGCCCCAGAGCAATTTCTCTCCGGGAGAGGCAGCTCCCCAAAAGAGGAACTGTCCCCAAACCCAACCTCACACCAGAACTCAAATGTCCAAATAAGAGGGAGGTGACATCATTGGGCCGTCAGCATCTCCCACGTGCGTAGCTGGGGCTCTCTCCCCAAGGCTCGCTGCTGCTGCCAGCTCCTGCCCTCAGCGCCACCACCAGACCTGCTCAGCCAGTGCCCACGTGTGGCCCAGCTCAGCGGCTCTCTCCACAGCCCGAGCAGCACAGCCTGCGGCAGCTGGACCCAGGCAGATGGCTCTCCCACCCACTGGCGACCACCCACAGGGGGCCTCAGGGACAACTCGCTCCCCAGTGACTAACTATCCCGAAGTGTCTCCACTTGCCTTGAGTCTCTGATGACCCTTGTCCTGCAGACCACAGGCACTCTGCCAGGGGAGAGGCCAGAAGCCCTCTCCTATTCCTAGCGCCAGACCTACAAGCCACGTCCCTGCTGCGCTCCTGCCCCTGCCCCTGCCCTCTTGTTCTGACAGGGCCATCGGCCAGCCTGCTGTCTGAGGCCAGTCCTCCCACCTGCTGGCCTCCCCCAGCCCCAGGCTGGCCACCATGCACTTTGGTTGGCCCCACTCCACCGGGTCTTTTTGGCCTCTCTCTCTCAAATGGATCCCTCTCAGCAACTTACACTTCAGTTTTTCCCATAAAACAATCGCAAACAAACCCTCTCCAGCAATCGTTCTCTCTTTTCTGCCCCCCTTGCTGGCACAATTCCTGAAAGACTGATCTCTACTTGCTTTCTTCAGGTCCCACCTCCCACTCCCCATGTGCCAACCCACCCCAGCTCCTGTCGCCAGTGAGTTCACGCAGCGAGGGTAAGTGACCCAGCGAGTGGGAAGGGCACTTGTGCTATAGAAAAACAATATAGCAGATAAGGAGATGGGGCCAAGGAGGAGGTTATACTTTTATTTTATTTTTTAAATGTATTTTTATTGAGTTCAGAGAGGAAGAGAGAGGGAAAGGGAGAGAAACATCAATGATGAGAGAGAATCATTGATTGGCTGCCTCCTGCACATCCCCAACTGGGGATCAAGCCCGCAACCCGGGCATGTGCCCCGACCGGGAATCGAATCATGATGTCCTGGTTCATTGGTCGATGCTCAACCACTGAGCCACCCTGGCCGGGTGAGGAGGTTATAATTTTAAATAGGATGGTCAGGACATCAAAGGCCTGAAGGAGACAAGGTGTGACTCAAGTGTATATTTGGGGAAGAACATCCCAGGCAGTGGGAACAGCCAGTGCAAAGCCCCTGAGGCAGTATGCTGGGGGTATGCGTGGGTCAAGAAGGAGGCCAGGCTGGATGAAGTGGGTGATGTGGGGAGGAAAGACAAGGTCTGAGAGCCTTTGGGCCGTAGGTCTTGGCTGAGTGCCACGGGAGCACGGGTCAGTGACCGGAGAGCAGAGAATGACATGATCTGAATGACGCGCCATGGCGAGTGAGAACAGGCTGTAGGAGACGGGGGTGGGGGTGGGGTGGGGGTTGGGGACAGGTAGACCAGTAAGAAGCTTGGGATGAGATGGGGACACAGCAGTGGAGCGGAGTGCTGGTAAGCCCGCTGTCCCAGGAGCAGCCGGCCCTGGTCTGATCCCCACAGCGAAAGGCTCCCACCACGCAGCCTCCCCGGCCAGTGGTCTCCCAGCCGCCAGCAGGTTTCCTGGGAGCTGTACTCAGCTCAGCGCAGCACAGGGCCCTTGGGCGTTTCTTGAAAGACTGCAGGTGGGAAGGAGAAGAGCTTGTGGATCGCCTCTGAAATAGCCCAAAAGGACTCCTGGCAAGTGGGGTGTGGGATGTGAGAGAGGCCAGGCCAGGGGTGGCTGCAAGGCCCCCCGTCTAACTCCTCACGTGGAACCTTCATCTAGTCTCACAGTGGTCAGGTGCGCTCGTCCCTTGTCACCGCTCCTGGGGCTGCTCCTCCCGGATGGCGATGCCGGGCACATCCCCTCTGCTGGTTCCTGTCTCTTTCCAGGCCGTCCATATTCCAGGGCAGCCTCAGCTCCTGGTTCTGGCCCTTGATTGCTGGTTTTTCTCAGACCCCTTTCCAGGCCCTCTCCTCTCTGAGGTGCCACCGTGCCCAGATGACCCCTCCTCAGCTCCCACAACCTCCTGCGTGCAGCTGGCTCACGAGCCGCCATCAGGGCCCCGGCTCTCCTCCGAGCTCCAGACCCACGAGCCCTAACGCCTCCCAGGCCTGTCTTCTTGGATGTCTCAAAAACACACCAAACTCAACGCGTGCAAATCTGAACTCTGACGCCCCCACCCACCCAGCCTCACACCGTCCCCACCTGGCCACAGTGGCCCGCGCCCATTTCCCCATCTCCGAGTCAGGTGAGTAGGAAACCTGGACTCTCCCTAACTCCTCCCACCCTGCTCCTCACGGGGAGCCCTTTGCTAAGTCCTGCGGATTTCACCTGCTGAGCAGCTTGAAGCCAAACACTGCTGTCCATTCCCACCCCAGCCCTCCCTGGTCACCTCCTGTGGTCTCATGCTGGGCTCCTGGCTCTCGCTTGCCCATCCTGCAGCTGGACAGCCATTTCCAACGTGGAGCCCTGTTGGGCCATTGCCTCGAAAACCTCTCTGGTGCTTTCTGGTGCTCTTAGGCCACGTGTGGTCCCGGGAGAGGGCCTGGCGCTCCGGCCTCCTTCCTGCAGGCCTCTCATGGGTGGCCTGCCCTGCCAGCCACCCCGCTCCCTGTCAGTTACTCTCTGTGCCCGCCTCCCCGCTCCGGGCCTCCCTTGCTCATCTCTTTGCCCAGACACCTGTCACTCCCCTTGGCGACTCATCCCAGAGACCGACACTGTCGCCGCTTCCTCAGCCTCAGAGATGCTTCCCCGGCCTCTCGGCTTGGGCAACGCTGCCTCTCATGTGTGCTCAGCGCCGCGTGTTCTCCCTCCCGACCCCCTGCCTGCCGGTGCCCTTCTGCTCGTGCGATGGTTTGGGTAATGCAGCCCCACACATGGCTGTGAGCCCTGTTTTGCTCACCGCCGTCTCCTCATGGTGAAGTAAGGGCCCTGGAGTTGGGTCTTCAGAGTGGGAATGGCGGCCTGCCCCTGAGGGCAGTGCACGCTTGGTAAGTTATTCCACTTCACTAGAGATCATGTAGAGCCTATCGTCTAAGGGGCTGTGAGGGTTACAGGGCTCAAATAACGCAAATGCAGCTCAGAGCAGACACCACACGTGGTAGATAGAATCCTTGGCCTCCATCCTTCGCCTCGCCCAGCATCCCTGCCCTGGCCTCGGCCTCCCTGTGGACGAAGTGCACTTCCTTGCTCTCTTGACTCTGGGTCTGGCCCTGTGACTTGCTTTGGCCCATTCAATGGGATGGAAGGGACGGTATGCCAATTTGAAGTCTAGGCCTTAGGAGATACTGCAAATTCTCATCCGTCCTCTTGAGCTTCTCCCGTTGCCACAAGAAGAGTCTTCCCTGGGTCACTGCTGCCCCTCCTGCCTGGGCCACCCACTTGGGGCCACGCCTGGCACAGACCAGCCTGCCTGCCCGCATCAATGAGGATAAATGACCGTTGTTCTTAGCTCATGACTTTGGGAGGGTTTGCTCCCAGCCTTCTGTGGCACTAGGCCATCTGCTCCAACAAATGCCATGTGCTTGGTGCAGAAAACACGGGCATGTTAGTTTTCTGTCCAGCGGCTGTGGCACGTCCCCAGCCTGGCCCTGGAAGGATGTGCCAGAACTTCAGAGCTGTCTGCTTTACATATGTTGTGTCTCAACCAGGCTTGACCTGAGATGCAGAGCCCTGTGATCGGTAGATGACAGACAGACATATAGATGTAGGTATATGGCTATATGGAGAGGTGGAGGCAAATAGATGGATAGGTAATGATAGATATCTTACCTAATAATAGACAAATATGCAAATTGACCATACCTCCCACACACCCACAAGCCACGCCCACCATCCACGCCCACCATCCAATCAGAGCGAGTATGCAAATTAACCCAAACCAAGATGGCTACAGCCACAGAGAGCAAGGTTTCCTAGGTAACAGAGGAAGCCAAGCTTTCCACCTGCCCTTGCCAGGCCTAAGCCTCCACTCAAGCTACAAAGTTTCAATTATAGAAGGTAAGCAAATTCAAACAGAAATGGCGGCAGAATGGAGCTTGAGAGAGCAGGCCAGGGTTGCCGCCGGCAACAGGGGAAGCAAAGCTTTCTGCACACCCTGGCCCGGCCCACCCACTTAATGCAACAAAGTTTCAATTATAACCCCAACACAAATGGCTGCCGGCCTCGGAGGGAGCCCCAGGCTTGGCTCTGCTCCAGGCTACAAAGTTTCAATTGTAGAAGGAAAATAAATTCCAGATACCAGGGCCTCCGCTTGGGTTGCCAGGGGGCGTGGCCGGCCTGCAAACCACCACAGGCCCCTTGCTCAGGCCGCCCCACGCCCCAAGGGAACCCCACCCTGATCAGGGACACCCTTCAGGGCAAACCAGCTCGCCCCCACCCCTGTACCAGGCCTCTATCCTATCTAATAAAAGAGTAATATGCAGATTGATCATCACTGCAACACACAATATAGCTGCCCCCATGTGGTCAAAGATCCTGCCCCCATGTGGTCACAAGATAGCCACCACAAGATGGCCAGCAGGGGAGGGCAGTTGGGAGGCTCCCGGCCCGCAAGGGAGGGCAGTTGAGAAGGACCAGGCCTGCAAGGGAGGGCAGTTGGAGGTGATCAACCCTGCAGGAGAGGGCAGTTAGGGGTGACCAGGCCGGCAGAGGAGGGAAGTTGGGGGCAAACAGGCTGGTAGCGGAGTGGTTAGGGGGTGATCAGGCTGGCAGGCAGAAGCGGTTAGGGGCAATCAGGAAGGCAGGCAGGCAAGCAGTTGGGAGCCAGCAGTCCAGAGGAGGGAAGTTGGGGGCAAACAGGCTGGCAGTGGAGTGGTTAGGGGGTGATCAGGCTGACAGGCAGAAGCGGTTAGGGGCAATCAGGAAGGCAGGCAGCCAAGCAGTTGGGAGCCACCGGGATTGGGCCTAAACAGGCAGTCGGACATCCCTCAAGGGGTCCCAGATTGGAGAGGGTACAGGCTGGGCTGAGGAACAACCCCCCTCCGTGCACGAATTTCGTGCACCGGGCCTCTAGTTGATATATAAGTAGATATAATTATAGAGAGATAGAGAGAGCTAGAGAGCTTGATGATGCTGATATAGGCTGACGATAGATACAAAATAGACATATAGACAGGGATAGAAATGGATCTGTCCCCGAGCTGCGGCCTTACCCAGGTGTGGGGCAGGTCAGGCAAGCTGGGTAAGGACCTTGTCTCATGTTGAGACCGGAGCCCCCAGGGCAGGAGGTGAGGAAGGGGAGATGGTGTAGAGTGGAGACAGCAAGGATAAGCTAGAGCCCATGAGGACGAAGGCTGTGTGGGTTCTTGAGGCGGCTCTCCTGGTGGTGTGAGTGCTTTTCAGAAGCCAGGGTCCCTGGTCAGGGGACTACACAGACCCGCCTGGCCCAGGAGTGGGGAGCCCCGAGGGTCTGGGGAAGGTGAGCAGCAGCCGCCCAACCCACTGCCCCGGGGCACCTGGGTGGCTGGCAGGTCACAGGTCAGGCAGCAGGGCCAGGGAAGGGGATGCCTCCCTCTCCCACCCTGCAGGGTGAGAGTGAGCATCCAGCCCTGGAGCGCCTCAGAGCACAGGATGCCGTGGCTCTTGCTGGACCAGATGGGCTGCGGTGCTGTTTGTCTTGGTCACTGTCTGTGCACTGGGTTTCCCACTGGATGGACTTCCCTCCCCATGAGGTCACCAGGTCTTTGAGGCAGGGCCTCTGGGCCTCTCACGTACACCTTTATTTCCCTCCTGGTTCCCGCCTTTCCTGTTCCGTCTCCAAGACCATAGCCTCCCACCTGGCCTCTGGCTTCAGTTTAACCAAGCCCTTCCGAACTGGTCTAAGGGTAGAATGTAGTAATGGTTCCCAACTTTTTCAAGAATGAACCAACCTTCATTCCTTTCCTCTGCTCTTCTTTTCTTTTTTCTTCTTTTCCTTTCGCCTCTCTTCTTGTCTCCTTTTCTTTCTCTTTCTCCTCCTCTTCCTCCTCTCCTCCCTCTCTCCCTCTCTCCCCTCCCTCCCTCCCTCCCTCCCTCCCTCCCCCCTCCCTTCCCATCCCTCTCTTTTTATTTTTGCTGTGTAGTTTTGGGGACATGAATTTTAATACTTGTGCAATCACCATCATAATCAAAACATCTCCCTCCTTTAAAAAAATACCCTGGCACCACGTCTCTGTAATGGAACCATTCCCACCACCCAACCCTGACAAACACTGTCTGTTCTCCATCATGAGGGGTTTGCTCTTTCAAGAATGTCTTATAACAGGAACCACTGAATATGTAACCTTCTGTGACGCAGCACCACGCCCTCGGATCCACTCAAGTTGTTTCCGTAGTTTCTACCTTTTTACTGTTGAGCAGTCCTTGTACGAAAGGCCACGGGTTGTCCATCCATTCATCTGCTATGGACACTGAGTTGTCCCAGCTTTTGATGATTGTGAGTGGAGCTGCGGGCAATGCCCGTGGCTAGGGTTTGGGTGAGCATGCATTCTCATCTCTCTGGGGGTAACATCTAAGGGTGGGACTGCTGAGCCATATGGGGAGTCCGTGCTTAACTTCATAAGAAACAGCAAAGCTGCTGCTGGGGTGGCCGTGCCACCCTGCGCCCGGCCAGCGGGCCCGGGCACGGGCTCCAGGCACACGAAGCTGTGCCAGCACCTGGTGTTTTTAGATTTTAGCCATTCTAGCAGCTGTGTAACGGCACGCATGTAAAACTGCTCCTATGTTTACATTGGTATTGCCCTAATGGTTATTGATGCTTATTTACCATCTATACTTCCTGTCACATGTCTTTCGCTCATTTTTAAATTGGATCATTTGTTTTCTGACTATTGAGTTTTAGGAGTGCTGTATTTATTCTGGATACAAGTCTTTGGTTAGATATGAAATGAGAACATAATTTCTCAAATCTGTGCCTTGTCTTTTCATTCTCTTAACAGCGCCTTTTGCAGAAAACACATTTTTCATTTTGATGAAGTCCCATTTCTCACTTTTTTCTTTTATGGGTTAGGCTTTTGATGTCATGTATAAGAATTCTGCTTAAACTCAGGTCACAAAAATTTTCTCCTGTGTTTTCTTCAAAAGTTTTGTGGTTTTATGTTTTATATTAGATCTATGGTGTGTTTTGAGGTAGGTAACCTTTGTTTTTTAAATACATGTATATATTTTATTGACTTCAGAGAGGGAGAGGGAGAGAGAAACATCAATAATGACAATCATCCATTGATTGCCTCCTGCACACCCTCTACTGGGCATCGCAACCCAGGCATGTGCCCTTGACCAGAATCACACCTGGCACCCTTCAGTCCACAGGCTGATGCTCTATCCACTGAGCCAAACTGGCTAGGGCCGTGGTAGGCAAACTGCGGCTCACGAGCCACATGCGGCTCTTTGGCCCCTTGAGTGTGGCTCTTCCACAAAATACCACGGCCTGGGCGAGTCTATTTTAAAGAATTGGCGTTAGAAGAAGTTTAAGTTTAAAAAATTTGGCTCTCAAAAGAAATTTCAATCGTTGTACTGTTGATATTTGGCTCTGTTGACTAATGAGTTTGCCGACCATGGGCTAGGGCAAGGTAGGTAATCTTTTGTATGAGGTCTGAGCTTTGGATGAAGGTTCTTTTGTTCTCTTCCTATGGATATCCAGCCATTCCAGCACCACTGGTAGAACAGACTATCCGTTCTCCGTTGAATTGCCTCGCGCCTCTGTCAAACATCACTTGGTCCTATTGTGTCGGCCTTTTTCTGGGCTATTTCAGAAGTTGGCAAACCTTTTCTGTGGCGGACCAAGCAGTACACATTTTAGGACCATGGGCCATATAGCCTCTGTCTCACATCCTTTTTTAAAAAAGTGCCTTTAAAATGTAAAAACTATTCAGAGCTCAGCATCATATGAAGACAGAGCGTGGCCCTGGCTGGACGGCCCCGCTCGCTCTGTGCACTGGCCTCGTCTGTCACCAGCGCCACCTGTCCCGACTGCGGCGGCTTTGCAAGAAGTGATCAGGCTCGGTGGGTGCTCCGCCCACGCTCTTCCTTCATCGGTGCTCTCAGACCGTTTTCACTCACGAGATTGTGGCCAAGCTTGGATTTATGTCCACCATCTTATTCTCTGTGTTGTCCCCTGGGTGCTTGTTTGTTTGTTCCCGTTCCCCTTTCCTGCCTTCCTTTGGGTCACCTGAACTTTTTGTTAGAATTCCACTTCCACGTGTCTGTTCTGTGTTTGCCGCCCCTGCGAACAGTGATCTGTGTCCTGACAGCACCCGCTTTACAATGACCATGCTGAGCTTTCCTCGGGCTCCTCGAGTCCACACTCGCCACCCCCACCCCCCCGCCGCCCCTGTGGAGAACGCTACGTAGCCCACAGGGCCCCTTCGCCCTCTCCCTCTGTCACCCGTGTCTACGGCATCTACCTGCATCGGGAGCCCCATCACACAACGTTAACTTCCTGCTTCAACTGATGAACAGATTTTAAAGAACTCAGGAAGGAAGTCTTCATATTCACCCAGATACGTGCCCTTCCTGCTGTTCTCCCTCCTTCCGGGCACTCCGAGCGTCCTTCTGCGGTGATTTCCTCTCCGCCTGCAGAAGGACCTGCTGCAGGGCTTCTCCCGTTCTCCTTCATCTGAGTCTGTCTATGAGTGACCATTCTACCTTCCTCCCTGAGGGACATGCTCCTGGGCACAGACAAAGGGTTGACAGTCCTTTCCTTTTAGCATTTAAAAATATTCCACTTCCTCTGGCCTCCAAGGTTTCTCATGAGACATCTCCCATCCCTTCAGGTGATCTCCCACTTATCTTCAAAACCTTGGCCAGGTCTTACTTCCATTACAACTCTGCTAATTGAACATGCCCCCTTCCTGCCACCCTCCCCCCCATCACTCCTTTCTGTGCATGACATCACACACATCACACACACATCACTCCATGCTGTAGTGATTCAGTCTCATGCTGGGCTCACCCACTTGTTCTCTGTCACGTCCACCAGCTGAGAGAGGCGGCGGGGAGGATGGGGAGAAGGAGGAGATTAAGAAGCAGCAGCTGAAGACTGATCTTTTCAGGAACCTCAAATGACCTCTGAGCTCAGAGGATGTTCCTGGAATTGCACTGATTAGTCGACGAGGGTCCTGTGTCGGGAGAAAACAGGGCGCCGCCACAGAGGGGGCCTCCCACACCCACTCAATTGCAGGGAATCCCCAGGTAGTTCAGGAAACGATTGACGAGGGTTTGTGTTACCATGGACTCATTCACTCACTCACTCATTCATTCATTCTTCAAGTGTGAGGTTTTGGTAACACTGGTATCGTGCTCAGAGGACTTCGTGTTTGCACCCAAAGGAAACATGTTTTAATGGTAATTTTCTGGAACCACAGCAGAGGCCAGTGGAGTAGACTTTGAAGTTGGAAGGGCCCATCAGAGACCCTCAGCCCAGTGACAAGCAGCTGCTGGTCCCACCAAGAGATTCTGCGTGAAGGCCTTTGCTTTCCTCTCAGCCCAGCCTGCCAGCCCCGCCTCCTTCCCCTTCCTTTTCATCCGGTAGGAACAAAATGGAGCACAACCCAGAACTCTCCAGGGCAGCTCAAAGCTTCTGCGGTATCCTCCCTGTGCACGGAACGGCCCCTGTCCAAATACATTCTGAAGGGCCACTCACAAGCTTCAGTGTCCCTGTATCTCTCAAAGCTTTGTCCCGCCCCTCCTTCCCGGAGCCCTGGAACTACCGGTTTGCAGACACCTGAGCAGAATTAATGGAAACTACTGCTGGGCCCCAGGTGCCGGACCTGGGAGACAGGTGAGGCAGAGGCGGCTCAGGCCCTGGCGGCTCCCAGCCGGGCAGAGGCAGGCTGGCGGCGCCGGCGGGGGGGCCCTGCGTCTGCAGCGTGTGGGGGGCCAGCTCACCTCGGAGGTTCTGGGGAGGGTTCCAATTCTTTCCCAATGTGCGCACAGCTTTTCCACGAGTGTGCCTCAGTTCATCTGGTGTTGAACTGGATCAGCTACGTTCAACCTTTTTCACCTCCTGGCGCACATAAACCAATTACTAAAATTCCACAGCACACCAAAAACATATATTTTTTCTGACCTGACAAAAAAAGATATAATTTTGATTTACTCACACCAGATGGCTATTGTGTTGGCAGTTGTCATTTTTCTGTTTGACAGTCGAAGGGAAAAGCGGTCAGGGCCCCTGACTACGTAGGCTGGTACCGCATGTTTAAACGCTCTTGCGGCCACCGGCCACCGGTTGGAAATCGCTGAACTAGATAGCTGGTTTCAAATTCCCCTCTGTGTCTCCACGTCTGTGCCACTGGAACTGCGTTGATTAGTAGATGAGGGTCCTGTGTCAGGAGAAAGCCAGGTGCCGCCACAGAGGGGGTCTCCCACACACACTCAATGGCAGGGAATTCCTGGTTGGGTGGTCAGGGTGGCGGGATGTTTGGAGGTTCTGAGTCTCCGGCTCCCACCCTCAGCGGGATCAGCTCCAGCTCCACTTTTAACTGTGGCCTTGACCTTACAGAGCCAATTCCACTCAAACAAACAAAGGCGTGACTGTTAAAATCGGAAGGCCTAGATGACCATGGTAGTTGTGCCCATGACACCCCGGACTCACTAGGTCTCCACAGAATGGGTCGTGTGGACATATAAACTTGGAAAAGACCTCTAGGCGTACGAGGCTATTGGCAACGTGCAGTGTTTGAGTGGGTAGTAGGCACACTGCAAAGGATTAACAGTAGGCTCTCTGCAGGTGAAGAGGGGGACGCCCCAATTTGTAGTGTTTGACGATTCCTGTGGTGAAAACTCTCCCATTGGGCCAATGGCCAATGCCAAGTAATTAAAGTGAAGTCTCTGAACGTGGAGTTTGGGAAGAGGTGCAGGAATTGGCTTTGGCACATCACGGCTGACGGCACCAATGAATGGCCCCCCTGTCTTCCCCCTTTGGGTGTAGAACCAACTAAGATACAGAATCAGGAGGCAGATGGCGGCTACAAGGTCAGGCTTACCAAAGCTGGGTGAGTGGCTGCTAGATTGGATTCTTGTCAGATACCTGTCTCTAATTCTAGAAGCGTGTGCTCCCCTCGCCGACGTGGGGCCCAGGCGTGTGACTTGCTTTCTGTCCCAAGCCGAGGCCTCGAGCGGCTTCCTGTGCTTTGCTCGTCCTGTTGTGCTTGTGCCGTCGCTATCAGAGGTCCAAGCCCGCCCGGGGCCAGGAGAGGCGGCACCGAAGAACGAGCTGCCCCAGCTCTCACCCAGGCAGGTCCCCTCGGCAGACGCGGAGATTCCCGAGCGAAACGAAGGACTTCTGGGCTGCTGTGGTTTTCTTTAGGTGGCATTATTGGGCCTCAGTTAACTCATTCAGAAAATGGCACAGGAGGCTGTGTAACAGTCCTCAAACAGGTAGCACAGGTTTGGAACTGGGCAGTGAGGAGATTTAGAGAAGGTTAAAAAGGGGCAGGAAAGTGGTGACCGTGCTATGTGGTGAAGAAACGTTTGGTAGAAGCGCTGCGCGTGGTGATCTGGGAGGAGGAAACGCACCTGCGCGTTTATGGACTTGGGCAGCGGTTTCCAGGGATGGCCTTGTGACCTTGAGCTTCTTCAAGCCATAAAGGACAAGGTGTTTCAAGTAAAAGATGAGTTCAGAAAGGAACCCGCCATTCACATGTAGAATCTAGAAAAGAAAGTTATTTCTCATTTCCAGTCCTCCAGCCGCTGGAAGATCTCGGATTAAGGCTTGGCCTGAGGTGCGCAGACCCAGTCCAGGCCGTGCCGGAGGCGCGCAGCTCCGAGCAGAGTCAGGGATGTGCCCCTGGGTTGCAAGGCCCTTTGTCTGAGGGCCCTGGAAGGAGAAAGGTGGCTCTAGAGCATCCTCTCAGTGATTACGGGGTGCCTAGGAACCTTCAGGGCATGGCCCCACACAGCCCGAAGGTACCCGTAGCCAATGTGGAGAGGAACGGCCCGAGTGACTGGAACCATCCATGCAGAAGAGCCGCAGTGTCTGAGAGGGCTGATGGGCGAGTGCATTGTGAGCGTGGAGTACAGGGACCGACGCTTTGAAATGGAAAGGACCTCGAGGCTCCCAACTTCCTTCAGGCAAGAAGAGGTAGAGAGTTTCTCCACCGCATAAGGGGACACGCCTTCCAGTGCCCGCTTCCGGAGGGGCAAGGATGACGGAGGAGGAAGACCCCCAGTGGGGGCAGCGGCCGAGCACAGGGGACCGCGGATCGCTAGGGGCACACTTCGCCAGGGTAGAGGCACGGGCACTTCCGCCCGCAGGACTTCGGGTGCTGGGAACAGTGGCTGCGATGGCAGTGATCCCAGCCCTGCCCGCTGCATGCTGGGTGTGCGCACGGGGCAGGGAACGGCTTCTTTAGTTCCTAAGTCTCTGGGTCAAGAAGAGCCACGTCCAGCATGAACGCAGAGCACAGGACCTAGACCCTGACACTGATGACTGGCTGGACAGACGGACACACTGCAATGGGGAGGACTGCGTTATCGTTGAGAAATGCTCTCTCCCTCACGCCCGTGGACGCGTGCCCTTCCTGACATCAGCGGCGAAGGGTTTGGCCATATGACTTGGTTTGGCCAAAAGAAGGAGGTGAAACCGACGGTGTGCTGGTCCTCAAGGACCCACACTTCCTCCTTGCTTCTGCCGTCGCCACAAGAAAGCAGTGCTCAAGCCAGCGTCCTGGTGCTGGGGGAGGACGAGAGCCACGAGCCACGGGGAACAGACCCAAGCGGCCCAGCCAGGCCGGCGAGAGTAGCTGCCCCCGGCCGCCCGCAGAGCTGCCGGCCCGCCGGCCCAGCCGGGACCGGCCGCTTCGGCTGACCAGGTTCAGGAGCTAATGCACGCGTCTCGCTCCGGAGGTTGAAGGCTTGGTGGACATTGTTAGGCAGCACGATGGCGGCCATCGTTCACTGACGGACGGAGGGTCAGTCATTGAATGGCCACCTTGGGCTTCTTAAAGCTGTGGCTCATCCCGCCGCAGGCAGCACCGAGCAACTAAGGTCCTCAAGCAGAGCAGAGCTGCTTCCAGGAACCTAACAGGAAGCGAAGGCGCGAGCCTGCAGCTGGGCTTTGAAGGAGGCGGAGGAGAGGGCGGCCAGGCGCTCGGTCCCCCTCCCGAGTGTGCACGCAGCAGGGCGAGCCCCCACGAGGAGCGAGGCCAGGAGTCCACTCTGGCTGCGTCTTTCCACCAGGAAACTGCTGCCGGGGAAGTGGGGGCTCCCCTGACACGGGTGGACTCGGGACGCTCTGCACAAAGGAAACGGGCTAGGTCCCATTTTCCTTGGTGTTTCCTACACTTCTGTACCTGGGAACCTTCTTCAGGCCACATGCCCCCCCCCCCCCCCCCCGAAAACCCTCCCCCGCCACACACAGCATGGCTCCGAGTTTAAACACTCTCCACGGGCTCACGGGCTTCTTCCCAGTGTGCCACCCAATGCATTTCCTCAGGGAGAGGAGGGGGCACCCAGGAGCCCCACCCCCCACCCCCCCGCAGCCCTGTAGCCCAGCAGCCCTCTTCCCTGCTGTCCCGTCCATGTCCAGAGCGCACCCCAGGCCTCACGCCCTAGTCACTGGCCGCACTGGGTGGCCGTCTCTGCCAGTGGTTGACTGATCTCTTACTAGACCTGAGCCTCCCCGTGTACCTGCCAGGGTCACCTCCCAGGACGGAGCCCTGCTCAGGGCTGCTCCCCACGGGCTCTTTCGCCCACAGCTGCTGCCAGTATCCTGGGCTCCAGGTTCCCACCCTGACTCTTTCTGCACCAGAGCACAGAGGGCCTGTCCGTTCTCCCCGCCCCACCCAGCTCCCATGCCATAGGGCTGCCCCTCAGAGAGGAGGTTCCTGGGAGGAGTGCTGGGACTGCCCCTCAGAGAGGAGGCTCTGTGTGAGGAGTGCTGGGACTGCCCCTCAGAGAGGAGGCTCTGTGTGAGGAGTGCTGGGACTGCCCCTCAGAGAGAAGGCTCTGTGTGAGGAGTGCTGGGATTGCCCCTCAGAGAGGAGGCTCCGGGGAGGAGTGCTGGGGCTGCCCCTGGGGCTGGACGAGTGGCTCTCCAAAAGTCAGTCAGATATTCAGCGCAGCCCCTGGAAGAGCAGCCCGATACTGAGTGTAACATGCTAACCCCACCCCCACCCCAGAGAGGCAGCACACACACAGCCAGCAAATGCATCCGCATTAAATATTTCTGGGCAAATGTGAAATAGTCCATTCTGACACTGTTGAGAAAAAATACAGCCTAATTTCTGTTCAAATGCACCAAATTTACTGCCCAGGGCCTCATTAACTGTGTCAAGGAGGAAGCAGATAGACAAAATAAATTATGAAAAAATTACTTTTTTAATGTACAAAAAGACTTATTTACAAGTTGAGCATGTCATCTCAATTCATAGCAGGTAGAAAAAGCTAAAAACGTTGTGGAGATATAAACTGGGCTGGGTGCCTCACCTACAGTATTGTCAGGGACGATGTCGTCTGTACAGACTCTATACAGGGTGGGAAGCTGTGACAGCCCCGCTCAGGGAATGAATGACCACCAGAGCCCAGGCCCGGGGCCCCTCCCGGGCTGGGATTTGGACGTGGCCTTTCCCTGGAGCCTAACAAAGCCCTGGATGTTCTGGGACGCAGAGGGCCCAGGTAAGGTGTTGGCCCTCTCCTGCCTGAAGCCAGGGTCACAGTCAGTCTCAAGCTCCTAGTGATGCCACGAATTCAACACGGGGAAGGTGGGGGTGTGCTGGGGAGGATGCACCACTCATCCCATAGTATGCTCAGCATGTCTTCTGACGCCAGTTCCTAATCCCACCGGAACAGGGGCGTCCAGTGATGTCCCTGAGCCCCAGGAATCAGCTCTTCCCCTCCCGCCCCACCAGACGCCATGCACATCATCGTCCTCTGGAACGAATGAGGGCAGAGGGAGGGGGTCCA
The DNA here is from genome assembly GCA_025583905.1 of Ia io. NCBI lineage: Eukaryota > Metazoa > Chordata > Mammalia > Chiroptera > Vespertilionidae > Ia > Ia io. Next base: position 88,433,033 of record JAJQQW010000014.1, on the reverse strand, counting down.
GAGGTGCCGGGACTTGGCAGGGACCCCGGGCTGCTGGAGAGTGGGCAGCACGGCCGGAGGCAGCTGGAGAGGCTGCCATCAGGGCCTGGGGGAGGGAGGGTGGGCGGGCAGTGCCCTGGGGAAACAGAGCTGGGTAAACATGTGACTCCTCCTACCCCAGGCGCCCGAGGCTGGGCCCGTGCACTCTCACTTCCTAAAGGTCCATCCACGCGTGGCCCTCGGTCATCCCTGGCCCGCAGCAGCTCCAGCAGCCCCGAGGTATTTAGAAGTGCGTGTTCTTTTCAGGGAGGGCCACGTTTTACATGCGTGAACACTGTAAACACGGCCTGGAGGGCCCGCCGCTTCTGAGCACCCCGAGCGTCACGGTGTGTTCTTTCCCTTTTCTGGCAATACTCCCGTCCTTCACTCATTCCATACACGTGGCCGTCTGCCAGGTGCACACCTGGCTCTGCCGGGCAGAGATGCTGGCGCTACCACCCCTGAAATCAGGATGTGCTCCGAGTGGCCTGGGTAAACTCTCTTTCCTCCGCGACTAGGGACGTCAGAGGCCTCACGACCAGCTTGGGGAAGGGTTCCGGGGGCCAGCAGCTCCTTCTTGCAGGATCGGAATAGCTCATCTTCCTGGGTTACAGCATCCAGTATGGCTTTCTGATTCCAACCCAAACGTGGTGCCTCTGCCCTGTCCCCGTGTACTTGGAAAGCCCGGACCGGGGACCCCTCTGACAGGGGCGAGGGAGCCGAGCAGAGTGGTCCTCTACTCGTCAACACCAAAGGCGGGAGCGCTGTGTAAACGAGCCTTCCTACTGAGGTTTTTCAGTGTTCCAAAAATAACCCCAGAGAAGACCAGACAGGATGCATGTAAACTTGCCTTAAAGCGCTGTGGTCTGACCAGCCACTGCCCCCTCTCCCCCCGCTGCAGGCCTAATAATACTTTTTTGGAAGAAGACAAAATGGATGACACCCCACTCTGGAAACGACGGTTCCTCGGGGTCCGCTCAGCACCAGGGGCCGGGGCCTTAGGTCATCATGTTGAGGAACTTGCTTTCCTCGGCCAGGCTGGTAAGCATGGAGCTCATGTCCCCGACGGCCATGTTGCTGATGCCCATGGGGACGGAGGGCAGAGTCAGGGAGCTCCGGGGGGTGGTGAGGCGGGAGGAGCTTTGGGAGAGGCTGTGAAGGAGGCTGGGGCTCAGGGCGCCCGAGAGCAAGCTCGAGTGATCACCGTCATCCATGATGGCGTCGAAATCGATCTGGGAGGCCTCCAGCAGCTGGGAGTCCACAGTGCTGGACACCTGGTTGACCCCTGGCGAGGACAAGGGCTGGGGCTGGAGACCCTCCGGGCAGGCCTGTGGCTGTGGCGGTTGGGGCCTCATGACCTGGCAGCCTACGTGGTTCTCCAGGCCTCCATTCTGTTCATACATGTGGATTTGGCCATAATAGTAGAGCATGTTGTGGTCCTGGGCTCCACCCGTGTCCTGCGGGGGCAGCTGAGGAGGTAAGGATGCCATAGTGCCCATCGCTCCCTTGGGCACAGACTCTGCCATCTCCTGGTTGGCTGACACAGCAGCCATGGCATGGCCGGCGGCCCGGGCGTAGGCCAGCTGCTGCCCAGCACGTACCCCCCGGTGGCGGCCAGCAGGGCTGGGCTCAGGCGGTGGCCGGGGTTGCACTAGGCCGAAGCCGGGCCCAGCCAGCCCCCCTGCGGCCTGCTGCAGCTCCAGGAAGCCAGGCTGGTGGGAAGGCAGAAGGCTGGGTCCCTGGTGGTAGCCCTCCTGGCTCATGGGGGCTGCCAGGTGATGGCTCTGCTGTGGGTAGCTCTGGGCTACATGAAGTGGTGCCATCCCGGCCAGGGTGGCATTGGGGGCCCCAAGTTCCCTGCGTCTACTACCCATCATGGAGGGGTCAGGAACAACTTCCATTTGCTGAGGGAGCCCCAGGTGACCGGGCTTGGCTGCCAGGTTGCTGCAGGATGTGGGGAATGGATTCAGGGCCCCGCTCATGGTGCTGGAGCTCAGCTGGGGGTGGCCTTGGTCGTAGCTGGCGTGGGGGCCCGCTGTGGTGGTCATGCTGGGACACTGGCCCCCGGTCCCTGCCTGCCGAAGCTGCTGCATATGATTTACCCTGGGCCCGGAGGGGGCTCCACTGCAGGGCTGAAGGGGTGGCTGCGCACTGCCCAGACCCTGAGGGCTCGGCGGCAGGCCCTGTGCGCCGTAGCCCGGGTACTGGCAGAAGGCTGGCTTCTGCTGTGCCACCGCCAGGTTGCCCTGCAGAATGGGTGGAGGCTTCCCCTGGCTGCTCAGGGTGTCCATGGTGCCAGAGCTCACCTCATTCCACTGCACAGGCATGCTGCTTTTGCTCGGGCCGGAGGGGGCGCCATAGCCCAGCTGGCAGCCTCCCAGCCCAGGGGCGGAGGGGCCCATGTTGGAGTCCGCAGCCACCATCCTGCGCTGGCCATGCAGCCCTGGGCTGGGCAGTTTGGGATGTTCAGAGAAGCAGGAGCTCTCGGGGGGATATGGCTGCGGGGTGCTGTCACCCAGGGTGCCCGCATGTGCCTTGATGTACTGAACCACGTCATCGGGCAGCACCAGGTCATCCTCGGGCAGCAGGAGGGGGCCCTCAGGCCCTGCCCCGTCCGTCCCCACTGCCATGGCTTCCATCACCACGTTCTCGCTGATGCTGGGTGGTCGGGGGGAGTAGGTGCCATGGGCGAGGCTGCCCTCAGCGCTGGCGGGACCCTGCAGGTGGAGGCCGCGCCTCTCGGCGGCGCAGGGCTGCAGCGGGCCCGGGTTCACATTGTGGGCACTGAGGAAGCGCTGCACCCGAGGTGGAGCTAGGGCATCTGGCCGCCTCACTGGGTCACTGGCCCGCCGCGCCCCGCTGCCACATGCCTCGTGGGGGAAGGCGGGTGCAGGCCCTGCGTGGCCATAGGCCAGCCCGCCACTGCCTCGCCGGGGCCCCAACACGCGCTCTGATGCGTCCAGCAGAGCCAGCCGGGCCCGCAGGCTCCCGCGCTCCAGGCCTGGCAGCGGCGTGGGGGGCGGCCCGCCCGTGGCCGCTGCGTACTTGGCTCGCAGGCTGTACTGCTGCGCGGGCGTCAGGCTGAGCGGCCCGGTGCCCACCCCGCTGCCCTGGCTGGCCTCGCTGGAGCGCCGGGATGCGTCCGTGGAGATGGGATCATAGGAGTCTGCCGAGCTGGCCTGGGGCGGGCGGCCAGCGCCCAGGGGCGAGGCCTCGCTGGAGCGGCGGCTGGAGAAGTAGGGGGAAATGCCGGAGGAGCGGCGGCTCACCGTGTAGGCCGAGCTGACTGTGCTGGCGGAGCTGTCGCGGCGCTCCTGCAGGTGGCTCAGCACCGTCACCTCGCTGGCGGACAGCTCGGACAGCCGCGGGTTGGGCAGCAGCCCCAGCGGCCTGCCACCCCCACCGCAGCTGAAGTTTTCCAGGATGGAGCCTGTGGGGAAGGAAAGAGGTCAGCACGGGCGGTGGGAGCAGTGCCCTGCCCGCCGGGACCAGGCCGAGGCTGCAGCCGGAGCCCTAGGACACGGCTGGCGCCCAGCGGGCACTAAGCCCGTGATTTCTGATGGAGGCGGTAGGGGCAGCAGGTGGGTGAACGTGGCCCTCGGAGGGCGGGCAGCAGTCAGGGCCGGATGCTGCGTGGCTCTCGCAGTGCCTGGCCGGCCCTGAGCTCCATGCAGCTGGTGCTCTGCACTCCCAGCTGTGGACGGTGACCTCGCCGTGGACTGAGCTATGGAGAAGATCCCAGGAGGCCTGGCCCTCACCCTCTGGGGGCGCTGCCAGTCAGGCTCCTGAGACAGGACTTACTGAGCAGGCGGCCTGTAGGGAGGGCCGAGACCCATGCCCACGGGAGGGAGGAAAGGCAGCGAGGTGGGCAGGGAGAAGTGAGCGGTGACAGGCCCCACGGCCTCGGAGGACCTCACGGGGAGCTCTGGGCCTCAAACAGCCCTTACACTCTGGCAATGATCAGTCCCTGGATGGAGGCACCCTGGGAAGGGTGACCTTGGTGAGTCAGCTGTCAGCGACCCAGGCAATCTCTGTAGGAAGTGGAGAGGTGAAGCCATCTGCTAGCAGTTCCCTCAACAGCCGAGTCAACAAGTCCTCCCTTAGGGAAGAGCTGGTGGTGCATCCCCCATGTTCACCTCTCCCTAGCCCAGTCCTGGGTCCACACTGGCCGTTAGCCCCTGAGGGAGCCTGGAGGATAAGTGCCCCGTGGCTGGAGCACTGCCTGGCACAGGGTCAGCACCCAAGAAGTGCTTGGTGAAATTTTCTTCCATCTCAAAGCTTGGCCAACACCTCCTGAGGCTGAACACAGGGCTGCCTCCTACAGGAAGTCCTCCCTGCCCTTCCCTAGTGAACAGGCTTTCTCTCTCCCCCACACAGCTCTACCTCTGTGCAGTTTGGCCATTCTGCGGGTAACTGTGCATCTGATGGCATGGCCTTCAACTGAATGCTCCTTCTACCACAGGGAAGGAGACTGTATCACTCCTACCCAGGGCCTTTGCCACGGTGCCCACAACAGGGGCCTGATAAGTGGCCAAATGAATCATGAGGATGAGGATGATGTGAGCCGGGTGTGTCTGTTTTTAGGGGTTGTAGGGTGCAGCATGGTGTAGTTGAAAGAGCCCGGGCTTTGCAGCCACTAAAGCCTGGGCTAAGTCTCAGCTCTGCCATTGGTTTAAGTGAGGCCCTTTTCATCTCTCTGAGCCTCAGTTTCCGAGTCTGTGCAACGGGCTGGTAAGATCCATCCTATTGTGCCAGTGAGAGGACACATAGCACTTGATGGGCATGAACCTGGTGGGTGCTACCGCAGGCTCTATCCCCCTCCCCCCCAAGCCCACACACCAGGACCTCCACTCACCACTTCCCGGGAGGGGAGGCAGCTTGGGGTTCCGGGGGTGTGGAGCTGGCCCGGCCCACGAGCAGGAATCTTTAAGTGACTTGAGCTTCTCCTTCTTGAGCTGCTCTAACCGGTGCATGGCGGTCATGTGTTGGCGCAGCTGCAGGCCGCCAGCGGAAGGGGCGGCCAGGGCTGAGGTGTCGGGCCCCGGGGGCGTGTCATCCAGCGCTGTCAGGTCTCCCAAGCTTCCAGGCCCTGTCCCCGGCATGTCCACACCGCTGTCATTGTTGGGGGCACTGCCCAAGGGAGAGGGCTCACTGCTGCAGGATGACTGGGCCCCAGGGCTGGCCTGACACAGCTGCAGAGGACGCGGTGAGGTCAGACTCAGAGGTGTGAGAACCGCCTGGCCCCGCGCCCATGACTGCACCCACAATGCACCCTTGGACACCCAGGGGCGGGAAGAAAGCTACCCTGGGAGGACTGTTAGAATAACCTCTCCTCTCACTCTTGGCCTCCCCAACTACAGCATGGACCTGAACTGCCTTCAGGACGAGTCGGTGGGTGGAAGGGACTCATCGGCGTGGAGAGGACACCAGTAACTGTCGCCCCCCTGCCCCCCACCATCCCTGTGCTCAGCCCACCCTCACTCAGGCCAGCCCGCCCCACCCCACTCGGAGCTGGCGAGTTGTCGACAGGTGGACACCTGGAAGCTGTGCCCACAGAAGCTGCCGCAGCCGCATGAAGCTGACGTGAAAGGTACTTGAGCATTCGCAGCAACCCCGATGTACACGATGAGGCAAGGGACAATGAAAGCTGCTGACGCCTGCTCAGCAGGCCCGGGGCGCGTTAGGCAGGGAAAGGACAGGCGGGGAGGGACCTGTCAAAGTGCCATCACGCCAGCCCTGGCTCTGGGTGGGGGCAGAGGGGCTGGGAGCTCATGGCGTTTGACAGTGCCGAACCCACGGACCCGGATCTGAGCCTCAGGGAAGCTGACGCTGGACCTCCTCTGGGCTCCTTTCCAGGCCGACGGCTCCCAAACCCCAGGCTTTTCTTTGGGAATCTGCAAAGCTCCATCCTGTCCAGGCACCACCCACGTTCCTCACCTCACTCAACCCCTTCTGTAGGTCAGTCCTTCTGTCCTCTGCAGCCCTAACCCTCACCTCTCCTCTGCCTGTCCCTCATGCGGGAGAGGTCCCCACTGCTTGCTCCTGGGCCTGTCAGCTTGACTCTTGCTGCCAGCCTTGCCTGTTCCAATGGTCCTACCTGCCGTCGACCTACCCAAACCCACCTTCCCCTGGACAGGCCCCCACCCACCCTCACTCGTGCCAGCCCGCCCCGCCCGCTCCGGCTTCTCGGCTCACCTCAGTAACGTCTATCCTTGGGGGAGGTACAGTCGGGGAAAAGAGGTGGAGACAAAGAACAGGTGGTTAGAACAAAAGGAGGGAGGCCAGAGGGGTGAGGATGCAGACAGGACAGAGGGCAGGGAGCCCGAGGCGGCTCTGGTGCTGGTTAGAAGGCAGACACCGGAGCCACTCCGCCCCTCGCAGTCTGGCCACGTGGGGGCAGGCGTTCCCGTCGCCCACAGCCTGCCCAGCACCACGGGACCTGCCACAGAGCTTCTGTGAGGCCCACGGTGGTGAAGGCAGGAGTCGAGCTGGAGAAAGGAGGCACAACGTGGGGTGCTTAGAGAGGGGGCCTGGGAGGGCCCACAGCTGCAGTGGGGGGGCCTCTGGACCCCAGGCGGTGCTCTGGAATGGGCCTGGCCTGCTGGGCGTGGCTTCCTGGGGACGGGGCCTCCACTGCCCAGCTCTGCTTACCCCGGAGCTCTCGGTCTTGATGGCCTTGACGTGCAGGCAGTCCTCCGTGGACTGGCTGGTGCTGCTGGCCTCGGCGCTCTCCTCAGAGCGCTGGCCTCCAGGCTCAGTGCCGGCCTCAGGGTCCCCGTTCTCCTTGAGCAACAGGGAGCGGAGATGCACGTCGTTGCGCTGCTTCTTGGTCACGTGAGCGTCGGGGCCGTGCACGGTTTTCACATGCTTCCGGAGAGAGCTGGGGTCCGTGTAGCGCTTGGTGCAGCCTGGGATCTTGCAGATGTAGGGTTTCTGGGAGAGAAGCAGGTGGCGTTACGGACGGGCCATGAAGGCACTCAGAATGGGGCACTCCCCTTGGAAGCCATGCCACTTCCTTTGGCAGAGCCTGGCTGCCACCGCGGGAGGCGTGCCACTGTGTGCAGCCAGGCCACCTGGATGGAAGGGGCCTGCCCTGCCACCTGTGCACCGTTTCCGGCAGGTGAGCATGTGGCCGAGGGAGCCCCGCCACCAGCTGGGGGCAGAGATCAGAGACTGGAGGGAGGGGACAGAACCTGGCGTGACCCTCCCGCTGCCCTGGCCAGGGCGCGGGGCTTCTGACATCAGCAGGGAGGGTGACACTTTCCTGTGCCCGTGAGGCAGCGCCAGAACCCAGGCTCTCTGAGGGAGATGGGCTCAGAGAGGCAGAGGAACTGGCCCAGGAATGGGATGAAAACCCAGGGTTTTTGAACCTCAGTTCTGAGCTCATATACATGCACACTCTACACCCACATACATACATGCACAATTATGCATACACACATGTCTACATGCAGGCACACACCCAATACATACAGGCACACACATATACACATGCATGAGTACACATGCTTACAAACACATCTACATGCACATCCTACCTAATAATAGACAAATATGCAAATTGACCATACCTCCAACACACCCACAAGCCACGCCCACCATCCAATCAGAGCGAGCATGCAAATTAACCCAAACCAAGATGGCTACAGCCACAGAGAGCAAGGTTTCCTAGGTAACAGAGGAAGCCAAGCTTTCCACCTGCCCTTGCCAGGCCTAAGCCTCCACTCAAGCTACAAAGTTTCAATTATAGAAGGTAAACAAATTCAAACAAATGGCAGCAGAATGGAGCTTGAGAGAGCAGGCCAGGGTTGCCGCCGGCAACAGGGGAAGCAAAGCTTTCTGCACACCCTGGCCCGGCCCACCCGCTTAAGGCAACAAAGTTTCAATTATAACCCCAACACAAATGGCTGCCGGCCTCGGAGGGAGCCCCAGGCTTGGCTCTGCTCCAGGCTACAAAGTTTCAATTGTAGAACGAAAATAAATTCCAGATACCAGGGCCTCCACTTGGGTTGCCAGGGGACGTGGCCGGCCTGCAAACCACCACAGGCCCCTCGCTCAGGCCGCCCCACACCCCAAGGGAACCCCCACCTGATCCGGGATGCCCTTCAGGGCAAACCAGCTGGCCCCCACCCCTGTACCAGGCCTCTATCCTATCTAATAAAAGAGTAGTATGCAGATTGATCATCACTGCAACACACAATATAGCTGCCCCCATGTGGTCAAAGATCCTGCCCCCATGTGGACACAAGATGGCCACCACAAGATGGCCAGCAGGAGAGGTCATTTGGGAGGCACCCGGCCTGCAAGGGAGGGCAGTTGAGAAGGACCAGGCCTGCAAGGGAGGGCAGTTGGAGGTGATCAACCCTGCAGGGGAGGGCAGTTAGGGGTGACCAGGCCGACAGAGGAGGGAAGTTGGGGGCAAACAGGCTGGCAGCAGAGTGGTTAGGGGGTGATCAGGCTGGCAGGCAGAAACGGTTAGGGGCAATCAGGAAGGCAGGCAGGCAAGCAGTTGGGAGCCAGCAGTCCTGGATTGTGAGAGGGACAGTCGGACATCCCTTGAGGGGTCCCATATTGGAGAGGGTACAGGCTGGGCTGAGGGACAACCCCCCCCTCCGTGCACTAATTTCGTGCACCGGGCCTCTAGTATACATATAAAGCACACATACATGTGTGTACCTTCTTACAAATTCATACACGTGTGTACATGCTTACAAATTCACACTCAACACATGTAATGCATACACATGTACAACCACACCCACATACATACCCATATTAACACACACATATACACAGGCACACAGTCACACACAGGCACACACCCCTCTTCCAGGCCAGCTCATCTGTAGAGACTGAGGGGGTTCAGATACCTCTGGGAAGACCTCTAACTTCTTTTTTTTAAAAATATATTTTATTGATTTTTTTACAGAGAGGAAGGGAGAGGGATAGAAAGTTAGAAACATCGATGAGAGAAACATCGATCAGCTGCCTCCTGCACACCCCCTACTGGGAATGTGCCCGTAACCAAGGTACATGCCCTTGACGGGAATCGAACCTGGGACCTTTCAGTCCGCAGGCCCACGCTCTATCCACTGAGCCAAACCGGTCAGGGCGAGACCTCTAACTTCTTACAAGCATTGGAGCAAGTCCCTTTGGGGTTCAAAATGTGTCTAAGCACTAGCTGGTTTGGCTCAGTGGATAGAGCGTCGGCCCGTGGACTGAAGGATCGTGTTCAATTCCCGGTCAGGGCACGTGCCCGGGTTGTGGGCTCCATCCCCAGTAGGGGTTGTGCAGGAGGCAACCAATCAATGATTCTCTCTCATCATTGATGTTTCTATCTCTTTCCCTCTCCCTTCCTCTTTAAAATCAATAAAAATATATTTTTTAAAAATGTATCTAAGCTTTTAGAAATGTTCTTTCCGGAGTCTCCCTGAGTGACAGCATTTGATCGGCAGGGCAGTGCCTGGGAGGTGGGTAGAGCGGACGCCATGGACTCCCGCCCACTTCCCTCCCCGGGCTCTCAGCCCCGCCAGGGCTCTGGCTCTCGGGAGAGACAAAGGCTTCCTTGTGTCCCCTCATAGATCAAGCGGGACTGGCAGCACTAGCGGGTAGACCTGTCCTCACCAGCTGCGCGGCCCTGTGTGCTGAGCTGACCGAGCTCAGTGGGGAGAGGGCACCTGGCACCTGGCCTCCAGGCGTCTAGAGGCCACGGGGCGATGCATTTGCACGCGTGCCTGTGGGGCCCAGTGCAGCTGGCGGTACTCGTTGGAGTGGGTGCGGTTCTGGTGCTTGGCGCGGTCTGAGGCGTTGGAGAAGGCCTTGTTGCAGCCCTCGTGCTCGCACACATACGGCTTCTCCCCGGTGTGGGACCGCAGGTGCGTCTTCAGGTTCTCCAGGCGCGAGTAGGCCTTCGAGCAGCCCTCGAACTGGGAAGAGGCGGGTTTGGTCAGCGAGGGCGCCCCGGGCCCAACGTGGGAGCCTGGCCTTGGGCCAAACACGCTCCTGCCCAGCCCTGTCTGCTCCACCCCACAGTGCAGCCAGGAGCGTGAACTTAGCAGTAACACTTACCTTCCTTTCTGATTAGAAAACTGACACCTGGCATTTCTGGAAAACTTGACCGGGACTGAAAAGTACAGAGGGATGACAGCCGCTGCCCGCCAGGGACAGCCTGCTGACCCCCAGCTACGCCTCATTCTGCTGGCGCTGCAGTTCATCTCCATACGTTATTTTTTAAACCAAAATTGGGAATGTAGCATTATTTAGTTACCGTATTTTCCGGCGTATAAGACGACTTTTTAACCCAGGAATATCTTCTATACAGCCAGTCGTCTTAAACGCCGGAAAATACGGTATGTTTTCTGCTTGTTAAAATCAACAGCACATTGTGAGACCATCAGTAAAAACTCTTTCAAATGTTATTTTTAACTATTTCCCAGTGCCCCTCCCTGAATGGAACGGTTCTGGGCATCAAATGTGCTGAGAATAAAACCCAGAGTCCTCGTGGCCTCGCCCTCACTCCGGCCACCACGATCTCCTCAGGTCCTTGAGCCCAGCTTCTTCCGGGCTGGGCCTTGGCACACACAGTGCCCTTTGACTAGACCCTTTCCCCTGCCCCACTCACCTGGCCCTGGACGGGCTCACTGCCTCTCAATCTTGTAGGTCATCCCCTCCATGAGCACGTCTCTGATATTCTTAATCGTGATAACCACCCTCCCCCTCTAAGCTCCCTGACACAATTTAGCATGATCTCAATCGCCCTGTGACCGGCCTTCCCGCTAGGGTACAAGTTCCACAGGGGCAGTTTCCTTTCTGGTCCTGTTCATTTCTGTGTCCCTAGTACATAGTGCCAGGTGAAAGGAACACCTTCGGGAAGGAAGGAAGGAGGGAGGGAGGGAGCGAGCGAGGCGGCAGGGAGGGCGGGGGATCAGGAGTGTATACTTAGGATCCCGCAGCTGCATCCAATATACCTGTGAAAACTGACCCCAGAATGACAGGGAAACCAGCAGGTACTGTCTCATTCTCGGCGCCCCCCGCCCCCTGCCCCCCTTTATTTCTGACTGTCTGAACACACATGGCTCCAAAGGCCTTTGATCTGTTTCTGCCACTCATGGCTCCTGTCGGAGGACTATGGCTAAGAAAATAACTTCCTGCAAAGGACCCAGAAGAGCCAACACAGTCTTACAAAAGGAGGGCTTATTTGGAGGATTGACACTTCCAATTTCAAAACGTACTGTAAAACTACGATGACCCGACTGTGTGGTACTGGCCTAGGACACAGAGGTCAATGGAGTGGAAGTGAGAGTTCAGAAACGAGCTCCCATCTGATTGTCAGCAAGGGCGCCCAGGCTGGCCGAGGGGAAGAACAGTCTCTTCAGCAAATGGGATTGGGACAACTGCAGAACCACATGTGAAAGAAGGGAGTTGGACCATCTCCTCACACCGAGTACAAAAGGGAACTCAAAATGGAAGAGCTGCCCTATAAAGCTATACACAGGGTGGGGCAAAGGAGGCTGTCGAAACTCAAAACTTTGTGCTTCAAAGGAAACTATCAAGAAAATGAAAGAAAACCCACAGGATGGGAGAAAATATTTGCTAACCATAAAGTCTAGGAGAACTACTACAATCCAGCAATAAAAAGACAAATAATTTAAAAATGGGCAAAATATTTGAGTAGACATTTCTCCAAAAAAGATATATTAAGAGGCCATGAGCAGACACTCAATTTCATCAGTCATTAGGGAAACACTAATCAAAACCACAATGGCATGCCACCACAGTCCACTGTGATGGCGGGGATCAGAAGACGGGTAACTCACGCTGGCAAGGACGCGGAGAAACCAACCCCGCGCACTGCCAGTGGGAAGGTAAGTAGTGCAGCAGCCTCTCTGGAAATCAGACTGGCTGGTCCTCAGAAAGTTAAATGTAAGAGCTTCCATCTGACCCAGCAATTCTGCTCTAGCATGTACACCAGAACTGAAAATAGGCCCACACAGAAACCTGTACACAGATGCTCACAGAAGCATATTCATAATACCCACAGAGTGAAAACAGTGAAAACACCCATCAACTGAGGAATGGATTAGAAAACTAGGACCTGTCCATACAATGAAATACCATTTAGCCCCGACGTGAAGAAATGACGTGCGGATACACGCTGAACCTCGGATGAGCCTTAAGAACAGGCTAAGTGAACAGGCCAGGCACAGGGGCTCACATTGTGCGATTTCATTTCTATTGACTGGAACAGGCACGCTCAGGGGTCGGAAGCAGATCAGTGGCTCTCAGGGAATGCGGGGTGGGGGCGAGAGCAGGAAGTGATTGCTAACAGGTCTGTGGCTCTGACGGGTGATGAAAATGTTCTGGAATTAGCTAGTAACTCACAACTTGTGAATATACTAAAAAAATCACTGAAATTGTACCTTGTTAAACAATGATAAACTTCATAGCATGTGAATCTTATTTCAATGAAAAACTTGCTAATGAAGGTAACGTATTTCATTGAATCCTGGACAGCACCAATTTTAAGACAGCCTGGTTTCAGAGGCAGTGAAGTGAGAATAAAGTGTACATCTTGGAATCCATGGAACAGGGCAGTTCACGAAGAGGCGCTCCTAGAGGGCTCAGCTGCAGCCCATCAGCGCCTCACTGCGCGCCTCCCCTTTCAGGAGGGACCTGTTTCTGTGTGTGAAAAAGGCCTTCCCGATGATCATCCCCGCCCCTTCACTCCCCAAGGGCGGCTGTCTGAAAGGCCTTCTATTTGTGTTCATTTAAGACCCAGAGATTTTACCCCCTCGTGGCTCCAGCTGTGACCCCAGTGAAGCTTCTCTCTGCAGGGCACAGGCTGCAGGGGCGGCCCCGCCAGCGCCTGTGTGGGTCACCCAGACACGAGACGTGGGGTACAGTTGTGCTGGGAGGCTTGAGGTGACCCGGACATAGCCACAGAGACGCTGGCACACTCCTACTGCAGCTCAAGCCCTGAGCGAGCGCCAGAGTTCTGGAGGACAGGAGGCGGGGTGAGGAACCTCAAGGACTGAGACAGGCAGAGGACCCAGGGCAGGAGCAGGCGGCGCGGCCCGACCCTGGGCTCAGGCTGGCCCAGAGCCGCGGGGCCGCCCTGCGCGGCTGCGGAGGGCGAGCGAGGGCGCACTCACCGTGCACTTGTGCGGCTTCTCGCCCGTGTGCCGGCGCATGTGCACCACCAGCATGTACTGCGCCTTGAAGGGCTTCTGCTCCCGCGTGCAGGCCTGCCAGCGGCACACGAACTCCTTCTTCTCCCCGTGGATGTGCTCGTTGTTGATGTGCTGCCGGAACAAGCCCCGAAGGGGTGAGCCCCGCCAGCGCCTCAGACCCCCCTCGTGAGCGCAGGCCACCCCCACAGACCACCACCCACTCTGTCGGGTCACCCACCGGCCGCGCCTCCTCCTGGTGGTTAGTGGCCATTAAGTGAAGACATACTGTGTGCGAATGTCTCGGCTGCATTTCCTAATTAGTCATCAAAGCGACCATCCCAGATGGTCAAAGGCGTCCCACTCACCCCAGACGGGGCTCCGGGCTCCAGTCCGTGAGGACTGGTGGCCATGACGATGCTCCGGCTGTGCTGCACATAGTAGGCACTAATTAAGTGCAGTGAGGCAGACAGGGTGCCTGAGGAGCCTCTCCTGAGCTTGCCCCTGTTGTTCCAAGTTTTTACATGAAGCGTTAGTTATAACGGAAACGTCAGTGCGTCCTGGTCTCCATCTGTGGTAACCCGTAAGATGGCGGTTCTGTTCCTTTGCACGAAGGCCCAGCTTGTTGGTGGCTGCAGGGACTGACCCCCTCGGAGGACCCTGGGACCGTGTGGCACTGCCCCTGGCACAGCACAGCCCGGGGAGGAAGCAGAGCCGCCAGCAACCCTGCGACTGCTGGGCAGCATGGCACTGGGACCCTGCTCGTCAGCTCGCGGCCCATTGGGGCGAGTGGGGTAGAGCGAGGCAAGCAGCCGCCCTGGACGGTGGTCCTCAGACCGTCTTGGCCAGCACTGGCCTGGCAGGAACAGGGGTTAACTTTTCTACCTCCCGGGCCCTGCACCCACACCTGGCCTCACCATCTGTATGGGGCCCAGAGTGGTTTCCGCTGTAAGAGGATCACGGGCCCGGAGGCTTTCTGTTTCAGGTAACAGCACGCGGGCCTGGGCAGACCCTGGGGTTTCAGTCACTTGCTTTGATTTTTAGCCGTGGGCTGCCATCCTCCCTGAGCAGGTGCATCACCCACTCCCTGAGCTGCCGTCCTCCCTGAGCAGGCGGATCACCCACTCCCTGAGGTGCCATCCTCCCTGAGCAGGTGCATCACCCACTCCCTGAGCTGCCGTCCTCCCTGAGCAGGCGGATCACCCACTCCCTGAGCTGCCGTCCTCCCTGAAGCCGGCGGATCACCCACTCCCTGAGCTACCGTCCTCCCTGAAGCAGGCGCATCACCCACTTCCTGAGCTGCCGTCCTCCCTGAAGCAGGCGCATCACCCACTCCCTGAGCTGCCGTCCTCCCTGAAGCAGGCGCATCACCCACTCCCTGAGCTGCCGTCCTCCCTGAAGCAGGCGCATCACCCACTCCCTGAGCTGCCGTCCTCCCTGAAGCAGGCGCATCACCCACTCCCTGAGCTGCCATCCTCCCTGAAGCAGGCAGATCACCCACTCCCTGAGCTGCAGTCCTCCCTGAAGCAGGTGCATCACTCGCTGCCCCTGAGCTTGGACGGTGCGGACATGTGGGTGGTGCCCCTGGGACTCTCATGTCCCCATTTTGGGGTGTGTATCTACCTGGGGTGGGAACAGGTGGTGCTGGAGGCTCACACAGTGGTGCACAGGACCCTGCTCCCTCCCACTGGGGCTTCTCCCTAAAGGCCAGGCAGCGCAGGTCCCATCCTCCCTTCCTCGCCCTCGGCTCCAGGCCTGTCCTGCCTGTATGCCCGTCAGGCTGGGCCTGCCTCCCCGGGCGGGGGGGGTGGGGGAACGGCGAGGCGAGGCGGGGAGGAGTGTGGAGTATCAGGTCCTGGAGTCCCTTCTCTCCAGCCTCAGCCCCTCTCTTCTCTCGTTCTCAGCTCCCGCTCGCTCTCATCCCCCCGCCAAGCCTCTAGACCCACACTGTCCAGTGTGCCAGTCACTCCCCACTGGTGCTTGGAGCCCCTGAAATTGGCTGCTCCCAATGGGATGGGCTGTAAGTGTAACCACACCTGTGTCAAACACAGAATGAAAAAGTCCCAATGTCAAATGTCAAATGTTCCAATATTTTGTTTTATATTGATTACATGTTGAAATGATAATCTCTTAGATATACTGGGTTAAATAAAATGTATCATTAAAACGAATGTCACCTGTTTCCTCTCACTGTCCCTTACACGTGCTCCTACATAGTATAAGTGACACGCGGGCAGTGGCGTGGCCTGCGGTCTCCTCCTGGCGATGATGCCGTGGATCTTTGAACCCCTCGAGGCTGTCCGAGCTGGACAGACATCGAGGCCTCGTGCCTGAGTGACAGGCCCGACTGGCGTGCACGCAAACGCCAGCATCGCTGCAAGTAAGATCTGCAGCACCTTGAGCTTCAGGGGAACCTCCTCTATTCACCTCACTTGCCGTTTTAAAGCCTTTCAAATGATGGGAATGTGCCCTGACAACACCTTTCATTTTTCTTATTGGTTTACTTAGCAACAAATTGTTCATAATCGACTGAGGGCTCAGCTCGCCTGTGTGCCTGCCGCCATCCATCTTCCCGGGAGGCAGAGACAGAGCTGGTGAGGCGCCGGCTCCCCTCTCCCAGGGGCTGGCTCTTCCGGGGCAGGCGGAGGCGCTTACCTGCAGCCGCGGGGACAGCCCTGGCACAGGCGGGAGCCTGCAGCGGGAGCCTTCCTTCCCGCTATGGACCCCTCTGCTTCGTTTGAGGAATGCCTCCCTGCTCCTTGGGGCCCACTCACTCATTACTGAGCACATCTTGTCATCCTGGTCTCACTCTGCCCGGACTCTGCCAGGCCCAGACGCCGGCCTTCCTTCCTCTAATAGAATCTGATCTGCCCCATAACTCAGCTCCCAGGTCCCTTCTCCATCTCTGACTCCTTGACTCAGAGTATAGACGGACTCTGCCTCACAGGTTCTCCGTCAGCTGTGGTGATGGTCTGCTAGGAAATTGGCCTCCTGGATGAGAATTTGGGAAGAAAAACCCAAACACAAGAGAAACCTACAGCACTTGAGAGCACCAGTGGCAGATGGAGGAAGCGGGGGAGTGGGCAGTGCTCTAAACGCTGAGCTCCCAGCGCAGGGGAGAAGGGCGCTCGCTCAGGGTGGCTCCCGGGTGCGAGCAGTGCGGGCACGGGGTGCATGTGTGTGTGCAGTCCCCTCACCGTCGCGCTGTTTAGTGTGGGGCTCATCTTTACAGACACTCATCCACAAGGAGCGTGTGCTGGGACCGGGTGTGGGGGCTTGTTCTTGAATTTAAGTTCTCTTCTGGACAGAGAGGAGAGGCCTCGGGGCTGGCATGAGGACAGGGAGCCGGAGGCAGAGGGGCGACCAGGCATGGGCTGCGCTCTCTGCTAAGTGGTTACGCTGGGGTCCTATTCCATCTCCACACCCCTGTGGAGTAGGATTCACCCCCCACAGGAGGAACACTGCGGCTCACGGAGGTTGAGTCGCCTGCTCTCACCTGTTTAGACTCGCTGGCTGTGGTTTGAAGCCTGGTGCCTCCACGCTGAGCCCCACGCCTGCTCCTCCCACTGCACAAACTGCCCCGCGGCCGCCACAGCAGGTGCCGCTATCAGAGTTTGCGGAGGGGACCAAGGCGAGGGCGCACTCTGACGGTGCACCCGCTGCCTGGTCTTCTCGGGGCTCCTGACCTGCCAGTACCGGGCACGTGCACGCAGGCCCTCTGTCCAGAGGAAACAGCCACCGGCACCTGTGCGGCGCTAAGAACCGCCTCCAAGAGGAAGTCGCCAACTTCTCCTCGGGAGAAACTTCGTTTGGGTTTCAGGCCAGGTTTGCTCTTACTCTGCGCAGGATGGCGGTTCAGCTAACCTATTTCCCTCTTTGCACTGGTTGCTAGGAACCTCAGAAAGAGGTTGAACTACAGCTCGGAGGACTTGGCTTTGCATACTAACTTGACTCCTGACTTCCTTTTATTGCTCATTTCCCCTTAATTGTCCCCTTTGCTTGGTTTTCTTCTAATCTCTTGTGCTGCATATGTATTTGTAAGCCCCCTTTTAGACCCAGGGCCTGGATGAATAATCACGCTGCCCACTTGCAGAGAACACAGCACCCCTTCTCTGTCCGGGGCCTGGGAGGCTGCAGGCTCCCTGGGCCGGGCCCTGCCCCTGCCGGGCGGCTACGGGGCTGGGAGGCTTACATGCACCAGCTGCTCCTGTGTGTCGTACTCCTTGGTGCAGTCCTCCCAGTGGCAGTTGGTCTCGTAGATGACCACCTCCGCCTCCTGCTTGCAGTCGTCCCTGTCCAGGTCTTCCTTGAGGTCGGCCAGCTGCTCCTAGGGAGGAGCAGAGCACACCACTGAGCCTTGTCCGGCACCCAGCCCCGCCCTGAGGCTGCCGTGAGCTCTGCACAGTGTGCCAAGGCCCCGGGCTGTGCAGGCGCACGCACACAGGCACGCACACGCATCGGCTTCCCCAGCCCCTCCTCAGCTGGCTCCTGCCCATCCCTCTCCCATCACACAGCGTCCTGGGCCCCCTTCTCCTCTCAGATGCCAATGTGTCATCACCAAGGCATCTCGCTACATCCTGAGTCAGGTGACATGGCGAGGAGAGCAGCAGCGAGCAGGCGGTGGCTTTGCTGTTTGGCGTGGTTTCCCCTGCGAGGACCCACAGGCTGTGGGGTGGAACATTTTAGTCCCAGGGTCTGCTCTCCATGGAGGCAAGAGAACCCCAACAGGCATCTGGCCTGGCCCTCCAGACCTCTCACTTTTGTACTGTCCTCTCCTCCCAGGCACCCAGCACACCTGGATTCAAACCCAGGACAGCGCGGCTGGGTGAACATGCTCGGCACGTCCTCCCGGCAGCAGGCTCCGTGGAACAGCCTGCGGTGGGGGCTTTCTTCCTGCGCTGCAGCCAGAAGGAGGCTCGGGAGGCTACTCGCCCTCCCAGACACACGGCGAGTGTGGAGGCCTGGACGTGGACTCCAGCCTCCCCCGCATGGAGCCCAGCGTGTCCATTTCATGGTGGCAAAGGAAAGGTCCTGAGACAGGCTCCACCCAGTCACAGGTGCTTAAATTCAAAGAGGACACTTTTTACTCCAAAACCAGCAATAGACTGAGCATAAATCAGCGGCACGCGCCTCAGCTAATGCAGACACACTCTGCGCCTCAGCTAATGCAGACACACTTTGCGCCTCAGCTAATGCAGACACACTCTGCACCTCAGCTAATGCAGACACACTCTGCACCTCAGCTAATGCAGACACACACCGCGCCTCAGCTAATGCAGACACACTCTGCGCCTCAACCTCCCAGCAGGGCCCGGGGACAGGCTGGGGGGGAACAGGAGCTGGTAGAAGGGAGGCACCAGAGCCCCGGCCGGAGGAAGGCCCATGAGGAGCTGCAGAGGACGTCAAGGGCTCCCCTGCTCCGCTGACTCCTGATGTCCCACTGGCCCACCAGCCAGGCTCGGAGCAACGCCAGGCAAAGAGCCGATGGTAGGATGACCTGCTTCCATGCAGACCACCTGCCACTGGCACAGGTGTCCTGTCTTTCACAGCAGCCTCTGGGGCAGACATTTATAGCTCAGGCTGAGGGGGGGAACCTCTCCCCAGTCAGAGCCCCCACAGACTCCAGACACACAGCCTCACTCCTCACACGGCTCTGTGGCTAGGGGTGACACCAGCACCACGGCCCCTGCGGCTGGGGGACCCGCCCTCCCAGCTGCCCTCCCGTGGAGCTGGAAGGGCTCCTGCAGGAGGGGCCCTGGGTGTTTGTGAACGCACCTTCCCATCAACGCATGCGCTCAGTGCAGGCGCTGTGAAAAGGAGACGAGGTGTAGTGCAAGAAGTCCCCGGTAGCTCCGGGTCACCTTACAGAAGGCCCAGAACGCCCTGCCCGACTCCTTAGGAGGGGCCGCGGGGCCTCCTGGTGCCCGCTCCGCCCTCGCAGGACCTGGACCCGGACTTCATGCTCTGCTCATTCAAAGAGGAGGCTGCCGACGGACACGCGTGTGGGGACGGGGTCAGCGGGACGGCGTGCCCCCGGGCCCCCCGGGCACGCTGGGCGTCTTCCTAGCCCACATGTTTAAGGCAGGCCGGGAGGGAGGCTGGGCTGCGTTTTGTGCCGAGGGAGAGCATGCCCACCCACCTTGCAGGAGTCCGGTCACGGAATCAAGACAGAGTGACACGGTGACAGCCCCCTCATGATGAATGGCTCTCCTCCTCCTGACACAAACGAGAAGCCCAGCTGGGCAGGCAAGAGGGCTTGTGGGGCCCTGGGCTGGAGGGGGCGGAGTGGGGGCTCCCTGTGCTCAGTGTGGCCTCCACCCGTCCTCGCTGCTCCCGCGTGCTGCTCTCTCCCAGGACGTGCGCCGCCCTCATCCATTCCCACCGCCCGATGAGGGCTGCCCCCTGGAAGCCACGCATCACACCAAGAGGCGCTGGCGTCAGCGAGGGGAGAAGAATTTGTCACCAGCCCCTCTGTCTGCCTGACAATAACAGAACCCAATATTTCATAAAAATTAAGTGCCCAGAGCATGCCCGATGGCTGCAGTCTGATAAAGGATGGTGTGACAGAGGCAGGGAGACAGGGACAGGAGGCCTGAGCATCGCCGGCGTCAGAGCTGTGACAGGGTAGTAACGGATGGAGGCCAGGCTACTGTGAGAGACGGGCGGGAGGCTCCTCCGTGCGGTCAGCACTCACCCGAGCCCTTCCCCCACCGCCTCTGCTGCAAGAGCTGGACTGTCTGCCTGTCCTCTCGGATGTTGGACCAGGAGGCAGGGTCTCCTGAGGGACCTGCACAGGGTCTCAGCCAGCACAGGGCCACCCTGGCTGTGGGTCGCTGCGTCCCTCACCTTCCCGTTCCTTCCCCTTCACCACACACTCATTCCCTCAAATGTGCACGGAGTCCTTGGAAACTGATTTCAGTTACTGTGCGCCAGGCCCGGTGTACACCCTGGTGGCCTGGAACCAAACCAGACCCTTCCCTGAGAGGGCCCCTCCCCACAGCTCCCGGTGCAGTGCAGGAGCGTCAGGAAAGGCTGAAGTGGCAGTGAAGGGGGCAGGGCTCCAGGGAGAGGGAGCCGCTGGGCAGGAGCCTGAGCCATCAGGGGAAGTGAGCACCTCAGGCTTGTACTGCATGAGGGTGAGGGGTGTGGTGGGGGCGAGACAGCTGCAGCCCTAGATCATCCATTCACTCATTCTGAGGCCATGTTAGAGAAAGGAAGGGAGACAGAGAAAGAGAGAGAAAAACTGGTTGCCTCCCGTACTGGCCCCAGCCAGGGATCAAACCTGAAACCCAGGTATGTGTCCTGATGGGGAATCGAACCGGCAACCTTTCGGTGCATGGGATGACGCTCAACCAACCGAGCCACTCCCACCGGGCAATTCAGCGCGTGTCTGACGAGCATGTAAGGTGCAGGGTGCTGGGGACACAGCTCTGGTCCTCCCCGAGCTCAGGACCGCCCGCCCGCCCACCCGGGTTCAGTCATTTGCTCATTGGTTCATGCAGGCAGCCACCTGTCATCCTTCACCAGTAGGGGCTCAGTCCCAAGGCGCTGGCCCCGCGGACCAGGCTTGGCCCAGCCTGGAGACGTGAGGGTGGCGGGCAGGTTACCTGAGTCAGGGTCACCGGGGAGGCTGGCCGCAGGCCCTCGGCTTCCGTCTTGACCTTGCTGCGCTTATGAATGATGATGGGGTTGACGGTGCTGCTCACAGCCGACTCGCTGTTCTGCTTGCTCTGAAGGGGTGCAGGGGAGAGCCTGTCACTGGGGGCAGGGAGGACACCCCAAACCTCCAGACCCTCCCCACACAGCCTATCTGGGCCAACCCTTGTGTTTGGAGTGGGAGAAACTGAGTCCATCCAGCTTAGTCCCCAGCCAGGGGCACGGCCAGGAGAGCCCGGACAGCCTGCCAGCAGCTCGCGCCACGTCCGCGGCAGCGGAACAGAGGCTTCTCTCTGGAAGGGGGCTCGGAG
The DNA here is from genome assembly GCA_025583905.1 of Ia io. Taxonomy (NCBI): domain Eukaryota; kingdom Metazoa; phylum Chordata; class Mammalia; order Chiroptera; family Vespertilionidae; genus Ia; species Ia io. The sequence continues at coordinate 88,411,882 of JAJQQW010000014.1, read as the reverse complement.
GACTGGGTGAAAAGGGAAGGGAGTGAGAAGCAGAGACTCATGGGGATGTACTGTACAGCATAGGGAATATAGTCAGTAACATTGTAATAACTCTGTATGGCGCCAGGCGGGTGCTGGAAATATCGGGGAACGCTTTATAAAGTATACTAGAGGCCCGGTGCACGAATTCGTGCATGGGTGGGGTTCCTCGGCCTGGCAGGCGATGGGGGCTGATGGGGGCCATCTTACCCAGTAGCTATCGGGGCCAGCCAGCCAAGGGGAGGGACGGGGGGAGGTTGGCTGGCTGCAGGAGGTTGACTGTGGGAGCGCACTGACCACCAGGGGGCAGCTCCTGCATTGAGCATCTGCCACCTGGTGGTCAGCACACATCATAGTGACCAGTTGACTGGTAGTTTGGTCATTTGGTTGCTTAGGCTTTTATATATACAGATGATTACCTAACCACTATGCTGTACACCTGAAATTAATACAAAATAACATTGAATGTAAACTGTAATTAAAATATAAAACTAAAAAATTTTTAAAAAGATGGTCTTTGGTGAATCGATGCTCTAAAACTAAACTGCACAACATTAATTGTTATTAATCCATTTCATATTCTGGGCGGGGAGCACCTACACTGTGCCGACTGTGAATTTTAGGTTTCTCTGTCTACTCACCTGTTTACTGCGCAGGCGGCATCAGAACTGAGGCTGGGCGCTGCCCACAGGAGTGGGAGCAGTGTCAGGACCCCGCCCAGGCCTCCCACCCAGCTCATCCAGCTAAGGCCTTTCAATCACGTGGCCTCTTCACAGAAGGCACCCCTAGACAGACCTGCACCCCCAGTCCTCCTGCACGCTGTCAGTGTGAGATGGGGACCACCAGCCCTCGTGGAGTCAGCATCTGTTGGCCCGCCCCGTGCCCCGCACCCGCCTACCTGGCTGGCGTCGTTCAGACAGTTGCTGCTGCTGCTAAGCTGGGTGGGTGTGGTGTTGATGGAGGTGAGGGCTATGGGCTGCTGGGCCAGGAAGGTGGGGGAGGGCTGGATCAGGGGTGGTGTGTGTCCGAAGGCCGAGCCCAGACCCCTCTGCTGGCTCAGGATCTGCTGGTAGGCCACGGGGTTGATGGGATGGGGGAAGGTGAAGGCTGGGCTGCAGAGAAGAGCAGACGAGGTGGTGGAGCGGACGAGAGGGAGCGGGGACCAGGGCTCTGCTAGGCCGACACTTCCCGGGCAGAGAAGGCCTTGCCTAGGGATCGGATGGGCAAGTGCTAACCTCGCCATCACCACGGCTCTGCCTCACTCAAGAACCGGCAGTGGCTCTCCACTGCTGCCATCACAGGCCTCGCCTTTCATGCTTAGCCCCCAGACCCTGTCCTAGGTGCAGCCTTCACCCTGGCAGGTTGGCACCCAGATTCTGTCCCACCCCACCCTGGCCCTTCACTGCTCTGGCATGCAAAGCGCCCCCCTGCTCCCTAGGAGCCCCACTTGGCCTCCGAGGCCCGTTCTAATGCCCTCGTCCAGGAAGCGAGCCCTGCGCCCTCCAGGCACATCCCCCTCTCCTTCTCCTCCTACTGCACATGGGTCTACGCTGCCCCGCGCCCCACCCTCTTTCCAGAAGAGCTCACTGAAGGAAGATGGCCCGGGCTGAGCATGAAGGACGCTGTGGCTCCCCGGCCCCGGCCCCCGGCTCCCTCAGATCCCACTCCGACAGAGGGTGGGGGTTGGCGGCCGTCCTGAGCGGCCCTAGGACAGCTATGGCGAGGGCCTCCTGGAAATGGAGCCCGGGCTCGTCGCCCTTAGGTGACTGCAGCCACGGCTGGCAGCTTCACGGGCCGGAGCTAAGCCCGCCTCACACCCTGACCCCCGAGGCGGTAATGCCTGCTGTTTTAAACCGCCAAGCATAGAAGTCATTTATTATGCGGCGAAAGGTAACGGATATGTTTGTTCCCACTTCCATTTCTGGGTCCTTGGGCTGAGCTCTCCCAGCGTTCCTAACACCTCTGGCCTCTCTCGGGATGCTCAAGGGAAGCACATGGTGTCAGCTGAGTAGACGGGTCTGAGTCCTCAAACTGGGGCTGGGCTAATGGCGTTGACGAGGTTGGGGTGTGCCATGCGGTGGCCACGTGGAATCCTGCTGCCAGCCAGAGACTCGCATGGCTCAGGTCAGTGTCACTCACCCTTGCGTGCCCCCAAGCGGGTCAGGGACCTGGCTGCTCCACGGCACTCCCTTCAATACTAGGAAAGTCACCTTTGACTTCAGACCGAATCTTTCATGACAGGCCCACCAGAAATTGTGTTTGGGGCATGAAGTCCTGTCTTTCTTCTCAGGTGAAAGCGCTGACCCTCCCTACTTGGTCCCCAGTCCAGCACCATACTCTCAGCCTCTGCTTGCAGGCTGGGCTCACCTGAGGGTGCCCGCCGACAGGTGCCCGTAGGAGCCGCTGGCGGCCGAGCTGCTGCGTGAGTTGTTGATGTAGGCCACCAGCGAGTTGGGGGAGGTCCGGATCATCCGCTGCAGGTCCAGGCTGGCATCCGACAGCGGGGAGATGGACAGCGCCCGCTTGCGGCTCAGGCGGGGCGTCACCCGTGGGCTGGAGAAACGCGACACTGTGGGACAGCCAACCCAAGGCACATCAGCAAAACGTGTTTGTGGGGGTGAGGGAGCAGGTGGACTGCAGGTGAAGGATAGCTCTGCCATTCTCCAGCTGTGGCCTCTTGGGCCAGGGCTGTAGCCATTTTCAGCCTCAGTCTGCTCATCTATAAAATGGACTGATCCACATGTGGTGTGGTAAGGACTTAAGAAGCACAGGTTAGATGCTTGCGTGAATCCGAGCACTAAATAACGTCAGTGCCCTTCCTGTTCAGGATACAGGGACTAGCTGGACCCACCAGTGCCTGACGCAGGACAGCAAAGCGCACAGGTACGTGAGCCACCCCTGAGGCCAGCACCAAATGGTTGGCGGTTCGATTCTCAGTCAGGGCACATACCTGGGTTGCAGGTTTAATCCCCATATCGATGCTTCTCTTTCGCATCCATGTTTCTCTCTCTCTAAGCATGACCTCTGGTGAGGAGGATTAAAAAACACACACCAAAAAACGGCCTGGCCAGTGCCTAGAAGCCCCCCGTCTGTCCAGACCTGCCCCAAGCTACCCTGACCTCCAAAGGGCAGCTCAGTCTTCCTGTTTTTGAGTATTTGCCTATTCATGTAAATGAAATTGTAAATACTATTAGATCCAGCTCCTTCAGCCAGCGTTAGTTTGTGAGATTGCTCCGCACTGCTGTGTGTGGCAGTCACTGGCTTTTTCATTGTAGAAACTCCATTGGGGGACTCTGTGGCTAGGGTAGCCTGGTATGTCCCTGGGGGACAGGTCCTATGTGGTCTGAACTGGTCTGAGCAGGCACCACGAGCACAGCACTGAGGGGCCAGGCCAGGCCGTGGGGAGCACAGCATGGAGGGGCCGGGCCGCAGGAGGCACAGCATGGAAGGGCCAGGCCGTTGGGAGCACAGCATGGAAGGGCCAGGCCAGGCCACAGGGAGCACAGCATGGGGGTGGGGGGCAGGGCACAGGATGTGTTCAAGCACCTATTGGGGTTGTTTACAGGCCACCCCTCCAACCCAGGGCCACTGATGGAGGACAGGTGGGCAGGGGCCAGCAGGGCACAAGGAGAGGCCGTCCCACACAGGTATCCAAAAGCAGGGCACAGCGGCCAGAGGACTGACATGCGCCTGCTGAGTGCCAGGCACTTCTCACGCCTCCCTCATCCCCTCACCACAGCCCTGGACGTCCCACTGGGGACCCCTTCACAAGGAGGACACTGGGCTCCGGGGAGTCTGGACAGGGTGGAAACCGTGGTGTGTGGAGACCTGTCCAGTGATGTCAGACCATTCCTAGGCCGCTGTGTTGCCCAGAGGAGACCCAGGGCCCCGCCTGGGGTGGGACTGCAGGAGGAGCTGTCTAGAGCCAGGGCCGGAGAGCCCCGGGGCAGGGAGCCCCCGCAGGGGCAGGGAACCCCCGCAGGGGCAGGGAGCCCCCGCAGGGGCAGGTCCTCCTCCCTCCCTGCAGTTATGCGTGAACAGCAGTCTCGGGAGAGACACTCCAGGACCCCCAGGGGATGCCTAAGACGGGACAGGAGCACACCCTGCACACACTTCAAGTGTTGGGTGGTTCACTCTTCATAAGCACCCTGTAAGGAAGGGGCTATTATCAGCCTCATGTGCAAATGACAAGACGTTCGCCCCTGGGAGCCTTTGGCAGAGAAACAGATGGGAAGGCAGGTGGATGGCCACCAAAACCACCACCTCACAGCTTCTGCTCGGGTGGGAGGTGAGTATCATGGGAGGGTGCTCCTGGCGGGGTGGGGTGGACACACACCATGTGGGGCCCACCGCCTGTGCCAGCCGGCCACACAAACCTGATGCTTTGCGGCTGCCTTGGCGCATGCTACTTAGCCGCCACGAGCCTCTCTCTGCCCGTCTGCACATGGGGCGGTGTGCTTGGCTGGCAGGTTGTGGTGAGAACACATGGAGAGGAGGAAGGGCAGTGCCTAGAACCCAGCAGCGCGTCCGCAGGGGGGACTGTGAGTTGATTCCACTCCTTCAGGGGCCAGGAGGACAGGTGGGCGGGGGCGGGGGGGCAGAGTGAGGCCTGGAGCAAAGGACAGCTCGTCTAGAAAAGATGGCGGGGCCGCCGCAGCACAGCGTCACTACGCGCTCGCTCACCCGCCCATTCGGGCGTCCTCCAGCTTCTTCGTTCTTATTCGCCGAGCCACACCGCGCCAGCCCGCACTTTAAAGGGAACTCAGAGTAGGAACAAAAGCGTTAGGAGCTGCTGGCCAACAGGGAGATGTGTGTGGGGAGACGGCACATCATGTAAAGCAGAAATACACGCATCTTGGTGATACAATTTCACAAAAAGGTTTTGCCAATATTTGGATTCCCACCCTCTCTTGCGCCCTTAACAAGAGGAAACAGGCCAAACCTGACAGTAATATTCATCTCCGTTATCCCACCCCTCCAGGGAAATGTGTTTATTAATGCGCCTCTTCCCTTGATAAATTACTAAACAGAAAGGAAAGCCTGCGCTCACTTCCTGGGGCTTCTCCTGTGATTTACGACCAGGATTGGCGGAGCCGCCGCCTCCGCTCCTCTGTGGATGTGCCCGTCCTGATGTCCGACGGCCTCCGGGCGACCAGCCACGGCCTACCCTACCTAGGCGGGCCCGCCGCTGCCCATGCCTGCCGCCACTCACGTCTAGACCCTGCCTCACCACAAGTTCTTTCTTCTGCTCATCCGTGTGTTTGTCCCGCACCAGCAGACCCTTGCGCAGTGTTGACAGTATGCCAGGCACCGCTGGAGGCCGAGGGGTCTGCAAGCATGGAGGACCCTGGCCTTGCTCCTGGACTCACCTTCCAGGTGCGAGAAGGGAATGGCGGCTCCCCGCTAGCAGGATTCGTGAGATGCCACCTGTGCTGGGTTAGCCCAGGTATTCCCGTGCTTGGGGAGGCCGGGAAGGGCAGGAGCTGTGGGAACAAACCCTGCACCCAGGCCGACCCAGCTTCCCATCTGGCCGGTAGCTCTGAACTGGGTGGCTTTGGGTGAGTCACTGAAACTCTGTGAGCTGCCCCCACCAGTAAGACAGGCCAACAGCACTTCCCTCTGGGTGGCTGTGGGCTGCTGACCAGCGTATCCATAGCTCTGGGTGGACCGCCTCTGGACCCAGGAACCTGGGCTGAGGGCGGCCAGAGGGATGCAGGGAACCTGGCTCTGAAGGACCCTGGAGCCATTTTTGCTCCAGAGGCTACTGTCGTCAGCACCGGGCTGGGACGCACCCTTGTGGCAAGCTCCTGGGCCTCGAGTCCTCGGTGTGGGGGAGGCCTCCTGCCCGGCCCACTCTCACCCAGACCTTTTCTGGACTCACTGAGGAGAGGCTCTAAGGACATCCAGCCAAGGACCTGGCCCTGCCCAGTGAGCTGCCCGCAGCCCCTCACCGCCCTGATGGGATGAAGAGGGAGCCTGGGCTTCGGAGCCCAGGGCTGGGGTGAGGCTGACCAGCCCGTGTCCTGCTTCTGCGATGCAGGGCTCCAGCTCGGCTTCCTCACTGTGAAGTGGCTGCGTAAGGCTTGTCTTTCAGGGCTGTTGGGCAGGCTGAGCAGGTGGCCCGCCTGCCGCACTGCCTGAGCACAGCAGCCTGCCCCAGGACCTCGGCCAGGCCTCTCCTCGTCGGCAGCTGGCCAGAACTGCCTGCCTCGGGCCGCTGGCTGTCCCTCCAGCAGCTCCTCCGGCCTCTCTGCGGTGTGATCAATGTAATTGGTTTCTGAAAACCCCCCCGGACCCACAAGCAGCATAAAGAACGGGCGTCAGAACGGAGGTGACATCCGAGTCAAATTAGTGTCAATATGACAATAAAATATACAGCCTGGAGGAAATATGGGCTGTAAACAGACAACATTTCAATCGGAAACATTTCCATCTTCCCAATGCGGTGGGAGTGGAGGGAGCGCACGGCGGCGGCTGAACCGCTGGTAAATCACCGATCTTCAACAGACAACGCGAGGAAAGTCCACTTTAGGGCGCTGATGACAGCCAGAGAATCCCGCTCTCCAGAGAACCCCTGGCAGAGGATAACCATGGGCCCCTGACTGGTTATCTACTGCCTTCCAACGCCCCCGCCCCCTCTGTGCTCTCCGAGCTACAAGTCAGATCCTTTAAGAACCAGAGGCAGCGAGCCTTCATTGACCCCAGGTGGCCAGAGCTCCCAGCAAGGGGCAGGGCTGGCAGGGAGGTGCCCTTTTCTGCCCCAGCGTAGCCTCCCTGGGAGGGGAGTCTACCTCCCACCTCCCCTCCACACCGCCATGCGTTCCCCTACGGAGGATGTATGCCTGTATAAATGAGATTATTTTAGGCTCAATGGAGACACAGACAGAGACACAGATGTGCCGACTGGCCTGGGTGCTAGGACACGGTGCAGGATTGAACCAGGCCGGCCTGCAGGAGGGCTCTGCAGGCAGGAGCGGGGAGTTGTCCGGGGGAGTCTAGATGCAGTGGGTGGTGGGAGGGTGTGTGCCCTCCTTCCAGAATGCCTCTTGTCTCTGGCTCACTGCCCGCCTCTTGTTGCTCACTTATCCCCTTGGTCATTCGGCAGTCACACCCTGGGCTCCTCATCACCCTCGGGGTGCAATTCAAATTGTGATGTGGTTCCAGTGGCCTTCCCCTCCAGCCTCATCTTTCCCCACGTGAAAGACAGAAAAAGATACTGGTGGAAGACATTTACACTAGCGTTAACTGAGCACATGCTAAATGCCAGGCACTGAGACAGGTTCACACACAAGATCTCATTCAGGTCACATAGCACACGGGGCCGGGTGTCACCGTCCAGACCTTCCCGGTCCCACCACAGGCAGGCACTGGTCTAGGTGTGCCCTCAGCTCACTGCTCATGCCACCCTGACACGCACCCTCGTGTGGGCCCAGCTGCTCTGGGCTGGGCTGGATCACAGCTGGTCCAGGGGCCCTCCCTGAGGCCATGGCTCGCCGGCTGGTCAGATGCCAGCTGCCTGGAGGTGGCGGGCCCAGGAAAAGCCAACAGTGACAGACAGATCGGGGCTTGGAACCTTGATTCGCCACCTGGGCAGCTCACTTGGTGCTGGGAACCTGTGGGTCATTTTAAGTAGGGGTAGTGCTTCCAGCCTTAGCAGGTGGCTGGGGGGCGGCACGCGGGAGAACGTGCGTGAGGGCCCAGGACAGAGGCAAGTCTCCTCATAGCAGGTGCTCGCGCCTCGCCTGGCCTATGGGACACCTGCTCCACCTGACCCTGCGGCCACAGTGTCTCTGTGCCCGCCCACTGTCCAGCTGGCCCAGCCCATCCACACGGAGGCCCTGCGAGGTGGGACCGGTTTGGGGTCACCTGACAGTAGGACATGGCTGTTGGGACACGCTGTCCAGTTTTATGCACTGTATGTGGCTGTCTGGTTTTTAGCTTCGACAGGTCACGTGTGCACAACCTTACCCCCTGCTGTCCCCCTCCGGCTCCCATGGGAGCACCCGTAGGGATGGCGGGAGGAGAGAAGGGAGCATGTGGTGAGCGTGCATGGGGCCAGCAGGCTGGGCTTCACACTCCACACCGTGTGCCTAGTGCTGGATAAACACCACCCTGCGGGAGGCGTGGGGAGGGGGTGCGGGGGTGGGGCGGGGGGCAGACCCAGGGAGCAACTTTCCTGTCACGTCCCTCAGGGAGTATCGAGGGCGACGTGGACAATAAGTGAGGGGGCTGCAGTGCTCTGCCTGCACACTCTTTGGGGACAAGAAGGCTCAGGGGCTCAGGAACCGCCCCGGTGGCTCCTGCGAGTGAGCACTGAGCGGCAGAGAGAGGAAGCCAGGATTGGCAGGAGCGCGTCTGCAGGCTTCCTGGAGGGGGTGCGCCGCAGCCAGGCCTTAGGAGTGTGGGGCAGCTTTGCCCCAGCTCACGGATGGAACTGCGCGGGCCAAGTCCCAGGGCTGTCCTTCCCTCCCTAACTCCACATCCGACCTGGCAACGAACTTCCGGCTCCCCTTAAATCTATCCGATACATGACCGCCTTTCCCCTGTCCTAACCGACCGCTGCTTCCACGTGCCTCCTACAGCTATCCTCAGAGCAACAGTCAGAGTGGGGTTCCTTTTAAAAATACGTCGGACCTCGTTACTCCTCTCTCCAACCCTCTCCGAGGGCCCCTCCCACTCCCCACGAAAGTCAACGTCTTACCAAGCCCCGAGCAGCCTGCAGAGGCAGCCCTAGAACGCAGCACCCCACCGCTGCCTGGCTCACGGGTGCCAGGGGCACAGGCCCTGGGCTGCCTCATGAGCTCAGCAGGCTCGCTGCCTCAGGCCCTGCACCTGCTGTTCACCCGCTGCCTCACTCTTCCCGCACATTTCCGCATGGCTCCCTTTTTCAATTCTTTGTTCAAATATCACCTTCCCCGTGAAAGTTTCTCGGTTTAAAGTTACACCTGCACTGTACACGGTCACCCTCTCCCTGCTTTGCCCGCCCCCCGCCCCCTCCCACCCGCCCCGTCCCCGACAGCAGAGGTGTGTGTTTTGTAACCTGCAGTGTCGGCAACCCCTGAGACACTCACTGAGCATTTGTGTGTGTGGCTCATGCTTGGCCCCTGTGGACACAGTCCTGGCTGGGGTTGGGGTAAATCCAGACCCGTCTTCAGGGTTTCTTACCCCCAAAGGAGCAGCAAGCACCCGCCTCAGCCCCTGGGAACACTGTCAGCCCATCCCATCACGCTCCCTGCCACCACCTGGCCCAGCACTCACCGTCCACTGGATTGAGGTAGTCGTGGAGATGGGGGGTGCCTGTGGCGCCCCCCGTCTGCAGGAGCAGGTCCCCATATGACGTGGGGTGGCCCGCCATGAGGGCCACCTGGTGGTAATAGTCTGAGGGGTTGGTGCCTGCCGGGGGGAGGCCAAACAGCCCCCTCTCCTTAAGGTGCTCATGGACCACTGTGGGCAGAAGGGAGGGAGAAAGAAAAAAGCCGTCAGAATCTGGAAAAAAAGGAAAAAGAACTACCACCTGGCCTGAGGAGTTCCCCTCCATGTCCTGCAGTCCAACCCTTGTGCTCTGAGCCCCTGTGTGCCCTCCCCCGGCCTCTGTCCGCACTGAGCAGGCCAAGTGGGTGGGCATGTTTCTGCCGATGGGGAGGGGAGGCCAGCGCGGCCTCAGCTCTGCATTCCTCCACTTCACCACAGCCATACCCCCACCCTCCCCTTCCCCTCCGAGCCCTGCAGAAGCCCACAGCTCAGGTCCACAGGGCCCAGGCTGCAGCGAGGCTTCAGAGGAAAGATACAGACGAAGGTGCCAGGGCAGCAGAAGGTGGGCTGCCTGGCAGTGCCACTGCGCATTCCAGGTGAGAGCGCAGCCCAGAGCTGGCCAGGCCTGGCTAGATAGAGCCCCTCGCCTGCCGCAGGCCACCAGCTCCCTGTCGAGCGGCTGTCCGCCTCCACCCTTACTCAGCCCTGCCCGGGCCTTAGCAGGCACAGGGCGGGCACACGTCAGTTCTCAGGGCCCGAAGGTGGGGTGGGATGGAGAGGGCCTTGGCCCTCAAGGCTGTGGCGCCAGGGAAAGGACGGGGGGCTTGGAAACCACACATACCCTGGGCGAATCCTGGCTTGTACCAGGTCTGCAGAACTGGGGCAATAATGCCACCACTCCAGGTCTTACTAGGCTGTGTGGAGCGCTCGGGTCTGTGCAGGCGCGGCGAGAGGGAGGCGGTCACTCTCTGGTTTCACTGTCGCCACACCGCAGGCAGGGTCGCCTTTATTCCCTTAGCACTTAGAGGGCCAGGGGTCCTGCCCAAGGTCACAGGGCAGGCGGCTGGATCTAGAGCTCAAGTTCCCAACCACTGCGCCCACACCCTGCCATCCTTCCTGCAAATACCACGGGAGTCCTCCTGTGGCTGGAGAGAGAAGCCGGCAGCAGAAGAGGCTTCCTCCTCCTCCCTTCCCCCATCTCCTCTTCCTCCTCCTCCCTTCCCCCATCTCCTTCCCCCCTCCTCCTCCTTCTCCCACCTTCTCCCTGCTCCTTCATCTCTTCCTCCTCCTCCCCACTCCTCCACCTGCTCTTCCTCCTCTCGTCCCTCCTCCCCCATCTCCTCCTCCTCTCCCTATCTCCTCTGCGTCCTCTAGAGAGAGCCTGGCCTCCAGCCCCGGCGCTGTAAGGCCTCTGCCTGTCATCCGTCCATGAAGAAAACGCCCTCGTCCCCCTCCTCGTCTGCCCCCTCCTCCCTGAAGTCTCCCCCAAGTGCCCATTCACCCTCGGGCACATGCGGTCTGGCAGATGCTGCCTCGTGCCAGCAGGCGCTGGGCTGATGCTGCTGGGTGAGCCTGACAGGCTCCTCAGTCTCCTGGGGGCGGGCCAGGGCCAGGGCGGCCTCAGGGTGTCTGGTCCGCCGAAGGGGGCAGGGTCATGCAAAGCAGCCACAGACTCTCTGCTGACCATCGGCTCTCATGGGTGTGGGAGCGGGTAAGCGGGTGTGGTAGGAGCCACCTCAAAGTTTACATCAAAATCAGGAGTGAAGCCAGAGCTCGGTCAACTCACGTCTCCTTCGAGAGCAGCCCGTCTCGCCACGTGGCTCTTCATGGGCCACATGGCTGTCCCTGGCCCATACGTCTCCGGAGCGTGCTCGGCTCCTGGCCTTCCTCTAGACACCCCACACTCCCCTAGCACCCCCCCCCCCAAATGAGTGTGCACTAGCTCCCAGGAGCTGTGACAGGTGAGCGCAGCCGAGGTGTAACTGCTGCTAGCGCAAGTGTTCCTCCCTCGAGGCCTGGAGGCCAGAAGCCCACACCAGGGGCGGCAGCACCCCGCCCTCGAGGCTGTAGGGCAGAATCGCTCCTGCTGCTTCCAGCTTCTGGGGGTGCTGGCTTCCTTGGCTTGTGCAACGTCACTCGCATCTTTGTGTTGTCTTCTCATCTGTGTCTTGTAAGGACACTTGTCCTTGGATTTAAGGCCTGAGTGGACAGCCCCGATGATCTCCTCATCTCAAAATTTCCAAGGGACCCACGTCCACAAAGGCCCTTTCCCAAGCCCGGCCGTGCTCTCAGGTTCAGGATGAGACCGGGACTTCTCCCCTGGGGGCACCACGCAGCCGACGACACCACATTCGAACTTCAGGGCCTGCACCCTTGTGCTCCAGCCGCCTGGCACGGGCATCAGGAGAGGCGGGGCACCACCCGCTGTCCACGAGGGGAGGCGGACGCAGCACACACCCCTTCACACACCTCAGCTCAGCCAAGGCCAGCCGGGACCACGCAGAGCGCAGGGCTGGGTTCTGACCCTGAGCGGCGGTGTCCAGGGCCCATGGCTGCAACCCTTTGCCTGGTCCCGTTTCTCTTCAGTGAACAGGGGGGAGCGGCGCCGCAGGGCACCTCCTGGACCCGTGGAGGCTGAATTCCCTCACTGGGACACTTGGGCCTGGAGCTCCGCTTGGCCACACCCGGGAGCTGGGGGAGGTGCAGCGGGGACAAGGGATGCATGGGCCGTGGGCCCGGGCCTCTGCCCGAGGGCTCACAGTGCACGCAGCCATGGCCTCTCCTTTGGCACTTCTCCTGGCACTGACTTTGAGCCAGGGGAAGATTTCAGTGGGCAGGTTTTGAGAAGATTCACCTGGTTGCTTATTTTTTTTAACTTTTTTTTTCAACTACAGGTGACAGACAGCATTACATTAGTCTCCGGTGCACGAGTGATTAGGCATTTACAGATTTAGGAAGTGACCTGGTAAGTCCAGGCCCCACCTGACACCACAGGGCTGTTACTCACCGTCAGCAGGGCTGAGGCCCCTAGCTGCAGAGATGGTGGGGAGCGTGGGGCTGCTGTGCACGGCACGGAGGTAATGCTCCATGTGGGGGCTCACGTACGGGTGGGGAGCGTTGAACGGGGACTCCCCGGGACCGGCGGGGTGAGGGGAAAGCCGGATCAATGAGATGTCGGAGATGACAGGGCTGCCACTCAGGGCAGGCGGCCTGCGGAGAGAAAGAAGGGCTTTCTGAGGAGGCGTGGCCTGCTGAGGAGGACTTGCAGGGAGCCCCGCATGCAGTGGGACCCAGGGGCACCTGCACTTGTCATTCGGTATGCCAGCGTCCCTGTCACCCTTCGGGAGTCCGGACTCTCCCCCAGCCCGTGAGTGCAGGGGAGCGCCTGCGTGCGGCGAGGCTGCCCCGCCACCCTGTGGGGGAATGCTCGCACGCATGGCTGGGTTTGCTGGGCCACAGGCTCAGCAGGTCGCACACCTGAGCAAGGTGTCGCCATTGCTTCCCAGTGTGCTCCGGCTGCATACACAGCGGTAACAGGCCAATCTTTGTTGAAGGAATGAACGTGTGCATTCTGCAAATGTGTGAAAACAGAACATGGAGATTCTAACGCTGGAGGAAGACGCAAAGAGCTCATGTCCCAAACAGACATGAGAAAAGGAGGAACCGGAGATGCCCCAAAGGAGAAGTTTGGCCTCAGCTGGGCAGTCCCTGTGTGAAGTGCTCGGCCGGGTTCCGCTGCGAAGGAAAAGGTCGAGATCCAAGAAGAGCTTTGGAATGGAGCTGTAATTAAGTCTGGCATCTCATTCCAGCTTCCCTCAGATGGAATTCCTTCCAATGCTACGAAGCCTCCCTTCTCAGATGTCCTGCCGACCGTGGCCTGCCTTGGTCCCTCTGGTCCTGGCTGGCACGGCCACCACCCATTTCTACGTCCCAAGGCCGGCCCTCGAGGAGGTGCCAGCTCTGCTCAACGTGAAGACGGGACTTCACAGAAGACCTGCTCACCACGGCCCGTAGGCAGCTGTCAGCATGTGAGCCGCGGGGGTGTGGAGAGGTCACCTCCTCCCAAACGTGCCCATTAAAGAAAACTCACAACTAAGTCACTTGGGAATGAAATTCACCAAAATTCAGTTTTCAAATGTTTTCAGAAAATAGGGTCTATGACTTGGCAGAGTGCAAAGAAAAGAATGTGTTAGGATCACACAAACCTGAATTAGAATCTCAGCCTTTAACAGCTCAAACTGAGCAATTACTTTAACCTCCCCAAGCCTCAGTTTCCTCATCTGTAAAATGGGGATAAAACAGTATCTATTTCATAGGGTTGCCAGGAGGATGAAAGTCCCCAAAATGGTGACGCAGCTGTCAGCCTGCTGTTACAGCGTCAGCACCGCACTTTGAGGGAAAAGCCCAGAGTTGCCCAGGGGGCCCTCAGTCTTCACATGGGGTTGATGTTGGATGCAAAAAGCTGACACCGTTAGAACTGGTTACTTCAGAGGGAAGAATGTCTGCTGGCTGGAGCAGAGCCTATCACAAAGCATGTTCAATAGTGCACGCAACTGCGCTTACAGCACAATGCCAACCAGGAGCAAACAGCTGACCTGCAGATGGCTGAACAGCTGGGCTAACAAGCTACCGGAGGCTGCTCCCCGGCCTGGATGTAAGCATTCTGCAACCTTATTTTCTAGCTTTCGTGGATGCGATTGCAATGACGTGCGGATCTAAGGAACTCCCAGGCCAATTCCACGCTGCCGCACGTCTTGGCCTCAGATGCCTTCCTGTGCCCTATACCTCGCTGGGCTAATTCTTTGTCCTCCCTGTAAGCCCAGGTCAGGGATCCGCCCTCCCTGAAACACCTTCCTAGGCACCGGCTCTGCTTCCTTCTCCCTGATGCTCCCCCTCTGCCCCCCGCCCCCCCCCCGCCCCAGGTGTACCGCTCCAGTTCTGGTGGGCGGGCCCACCTTCCAGTCCTGCCTGAGAGCAGGACCTGTCTCGGGTACCTCTGATGCTGCACCTGGCAGGGGGCAGGCATCCCGTAGAGGCATTCTTGAAACCAGTGAGGGCTGCACGTGTGTGTGCCGAGTTCTGAGCATGGTAGAAGGAAGCCTTGGGGATAAACCTTACCGCCTCCAGAGGCCAGTCCACCGCGAGGAGCTGCGCTAAGTGCGAGGGTCTCAGGAGATGGCGTTGGGCGGGGCTGCTGTGTGTCTAGGGGGAAACGGAACCTAACATTCCCACCACAGGACAGGTGTGAAGACAAGACTCAGGAGACCGTCACCTGCGGGGCAGGGAGGATGCCTATAGGTGACTCTTGGGACAGACCTGTGGTGGGAGGGTAAACGTTCTGGAAGGCTGAGGGCAAAAGGCAGGGGCTCAGCTGGCCTGGGGAAGAGTTGAGGTGCTCCCCATTCTCAGACCCTTTGCTCCTTCCCCAGACACTTGGGGCAGGGCAGGTTCCGGGGCCCACAGGACGCTGGTCGGGGTTGTGTCACCGCAGCCTGTGGTCCTAGGAGGCCCACCCAGGCCTCTGGCACTGGGTTGCCCTGTGGAGCCCACCAACCACAGCTGAGGCCCACGAGACAAGCCGTGGTTACACGGGGAGTTAAAGGGCCATGTTCAGGCCCAGGGCAGCTTGGGTGACTGTGAGCTGACCCCCTGCCACGGCCAGGTGGGCGTCTCCCAAGTAGGAGGCTGGATTGGGTGGGGCCTCCCTGCGGGGGAGGGGGCAGCCCAGTCCGGCTGCAGAAGGTGGGCTCAAAAGTGGCAGGGGGGGCCTACTTCCCCGCAGAGAGCAACTGGGACGTCTGTCTCTACTCTCAGTGCCACCCTTTGGGGACAGTGAATTCTACCCCCTTCCTAGCACATGCCGCATCAAGGAAGCAGGGAGCTCGTGGCTTCGGGGCCCCTCCTCCGGTCTCAGGCCCAGGCTCAGCGGGGAGGTTTCAGTGGCGATGACCTTGAACAGCAGCCCACGAGGAAGCAGAGCTGCCTGGCCATCCGGGGACACCAACCAGGAGCTCTCAGGGTCCAGAGAGGGAAGTCCCCTCCAAGTGGTGCGGCCAGAGAGACGCAAGCCAGGATCCCACCCCCGTGGGCCTCATTCCCAGGAGGTGCTGCCCTTGTCCCCGGGGCCACCCCACCTCACCAGGGAACACACGAGGCCTCCCTGTCCCTGTGACAGGGCAGGAAGCTTGGAGGGGCCACTGCTGTACCCGAGACAGGCGACACAGGGGACGAGGTGAGACAGGCCAGCTCACAGGGTGGACGGAAGGCGCACGGGATGACCCTTGCCCTTCCCAGTGCCGGGAGGCTGCTGGCGCTGGGGCGGGGCGGGGCGGACCAGGGCGCAGTGCCCCTGCGGAGGCCGAGGGCATGCTCCCCTGCGGTGCCCAGCGGGACTGGACTGCGGAGGATGGGAGGGAGCTCGAGGGAACCCGGGCCAGGACACCGCCCCTCTCTGGCCTCTCACCAGTGCTGGGCACTTGCTGGGGGCTAACAAGCATCGACTCCCTTCCCTGCTCTGGCACGAATCAACTTGGGGTGTGGCGCATCTGCTGCCCTGGCTGCTCAGTACCCAAGGCAGCAGGCCCATCTGCCAGCCCGGCCACGCGTGCCCTCCAGACACCTCCTCCAGGAGGCCTCCCGAGATGGCCCCTCAGCACAGCACCACGTAGCTGTGTCCCTGACCTGGAATCTCCTCCAGGGAGGCTGCCTGGCTGCTGGCACCACGGGCCTCATGCATGCGTTTCCTTCTAATCCAAATAAAAAATTCACAAAGTAGGAGTTTCATGTCATTTTACACCTGGACACACAGCCAGAAAGGCTGGGCCATGGCCTCAGGCACCTCAGATAGCAGGCAGCAGAGCCACAACCAATCCAGGTGGGTCTGGCCTGAGCTGTGCAGAGAAACGGGCGCTCCTGGTGGCGGGCTCTCTGTGAGCGGGGCTCGGGGAGCATCGGGGAGGGCAGCACCTGAGAAGGGGGAGCTTCCCCCCGTGTGTCAGCCCCTCTTTGTCTTCCCCCTCTCCACCCATCGCCATGCACCGTGCAATCCCGCCCTCAGGAGGGACTTGGACCTCCTCCTCCCCCTCTGCTGTGAATGACGATGAGGATCCAGGGGCACCGATGTTCCAAGAGATGCCATTTTGATAGACCCACTAAAGCCAAAGGCATCCATTTCCAAGGCAGAATTCCAGCATTACTAATGCATTTGGGGGCTCAGGGGGCCTCCCAGCAGCTCTGAAATCACCCCAAAACTGCCAACCTACAAAGCAGGTCCTTCAGAGGCCGGAGCGTCCTTTTCTTGGTTGCTTGGTCCCATCCACGGCCTCACTTAAGAGTCCCGGGCAGGCTGAGCTGAGGACGGTGCCATGGGACCGCACCAGGAAAGACATCCGCTGGGGAAATCGGAGCCACTGCGTGACGCCACCCTCCAGCTGCACTCTCCTTTCCTCCCCTACTTCCAGCCCTTACTGTGCGGGCCCGACCCTGCTCTTAGCTGTGGCCTGGCCAGGCCTTGAATTCTGGCAACTGAGTGGAGACTCAGGAGGTGGCCCTGGGGGTGGGCGGAAGGGCCAGCGGTGGGTGCTTGTGTTGAAAGGGCTGCAGTCTCCCTATGTCGCAGGTGCGCAGGCACGCACACGCTCACACGCAGGCCACAGCGACAGGACTCGCAGAGTCCACCTTTTCCACCCTGTGTGGCGTGAACACTACTTTATGCATTGCCTTCTTCCCTCAGTCCAGGTCTGAGCTCATCTGAGCCTGATTCTACCAGTTATTTCTTCATATACTTATTCATATTCCCAACAAAATTGTCCCAAGCACTTGCTCTGTGCCCAGGGAACTACAGGGAGCTCAGAGCCCAAGTGGAAGAGGCAGACCTGCAAATCAAGTATGCAGTGAGAAGTTTGGTAAAGGCTCCAGCAGAGGGACAAACTCCCTAAGTGTCTGTGAGTATGAGGAAAGGCTTCTCAGGGAAGGTGAAATTTGGGCTGGGTTCTGAAGGATGAATAGGAGTTTATGAGGAAGCAGCATGTGCAAAAAAAGGGTGGAATATAAGGATGTGTGTGTGAAGGTTATGCCTGGGGGTGGAGCACAGCCCACAGGCGCTTTGGGCTGGATCTGTATTGGACCCACGTCCCCGCTTCTGCTGCGGGGGGAGGTGGATGTGACTGAGACCATCCCTTGCCCCCAGGCGCCTGGGACAGCAGCTTGGGCTGAGCCCTTTGAGAAGGCAGTGCTCTCGGCCCACAGGGTTGTTAAGCGAGTAGGATGTTAGTGTGCAGCTGCTGAGGACTGTGAGGGGAGAGGCCAAGACTGAGGATGACACAAAGAACGTCAGTGTTGAGAGACGTAGAACCAGTGTGTTGAACTGGACCCTGGGATGGATCCAGCTTCACCAGAAGCTAGTACCTTGGCCTTTTCAGTGTCTGAGCCAATATTTTTGCTTGTTTGTTTAAAGCAGTTTAAGCTGACGTTTTCTGTCTTAGGCAATCGCCAAGGCCTTTTAAGGCAACCTTGGCCAATACGCGCCCCCTCCCCAGAGCGATCCTAAGAGGCAGTTCCTCGGCCTGTCCACTCCGCCACCTGCAGGACGTCCTGCCCACAGCTGCTGAGGGCCGCGACGCTGGCTTCCCTGTGTGGCCATGAGACACAGCAGGGGGCTCTGGGTGAGACAAACAATCAACTACCTCCCGGCTCCGTGCGCACGCGCTGGTGACGGCGGCAGCACTGCAGCAGGGTCCGGCCTCACCAGGCTGCGTGCGCCCTCTGGGTGGGCGCTGGCCTGCTGGCTGGGCCGGGCTCCTCCCCCAGAAGGCTGGGGCGGGCCCAGAAAGGTGCCCTTAACAGGGTCTTTCCTCTTCCCTCTTTCCCTTCCTCCCTGCTGGGAGGGGGTCTTGCAAAGACCCTGGACAAGATTTGAGGGCCAGGCCCAAAGGCCGAGGCGCTGGCCAGGAGAAGAAAAAGGAGGAGGGAGAATGGACAACGCAAGTGGAGACCTAGCAGGCCAGCGGCTGTTCTAGCTGAACTGGACGCTGCCCTGGGGAAGCTGACACGGGGAAGCTGAGAACATTCCCTGCACAATGAGCGCATGCGGCACCCCCAGCTGCAAGGAGGTTTATTGTCTCCATTTCACAGAGGGAAACTGAGGCTCAGGACAGTAAGAAGACTCGACCCAGTGGTAGAGCTGAATGGACGCTGGCCTTTCTGACTGTGAAGTCGGGCTCAGTACTGAGACGTCTCCAACGTCCGCTGGGAGCCAAGCTTCTGCCTCAGCGTCTGCCTCGAGGAGTCCACCTTGGCCCAGTGACGCGGACTTCAGATCCCTAACCAACAGAGCCGTGAGTCACCTCAGCCGGTTCCCATGCTGACCCGGGTGGTGCAGGCTTAGGGGAGCCCCCACCGCCGTGGGTAAAGCCTGGCCTTTCTGGATTCTGCTACTTGGCATGGGCCTGGGTGGGGCCAGCTGCAAGCCTGTGTCCGTGCCTGCAGGACGGGCAGTGGGGCCCGCCCGAGGGTGGCAGTGAGATGGGCTGAACTCAGTGACGAAAGTGTGCAGTGTGGCCCTGGGCACCCAGTAGGTGCTCAGCTAGTCTTGCCACCCCCTTCCTTAGGTTCAACAGGTGAGTAAACGCAAGTGCAGAGGGTGGAGGAGTGGACCCAGCCTACGTCTTCCCACATCATGTCCTAGGCCCCTTCCCCACGTGCTGGCTCGAGATTTCTGCCAGGAGATGAGGGAGAGGCGAGGTGATGAGGACCCTCCCCGGCCGCGTGTACTCTCAGGGCCACCCTGGCTGGGCCGAGGGAGCATTCCTAGACCCAGGGAGACAGGCGCCATCCCCGGAGCTGGGACGATGGGGATGGGGACGTGCTGCTAGAGGACTCGTGGCCTCCTCAGGGCTGAGAGTGAGAGTAAGAGTAAGACTTTGCTTGGTGGGTCTGACCCATAGCACAGCCAGAACCAAGGCCCTGGGCAGGAACCAACATGCTCCTCAATACATAGAGAGATGGGGACGAAAGCTCAGGGGTCGGGCCCTGGCCCCACCCATGTGCCTGTTTGGAGAGGCAGACAATGCAGGGCTGAGGGGTGCTGACTCACCCAGACTCAGCAGGAGCTACTGGGCTGGGGCAGGCTCTGCCCCCCAGGGGTGGGAGCGGGAGGCAGGACCCTGGTACCCGGGAGACGCCCTCCTGATGGCTTTGTGCAAAGGCCTCCCGTGCAGGCTAGCAGGGCCGGAAGCAGGCAGGAGTGGCCCTCTGTGTCCCGCTTTGGCCCAGTGACGCGGAGTTTAGATCCCTAGCCAACAGAGCTGCGAGAGAGTAATGATCTGCTGTGTAAGCCGAGTTTGCGGTGACTCACTACTGAGGTAGTGAGTGCAGGGTTTGGGGTGGCACAGGCCCTCGGAGGTGGGACTCACCCTCATTATCAAGGTCACCGTTCTTCCCACACCCTCAGCTCCCTGGAGCAGGGCCACGTGCTATTTCTTCGGGCAGCCTAACTCCATCGAGGGCGGGCTGGCAAAGCAGGGAAATTGCCCTCCTGCGGAAGGGCCTCCAGGCTCTGTGCGCCACCCCTCTGCCCCCAAACCCCACTCGCAGGGCCTGGGACGTGCCTTCCCGCCCGCTGCCGGGATTACACGGTCCCTGACGCCCCACAGTTGAATGCACCCTGCAAACAGCCCCGACATGCCAACCCCCCTGCCCCAAGGACGGCGTGCTTGCACACACCGATCCCGCCTTTCGGCTGAGATACTACCACCCACCAGGATGGCAGGGCCACGAGAGAGGTCAGCAGGCGAGAGTGGGCAGGCGTGACCCCTCTGCTGGGGGCCGGGCACCACTGTCTCAGAAACACCGGCAGGTGGCCACAGGCCCACTGACCCACTGGGAGGAGAACGGTCCCTGAAGGTGGCCTTGCCATGCTGAGCTCACTCATCCCCAGGCTTGGTCCCTCAGTGCCAGGGCTGGGGTTGGCAGCCGTGTCTGCTCTCACCTGGCTGTCCCCGCAGCGCAGGCAGTGCCTGATGCCGTAGGCCCGCCGGCAGACAGACGACAGCTCCGCTGAGCTCCCTGGGCGGAGTTCTAGCTCCTCCTCCAGGGTTTGGTTTTGGGGGTTTTTATTTGATGTGTGAAACTGTATGTTGGCAAGCCGCTTCCACGTTTTCCAGAGATTGATTTTAAAAGTTACAGAAATCAAGTCCTGTTAAAAACATACTCAGGAGTCTTCCAGTGCAAGATGTAGTGAATTCTTCTGGAAAGCACTGGAGAGCTGCTCCCGCCCCAACCGGAGCCCAGGTCGCTTGTTGAATCCGTCTGCACGCTGCTCTGGGACTGGCTGCCCATCTGTGTGAAGGAGGCTCTGTAAACCAGCAGGCGGGCACCCTGGAGAGCGCTGGGCCCCGCCCAGCCATTCACTGCCCGGGCATAGGTTCATCGGGCACTCCTTCCGCCAGCCAGTGCTCACTCAGCACAGCTGCTGATGGCACTGGGGCAGGCTGGGGCCCGAGGGAGACTCAGCCAGGCTCCACACTCAGGAAGTTGGGCAGGTGGTCACAAACCTGACTGACAAGTGCAGCACCGGGAGTGGTCACCCGACATTCCCCGGATCCACCCTGAAGCTACACGTGTGCAGATCTCAGCAGAGCTTATGAGTGTCCGTGAGGCTGTGGGGAGGACAAGCCACCAGGGTGTGGCGATGCTACTGCTGAGCAGGGTGCCCCAGGTCCAGCCAGGAGCTCAGGGAATTACAGCCCCCCAAGCCTATAGTCCACATGGTTACCCTGACAAATATCAGTGTGCTGGGACCTGTGGGTTATGAAGAGAGTGTGGACACCGACTGCAGCCTGCAAACAGAACAAAGGGTGCTGACACAGCGAAGGGTGGAGGGAAGCATTCATCCACTTTGCTGGGGCAATCTGAGGCGACTTCCTGAAGGAGGCGGCATCTGAGCTGGGCCCAGACTCTTAGAGAAGAACAGAAAGAAGGCCTGAGTAGTGCAGGCCTGGTGTTCTGAGACAGGAGAAGACCTGAGCAAAGGGCAGGTCATGTTGAGGAATAGCTAACAGAGCCCAGGGCTGAACCTCTGACCAGACAGCTGGGTGGGCAGAGAAGGTGTGGAGAAAATCCTAAAGCAAACGTCGATGGCATGAGCTACACTACAACGGGAACTTCTCTGCACCCAGCGAGAGGAGAGACCAGGCCCAAACTGGGCGAGGTTATTTGCAACGCATATAACTAATCATGGAATGCATAGTCTTACAACATAAAATGCTTATTCAAATCGATAGGAAAATGACAACTCCATAGACAAATGGACAAAATTGTGGACAGGCATTTCATAAGAAGGAAACGTTATCGGCCAATAAATAAAGGATGCTCAGCTTCTTAGTAATAAGGGAAGCGGAAAATCAGAATCACAGGGAGATGCCACTTTGGCAAAAAATGTAAATGTTGATGACATCATCCTGGTAACAGGGGGAGGAGGGAGCTGAGCCCTCCAGCCCTGCTGGAGGGGTGAGGTCAGCAAAGCCGACAGAGGCCTGGCACATCTGGGAGGGTTAAAACGTCAACACCTCTGTCTCGGCAGTCGCCTTCCCAGACACTGGGGGGCCTGGAGGGTGGGACAGCAGCACCACGGCAATAGGCTCCAAAGAGCAAAGGCGCAGGCGCATCCCAGCGGCCTCCCGGCATAGAGCAGCGAGCCTGATGAAGTGGGATACCCGGCACCAGCGGGCGGGTCTGCAGGAGGAGCTGCGTGGCATGGAAGCAGGAACACACCGTAGCGACCCCATTTCCATATAGCCCGCCGGCAAACTGAACAGCGCGCTGCTGGGGCCTCACCTACCGGGCAGAGGCCACAGCGTCCGGGGGTGACCAGCTCCAAACCCCAGAGATGGGCACCGGAGAGGCTGGGCCGGATGCAGAGGGGCACACGGGCTCCAAGGTGCTGCCATAGCCCTCGGCCTGGGGCTGGGCAGGGCACGAGGATGCGTGTCCTTGTATCTTCACCAGGCTTTTGCTATTCTTTTGTCTGTCGTTGACATTTAATAAGACCAAACTTTTAAAAAAGCATAGCGGGCTGGAAGCTGGCTTTGGGCGAGCAGTTGGCTGAGTGGACGGGGTTCCGGGTGGGAGTGGAGTGGTCACAGGGCTGGTTGTGAACGTGTGTGGGCGGCTGGAGGGTGTGTGAGGGAGGGTTCAGCGGGTGCCTCCCTCGTCACCCGGGGCTCATCTTGGCCACGCCAGCTGTCTGCCGCCCAGGCTCCCTTCTGGGCAGCCCCAGCCGCCCACCGGGCCTGCTCTGTGACCGACACATCTGTGCACATCAGTCCACCGACCCTCGGCTCACCCTGTTCCCATCACAGCCTGCACTCGCCAGCCCGAGCTGAGTGCCAGCTTTCGGCTGTCAGGCCCCGCGGAGAGCCGCAAGAAAGGAGTCACTGTTTCCAGTTGACAAAGAGCAGATTTCTCACTAAGTAAACACTGATGTTTTCGTAGGGAAATTAGGTTATAAAATTGCGCCTACAAAGGAGGTCATACAGCTGGACTTGGTTAAGATCTAGCCACACGGACAACAGGGGTTAATTCAATCGCCCACCCTTTATCACATCCTCCTACCCCGCTTGGAGCAGGAAGACTGGAAGGTTATCAGCTTTTCAAACATAAAAACCGAAAGCATGAAAACAAGAGGAAGCATCCAGGAGTCCTTTTCCCTAGTGAAGTGAGGACGGGTGCGGAGCGGGGTGGGGGCGGCAGGAACAGGCTGGCCGGGGAAAGGCTCTGGGGGAGCCGGTCTGGATTGCCCTCCGCAGTGACCTGTGGCCGGGGCTAACCTCCACGAATGAGGGGCCTTTGTCTGTAAGAGCAGCCCTTGGCTGAGCACAGCTGAGCGGAACCTTCCAGAAAGTCAGTTTCCTGTGTCACAGGGCAGACGTCAGGGTGCCGGAAGGGGCGCCCTGGGTAGGAGTGAGGCATGGGGCTGGGGGCTGGGTTTAAGCAGTGAACAGAGGCCCATGGGAGGGAGGGCCCCTAGGGAGCACTCCCCGCACTGAGAGCCCTCAGCTCGGCCTGGCCGGCCCTGGAAAACCCCATATAGGCTAGAGCGGGGTGCTGCCGACTTCACCAAGCTCTTGGGGCCATTGGTGTGTGCTCTGAAAAGGCTCTCTCACACTGGCACGCAGCAGGGACAACCCGCAAAGGCAGTGTAGCCCCCAGTCTGGGGGGGATGGAGAGCGGCAGGCCTCTGGCCTTTCTGCTGGGGAACTGCCCAACCCTGGTTTCCTGGTGCTCTGGGCTCCCTGTTCCCGCCCCACATACCACCTGGTACCGGCCCAATTTCTCCCCGTCCCCTCCCAGCCCAGGAGATCCTCATGTTCCCTTGGCCTGCATCTCCACCCAGCACCTGGCACAGGCTGGCAACCACAGGCGTTGGGTGGGCATGGCCACAGGAACTGCCCCAGGAGTTAGGCAACAACTAATCTCTTTCTACTTTGCTTGGGCGGGGCAGGTCAAATTCACATTTCAGAAGTGCAGCTCCTGGGCGGAGAGGATGTGCCCAACATATTTCTCCTTCAGGCACGGGGACGAGCTATCCACGCAGCGGTGCTGGCTGCAGCGATGGGGCCTGCAGAGTGCGGCAGCAGGGCCACGCAGGGCACTGCTCCCGCATTCCGCAACACACGTTGGCTCAGGCTGGCAGGAGTGACCCTGAGCGACAGCGCTTGGGACACAGATCAATCCTGCCACGACGACGTAGCCGAATAAATTAGTGCTTTCTGGGCACTGGTGTTGGCTTCTCCCTTGAGTGGACAACCTGGACATATGCAGGGGGAGAGACCCCCACCTCAAAGGGCAATCTGCCCCACCAACACCAGTAGTGATTCCTTCCTTCGGGTTAATTACTGTTCTGTTTCCATGCTTCCCAGCAGGGATAGGACACTGTGGCTCTAACATGTGCACTGAGAGGCCCCTTCCTCTCCGCCGATAATCAGGGCACAGAGGAGTGGGCGGGTCCGAGCTCACTTCCTAGTGGACTGGGCGTGGGAAGCTCGTCAATTCTGGGAACCTCCAGTTTTCTCCTCTAGGACTTGGGGAGAATATCGCCCACATCACAGGGTGTTGGGAGGACTGGATATGGTACCACCGGCCCGCACCCAACAGACTGCCTGG
Organism: Ia io; assembly: GCA_025583905.1. Lineage (NCBI taxonomy): Eukaryota > Metazoa > Chordata > Mammalia > Chiroptera > Vespertilionidae > Ia > Ia io. The sequence continues at coordinate 88,387,450 of JAJQQW010000014.1, read as the reverse complement.
AATGAAATGGCGTGTCCTGTTGGTGTCCACACGAGACTGAGAAAAGCACGGGATTGTCCGGCGCGCACTCTGTGCCCGAAGCTGTTCTGCATGCTTCTCACACTCATCTAAGCCTCACGCCCACCCACGTGGGGTGCGGCTGTGTCCCCGTCTTAGAGGTGGGGACACCGAGTCTCACGAAGGGTACACAGCCAGCCCCAGGACAAAAAGGCAGGCTGTGAACTCTGCCCCACGCTGTTCTGCCTACATCCACGGGGGTGGGATGGGAAATGGCCAAGACGATGGGGCCCGAGCGGGACAGGAGGGCCCAGCGCATCACCTCCCACCTTGCAGGTCTGCTCCACCGGGCAGCTCCTCCCAGGCCTGCCTCATTTCTGCAATCAAGATGTGCTTTGCTCCAGGCCTGTCTGCCCTGCGCTGGCCACACAGGCTCTCTCTAAAGCCCAGAGCCAGGCAGCCTCTCTTCTGCGAGAAGCCAGCACTCATCCAAGATCAAAGAGCAGGCCGCCTTATCAGACACGCTCCTCATGAAACTTTTACAGGCCAGCCTCCATTATGAATGAGCTGTCTGTGCTGCACCTTCCCGGGGCTGAGGAGCCAAGGCTCTCGGAGCTCGAGGTGGGCGGTGGGCCTCCGGTCAGATTCCCAGGTTCCAATCCCGGCTGTGCTCCTTACTAGGAGGCTGTCGCTGGAGAAGGCAGCCGGCCTCACTGTGCTGGGTTTCCCTACTTAACAAGTGGAGTGGCAATGCCCCCCTCCTCCTAGGGTGTCGATGAGGGGAGGTGATAGGACCCAGAAGGCTGTGACTGCCAGAGACGGGAGGCCCTGCCTGGAGGGTGTCTGAGGGCCATCACATCGCTGTGAGCCACACTGCTGTCACGCAGTCCGCACATGGCCACGGAGGTTGGCACACTGGCCCTACAAACAGCCTGGTCCCAGGGTTTCCGGGCTCCGTGTGCCTGCGGTCCAGCTGCTCTGAAGAAGTGGTCGGCCACGTGGGTTTTTAGGGAGTGCTCCCTGGAGACAGAAGAGAGCAAGGAGCCCGGGGGGAGGGGGGGGCGCGGGAGGAAGGCGGCGGCGGCGGCGGTGGCAGTGGTACAAGGCCCAGGAGTCAGGTGGACTTGCCCTTCGGAAGTCTCATCTTCCCACGAGTTTTTGAAAAACACACTTTTGCCGAGGGAGGAGGACAGTTTTTGAAAAGCACAGTCAGTGCTCTATGAACCATGAGCCTGGTGTGCTATGCCAAGAATCCAGAGGAAAATGCCCACATAGCTTTCGGTGCCCTCCCTCCCCTCTCCTCGGTGACTAGCTGAGGACAGAGCTGTCGGGCCCAGGACAATGCAAGTGAGCCACAGGCTGCTCAAACGTGCTCACTACTCTCACGGCGGCGGGCAGTCTTCACGGAGCACTGACCTTGGAAAAAGCCATCTTCCCAAGCCCCGGCCCGGGAGGCTCATGAGCTCAGCCAGCAACAGCAAAGAAACGATTTTCTTAAGAGCACACAGAGAGGCTAAGCACCCCATTAACATGCAGGCGCCAGCATCAGGCACCTTCACAGCGCTCTCAGGGGTCTCTGGGTAATTTGCACGTGTGACAAAGTGTGTGGATGGTGGTGGGAGGTGGGTACTCACACCCACCAGCTGGCATTCCCTCCTTTTCCTTAAGGACTGGAGTCAGCATGCTGACTTTGCATGAATTGAGAGGTAAGCCCCAGAACCATCTGTCCCAACAAGTGCCCCTCCCCTCCCCTGTGCAGGGCGGCCTTGGGCCGTGACCGCTGCAGCCACCACAGCTCCGGGCAGTGATCACAGGGGAGTGGTTAGTGGTGGTCGGGTCCAGAATCTAGGCAGGTGCTGGGGGTCAGGGACGTCGTGGTCAGGTATGGAGCCGGTAGCAGGAGAGAGGAGGGGACTGTCTTTCCAGTGATTGAGACGTCGCTGTCCACTGCTCCCCAACCCTTACCCCAATATGCTCACGTCCTTCTGCAAGTTGAGAATGTGAATTGGTTTTGGGCAACTGGAGGGCGCTGGATGTGGGAACAGTAATGAAAGGAAGAGGGGGTTTTTAATACCCCAAGGTGTTAACTTCGGCGTCCTCATCACTGGAGCCACGCCCTGCGGGCTCCGCCTCTGCAAAGCCAACAGCCGTCATTGGGCCACTTTCGTGGGTATAGAATGAGCAAGGCAGCCTGCGGGCACCTGCGAACTCTGGCCTGTGACCTCCGGCCTGTGAACTCCAGCCTGCGGGCACCTGCGAACTCCGGCCTGTGACCTCCAGCCTGTGGGCACCTGTGAACTACAACCTGTGACCTCCGGCCTGTGGGCACCTGTGAAAAAGCAGATTCCCAGGCCCCGCCCCCGCCTGAAAGAACCAGAACTTCTAGGGCAGGGGCCCAGGAATGTGGGTCTTTCAGACACACCCCAGTCAGACCTTCAGCCAGATTTGAGAACTGCTGCACGAGATGGTCTCTAACCTTCCGGCTGGAAGTGGCTGGAATGGGTCCTTCCTGAAGCCCGGGCAGGGCTGGGATGTGAAGGACCCAAGCGACACAGTGAGTGGAAGGTCAACCCCACCCCCTGAGCCAGGAACACGAGTGTCCACTTTCCCGGCCAGCGCACGAGCGAACCGAGCCCCAGGCAGCCTCCACTCCCGCTTGCAGGACACTGAGAAATGGGGAGTCCTGGCCGAGGACCTGCCATGTCTCAGCCTGGGTCCCCACGACACTCGGGCGAGCCAGTTTCCAAGGGCCAGGGCCCAGGAGGGCCACAGTGCCCTCTCTCCTGCTGGCAGCCTCCAAGCAGTGGGGAGCCGGCGGGGCTTTCTTCTGACCCTGAGAAAGGGCTCGCGGAGCCTCAGGAGCATGTCCTAGGGGGTGGAGGTGGGGTCACGAGAGAACTCTGCCTGACCGCCAGCCATTTGTCTCCCCATTACCCGTGGTTTACAGGTAAGAGGTGCTGCACCAGGATCCAGGGGCAGGGCCGTTCCCCTGCTGGAAGGCTCTGGGCATTGGCAAGCGCTGCAGGCCCTGTCGGGTCTGTACCTCAGTGAAGGGAAGGTGGCTCCTGCGGCTGTAAGGACAAAGGCCTTCCTGGGGTAAGGAGACCCTTCTCTCTTCGCCCACAGTGGTTACTGCCTGGGCCCGATTTCCCACCTTCCTGTGCCACAGCCACCCGACAGCAGTTTGCCCAAGGGCATGGCATGGCTTGCCCCTGCCACACAGGTCCCATGCCTGCAGACAACTTCCTTCTCTGATAGGCCAGTGGAGTAGCAACAGTGATACCACCATGATTAGCATCTACGGAATGTTCCCATACTCTCACTTAAATTACCCCATTTAATTCTGAGAGTAACTCAGTAGATGGCACAGGTACCCTTACTATGCATTATGCCCTTTTACAGATGAGAAAACTGAGGCTCATTCCTTCAGGTTGGTCAGCACTAGGGTACAAGCCCCTAGCGCCTGCAGGGCTGGTGACAGCAGTGCCCCTGCGGGCCGGGCAGGGCAAGGAGGCCCGCGGTGGAGCACTCTGCCGGGCCTTGGGCACTGGCGCTCCGTCACGCAGCTACTGGACCACGAGGGCCAGAGGGGTCCTGGGTGCCTGCGCAGAGGCCTGTGCCGGGAGCCGCAGGCAGCAACCTCGAGGCGGGCTGACAGGAGACGACACTGCGCCTCATTTGCTGAGCAACGTTTGTGTAATTAGACGCATTTGCTGCTGGCAAGGAGGAGGAGCGGCCACAACAGCGGCTCGCCGGATCGGGCTCCACCGGGCTCCCCCACACTAACCGCAGGGCCTGGGCCACAGGGCCGCTTTCCTCCCGAGCTCTGTCCCGTTTCTCACCTGGGACACTGAGGGCAGGGGTGAAGGGGCGGGCTTTGCAGCACTTGTCCCCCTGTGGCCTGGCCGGGACCCACTGTCCTGAGGACACGGTGGAGCCACTGGCAGCCAGGCCAGCAGGATGCGGGGAACAGTGCTGCTGCCACGGCCGGGGTGTGAACAGACTAGCCCTCCTTGGCTCCTCAACCCTCGAGCAGAGGCAAGCCTGGGGCTGTGCAGGGCATGCCCTGTGGGAGTGGGGACACCTCTGAGCCTGTGTCTGCACCTGCGAGCTGCAGATTTAACCCCCCCAGGGCCATCGGGAAGTGAGGGAACACAGCAGACTGGCTCCAGGGCACACATTTCTCGCCCTTTTCTGTACGTGGTGATGCTGGGCTCGCCACTGGGACCGGGGATCCCAAATGAGCTGGAGAATGACCCTCAGAGAGTCCCCGTCCTCAGCCCTGGGATCTGGGAGTGGGACCTTCTGTGGGAAAGGGCCGTTGCAGACGTGGAATTCAGGACTGCTCTGGGTTGTCCCGTGGCCCTCAAGCAATCACACGTGTCCTTCTGAGGGAGGCAGAGGGAGAAAATGGCCGCAGAGGAGGACGGCCACGTGAGGACAGAAGCCGGGGAGAAAGGCAATGCGAAAAGAGGCGGGGCTTGTGAGCCACGGAAATGGATTCTCTCCTGGAGCCTCCAGGAGGAAACGGTTCTCCTAGAACAGTGGTCGGCAAGCTCATTAGTCCACAGAGCCAAATATCAACAGTACAACGATTGAAATTTCTTTTGAGAGCCAAATTTTTAAACTTCTTCTAACACCACTTCTTCAAAATAGACTCGCCCAGGCCATGGTATTTTGTGGAAGAGCCACACTCAAGGGGCCAAAGAGCCGCATGTGGCTCGCGAGCCGCAGTTTGCCGACCACGGTCCTAGAAGATTCCCCTCAGTCTTCTGGCCTCCAGAGCTCCGAGACCAAGTCTATCCTGGTTAACCCACTAAGTGAGGTGATTTGTTACAGCAGCAGCAGGAGACTCATACGCGCCCTTCAGTTATCCAGGAAAGTGAAAGAAACGCTGGGCCCGTGAGTGACAAGACGGTTTCTGCAGGCCACTGGCCTGGCCAGACTTCTCCTGCGACCTGCCATCGTCACCTGCTTCTCCAGGTGCTCTGCCCACACACTGTGCCTCCCTGGCTAGGAAGGAGGCAGTCCCGGGGGGAGGGGGAAACGTGGCCTGTGTCCAACCCAGAGCTGGTGAGCAGCGAAGCCTGGAGAAGACTCAGGGCGACCTCCTGCCACAGCTCCCACTCGCACAGGGAGGGACAGCACTAAGGACCCCCATTCAGCAGCCAGGCCCTGCCTGCACAGCGTCTCAAACCTGCGCCCGCAGCAGGCGTGGTACATGCAGACTGTGGCCTTGCCCCAGAGCTGACTCCGCAGGTCCAGGCCTGGGGACCTGCATTCCTAACAGGTTAGGCACCACCGACCTAGGGCAGTGCCCTAGCCAAGGGTGGTCTGTGCTCTGTGGATTCAGTGGAACCTGCCCAGGGGTCCTGGAGTCACACATGTGCCCCCGGGAGAGGCCAGTGTACAACTGAGGGGCTGGGCTCAGGGGCAGGAATGAGATTTCTAACTCCCCAACCCTACGTGGGTGACCCTCATGCCAGCTACTTATCCTCTCTGTGCTGCCTCAGTTCCTTCCTCTGTAAAGCGGGTGACATGAAATTCACTCTCACTGGGCTGATGAGAGGACTGAGATGAAACAGGAAGTGTTTAACAGTCATAGGTCAGAGTTAACACAAGAAATCGCATTCGCCAGTGGGGGGGTCTTCTCCTATCAGCTGGGGGGGATGTGAGCCTGGATGTTCCCCTGCAGCGAGGGGCTTGCCTGGCGCCCCTCTGGGAGCTCTCAGCACTTGAGCACGCCCACGACTGGCCCTGGGACCCAGCAGGGAAGCACTTCCCGCAGGCCTGCTGTGCCCAGGATCCATGTCCCGAACCAGCCAAACATGTCTCAGGAGCAGAAAATCAGCAACTCCAACCCCTCCTAGAAGGGACTCAGCTCCCTTAACCCGCTTAGGTTTGCAGATGCCACCAACTGAGCAATTCCGGGGGATCCACTTGCTCCAAACGTACGCATCTCCCCGAAGCTGCTGGAACTGGCCTCCGTCTCTGGCAGCAGCCGAGGCCTGCGAGGTGGGCGGGGCTGCGGCAGGTGCATGGCTGCAGCAGCAGGTCCTACCTCGTCCATGAGAACCAGAACATGTGCTGAACGTGTCGGAAGACAGGGAGACAATGTCCAAATCTGGGACAATGTGAACAACACACTAAAGAGTGATCACCAGAGACTATAACTCATCGACTATCACAAATATCAACACATTTATTTGAAAAAGAGAAATGGGGAGAAGGCACAGCTGTGCCTCACAGGACTTTCTAGCGATAAATGTGGGAGGAGCGACGTGAATGGAGAAGCGGCACTTGGCAAAGACCAGTAGCTCCTGTTTGACAGGAGCCGTCACGGAGGTTAAAGTTTGTGGGTGCCAATGTGGTGAGAAGGAGGATATGCACTCATTACCAAAGTGACTCCTAGTCATTACCAAGCGACCGACTTCAAACTGGAGAAACTCACCGGAACCAAGTGATCATAACTAATCCCAGGCATGGGAAGTGTCACCTTGACATGCCCCTGGCAGGAAGGGCACAGCATCACTATTCCCCAAAACACATATTCTGAATTTAATCTGAGGCAACATCAGACAAACCCAGGAGGACGTTTTATACAGTACCTGGGCTGTCCCCTTCAAAAATGCCAAGGTCATGAGGAGAGACTGAGCAATTGTCCCAGATTAAAGGTGACGATAGAGATAAGACAACTAAATGCAAACGCTGGGTCCTGAACCAGAGAGAAAAGACATTAGCAGGCACCTGGCCAAATCTGGGTAAGACCCAGAGTTAGTTAATAGCACACTTGAGGAAGTGGTGAAGGGTATAATGGAAATCTTGGTACTATTTTTGCAACTGTTTTTATATGTCTGAAATTATTCCATAGTGAAAGGTATTTTTAAAAAGAAAATAAAAATCCCAGATTTGATCTGTCGTGGGGAGGCAATGCGTGCCCAGAAATAGGAGTCACCTGAGGACTGGGCCCCTTCTCAGTCACCTGCCCCCGACCAGGCAGAGGGCGTGCTTTGAATGTAGTGAGTGCTCAGCAAGTATTCACTGCCTCCACTCGGCCGGGAGCCGGGAGGGCAGTGAGTGGGATGCGAGGAGGGCTGTGCACTCAGCAAACAGTGCTTGTGCACCTGTTGTGCGCCAGCCACTGGCAAAGCCTGCTGGGAGGCAGGTGTGAGCCCAACCTGGCGCGGTAGTGCGGTGGGATCCAGGGAAGGGTCCCACTCGGTGCGCGGTTCCCAGTGCCCCAGGAGGAGGTGCTCCTCGCTGAGGCTTAGAGGATCTGAAGGAGATGCCAGGAGGAGGCCAGGGCCAGTGGGAATCGGTGCCCCATTCTAGGCAGGCTGGGCGGCTGGAGCCGAGACACAGGAACATGTGACAGGGTTGTGAGTGCTGGAACCACAAACAGCACCTGGACAGGTGAGGTGGCTGGGTCCAGAGGGGCCACAGGGCGGCTGGGTCTGTGCAGTAGGTGGCTCCCGGGCAGGTGTGGGAGCAGCAGGTACGTTGTGGGCAGCAGCATGGCCTCTCTTCTAAAAGCAGACCCGGGGCAGCGTGGGCGTGGTTCATCAGGTCACAAAGACCACGGAAAGCGGCACCAGCTACGGGCCTCAAGAGGTGCAGTGGGATAGCACTGGCGTCTCACTCACTACCTGTGGTCTCCAAGCAGGAGCAGGAAGAGGCCCCAAAGCATAACTTGGAGCTTGTCCTTATAAGTAGGGGGACCCTGTAACTCAGTGTCCAAGTCGGGACACTTCAGAGAGGGAAAGGGGTGCGATGAATGATTATGCTTGGACAACATATGAGGAAGGTCAGCATGCTCAGATGGGACCTTTGGCCTGAAGGGGCTCCCATTGCCGGCGGGGAGAGCCCAGGTGCTGCTTATGGATCCGCCAGGAGAGTCGGCAGCCTTGGAAGTGGTGAGCGGGGAGATGGCTGTGCTTCCCTTCTCAGGGAACCAGAGGGAGCTGGGTGTCCACATCCCACCCACACAGCCACTCAGGGTCCCGGCCAGTGCACCCGTGGGTGGCGAAGGTGACGATGCAGATCAGGAACTCCAAAAAGAAAGACGGAGGCAGGAGAGGTGGCCGGGGCTGGCAGCCTGGCTTCCCCGGTGCGGGGAGACTGCACGCCGAGGCGGCGGGCCAAGGGCAGAACTTACCCGTGCACGCCGTGGGCAGAGTGAGGCTCGTAATGGTACCTTCCCTCCTGGTGTCTCATGTCAATCGGTAAGGGTGCATGGAACGGTGGCAAAAGGTGCTGCGGCACTGTACAGGGGGAGAGAGACAGGACTTCAAAACCTTTCCCCTCCCTCGAAAAGCAATTTTCAAAGGGCTTTAAAGCTCAATGAATTTCAGAAGAAAAGCAGTCAGGACAGGGGGCTCCGAGGTGCCCGGCTATCACACACCCACGAAGGAGATGAATAAATAATCAAAGTCAGCCGGAGAACCTACATCACTCACATAAAAGATCCCCAACTGCGCTCTTGACAAAGACAAGCAGCTAAGCGCTCTTTGAACTCGGGGAGATTACAGGCTGGGCCGCAAATCAGGGCTGACAGAGCCGACAGGCTTCTGCCCATCCCGGCCTTGGCTGCGTGGCTCCACTGTGTGGGTGACGGCATCCACGCCAGCAGCATTCGCCGAGAGCTCTGTGAAGCCCGGGCCCACTCCGCTGCAGCCGGCAGACACCTATGTGGGAATGTTAATTCCCCAGCTCTTACCATTAATTACTGACCCTAAGCGCGCTGGCGGGGCCTCCGAGCTGTAAATGCCAGCGCGTGAGCATCAGTTTCCAGAGGTGAGTCAGCCTCTGTCTGCACTTGGCCTGCCCTCAACAAATCATCATGGTAATTGTAGGATGCTCTTCGCTTATTAAGAAAAAATTCCTGGGTACCCTGGAGGCAAACGTAATTACAGGTGCTAGGAAAACAAGCCTCTTTAAAAAGTAGTTAGACTGGAGAAAGGGCTAAGATGTGGAGATTTCTCCGCGGACTCACGCGGAAGGCCTGGCCAGTGGGAGTCAGCGGTGAGGCGGACCTGCTGACTGGCTTCGAGCCGCGGCCGTTTGTTTTCCATGCATGCGGGGCAGCAGCCCGCCAGGCCTGCCCTAATAAAGGCACACAGACACTGCTGCTCACGTGCAGACTCTGATGCTATTCTGTAAACACTGCCCACTCTTCGACTTAACTGTGGGAAAATACACACAACAGGAAGTTTACCATGTTAATCATGCGTAAGTGTACAGCACAGTTAAGCACATTCACATTGCTGTGCAACCACCACCACCGTCCATCATGGGACTTTTTCATCGTCCCAAGCTGAAGCCCTGGACCCCTTATACACTCTCCATCTCCCCACCCTGGCCCAGGCGACTACCACCCTTTTTTCTGTCTCTATGAATGTGACCACTCCAGGCCCCTCATCGGAGTGGAGTCAGACAGTACTTGTCCTCGCGTGACCGGTACTTCACGAAGCATCACGTCCTCTGTGTTCATCCGTGATACCATGTGCCCGATGGGTAGACCCCGCTTTGGTCATCCATTCATCCCTTGATGGACACTTGGTTTGAATGCTCTGAACTCTTAACAAGAGAAAACTTTTCTCCTGACATTTCAAACTTAATTTTTACATATTCAATTTTATCTTCATAATTCCACAATATTGGCATCTTCCATGGGGAGTTGGAACAAAGAAAACCAATTTCTCACCCTGATTAAATCAATCTGCCAAACCCAGACTCCAGAAATCTTGGGCTCACAGGGGAGCTGGCCTCTAAAAGCAGAGGTCAGCGCCGCCTGCTTCCACGCGGGACACACTGGACTTTGGGAACCCTCGGGGCGTCCAGCAGGGAAGCAGTGCCACCTCCAGAGGCGCAGGAAAGGGCCTCTATGGTTTCCTCAATGCGGCCAGGCAGACCGGACCACAGCACTGTTAACAACTGTTTCCCTGCATTTCCAAAAGGCCCCTGGGGCAGGCAGAGTGGGTGTTATTGCACCCATTGCACAGATGAGAAAATGGAGGCCAAGGGTGATTTCAGCTCAGTCACGGGGCTGAAAAATGGCAGAGCCAGGAGGAGAGTCCAAGGCCCTGGACAGCTGGTCATAGCATTTCCCTCTGCCCAGCATGAATGAACAGTCAGAGGCAGCCCTATGCAAGGGGAATGCCTGGGCCCCCGTCCCCACCTTGCTCACCCACTGTATTTAGCAAATGCACACAGTATCGGGCCTGTTCTAAGCACTTTGCAAATATCAACTCCTAGGTCTTCACAGCAACCCCAAGCTGCACTCACCCCAGAATTCTTGGTGTTCCCGCTCTCCACCCCCAGCACCCATGTGCCCCTTTTCACCCCAGAGTTTCACCGACAGGGTTGAAGGGGGTCCCTTAATGCAATATCAGATTCCCCCACACCACCCCGACCAGGGCCCCGCCTAAGCAGCTGTGAGCGGAGATGTGTCTCTGTGCAGGATTAATGCAACTGCTTCAGGTCTAAAGAGCTCTGGCCTCCACAGGAATGAAGTGCGCGTGCTAGTTCACCAGGCAAACGTGAACTGGAGTGGCGCTGAGGCTGACCTGCCGCTCCACCAAACCAGGCTGTGCCTGTGTGTGTGTGTGCCTGTGTGTATGTGCGTGAGTGCCTGTGTGTATGTGCTTGTGTGCCTGTGTGTGCCTGTGTGCCTGTGTGTATGTGCGTGCGTGCCTGCGTGTACGTGCGTGTGCGAGTGTGCCTGTATGTGTGTGCGTGCCTGTATGTGCAAGTGTGCCTGTGTGTATGTGCCTGTGTGTATGCCTGTGTGTGGGTGCGTGTGTGCCTGTGTGTGGGTGCGTGTGTGCCTATGTGTGGGTGCGTGTGTACCTGTGTGTGTGTGCGTATGTGCCTGTGGTGGGTATGTGTATGTGCGTGTGTGCCTGTGTGTGCAAGTGTGCCTGTGTGTATGTGCCTGTGTGTATGCCTGTGGTGGGTACGTGTATGTGCGTGTGTGCCTGTGTGTGGGTGCATGTGTGCCTGTATGCCTGTGCGTGTGCCTGTGTGTGGGTGCATGTGTGCCTGTATGCCTGTGTGTGTGCCTGTGTGTGGGTGCTTGTGTGCATGTGTGTGGGTGCATGTGTGCCTATGTGTATGTGCATATGTGTGGGTGCGTGTGTGCCTGTGTGTATGTGCTTGTGTGTGTGTGTGTGTGTGTGTGTGTGTGTGGTGGGTGCGTGTATGTGCATGTGTGCCTGTGTGGGTATGTGTGTGTGCCTGTGTGTATGTGCGTGTGTGCCTGTGTGTGGGTGCATGTGTGCCTGTGTGCATGTGCTTGTGTGTATGTGTGTGTGTGCTTGTGTGTATGTGCGTGTGTGCCTGTGTGTATGTGCGTGTGTGCCTGTGTGTATGTGCTTGTGTGCCTGTGTGTGTTGGGGGAGGAGGAGCCTGGGCTTCTGGGAAGAGGCACGAGGGACAGCCATTCACTGAGTACGTCGCAGCCGGGGCTGCTCCCTCCTTTCGACGGGGCCCTGGGGTGATGGCTGTGGAGGTGACATGGGAAGCGGCTTTCTCTTTCTTGAGTCAGAGGGGCAGGGCAGGGTCTCGGCACCCCTGCTGCCCTCCAAGCAGCGACGCCCATGGAATGACAGGCAGCAGGGGCTGTGGCCACAGCCCTGTGCCCCTCTTGTTACCACTTGGCATCCTCAGAAGGAGCCTGGGAACATGTGTTAGGGGTTCACCCATCCAGGCATTGGTGTGTTAGGTCAGTCGGCAGCTTGGGTGTGGCCCAGTGCCCATCGGGTCGGGCAGGGGAAGTGCCATGGCACCATGGATCCTCTTTCTCGCCAGGAAGCACACGGAGGCTCTGCGTGGCGAGTCTGCCGTAGGAGAGCAACGGCCAGGCAGCTCGTGGCTCCATGCCCTCCCCCCGCCATGAAGCCCTAGGTGCTGCCAGCAGCCAGCACCCAGGAGGCCCTCAGCAGCAGTGTCTCTGAGGACTCACATCCACACGGCAGCCCCCGGGTGGCCCCAGGATGGATGGACGTGTGCCTGCCCACCTTCAGGGAGGACCAGTCCTCTCCCAGCATGGGGCTAAGCCTGGCAGCAGTCATGCAGCAGTCATCGCTCATCCTGCATCCCTTCCTTCCTTAGTTCATTCCTTTATCCAGTCAGTCACCTGCCGGCTATCTGGGCATGCTCTCAGCAGGTAATGCCCTAGGGCCCTGGAGCAGTGCAGAGACAGCAGCCCGCGGTGCCACTTCACAGAGCGGGGCAGCCTTCCCGAGGACACAAGCCATGAACAAACTAGCAAATATATTTATACCATAATGTCAGAGGATGGTGAAGTTCAGCGGAAACGGGCTGGGCACGGGGGCAGAGAGGGGATGGGACAGGGGGGGGGAGTAAGGGCTCCCGCACCAGGCGGGGGACGGCAAGTGCAAAGGGAGGACGGCAATGTCAGAGCCAGGAGCAGAGGGTGGAGTGAGAGAGGCAGGGAAGAAGGTCCCACAAGCCCGGTCTGGTTGTGGGAAGGACTCGGACCTTTTAGGATGCAGGGGTAGGGTGAGGGGAGAAGGGGTATGAGCAGGAAATCAAAAGGCCACAGGAGCAGGGCCAGGTGGTGTGGTGCTGGCGTGCGCATTGGCCAGGAATCTCAGATGGGCCCTGCCACTAGTGACCATGGGACTTGGGAGAAATTATGTCATTTTCTGGGTCTCACATTAGCCATCTGCACAGTGAGGATTAGGTGAGCTCTAACTTCCTTCCTACCAGACAGTCCGGCTTCCAGGGAAGGCCTCCCCCTTACGCTATTGTCACTGCGCCTCTGGGAAAGGGCCACACCTGTCTCAGCCAGGGACATGCCAAGGCGTCCCGAGGGACATGAGCAGACACAGGAGGGCCCTGAGCAGGCCACGGGAGGGCCCTGAGCAGGCCACAGGGCCCTGAGCAGGCCACAGGGGGACCCCGGGCAGGCCATGGGAGGGCCCCCGAGCAGGCCACGGGAGGGACACTGAGCAGGCCACAGGATGAACCCCGAACAGGCCACGGGAAGGGCCCTGAGCAGGCCCAGGGGGGCTCTGGTGCAGGCGCTGCTTTATCTTTACGGCCCTATCTACAACACACTGACCCAATGGCCCTCTACCTCCTCTCAGCTCGCCAGCCACAGGCCCTGTCACTGAAGCCACTTGTAGGACAGCCCCCAAAACTGTCTCTGGGACCAGCTGCGCACTCCTGGCAAACAGAGGGTGAAGGCTGACCCGGAGGATCCGAGGTTTGAGGACCTTTCAGGCCAGCAAGGACTGTCCCCAGCACTCGTGAAGGAACCTTTCAGAGGCAGATGCTTAGCCTGGGCCCCTGGGCCAGGCCCCGGGGGAGACGCCGCAGTGGGCTCCGCGAGCAGGCGCTGCCAGCAGCCCAGGACCAAGAGGATGAACAAGGACAAGAGCTGCCTTGGGTGACATGCGGAAGGAGACCCTTCCACACGTTGTTTTCATTGTGGGCTCTTTTTCCAAGTTAAACAAAAATCCAAGCCCGGCATCCTTCAGGCAGAGGGGGGACACACTACATGTCAGCGCTCAGCGCAGCTCTCTTTAAGTTCAGAGGGAGAGACTCTGAGCCGGGACTTTTCTGTGGGTGCCCGACCCCCTGAAGGAATGCACATTTGGTTTTGATCCCACACAGACAGACCAACCGTCTGAGGAGCGAGGGTGGCGGCATGCTGGCTTTTTTTTCACCCCAGAATTTTCCTGTGCTACGGTTTAAATGCCCAGTGCTCCTCGCTGGTGGTCCCAGGGAGGCAGCGTTACACGGCAGTGTCCCTGGTTAAGGATCTCGCTGTGTGAGTGAGAAGGCCGAAGAGAAGGCCTAAGGGCCGGGGGGCTCCCCTGGAAGCCGGGCTCTAGCTCATCCCCACGCATCAGACATGAGGACTCTGGTGAATTCCTGCCGGAGAGGATGGGCGGGGTCAGCAGGGGCTCAGACAAAGAAGCAGGAAACTGGGTCATGGAAACAGGACGGGCAGCTGTGTGAGCAGCTGGAGGAGTCCCCTCAGGTGAAGTCATGTGCTGCTACAACACGAGGCACTGCCAGGGGGCGAGCTCGGGGCGGGCCCACAGCTGGAGGGGACCTTGGTGAAGGCAACCGTCTCCCAGGAGACCGGGCGTGTTGGGGACGCACCAGCCCCCGGGCTGTCCGGTCCCTAGAGGATAGCATGGTCTCCAGGTACCGTGTCTCTTCCATTGAGACTGAAGGAAGGCCTTAGCTCGGACCCCTGGTTCCTGCGAGCAGAGCTGCCTTGCCTGACACTGACCGAGGGACGGCACAGGTATCCTGGCAGGAGGCTGTCCTGGCACAAGGCAGGCCTGAGGAAGGACGAAGCACAAACCCATCTCAGTGCAGCCGGGGGGACTCGGGAGGGAGGCCAGGGGCCAGAGCAGGTCATGGGTCCCCATCCTTCTCGGGCAGCTGGCCCAGGCCCTGGGGCCACCGTGCAGGAGGCCGGTGCCGTGGCCGCCTCATGGCTACCGGATGGGCTCCAGGTGGCCTCTGGTAAGCAGAAACGGAGGCCTTCTGGCTTGGCCTGGCTGGGGCCAGAGAAAGATGTATTGGCCCCAATTTCTCTCACACTATGGGGACTCTGCTTGGGATGCCCATTAATGACTAGCTGACCACGTTCCTTTCACTTACAATTCCTTGCAAGTCACAAGAGCTCTGAGTGCCAGGGTCTCTGTCGGTAAAGGAGGAAGGACGCCTGCCTGGCTGCGGCGCCGCATGTCCGCAGTGTTTGCACAGAGCGGATCTCGAGCTTTGGGGGAGACGTGAATCAGGCCCCTGTCTAGTCACGGGGGGAACTTTCCCCTGATCCCCACGCATCAGATAAGAACTCAGACGCGCATCCGCGGTTGATGTGCCTCCGTGAGCACGCAGGGCCCCTGCGCTCCGAGGTGCAGAGCGGGCGCGGGCGGGATGCCACGTCATGGCTTTGGGCACGGCAGGAAAAGTCTCCTATAAATGAACCTGCTGACCGCCACCCCGTCCCAGTGGGCCCATCAACAGGGGGCTCAGGCCAGCTACTCTGTGCGCCAGCTGGGACCACTTTCCATTCCCTGGTGTCTGTGCCCTCACTGGCCAGGGCACAACAAGCAAGTGAGGGGACTCACAGGTGGCCTGGTTGTTCTGGCGAGTCAACAGCGCCATGAATTTGATTGAAAGGATGATGTTTTTATAAAAGCACACGTATCCCTGCCTCACCTTCCTCCCACCACACCACCCAGTGCTGTAGCCATGACTTGGCCCTCAGCAAAGTCAGTGGCAAAGATGCTTAAGCAGAGAGCGTGTGACTGGGTCCCAGGAGGGTGACACATCCCGTGTGCGGGAGGATGGTGGTCCAGAGGGTGGACCCCTTTAATGATCCAACTGCCTTAAGCAAACCCAGCTCGACCCCCAGAAAGCGAGGGGATCAACGGCCTGACAAGCACACGTTTGGCAAGACAGGCCTCCCACAGAGAGCCTGCCACTCCACTCCCCCCGATGCCTGCTCACCTGTTAAACCGTTAAACCCGCAGGGGACGGGGATGGGAAGACGCTCTGCTGATGG
Organism: Ia io; assembly: GCA_025583905.1. Taxonomy (NCBI): domain Eukaryota; kingdom Metazoa; phylum Chordata; class Mammalia; order Chiroptera; family Vespertilionidae; genus Ia; species Ia io. The sequence continues at coordinate 88,371,897 of JAJQQW010000014.1, read as the reverse complement.
GAACTGTTCATCATGCAAAGAGAGGGCGCTCTCTTCTTTCTGCCCTTGACCTGGACACTTCAGCTGGACACTAGCTGGTGGCCTGCTGGTCACGGTTTCTGTTTCAGCCACTGAAGCGGGCTTGTCATGGATCCACAGGGCAGGGCACCTGGCTCTCTCCTGCTCCTGTGAGGCCCCAGCCCCACTCCTCGGGAAGCTGCAGTGCAGGCTTCCCAGGATACACCAGAAATGGCAACACTAGCTACCGAGAAGGGGCTGACTGAGGGAGACGACATCGCCCGGACATGTGATGCCCCTGATGTGGCCTTGACCATAGGCTGTGGGCTCTCCTGGTTCCAGCTCCTCAGCCTTCTCCGGAATCCAGCGGAGCGACCACCACCAGGGCCCAGCTCTCAACCCCGGGGCCAGGCCCACCTGAGGCTCCCGCTCGGTCAGTGCGTGAGGACCCTGCTTGAGTGCTCTGGGAACCCCGAGTACGGGACGCAATTCCTGCACAGGGCAGCTCTGCAGAGGATGTCTGCAAGGCCGCAGAGCCAGGCCCTATGTGGCGGGTGGGGTCCGCGCGGCACGGGCTGCCAGAATGGCCTTGGACTCGAGGAAGGGAGAGTCCCACGCAACCCGGAGCAGCCAGGAAGGCCTCTGGAAGGCCTCTGGTGTCGGAGCTGGGCCCGGAAGAGGAGACCCCCAGGGAAGGGAGAAGATGACGAGTTCCTCAGGCTCAGGCAGGGCGGACAGGGTCCAGAAGACTCGATGGTGTCCCCCACGGAGCTGTGTGGCCTGAATCCTGGCCTGAACTCTGTGGCCTCTCCTGTACATGGACTAAGAACACCTCTGCCTGGGGTCTCCGGGAAAGTAAATGATGTGCACCCGTAACAGGAGGCACTGTGGGCCCCGGAGGCACGAACAGCGTTTCTCAGGCCCTAATCACCTGCAGCTTTGCAAACACGCCCCTGCGGGCCCGCAGATACGGTGACTATCGCGTTGTCCTGTGTATCGGGGCTTCTGAGCCATGGACTCAGGGGGCCTGAGCACCACGAGGAACGCGGGCTTTGAAGGCGCCACCATTCCTGAGCTTCTCCACGCTGCAGAACAAAGGTGCGTGCCAGGCTGGGAGAAGCCCCATGAGACAGCACGCACCGTGCCTCCGGCTTGGGTGGCCTCAGTCAACTCTGAAACCCGCAGACAGGTGACTCAGATGGCCAGGCCTCTCCCAGGGGGCACGGCGCCACCGGCTCAGGCCTCAGAGCTCGAAGGCATGCGAGTCACCCGAGTCCAGGGGCGCCTCCTCCCCGGGACCAGGCCTTCTGCCTGCGAATGGCACCACCACCCCAACATGCCCGGACTGGCCGATTCCTGGCCTCTGCTGATGCTGATGCCCAGGCGCCGCCCCACAGGAAGCACTTAATAAGAATAATAATATCCTGAATGGCACTCCACAGCGGGCAATTAAAGAGCGTTTCTGCCTCACTGGGGGGAGGGGGAAATGAAAATCAGACAGGAAATTCCAACACCACAGCTGGCTGGTGTCCTGCGGGCTGAGGCCCAGGCTGCTGGCTCTCACAGCCAGTCCTGCCCCCACACAGAGCTTGGTAGGACCAGGGCCCGCCAGCGCACACCCCCACACAGCCACAGGCTGGCCTTCCCAAGGAGGTGCTGCTTGACAACATATGACAAAATAGATGCTGGAAAGAGCACAGGAAGCCGGGCCAGCGCGAGCTGCTGCACCAGGGCAGGGCCCCGAGCTCTGCAGGCGGCGGGCAGGGCTGCAGGGAGAGTGCTCTCTGTGAGGGCTGGCAGCGCACCTGCCCCAAGGGCCCTGGGAGCGGCAGACTCCTGTGCCACAGGCCCTCGCTCAGGAGCCCGGCCGTCTGGGACCAGTCCCTGCCCAGCCTCCGTGACTGGGAGAGTAAATGTCTCACTGAGCCCTCCCGTTTGCAGTATTTCGGTTACACAACCCGATCTGACTGAGACATGCTCGGATGGTGAGGCCAAGATAAGGGGAACAGGCCACGGGAGGCAGATGGGACCTGGGCCAGAGGCCACAGGGTTGTGGTGGACAGCACTGGGCTGCAGCGGACACTATGGCCAGGCCTGGCCCCATCACTGATGCTCTTTGCCTGCCTGTGCCTTGGTTTCCTCATCTGTGCAATGAAGGCAGTGACAGGACCCACACCAGAGGGACACTGGAGCAGAGCTGAGCCGACATGTGTCCGGAGCTTGTGCAGGGCCAGCCTGCGAGGACCTGGGAGTCCTCTCCATGACCTCCTGCCCTCAGCCAGGGCTGGGAGATGGGGGGGACCTCCAAAGGCACCCCGAGGAGACAGGGAATGAAACAGGCTGCCCAATGGTCAGGGTAGATGAGTGGGGTCCCACATTAGAAAACCTTAGCACCAAAATACCTTAGAGAAGGCCAAGCCTGATCACGTTTGAAGTGTCCTGTTCTCAGAATTTGTTCCAAAGGAAGTAAAGTCAGGACCCCAAACCCACAGCAGACTGCCCAGGGGCTGGGGCTCCACAGGTGTGCCCTGCAGACCTCCAAGCGACCTTGCAGAGAACACAAGCCCAGGCCAAGGGCCTGGAGACGAGTGGCCTGTGCCGCCCCGTGTTCCAGGCTCCCGCCGCCTGTTCCAGAGGCAGGTGGGTCAGTGTGGCCCAGCACTGCCGGGTCACCTTCACAAGCATTCCCTGGAGTCTCGTTGCCCTCAACAGGTTCACCTGCCCACTTGTGCCAGCAACCCTGGCAGCTTCGATGCTGTCACAAAAAGCCCACTGTCACGGGAGACAAGGATCCCATGGGTCCCGGCGTGTCACCACCACTCTGCTTCCCTCCGCAGCTCCTGGCCCTTCCTGCAGAGCCTAGCAAGAGCTCAGCCTGGCGCTGGTCCTGCCGCAGCCCCCCAGAGCGCTGAGAGCCTGTGGCCGTTCTGCTGCCGTTCTTGAGGGGCCACAGTGCTGGGTCCCGCCAGGCACTGAGGACGCTTTCCTGGGCTGATGAAGGCAGCCCTTACTCCAGGGTGTGCTCTGAGGCAGAGCCTGCCAAAGCCAGTGTCTGAGATGCAAAACCGGGCCTGGACTCTGCTGGGAGGACAGCCTGCAAGCACCTCTGAGCATGGCACTCCGGCCGCATGCGCTTGTTCCGCCGTGACAGCTGGTCACACAGCTTCCCTTCCACTGCAGCAGCCTCTGAAAGGCACCTCGGAGCCCTGGCCAGTGCCGTCCCAGCGGCAAGGGGGTACTCGTTTCCTTAAAGGGATCTTTTCCTTAAAACATTCTCTACCACAAACTCGTCTCTCTTAGTGCCCACTGTCAAATGCAGCCCTGGCCTCAACATACAGTGTACATGCTGTCTTAAATCTCCTGGTAGTCACACACAAAAAAAACCTTAAAGAGAAACTGGCAATAATCCTATATAATAAAACCCTAATATGCAAATTGACCGAACGACCGAACAGCAGAAGGACTGTCCGGACCACTGTCAGGGTGATCACGCTATGAGATGCACTGGCGCCAGGCCAGCTGAGGTAGGTGCGATGCGATTGGTCGGGGGCCCCGCCACTGCCCCATGATTGCCCCACAGAAGGAGGCCCAGGCTACCAGGCTGGCGGCGCTGCGGTGGGTGTGCGGGGCCGGCCAGCGATCGCACCGCAGAGGGAGGCCCAGGCCAGCCAAGTGATCGCACCCCATGCCTGTCACCCGCAGAGGGAGGCGACCGGTGGAGGTGGGGGGGCAGCACCACACAGATGGCAAGCAGTGGCAGCAGCAGGGGGCGGGGCCAGCTGCTGGCAGCCAGACAAAGAAAAGCCCCAATAGGCCCTGATTGCCGACCAGGCCTAGGGACCCTACCCAAGGGGTCCCCGATTGCAAGAGGGCGCAGGCCAGGCTGATGGACAACCCCCCCCCCCCGCACGAATTTCGTGCACTGGGCCTCTAGTCTTCATATAAATTCATTGACTCAGCATATCCAAAACATCATTTCAACATATGACCAACATAAAAATCATTAACAAGTTGTTTTGTATTCTTTATACTAAGTCTTTAAAGTCGCTGTGTAGTTTACCTCTATACACGTTGCAGTTCGGAGCGGCTGCACTCGAAGTGCTCAGCAGCCATGGGCCTGGAAGGGCTGCTGCTGAACCCACAGCCCCAAGCAGTTCTCACCGACTGGGACGGCTCACAGCCCTCCAGTCTAGGCGGAGAAAAGCCCCGACGGCACAAGAACATGGTGATGAACATTCTCCCCAAACTCAGTTCTTCCTCACTGCTGGCTCTTCACTCCCTGCGAACGTCTATTTGGCTGCTTCCTGCCCTTCCGCCCTTGCTTCCGCCCACTGGACTCCCACGGCCGCTCCTCTGGCACCTTGGCCTCCGGGCAGAGCAGAGTGAGTCAGCCGCCCACTGCCTTCCCCACAGGCTTGGGCAGGTGCTCCTGAGACCTTCTGACAAAAAGGGGGTCCCTAGTGTGAACCCTGAGGACTAAGAAGGGTTCCTGGTGGATTTTTTTTTTTTTTTTTAGTGCAGAGCCTAGCAGTCATTCTGCACAGAGATCTCTTATCCAAACCGCACTCAGAGGGAAGCCTGCACTGGACCACCTGCCTCTACGCTCCCAGCCTTCAGAAGGAGTTCCTGGAGTGCTCAGCAACAGGACAGAGGCTCTCCCATCCACCCGAAGATGTGCCCCTTTCACCACCAGGGCCAGCAGCAGGGACTTCTGTCTAGATAAGCCCACTTTCCCTACTGGAGCTGACGATGTCTCTCCAGAGCAGAGCAGGGTCGCAGCGCCCTCCGCAGCCCAGCGCGGAGCAGGGCCGAGTGGCGTGCACCATCACGGAGCGAGGCTGCCTCGCTGACGAGGCCGGGCCCGGGCGCCTCAGGGCCTGCCCTCGCACAGCCGCGCTGCAGCGCTCTCGGCTGTTGCACGCAGTGCTGTAGCACCGTCGAGCTCCTGCACTAAATAAAGTCTGCTTTTTCACCACACCCCAACTTAGGGATTCCTGTTGGCATTGAATTGGCGCCAACGACCATCTGTTGACACCAGAAAGCAAAGCACATGCAGGGACTGTGCGGGTGGGGATGTGGAAAAACACTGGCCAAGCCACGTGACGCTGCCGGAACCTGGCCCCTGGGCAGCGCTGGCTCTGCGTAACTCCGACCCACTGACCTGGAGGACGGTCCCAGCACATGCCATTCCCCCCACCCTCCCCACCTCCACCTGCTGCTCACAGAATCGGGTTCCCTGCATCGGGATACTGGGGGTCCAGCTGGCAGGGCTGGAGGCCAGGCCACAGAACTAGGCAAAGCCCATCCCCCTTTTGCTGGCAGAGAAACCAGACGTAGAAAAGACAGCGCGTGACCCACCCGCTGGCCCCGCGCAGGCCCAGAGCCGTTTCCTAGAATAAGACTGTGCGAGAGGAGAGAGAGGACAACTCCAAAGGCTTCCTGGGCATCAGAACGCCTGTTGCGAAACAGTGTTTGATGAGCTAAGTGTGAATGAAAAGCAGCAGGAATCTACGTCCTTTAAAATAAACAGGGTTAAAATAGGGGCAAACTCACACACACAACGTGTTTCGGGGCCAGAGAAACCAGAGCTGTCCTTCCTTCCGCAAACCCAAGAGCAGCCCGGCCCATTCTCCCGTTTAAGGTGTTGTGGGCCATGACCCTGCTCTGTGGGCCCAGCTCTGCCCCAGCAAAGGGGATCTAGAGGCGAGATCCTTGACAGGCAGCCCAGGTCCTGTCCTTGCCTGGAGAATGGAGTACAAAGCCCAGCATCGTCCTACCACTCTCCTGATCCTGCCCTCAGGCTGGCCCCCAAGACCAGACCCTAGAAGGCCGTCCCCCCTCCACACTCCCAGCCTGCAACAGTGCTCACTGTGCCCAAGATCCACCCCCACCCTGCCTGTCTCCTTATCACACCAGCTCACAAGCAAGTCCAGTCCACTCGTGCCTCCTCTAGGACGCTTTCTAGACCTTTCTTCTGCCCCTCTTCCAATCAGGCAGAAGATCTGCCCTCTGACCCCATTTCCTCAAAGCCGGAGTCCAGTACCTGGGCTGGAGGGAGTGAGGATTAGTGCCCAGTGAGTCTGAATGAACGAGTGGGGGATGAGGGAGTGACTCTCCTCACTACAGGAAAGGCGGGCGTGAGGCTGGCAGGTGACCAATAGCTGCTGATATTCTGCTTCATTGACTTAGGACCCCGGGGAGAGAGCCCTGCACACAGCGTGGCAGACAGCAGGGGCAGACAGACACAGTCATGGCCACACAACGATGCTGCCGTCAACGACACACTGCATGTACGATGGCGGTCCCATGAAATTATAACGGAGCTACATAATGCGGTAGCACCACGCATCATTCGCATGTTGTGGCGATGCTGGTGAAAATAACAGGATAGCATGGACAGTCATATACAATATGCAATACTTGATAATAAACGACATGCTACTGGTTTATGTGTTCACTATACTATACTTATTAAAGTCATTTTAGAATATTGTATTTCTATTTATAAAAACGAAGTTTGCTGTAAAACAGTATGACGTAAAAGATGTATGAGAGCAGAGTAGCAGACTGAGTACTAGTAGACAGAGCAGAGTATCAGACAGAGTACTAGTAGGCAGAGCAGAGTAGCAGACAGAGTACTAGTAGGCAGAGCAGAGTAGTAGACAGAGTAGTAGTAGGCAGAGCAGAGTAGTAGACAGAGTAGTAGTAGACAGAGCAGAGTAGTAGAGAGAGGACTAGTAGTAGCAGAGTAGGAGAGAGAGGACTAGAGGCAGAGAAGGAGAGTACTAGTAGACAGAGCAGAGGAGGAGAGAGAGGACTAGCAGGCAGAGTAGGAGAGAGTACTAGTAGACAGAGCAGAGTAGGAGAGAGAGGACTAGCAGGCAGAGAGTAGGAGAGAGGACTAGTAGAGCAGAGTGGGCAGAGTAGGAGAGAGAGGGGAGAGAGGACTAGTTGAGGCAAAGAGTAGGAGAGAGTAGTACTAGTAGAGTGGGAGAGAGGACTAGTAGAGTAGGAGAGAGAGGACTAGTAGCAGAGGCAGAGGACTAGTAGAGCAGAGTGGGAGAGAGGACTAGTTGAGCAGAGTGGGAGAGAGGACTAGTTGAGCAGAGTGGGAGAGAGGACTAGTAGAGCAGAGTGGGAGAGAGGACTAGTAGAGCAGAGTGGGAGAGAGGACTAGTAGAGCAGAGTGGGAGAGAGGACTAGTAGAGCAGAGTGGGAGAGAGGATTAGCAGGCAGAGCAGTACAGATTCCTTGGCTCATCAGCGGGGACCCTCCTCCGAGACAGACAATGAAGGTGGTTCTAACAGCAAATGCACCAGGCTTCCTACATGCTGAGCGTTCCTAACATGTGACATTTGTTAACTGATTCAACCCTATAGCACTTGGACCTAGAGTGCTTGGAGGGGAATGTATTTTTATTATCATCCTGATTTTATGGGCGGGGGTCAGTCCCAAGGTCTCACTCCTATGCCTGGAAATTCCAGACAGGTTCTTACAGGGGGAGGGGAGGGCGGGTGAGGCGGGGCGGGGCAGGGCAGTGAGAACTCTCCTAGTTCCATAAAAACATCAGGCCAAAACCTGGTCAGTGCCGCTCAGTGACTGAGCGTTGACCTATGAACCAGGAGGTTGCGGTTTGATACCCGGCCAGGCTCTTGCAGGCTGGATTCCCAGTAGGGAGCGTGCAGGAGGCAGCCGATCAGTGATTCTTTCTCATCATTGACGTTTCTATCTCTCTCTCCCTCTCCCTTCCTCTCTGAAATCAATAAAAATATATTTAAACAAACAAACAACACCTGAGGCCAAAGAGGAGGCCGAGGGTGCCCAGTCCCTCTCAACACAGCCGGGCCAGGCTTCGGTGCGATCCGAGCCGCAGGTGTGTGACGGAGCGGGGAGAGTCCACGTGGCCCAGCAAGAAGGAGTGGCAGAGCCCACCCACGCCAGGAGGCACAGGGCTGGGCTTGTGTTTCCACTTTGCTCATGGCCTTTCCAAAGTGATTACCACCTCCCCCCGAATAAAAGGGTATTCTAAGTGCTGCCCAGGGATGAGCAAGTAGGAAGCAATCCCGGGAGGGACCCCAGGGAGGGGTTATCTGTTTCCCCAGCTGTGCTCGGTGCCTGCTAATAACCCCCATGGATCATTCTGCCTGGCTCGGAAAACGTGCTGACTGGCGTTAAACATGGGCCCCTTCCCCCCGTGGCTTAGCACCCCCGCAGCACCTGCGGGTGCTCCTTGTTAGCATGCTGCTGGTGTAACGAGGGCGGTGAGGATGGCAAAGGGCCACCCCAGGCCCCCACGAGCGACTGCAGTGCAGAAAAAGCACCCACCTGGCTTTGTGCTGATTAATGGTGGGTCCCACTAATAGCCCTGCTTAACACAGGAGTTTGTCAAGATTAAGTAATTGCCTTAAACAAAAAGTGTTTTATCTGTAAGGCCCGTTGACGAATGACTCGTGCTGGGAAACGGGGTGATGGATGTCTGTGACTCCCTGCCACCATCGCTCCCCCATTTGCATAAATTAAAACGCAGCCCTTGATTAGGGTGAGAAGCCCCTCAAACCCTGCCAAGGGGAGGGGCGGCCAAGGGCCCTGCAGTCACCCCACCTCAGGCCTGCGGGCCCCTGGGGACCCCAAACTGCCTGTTAGCATTACACTCCCGGGACGGGCAAGGCCCCGAGGCAGGGATGAGCCAGGTGCCCCGGGCTCGATTGGGACAGGAGAGCTGGGGGAAGAAAGCACAGCGCAGGGAAAGTGCCGACGCTGTCAGGGCCCTGAGGAGACAGGGAAATGGGGTGGACAGCCCCGCCGCCCCCCCACAGCTAGCCCAGTGCTCGCACACCGCAGCAAGCCCGCCTCTGTCCCCGAAGCCATGGCCACTCACAAGGCTCTGCAGTCCACGGGGCTGTTACCAGGAGGTGGCCTGGGACCAGCCAGGATCCCCTGTATAAAACAGATTAAAGGAGGCTGCGTGCACAATCTCACACCGCTAGCATCGGGTTCCAGGGTTCCAGGGTTCGGGGCCATGCAGTCCATGTCTCCTTAAACATTTCACGCTCGCCCCCTCCAGGTGGCACTGTGAAAGCGACGATCCCGGAAATGGACAGAGACCCGTGCAGGGGGGCTGGAGACAGTGACCCCTGGGCCAGCGGGCTGGGAGGACAGTGGGATCCGAGTCTGGGAGGCACATTCAGGTTCTCTCCCGCTGGGACCCTCATCATCAAGCAACCGCAGCCTCATCTTACAGATGAGGAACCGAGGCTTGGTGAGTATGTTACTTGTCCAAGATCACACGCAGGTGGCTGGCAAGGGCAGGAGGAGTGATCATGCTGAACCTGCAACTCCTGATGGCGCAGGGGCCTCAAGCTGGGAAGCTCACAGCCCTTCTGGGTTAGCGCTTCAGCACGAGCTGTGCGTGACAGTGGACCCCGCTCCCTACTGGGTCAGATACACCTCAGGACAGAGGAGGGTAACTTGGCACTACCCTGAAACCCCTGTGGGCCCGCATCTCCCTCTGCCAACAGTCTGCCCCGCAGCCAAAGCCACGCCGTGCCTCTGGTGGTCGATCCCACCTTCCTTTGGGGGCAGGGCGAGATTCCCAAACCAGACGGCCCACCCAGAACCTGCCTCTGTGCGGGAGCCCCGCTAGCCAGAGCCGGCAGCTGTTCCCATAACACTGGTTCCTCCTCAGCCACAGTGCCAGGGCCGATGCCATGTGTGGCCCGGTGGCGGGGAGGAGCCGTGGCCAGATTGGGTCAGGGGACCGACCCCCCTGGAAGCAGAAATGGTGACTTCTTCCCAGTCCACAGGGCCTTCCCGCCTCGGCTCTGGAATGCGCGGAGGCTGGCTTCTTCCCCTTCCCAGGTGCTGGGAGGGGCTCACGGTGAGCACGAGTCCGCAGCGTGGAGCGGAGAGAACGCTCCAAAGTCAAGGCCCCAGCCACCCAGGGCTCTGGGAAGGTGTCCCCACAGAGCTGCCGAGTGGGGGGAAGGCAGACTGGCACGGCCTTGCTTTACCCAGTGCACAGGGATGCCACCCTGACACGCATGCCCGTGCTCCACGCCCTGCTGGTCCTGGGCACCCTCTCCCAGGCCCAACCCCTTAGGCTGAAGCTGACGGAGGCTGAGAGGACAGACTGCAGACGAGGGCTTGAAGGGCCGCCCTCCTCACCGCCAGGCAGATGGTAGCCATGTACCACATGGGGCCGGGGGCAGGTTTAATGGCCTATTATGCGGGGTCTCATGTAAACACGGGGCCATCATGTGCTGTCACGCCATCCTTCTTGCCACCCCCACCCCAAGGATCAATAAATGCCCCGGAGGGCAGCAACCTCCACACCCATCCTGTTCACTACGGTAACAGCACTGTCCCTGCCAGCACCCGTGGTGGAGAAGTGCGCGTGTACGGCGTGACACACGCGAGGAGCCAGCATGCGGCTATGCCAGGCGGACGCTGTGGCCTTGGAGTTCACATTCATTTGCTCTTCACATCCACCCTGTGGGGCACTGTCACTACCCCATCTTACAGGCGAGGAAACCGAGATTTGGCGAGTATGTAACTTGTCCAAGATCACACAGCAGGTAACTGGCAAGGAAGGATTTGAACCCTGGTCTGTGACTCGGGAGCCTGAGGCTTAACCATCTCCCCATCCGGCCCATCCTGATGACTGCTCTCTTCACTCCAGTGTGACTGGCTGGGAGATGGACACGCCCGAGGCCCTGGCTGTGGAGAATGCGCTCCCCGTGTTATGTATGCCAGCGTCACGGGGTCTCTTCCTGAGCGGCCGCTCCTGTCCAGAGCCCTCGGAGGTCACCGGGCACCCAGCCCCGTCTTCAAATCCCGACACACAGCACAAAGGTGACAGGTGCCGGAGGAGCGGGCCAGGGAGGCCCCGGGACGAGAAGCGGCAGAGCGCGCCATGTGTCACGGCGTCGCAGGCAGAGCCGTGGAGAAGGGCAGGGCGGTGGTGCATGAGGTTGGAGCAGGGTGAGCTGGTGTAATGACCACCGGCGTAGAAACTTGACCTGGTTTAGGGTGGCACAAACCACTCCCTCATTGGTCCCTAATGACCCCGGGAGGCAGCGGACACCTGGTTAACAAGCACATCCTGTGTGTTCAGCTGTCAGTTGGGTCTTGAGTGGAACAGAAGGGGCAACAGAAGCCAGAGCCCACCTTGAAACCCGTGTTCCCACCGTGGTCCCAGGTGCAGGCAGGAACCTTCCATCGGCCTGAGCGGCGCCCTAAGCCCAGTCCTGGAGCAGCCGGGATGGTAGACAGAGAGAGGCCAGCCCAGATCAGCCTGGGCTCTGCAGCCCTCCAGCTCCCAAACAGTGAGAAGTCACCAGGCTCCGAGTGTCTTGCACAGAGGCAGGTTTGGTTTCCTAATCCTGGCTCTGCTGCGAACTGGCTGTATGACCTTGAGCAAGTCATTTCACCTCTCTGCACCTCAGTTTCCTCCTATGTAACTTCCTTCCCTTGGTGGGCCATTGGGAGCAGTCACTGAGATCACAGAAACGCAAGCTCATGCCCTCGCTGGGGTCGGCACACCTGCCCCTCAGGTGAGCAGCCCTCCTACCCTCCAAGGTGGCAACTTAGAGGGTGGAGGATGCACAGTGGACAGGCACCCTCTCCCTTAAACTTGGGGTGCCACCGGGAGGATCCAGCACTTCCCGCACCAGCAGCAGGTGGGTTTGAGCTCCCCCCTCTTTTTCCCCTCCCCCCTCCTCCTCCTTTTCAGGAACTAAGAGCCCCTTTTACAGCCCTCATGCAGGCCCCAGGGAGCCAGGCGGGCCGCAGTGAGTGCTAATACTCCCAGGCACATTTACTGAAACCTTTTGACATGGAGGATATTTTTATGAGATAAGTGCCCTGTGTCGGTATCAACTGGCAAGTTTCATTGCTCACATTTCAGTCCTGCAAAAAGCCTTTTTCAATCACTGTCCGTGGCAACAATAAACTTTAATGGCTGAGAGAAAGCCTGCAGCTCAGGCGCAACCTGTCCTTCCACATCTCTGCCCCGTGCCCCAGACCTCCCTCCTCTCCCCGCGGGGCCAGAGGCCCAGGCAAAGGGGCAGACGGAGGGTGCCATCGCTCCCCCCACCCCAACCCCCTGCTTCTCATCCTCGGGGATCACAGGCCCTGAAAGCATATTAGAAACACCAGGGAATTAAAAATGCCAATACCCAGCCCAGCTCTGACCAACCGAGACAGAATCTCAGAGTTGGAGTCGGACACTGGCCTTTGTAAAAGCTCCCAGGGGGTTGCGGCGGGCAGTGGGCAGAGAACAGCTGCACTTCCTCCCAGCAGGCGGCAGGTGCGTCCTGGCCACAGCCTGTCTCCCGCAGGCCCCTCCCTCGCTTACGCACCTGCACTCGGACACGCATTCTGCACTCGGAGATGCGTTCTGCACTCCGAGATGCCAGGCAGGTGTGTGGCTCTCTAGTTGGCAGTGAGACAACCAGAACCAGAGATCACAGGTCACACTGAGACCCAGGGACCGACGTGCCCTCAGAGCCGCTGCTGCATTTCTATCCTGTGAGTCTGGCTTCTACCCCCAGGAGTCCCACAGCCATGTCAGGGTCCTACAGGGAAGGATGGTGCTTGGTGTTCCCGAACTGCTCACTCTTCAGAAGATCCTGGCAGGTTCCAGAACTAGAGGCAGGCAGGGCCTTCCCCTGTCCTCCCGGTCACTCCTGGCACCACTTATAGAGCCGTGCCCGTGGCACATGGCTGGACTCAAGAGTTGACCGTGCTCCTTGGACTGAGGTGAGCTGAGGACAGCTCCCTCCCCACCCCTGTATCACACTCCAAGCTTGCCACCTCCATGCTCTTCCACCACCCACCTACCTCGCCCCAGCCTCACCTCCCACCATCCCCTGCACACCCACCCACCTCAGCAAGCCCCAGACTCTGAGACCCAACCAGGTCTGTGAAGTCACCCCAGTGGAGTCTGGCTCCCCGGAACACCTCCCAGCCCCTCTCATGGTGTCTGCCCTGATCCCGCTGGGTCCCCTGCGGGCGCAGACAGGGGACTGGCCGGGGGGCCTACAGGCTTCCCTTCGTGGGTGGCTAGCTGGGGAGGCCTGCGGTGCGGCTCTCTGAGTGTCGAGTGCGGAGGGAGACTGTCGGACCCTGTGCAGAGCCCGTCGGAGGCCAGGCCTGCCTCTCAGTGGGCGGCGGTTTTTCTCACGTGTCCCTAGCCCACCGGTCTGCTCGGTTGTGCCCAAGGGGCAGGGCTCTAGGAAGAGTCTACCAGGACCGAGCGCTGGGTCCCAGCTCTCACTGGGGAAAGGGCCGAGCCTGGGGGGCGCCAACCCAAACCCAAACCTGAATGTTTCCCCCACAGCTGTCTGGCCCCTAAGTCTACCCTGGAAAACTGGCCTCAATAAATCCCTCTTTTGCCATCCATTTATTGCGTCTCACTTCCCTCCCCTGCCTCAGCCCGAACCATGTATTACAGCCTCAAAATGAACAACTTCCGCAACTTCCAAATACTCACCAGCTTCACCTGTCCTCCCCCACTCCCCGACCCATCTCCTGGAGAGATGAAAAAGCCCAGCACTGGGGGACCCATTAAGCACGTCCTTTGAAATGCATGGGAGCTGTGGGTTACTGGGTGAACTCCAGCCTCCGATGAAATGGGAACCAGATGCGGGCCTGGAGGTGCGCAACATCCTGCCACCACAGCCGTCACCAGGAGGAACATGGGAGGGCAGCGCAGGCCGCAGAGGGGCTCTGGCCAGTGTCACCGGCCAAGTCCCTGGCACCAGCTCCGGCTGTAATGTTAGCTGTCACCTAGGACAAGAAACGAGGGCCTCCTGACACTCCGTGAACACCCAGGGCCTTCTAGCCTTCACCCCCCCCTTCCTCCTTACTTTGCACACTCGCAGAAATCTGGCTAAGCTCTCATTCTAAGCCCGAGGGAAGGCTTTCTCTCCGCCGGGGAACTGGGAATGCGCAGGCATGCAGTCCTTGATCACAGAGCACGATGCTTGTTAACCAGCACCACTTCTGGCTGCAGGCGCTTCTTAGGATCACGTGTTTGCTCAGCAAGCCCTGATGGCCAAGTGTTAGTTGCAGTGGTGTGCTGAGATGTTAACAACCAATTCTCAGGGGAAGGCGGAACCCTCGTTTGTGGCATTTGCCAATTTCTATGGTGTAAACCCTCTCACTGTGGCTGATTTCACGTTACCAATCAGCAATCCCTGAACTTGGAGTTGGGAGGTGAAAGAACCAGCAGCCATCAGCTAGTGTGAGCTGCCAATGGGATCTCTACAACCCGCACTGAATGCTTCCTTAGGCCAGGCCTTTCTTCTTTGTCTTTTTTTTTTTTTTTTTAAGACAAAAACATCTTGATTTCCTGAAAGTAAAATACCATTTTCTACCTAAAAAAAAAATTAATGGGATCTCTTTCTGAAAGAGACCATCCCATGATGAAGGGTGTGCTGAAGCGCCTGTTTGGAAAAACCTGGTAACCTATCCACAGGGCATTCCCAGCCTCGCTCTTACCCCAGGGTCATCTCGGTGGGAAGATGCTGGACAGAGGCTGGTCACGAGGAACTTACCACACCAAACGGCGTGGGCAACCGAACGGTGCGACAAGGGGAATGGCCACCGTTCAAGATGATGCCGCCAGCATTTTACCACAAACAAGAAGGAGGGCACGCCTCTTTCTGAAGTTGGGTTCCCATGCGTTCTCTCTCTCCCAGGGGCCTGTGCGAGCGCCTCACTCTCGGTGCTCCCGGGGCCTAGCTGGGGGCTGGGATGTGAAGACCCTCCCCCGTGATGCAGCCTCTCCACCCCAGGCCTGAAGTCATGGGCTGACCAAACAGACGAGATAAATCAACGTGAGGACGCTGTCACCCTGGGCAATCCCGAGCCACTCAATCTCCATGTGAATTTAGCAGCTCTGCGTGGTTTTTAAGAAGCCAATTGAATCCTGTCACTTTTTAAATGATACCTCTTCACATCCAGCCATGATTTATCTTCCACTGAGGAGCAGCTCCACGTCCAAACCATGGGGGAAGGCCCACGGCGACGCCGCTTCATCTACAGGCGTCTCCACTCAGTAAAGCACGGTGACGGAGGTTTGCCAAGTATGAATTCACGACAGCGGCTCATTTTGGTAAAGCTTAAGTGACTTTATTTGGAAAGAAAATACACATTTAAAAAGTGTTTACTGATCTGAGAGGGGTGCGGGTACATGTGCGGTGTGTGGAAATTGGTGCTGGTACATAACCCAGAGCTAAGATTTATACCGAACAGGAAAAAGGCTCTGTTTTCCCTTTTAACCTAAAAAAATAAAAATGATTTCAAATTCTTGAAAAGTCCAAAGGCATGTGAGTGACCACACACTGAACTCATCATTCTCAAGGCACATGCGGAACCTGAACTTGGGGACCCGCAGGGGGATAGCCCTGGGCATCCTCCAGCACCCAAGCAGGCCACTCAGCGGCACCGACTTGCCCTTTTTTGCTGCAACCACGGCCCCAGAACCCCCTGGCTCCTTCACACAGAAACTGTGAACGTACAAGACAGGCAGGCAGAGGAGGGACGACAATGCCCCAGAGAAGTGGGCATTGTCCCCTCATCTCATTTCACCCACACACCCCTCACGGGGCAAGGATTATCGTCCCTGCTGGACAGAGGGGAAACTGAGGCAGCACGTGCTCAGACCCCGTGCACAGGTCACCACTGTAGTCGGCAGGTTTCTTTGAGCGTTCATGGAGAAAATGACAACTGAGAAGTGACTTGGGAAACTGCCTGTCTCAGGCCTTGCTACTCACAGAGTGGCCCCAGGACCCACAGCCTCGGCATCGGCCGGGAAGTGTCTAAAATGGAGAATCCTGGCCTCACACGACCTCGGGTCAGAAGCTGGATTTTAGCAGACCCAGGGGTGACTAGTTTATACATGGAAGTCTGAAAGTTTGAGAAGCACTGGTTTAAGGGCTACATTCTGCTAAAGAAGGAATGAGAAAAATATGTGTGTGTGTGTGTGTGTGGCCGGGGGGGGGGTGGGACAACAAAAAAGACGGGACCCATTCTGCATCCCTGCAGAATCTGCCCAACTCAGAACCCCAATCAGAGCAAACACCCCCAGCTTTTCCCAGTGCTCCCCCCAGCCCCCACATGTTCAAGATGCAGATGCTCAGGCTCCACGTGGACCAAGGGACTGAGGGAGCCAGAGCTGGGAATGGAGCCAGTGGTCTCGCTCCACAGGCTGAGGCGCTGGACAGCCGGCGCACACCCCACAAAGGACCACTGTCCCCTCACAGAGCCATTTGCATTTTGGTGCGGGCCCACACCTGGCTTGGACACCAGAGGGGAAAACAGCCTGCATTTGTACTCACGGAGCCAACCTGGTTTCTAAAGCATATTTTCACCTGGTACCTCATTTACCCTCACAGCAGCAGAGACAACAGAGACAGGCAAGCTGGGCCCCGGCTCTCCTGGGAAACAGCCCGTGTGTTAGAGCCAGGCCGACCTGACAGAGAGCCGGTCCACAGGCTGTGCTCACGCCCTGGCCCTCATTTCACTGCGAGTTGCACCCACACAGCCAACAAGGCCTTCCAGACCCCCGGAGAGGGGGTGTCCCACCCGGCCCAGCGGAGCACGCTGGGGCTCCATCGCCCACCCTCCAGGCCGCCCATTCACAGCTGCAGGCAGAGGGGTAGTGAGCCTGTGGTGTGTGTGAGAGAGCGGGGGAAGGATATGGGGAAGAGCTCCCACATTTCCAAAAAAGGCAGCCCTCAGCAGCAAAGCCCAGGAGGTAGAAGTGTGCTCCCCCTGCCCGGGTGCTGGCTCTGTTACAGGGATCTCAAGAGCCAGCCCCACGGAGATGCCTGCTTGTAAACTCAAAGGCACACTGAGCCGCTCACAAGGAGCCCAGGAGGGGCTGTCAGGGTGGAAGGCCTGCGGGGATGATGCCGGGTAAGGCCGTGCTTGGCGGAGGGTGGAGATGTGAGCGCATCTGTCGGACAGAGCGGGGACCGTGCTGGCCCTTCTCACCGCAGACCCTTCCACGCTGCCTGAGTCTGGAGGTGCCAGGAGCTGCCCGCCTGGGTTTGGGAAGGGTGCCGGCCTGCGTGCCTGCACTGCTCGGGGAGGGGCCCAGGACACCAGCTGGTGCCGAATCATCGGGGACAAGTCGTTGCACCTCCTGCAGCCTCAGCTGCCTCATGTCAACTGGAAGCAATAATTCTGACCACCGTGCTGAAGTGAGGCTCTCTTGTGTGAAGCGTCGGCCCCATGAGTGCTCCCCCTCCCCTCTGCAGCCGCCCTGCTCTGCTCTTCGGGAAGAGAGAGAAACAGCCTCATGGGAACGCGCTGTGACACAGGGAGAGGGAGGCTCGGTCCGAACATCCGCACGGACTTCCCTCAGGTCCCCAGTGAAAGCTTCCTATCTATTGGGTGTTTGTTTCTCACTGTCGATACAACATGCTCCCCGAGATTTTCTTTTTCTCTGCAGACACAGCAATGTCTGGGGAACAGAATCCCACACTCACACATTGGAATGACTTTCTTTACGACGATCGTTGGGTTTTTGTTTTGAAAATCTACTAGAGCAGCACATCCTGCCACTGCACTTCACTCTCATTTGGAAGGAGGGGGTGAGGGTGGGAGCCACGTCGCACAATCGCAACAAGAAAAGGCTACGACGGGGTAAGAGATCCTCCCTGGGAAGGCAATGTTGCATTTATGCCTCCGAATGCAGGAAGCGGGGAAGGTGGGGTCCCCAGGGATTAGCACCAAGACCGGGCTAATTGGACGGGGCACTGACATCAAACGCGTAAGATGACGGCAGTCCACTGGGTGTAATTATCAGGCGATTTCATGAAATGGGGTGAGAAAGTCTCATAAAATTTTAGGACCATAGATGACCAAGTTATATATGTACAGGACTGAAGACATGGTCAGTTCGACCTCGGAGGTTATCAATCAGACCTGCCATTGCACTAACAGGGAAACGGAGGCTCTGAGACAGCCCCTGCCCCCATGAGGTCACAGAGGCTAGTGACAATGCCTCGCACTTCCTTTGGTTTTTCATTTTCCAAAGTAGAGAGAGCTGTGAGGTGTGCGAGTGTCTCGGCGCGTGATCTAAAGTGTCCTCAGTTACGAGTCAGGGAAGGGCCCGGCTGGCGGGGCGTTCCCTGCAGACAAGGAGACCAGCCCCTTGGCAGAGAAAAGCCAACAAGATGCCAGTGGGTCACCCAGAGGGAACGCAGCAGAAACCCTCCCCCAAACCCGGGCCCGTGACTGCCTAACAACAACAACTTTGGCTTTTTTTAAGCTTTATTCTTACCTCTTATTAGCAAAGTGGGGGCATTCAGGGTCCTCAGCGTGGAGAGGTGAAGCTGAGAGGAAGCATGACTTGCTGTGAGGAACCCAGACAGAGTGAGGGCGCAGAGCCACGACTTCCAGACCCACGTGCAGCCCTGTGTCCCCTCTAGGCATCAACTCAGCGCCTGCGCCTCTGAGGCTGGCGGACGGGTTGGAGGTCTGGATGTGCTGTGATGGAGAGGGGCGCCGGGCAGGGCCAGGGGGGAGTGCTGGGGAGAGAGCCCCATATTCGAGGTAACCTAAAGGGGAAGGGCTCTGGGACCTCCGCCCCGGACAGTGGTGGACTCTCCCACTCCATTGCCGCCCTCACACAGGCCACCTGGGACAGAAGCGGGCGCCCCTTCCTCCCAGCTCCCCTCCCCAGCATTACCTTTGATCTGTTAATGTTTAGGGCATGACCTCTTTCTCTTCACTCCGCCACCTCTTCTCTCCCGTCGACCCTATTAATCCACATGCCTTTGGAGGCTGCTCCGGAACACAGGGTGACAGGGGAGAAGCAAACCCCATCAGAGCTGACGCGGGCCTCCTGCGTGACTCACACCAGGCTGGGGATCCCTCAAGACGGAAAGGGGGGCCAAGCTTCAAAAGGGTTTTGTGTATGTGCGTTCCCAAGGGGACGAGGCCTGTTTAACACTCCCGCCTTCACCACAACAGTGCCATTGCTGTTGGTGGAACGTCGCCCTGGAACTCCGATGCGGCGGCCATGCACGGGCATCTTCTGCCTTTAGAGTGCCCCCGCTCGGTCTCTGTAAATGTGCCCCGCCCAACGCAGTGGCCTGGCTTACACACCTCAGGCCTCCATTCCTTCTCTGCTTGGGCCCTGCCTGACCCCCGCCCCCATCTGGGGAACACATGGCCCCTCTGGGCTCCTCTGGACCCCAAACTGCCTCTGACACCCTGACCCTGTGACTTCCGTAGACTCTGTACTGAACCTCAGCTCAGCGGGGCCTGGGACAAGGCCTGGGTGGGCAAGGTGGGCTGCCTCCAGGTCCCCAGTTTCAGACAGGGTGAGAGAGGGTGTCCAGACTCACACAGGAGGGAGGGAGGGAGATAGGGACATTAGACATTGTAACGCTTAGCTGGATAGGAAGCACCACCTAGATCCTGCACACAGTCCAACCACCAGGGCTCACAGTGCCGGCTCCTGGCCGCGGTTTCCTCATCTGTACAGGGGGAGGAAGAGCCCCATTTGTGATGACAGAGGCGTGCCAGTGACTTCAAACATCACGGTGTCAGAACTGGGAAACCTCAGCCACAGGGGGACCAAATCCTTCATGTTAAGCAGAGGTCAGGCAGGGGGGCGTGAATGGGAGACCAGGAATGAGAAGCAGCCCCCCGTCTCCGAGCCCCACCAGCTTCCATGAGACCCATCCTCTCTCGTGGAAACCGGTGGGAAACACGGGTTTCTCATTGATCAAATGTTGCCCAAGTCTGACAGGAGATGCTTAACTTCCTCCCCTCCGACCATCTGACCTTCCATCCATAAATCCACTCTGTGCCAAGTCCAAGCAAAACGCTCCTGCTCCACAGGGGCAGCAAGTCGCATTTTCAGTTCTTGCTTCTTTTCATCATCGTTGTCTCTTCCTCCCGTTTCCCAGGAAGGGAGAACTGCTGGGCAGCGGAGAGTGCAGGCTGGCCCGGGGGGCTGTGTCCACAGCCTAGTGGCCAAAGCCCCCGCTGGGGAGCCCCTTCCTTCACTGTCAACCGTGTCCCTAGGGAGGTGCCCACTGGGCACGAGAAAGCAGGGAAACCGCCTATTCTGGAGGAAGGCAAGATGGGGAGTGAGGGTTTATCTGTGTGTGGCCTTGGAACGAGCTGATCCCTGCCCGCCTCCTCCCTTGGCAGCTCTCTTGACAATACTGGGGTTCCTGCCCCTCCAGGCTCACCAGGTGCAGATTCAGAAGCACCACAGTGGCCCTGGCCTGTGGCTCAGTTGGTTCGGCGGCCCATGTGCAGAAAGAATCACCAAAATGGAACCCGGGGAGCCCTCGCCCCTCACCCCTTGCCCCTCGCCCTAGCAGTGAGGGCTGATGAAGCACTGCCAGGGGCAGACAAGCGAGGGAAGAGCAGGGGGCAGAATGCAGGCGGGGACAGAGCAGGTGCTCTGAGAGCTGGGGCGTCTGGGCACAGTTGAGACCCGCCCCTCTGTCACGGGCTGCAGATGGGCATGGGCCCAGGGAAGCTCTCCTTTCCAAGGGAACAGGCATCTGCCACCAACATTGCATTAAAAAATAAACAGAGAGTTTTGCATTAAAGAAGTGCACAGATTGGGCGATAGGCAAATGCTTGGGAAGAACCAAGAAGGCAAGCTGAGCCCAAGAATGACACACCCCTCCTCCCGGTGAGTCGGAGTTTCAGCTGGGCAGGAAGTAGAAAGGAAACTCTAGTGAGTGCCCCCAACTCAGATCCAGCTGTCACAGGACCCCTGCCACCCCTTTCAAGACTTCTGTCCCCACAACGGGCCTCCCTCCGGCCTCCGCCTTCCCGTGATTAACACGATGTGGATGTATTCTGCAGGGGGAGCTGAGGGGTGCGGGGTCAGGTGGGGGTCAGGTGGCTCGGTGTTAAATCACGCTGTCAGCCCCACACAATTCCTCTGTCCTCAGGCTCAGTCATTACTGGGGCTTATGCAAAATAAACAGCTTTGCTAAGTATTCCCCCAGCGGGCCCACAAAGGCCTGGCTAAGGCTCAGAAAACAGCCAGAGACCCACAGACGGCTGCCTACTCGCTCAGCTGCCGGGCGGCAGTGTGCATGGGTCCTGTCCATCTCGTCTTAGTCTGCTTTAAGTTTTCCTTTTTCTTTTTGGTTGGTTTTGTGTTTAGCTTTTCTTCGTGGGTTTTTGTAATTCCTCCCAAGACACCGCCATGAATACTGTTAACCTATTCCTGTCTGCGCTGCCGCACTCCCCTCACTTCCTCCCTCGAGCTGCACAGGAGCTGCAATCCCCACTTTCTATGGGGGAACTGAGCCATGAGAAATCTCTTATGAACGCTCCCAGAAAGGAGCCAGTTCTCAGAGGACCCGACCTTTCAGGACAGGCTCTGCAGCGGGGGCTGTGGGGCCCGGCAAGAACCATTTGTCCCAGAGCCACCCACAGGCCAGGTGGGGCGGGAGCCGAGGCAGGGCCACCGGGTTTTGAAAACAACTCTCCCTTTCTCAGGGAATGGGGTTTGGGCATTCCCTTTGAGCCTCCCCTGCTCCCCCTAGTCTGTCCATCAGCAAGAGCAAACTAAACCAGAAACAGGAAATAACAGCCCCACAAGCTGTGCAACTCAGCCTCCCTCCCAAACTCCCGAGGGCCAGGCGGGGCTACGAGGCAGCTAAGAGGCTGCTCCAAGACACCGGAGTCTGAAACCCGTAACTGTGCCAAGTGGCAGGGCTCGCCACGGCGGGTCATCGTCCTCACTTTGCCCAGGAGGCGAGTGGGGCGTGGAAGCAGCTAGCTGTGGGTGTTTGGGGGTGGGGGGGGGGATCCCGCCTGACGTCAAGTCCACAGTGTCTGCCAGAGAACTGGCAGTGGCTCCATCTGGTCTGGGTGCCCCAGAGCGGACCCGGAGATGAGGATGTGAGTGCGGGGGGTTTATTTTGGAGGCAACAGGCCAACTGTAGAACAGCAGGGACAGGCAAGGAAGGAAGGCAGCTGAGAAGGGACATCAGCACCCTCGGGCAACCAGGCTCAACACCACAGAGACCCTCTGGCGGCCTGTGGAGGCTTGACCTCAGACCCAGGCTCCGATCGTGGGGTGAGGGGCTGGGGTACTGATACACCAATTCTGCCAGAGACATCCGCTAGGTAGGGCTGTAGATTTGGGGTGCTAACTTCCTGGCACCCTGGTCTGCCACCAGGGCAGCAGCCAGGGAAAGCCCTGGGGCACAGACCCGTGGGTGCCAGGACCCAGTGCAGTGGTCAGGAGGCGGCAGCGGGTACAGGGCGCAGTGTCCTCTGCCGCGCACTAATGGTACCCAGCTGGAGCCCCCCTGGCTGGACCCTTGCTGGCTGTGAAGTAGGGAGCAGGCTTTGTGCACCCACTTTCCTGAAGAGTAAATAGAGCCCTGGGCCCTACCCAGCAAAACCAACACTGGATCATGTGGTCCCACAGCCCAGGCCTGAGCCCTCCCAGACATGGGGGACCTAGACCACCAGCCTGCAGGAACCCCTCCTGGAACAAAGGTCCCCTATGGCCCAGGCCAAAACCAAGGTGAGGACAGCCTGCGACTTGAGCAAAGAGCAAACCTGCCTCCTCCCCTCCCTGTCCCTTCCCCTGGGCCCTCGCTGGGAACAACAGGCCAACACTTTGGGTGAACACCTGTTCAGTGTGTTGGCTAAGTAGTCCAAGGTGACAAGTTGCATAGCCAAACAGAGGTCACATGGCCAACGGTCCTGCAGGGTCAAGATGGGAGGGGCTTCACCCACTGCGCCTCAGTGGGTCTGTGCTGGTCACACACGGGGGGCGGGCATTGACAAAGGAGCCCCTACGCCAGGAGTCTGTCTTGTCAGTCCAGTTTCTCCCAATTCCCCAAGGTCTCTGTGCCAGCAAATGAGGACAGCCTGGTGGGGAAGTCCCCTTCTACTACTTTCCAAACAGAGTCGGGGGCACGGAGGGGGCGTCGCACGGAAAGAGGAAAGAACAGTGATCTCCACGGTGAAGAGGCCAATGTGGCCCTCCAACTGCACCTCTCAGGAATGGTGGCGGCTCCCAGGGGAAGGCACCGACCCTGCCCACTGCCACGGAGCCACCGAGGGCCTGCCCTCCGACCCTCTCCAGCCCTCTGGCCCAGCTTCAATCACATTCTGTGGTCCACTCCATTTACTTGGTTAACTTTATTTCTCAAACACTTACATAGCACTCACTATAGACCAGGCACTACAAAGGTGATGCTTTTCATCCTCAGAACCACACTACAAGGTAGGTCCCCTTGTCCTCCTTTCACAGAAAAGGAAACTGAGGAAGAGGTCAGGCAGAGCCAGAATTCAAACCCAGGCGGTCAACTCTTACCCACCAGGCTGTATTGCCCGCCTCTCAAAAGAGTCCTTTTAGAACACTTGTTCTTCAAGGCGGCTCCAGCACCACCTCCTCCAGAAAGCCTTCCGAGCTTCCTCCTTTCCCCCTTGACCTTATCCCTGAGCCCCACTCCAGGTTGAGGTCGCCTGCTGGTCTCATCCCAGCTCATTTCTGTGCAGCATTTGTGCCCCACTGCCCGGTCCTCCTCCACCCTGCAGATCCCTGCAGCTCCCTGCAGCCAGAGAGCTTGTCTTCTCACTCCTGGTGCCTGGTGGGTCCTCCAGAAATGTCTGCTGACAAAAGGACTGTCAATGAACGAACAAATGGACACGATCCTGGCAAGGCCGTAAGAGAAAGCCATCCCCAAGGAGCAAACACCAGGAGGTGGAAATGGCTGGAGGTGAATGAAGCAGGGCTGCCCGTCCTGGCTCCTCCTGCTGCGCAGCTGCCAGTTTCAGGAAGCCAAGCCTTTGGGGATCCCTAAGCCCATGGGGGCTCCACTGCTCACCAGACTCCTATAAGCGCAGATGTCCCGAGGGAGGCCTGACCCCTTGTGAAACATACGCCTGCTTTCTTGGGGAGGAGCTAGGAAAGACACCTGTCTAAATGCACATGGCAGTTTTTAACTAATGCTTTTAATTTGGAGATTATTTTAGATTCAAATGCAGTTGTAAGAAAGATACCCTTTACCCAGTTTCCCTAATGATATCTTGCAAAACTCCAAGGCAACACCAGAACCAGCCTGTCAGCGATACAATCCCGTCTTGTTCCAATCTCCCAGTTTTGCTTGTGCAGGCACCCCTTGTTTCACTGCCTCCGTGTTGTTGTGCTCCCCAGGTGTTGCGTTCTTTACAAATTGAAGGCAAGGCCCTCCACGAGCAAAGAGATTACCACTCGCTGTATTGGCGGTTTGGAATCGAACCCACAATACCTCTGCGGCATGCCTGTACTCATGCGTGTGTGTGCAGGCTCTGCAGCAACCACCTCAGGGAAGATTCTGGACAGTCCCATCAGCACCAGGGCCCTTCCCGTGCCCGGTTATAACCACCTCCTCCTCCTCCTCCTGTGCCTCCCTACCCACCACTGACTGACTTTGGCCCCTGGTTATCTGTTCTCCATTTCTAAAATGTTGTCATTTCAAAACCATATCTAAGGTTATGGTTTGTAACCTTTTGGGGTTGGCTTTTTCCCTCAGCATAATTTCCTAGCGATTCATCAAAGGCGATGTGGGCATTGAGAGCCCATTCCTTTTTATAGCTGGCTAGTAATCCACTGCATAGATGAACCACGGCGTGTGTGACCATTCAGCCACGGAAGGACGTCTGCATTGTTTCCGGTTTTGGTTATTACAAATAAAGCTGCTATAAACATTCACGTATAGGTTTTTGCATGAACCTAAATCTTCACTTCTCTGGGGTAAATGCCGGATCATATGGTATTTGCATGTTGATTCAATAAGAAACCGCCACACTGTTTTCCGGAGTGGTCGCACCATTTACACTCCTGCGAGCAATGAGTGAGAGATCGGGCCTCCAGCCCCTCCAGCGTGGGGTGCTGCACTGGCTGTCTATGTCACCTGTCCTGACAGGTATGCCGCGTCTCCCTGTGGCTGCAGCTGGCGCTTCCTGGTGGCTAATGAAGCCGAACATCATTTCATGTGCTTATGTGCCATCTGATGCATCCTCCTTGGTGAACTGTGTCTTTCATGCCTGTTGCCCGTTTCCTGAGTGGCTTGGGCTTTCACTGTTGAGTTCTGGGAGTACTGCAGGTTCCGGGTGCTAGTCCTGTCAGACACGTGGTTTGCATGTATCTTGTCTGTCTGCAGCCTGTCTTCTCACCCTCTTAGCAGGGCCTTTCAGAGAGCAAGGTTTCAGGTTTCAGTAAGGTCCAATTTAATTGTCTTTAGTGGGTCCTGCGCCTGGCCCTGCGCCCTGAAGACTGTCTTTCTAAGGTTTACAGCCACACAAACCGCGTTCTGATTTCTCAGGCTCCCCTTGGGCACAGGACCTGCGCCCTCTGAGGTGGGAGGCGTTCTGCCTGCGGCCTTGCCCGCCCAGTTGGTACCTCCCAGCCACCTTCTGAGCATTGGCTTCGTGTGAAAAGATGAAAAGAAACCGCCACATAAGCTTCCTTAGGACATAAGGCTGCACCAGCCCCACAGGCCTTCCGACCATTTCCCATGGCCCCCTCTGACAGTCAGGGCGGGAAAAGGGCCCAAAGACAAGAGGCTCGCTCTCGGTGCCCCCATCTCCCTCCTCCCTGAGGACCAGGTACAAACGTGTCCTGGTCCCTGGAATCCCCGGCACCTGACGACTGGCCTCCCCCAGGGAGCGTCTCTTTTCTGGACCAAGTCCTTACAGCACCTAGCCTGAGCCCCCTCCTCTGCAGGGTGCCGGGCTGGCAGATCCACCTCCATTTTAACCGTAGAGAGGACAGGAAACACTAAGTCACTGGAGCTGGCAGGGCAGCGGAGTGTTGGGTTCTGTTGTGAAAAAGGATTCGCTACCGAGGCCTCAGCTAGCACTGGCTCGCCGAGATGCCCTGAGTCCGCTCAAGGGGGCCCGTCTGCTGGGTTGCCCGGCCTGGAACTGGGGGACCCGTCTGCTGGGTTGCCAGGCCTGGACTGGACCCAGAAGAGGCAACTCGGAATAGAGACCGTTTGGGGAAAACTGGCATCACTGATGAGTCACCTTGCGTCACACAGCCCTGATGATCTGAATACAGACTAATCCAACAATCTCACCACCCACCACACCCAAACCCAGCCCCAACGCAGGGGCTCCTCCGGGCAGCATGGCCCGGGCCTGCCTCTAACCGCCGCCAGCGCTCCCGAGTCGCACGGCACAGGGCTCTGTGTCTGAAGAAGCAACGAAAACAAGAAGATAAAAGTGACGGCGATGCCGCTCCGAAGAAGAGACTCAACCTTGGGTCTGGCTCCTAAGGCTCAGAAGCAACATCCCAACGCATCAGTGATGTCCCAGAAAACACCAAAAATCAAACCCAAACCTCTCCAACCTGGCCCAAAGGGACAGCAACCACACTGGATCGCGGGCGTTTGGGCAGCCGGGAGTGTTTACCCTGCAAAGGAGGGCCTTCCCACCGACTGGCCAACAGCCCTCTGCCTTCTCCCCCAGAGCCTTTTTCTCAGGGTCCAACCAGGACGAAGGCCGGTGACCGGACAGGAGCTTAAGGGGCCCAGGCACGGCTGGACCAGAGGAAGGCCACTGCAAATCACTTTGGCAAACTTGGACTGAGCCACAGCCACAGTAGCTGGCAAAATGCCAGGCGTCCGCAGGCCAGGTGCTGCGAGCTGCATCTAAGCCGCCGGGAGCGGACTTGCCGGGGCCCTTCTGCGTGAGCAATGACAGGCTCCGTGAACGGACTTCCAAAGCGGCTTAGCGCCCAACATGTTGATCTAGCACCGCCCTGGGATCGGCTCTCTCAAGGACCCGGGCAAACGTGGTGTTAGTGACCCCCTTCCTCTTAAGGGTTTGCTCTAGCCACTCCACTGTTTCCCAAGGAGGAGACCCCCGACCCTGACAATCCATCAAGTGAATGCAAATTGTGGCCCAGACAAAACCAGGCAAACAGCACCCTGCTCCGGACAATGGTCTCTGTGGGAGAAGGGCCCTTCAACGAAGATTGCTGTGTACACACTCCCAAATACCCCACTTCTGATCAGCCTCATAATGACTTGTGTGCACACCCGCCTCCTTTGAAATGCTCCCAAGTGCATGGCACCGGCTGACTCAAGGCTAACCTCAAACAGCGCCTTCCAGGCTGCCCAGCGCCAGGGAGCGGGCTGCGCAGAGCTCGCCCGTTGTCGATGACAAGCCTTTGGAAATCGAACACCCGCCCGAGAGGAAAAGAGCACTTCGGGGGAAGATAGTCACAGGCTGATGCTCTGGCTGGAACTGATCTAATTGGAGCATCAATTCAGGGTCACTGGGGGCTATTCCCCGATCGCCCCTGAGCTGTGTGTTTACACACTGGCACGCGGGGCGCGTGGAGGGCCTGCCGCTTGCGCTGGCCAGTGCTTACCACGTGGGCGTTTCCAGGCAGCATCCAGCCACCTGCTTTCCAGGATCGCAGGAACCCGCTGGGGCCGGCTCCTGAGGGCCGTCTGAGAAGCCACGGCTTCCTACAGGGCCCCTGGCACCCACAGAGAAAAACCTGGCGTGTCGGTGCACCTGGGCCCAGACCTCTCTCCTGAGCACTGGATGGCTCTGCCCGCTCCTCGCACAAGTCCCGGGCTCCTTGGATGTGACACATCTAGAAAGAAAATGTTTGCATCTCCTCCACACAGCCCCTCCCTCGCAGGGGCACTGCCGCCAACTCAGCCGCACGTCCTGGCCCATCCACAGAGCAGCGGTGGCGTGGGGCCTCACATCTGCCTCCGGGCCCACGCCAGGCCTCTTCGCCCCAGCCTAGGTCCTGGCGGGACACTTGTCTCTCCCTGCTGCCCACGCCCTCCAGCCCCCAGGAAGCCCAGAGCCTTCCAGCACGCAGGTCTGACCTGGCACTCTCCTTCATAAGCTCTTTGGCAAAACGGGACTAGGAATTCCTTCCTCCTGAGGTCGGTGTGAGGCGCACATGCTGGATGGTGCAATGAGCTCTGGCAGCTACAGGTGCCAATAAAGAGGAGTGGTGTCCCGCTTCCTGGTCTTAGTGCCACAGAGGAAAAAAAGCACGTTTATGACATCAGCTCATGGTCCTACGTGGTAACAACGACGACTTCAACGCTAAGAACACTGACCTGCACCTGAGGCTCCTCCCTCACTTCACTCTTCCTCCTCCAACTCAAGAGTCCAGAGGCCCTCGACTTCCAAGGCGCAGACAATTGTGTTGTTAATCATCCCTGGAGGCCTCAAGCCTGAGTCACTGCCCACCTGCTAGACCCGCTGTGCCAACAGCCACCTCACGTGCTCGGCTTGCGCAGCGGCTGCAGGACCTGCCTGCCGCTGTGGCTCCCCCACAGCCCTGAGGTAGCCATGAGACACAGTGGGCCAGAGGAAGGGCCACGAGAGCACATGCTCCCCCCAGAGAGAAGGGAGAGGAGAAGGAGGTGCCGCCTGCCCAGCCAAGGGGCAGGAGGGGAGCAGGCGGGTTGGAAAGGCCTGGCCCGCGTGCCTGAGGCTGGAGCAGACAGGCACAGGCGTACACCCGTGGGGCCAGTGCTTCGAGAACCAGACACACTGAGGCGGCACCTCGCTGTGAGGGGCTGTCTGGGAGACTGGCCTGCCCCACAAAGCCAGTGGGGCTGGCAGCGTGACCACATCCTCAGTCTCGGGGCGTGGCCCTGTGGCAATGACAATGACAGGGTCCACAATAATAGGTGCCTTTGTGGGCAGGCTCAGTAGCAAATGGCCAGACAGGCTTGCCCTCAGGTCCCCAGTCCACTTGGGGTCGCAAACTCTCACAGGCAGTAGGCGCCATGGGGCAGTGCCTGTGGGTTTTCCTCCTGGTGTCCTCACCATTCCCAGAGGAAGACCTATCCTGCTGTGGAGAGGGAAATCAGGGATAGCTTCCTGGAGGTGGTGACCTTAAGCTGGACCTGGAAGGGCAGTCAGATTTAGATGGTCAAAGAGGTGGGAGTGGCACTCAGAGAGGAGGCTTTCCCCCAGGAGGAGAGCCAGACATGGACAGAGGGAGTCGAGGTGCAGCCTGGGCTGGTCCCGGTGTCCGGCTGACAGCAGCCATTGCGGGGGGGGGGGGGGGGTTGGGAGTGCAGTGACCCCTCCTTCTGGCCTGGTAGGTGAGCAGACGCCTGGCCTCACTCCAGCAGGGAGGTGGGCAGGGTTTGGGCCTAAGCATGTGGCTGGCAGGGTAAGCACTGCTGACTGCACTGCCCACTCCAGATGGACCCTGATGGCTGTGCTAATGTCACCTGGCTTCGGGGCGGGTGAATGAGGGGACCGGCCTGATTAAATCCACCATCTCAACCAGGGCCCACCGCTGTATATCTCCAAAGTGGGGGAAGTGACACCT
Source organism: Ia io (assembly GCA_025583905.1). Lineage (NCBI taxonomy): Eukaryota > Metazoa > Chordata > Mammalia > Chiroptera > Vespertilionidae > Ia > Ia io. The sequence continues at coordinate 88,342,574 of JAJQQW010000014.1, read as the reverse complement.
CACCGCCTGCACACAGCTTCATTCCCGAAAAGAATGTGAGAGGGGGAAGGTCAGGAGACAGGCACAGCCGTAAACTTGATGGAAGGTTTAGCTGGAAGCCCCATTAAATCCACACACGGCCTGACGCTGGGCAATGTCCTTCTCCGAGTCTGCTGAATGGGGCCAGGGAGGTGAGGGACTCACTAAGTAATGTCCTCATTTTTGGTGTCTCCTATTACCCAGGGGATGAAAAGCCCATTACCCATAAGGTTTAGTGGCACTTGGTCCCAGGACTGCGATGCTGTCCTTTACCTGAGCCCTCCCCTGGACAGCATGTGCAGTGGGGCCTCTGTTGGCTCGTCTATCTGTTCCAGCATCCACGCAGCCGGGTCCCTGCCTCCCCCTCCTACCAGGTGGGCCCAGGCAGGGGTGCGGGGGGGCGGTTATCCCGGTCAGGAGCACTTGTGATGACTGGCTGTAAGCCCAGCACTGGGCTGCCCGCGAGAGGTGCCCGTGGCCCTCAGACCTCAGTGCGACCTGTTCCTACAAATCGTGCCTCAACACACGCCTCTCCTAGTGAGGCTCCAAGCACAGACTGTTTTTCCTGGAGCGGAGCCCCTTGAGGGACAGGGGCTGGAGACCGGGTCTAGGGGCCCTCTCCTACCTCACCACCCACCAGGAGCGAAGGCACGCCTGCCCCGAGGAAGTAACATCTTTCCAAGACCCAGCCCAAGAACCGCACAAAATGGCGAAGATAACAGAACTGAGCTCAACCCTCAGCTGTGCAACCTTAGAGAATTACTAAACCTCTCTGAGCCCCTGTCTCCTGGATCTGCTCAATGGGATCGCAATGATGCCTCTCCTCCCAGGAGGGTTGTGGGACCTAAGGAGTAAATGCAGCAAGTGCTCAGCAAACACCTGCCAACAGACAACTTCCTCTGCAGCTGGCGGCCCAGGCTGTCTTCCTCTGGGCCTGCCGGGAGTGTGGCCTTGTTCATTAGAGCAGGTACAAACGAAGGCTGACCCCGTGCAGGGACTGAAGGCACCTCTCCTTTCTCCCCCTGAAGCCCCAGCTAAACATACTTTATGAGGCCATTTATGTGGTATTCTGGAAAAGGCAAAATTACAGGAACCAAAACATAACAGGTTGCCGGGGGCTGTGGTGGGGTGGGAGAGACGGCGAAGGGCAGGATGAACACCTGGGGGAGAGGGAACTGGTCTGTATTCATCTTGATGTGATGGTGGCTACACAGCTGTACGCAGGTGTTAACATTTATGGAACTGTACACCTCAAAAGGGCAAATTTTACAATAAGAAACATATATTTTAATACACCTGGCTTAGAAAAAGGAAAATGGAGGAATGAAGACCCACTTGGATCAGGTGTGAGACTAGGAGTGAGGCCGGGCCAGACGGTCTAGAGCCGTGGTCGGCAAACTGCGGCTCGCGAGCCACATGCGGCTCTTTGGCCCCTTGAGTGTGGCTCTTCCACAAAATACCATGGCCTGGGCGAGTCTATTTTGAAAAAGTGGCGTTAGAAGAAGTTTAAAAAATTTGGCTCTCAAAAGAAATTTCAATCGTTGTACTGTTGATATTTGGCTCTGTTGACTAATGAGTTTGCTGACCACTGGGCTAGAGCAAAAGCAAAGAAAGTCGGCAGGGCCCACGTTGTGGAAGGCAGTGGGGGCCCACTTCGTGGAAGGCAGTGGGGGCCCACTTCGTGGAAGGCAGTGGGGGCCGTCGTGGAAGGGAGTGGGGGCCCACGTTGTGGAAGGCAGTGGGGGCCCACGTTGTGGAAGGCAGTGGGGGCCCACGTTGTGGAAGGCAGTGGGGGCCCACGTGGTGGAAGGCAGTGGGGGCCCACGTGGTGGAAGGGAGTGGGGCCCACGTCGTGGAAGGGAGTGGGGGCCCACGTCGTGGAAGGGAGTGGGGGCCCACGTCGTGGAAGGGAGTGGGGGCCCACGTGGTGGAAGGCAGTGGGGGCCCACGTCGTGGAAGGGAGTGGGGGCCCACGTCGTGGAAGGGAGTGGGGGCCCATGTCGTGGAAGGCAGTGGGGGCCCACGTCGTGGAAGGCAGTGGGGGCCCACGTCGTGGAAGGGAGTGGGGGCCCACGTCGTGGAAGGCAGTGGGGGCCCACGTCATGGAAGGGAGTGGGGGCCCACGTGGTGGAAGGCAGTGGGGGCCCACGTCGTGGAAGGCAATAGGGGCCCACATGGTGGAAGGCAGTGGGACCCCACTGTCCGACAGGGGATGGACCACAGAGGGACAGCCAGCCAGGCCTCTGTGCCCGGACCCCAGGGCTCTCTGCACTGCGACTGCAGCCACTGCCCGCTCTCTGGCTTGCTCTTCTCCCCTGCGGCCATACTTCCCAAGTTCACAGGGTGCCCAGGATGTCAGGGACACCTGCATTCCACAGCTGGGCCTCCGAGCTTGGTGCCCTCCGCCCTGCACACCATTCCCCTTCCCTGGGGTGTGGCGTCCCGGAGGCAGACCTCCGAGAGAGCTCAGGGCCTGCGATGCCGCCCCTGACTGCCCTCCCCCCACTCTGGACTCCTCTGAAGCTGCGGCTCCTGGAATAAGTCCAGGGTTCCACCTCCCTCCTTCCAGCGCCCAGGGCTCCCCAGGGTGAAACCATAGGCAGCACATTCGTCCAGAGACTGGCTGCAAACTCAGCCAGGTGAGCCCTGACGTGGGCTGATCCTCTCAGTTTACAAGCTGCATCTCCCCTTCCCTGTCCTGGGTCGCGAGTGTGTCTGGGATCCACCTGCAGGCTTCACTGGTCCCTTGTCACATTCCGTCCCAAGGGCCTGCCCCTGCAAGCTGGCTTTGGAGGCTGAGTCCCTGGGAGCCCCCCCGCTCTCCGGCCACGCCACGTGGCTGTGCTGCCAGCTCCGTTTGCCCTCCCTCCCGTCTTCCCCTCAACCCTCCCCGCACCTGCCCGCCCACATCCCAGGGGCCCTGAGAAGGGGAGAGGGCTGGGACTTCCTCGGCTGGACACTGTCCCAACCTCGGCACTCTGGGTGTGGCACGGGGAACTCTGACAGGGCACCGGGGAGCAGGCCCAGCAGCTCTGGATTTGAGCTGCCTTTCTGAAGGCATCACATTCAAGGTCTTTAGAGAGAAAGTGACGACACTAGCTGGGACCTCTGTGCACACAACACGTGGACCTGCTCAGATAATCCTACCGAACATCCTGTAAGGTTAGTGCCTCACCCCCATTTTACAGAGGCAGAAACCGAGGCTCTGAGGTCATGTTACCATGGAAACACAGGTAGCTTTTCCACCAAGAGGTGCTGTCTTCAGGTGGGCTAAAAAGAGACTAATTTCCTGTTTTGCTCCCGGGGGTAGAAGCGCTCGCTCCCGTCCACGGGAGCAGCAGAAGCAGGACTGGGTCCTGTGGACGAGGACAGAGGAAAAAACGCCGAAGTGAGCTCAACGTCACCTCACATACCCACATTTTTCAAAACCAGCACAAATCAAATTCTGCTTAAGATATAACTTCGCTTTTCATAATCAATCTCTCATATGCAAATATCTCAATTGTCGTAACTCAGTTCCTACCTGCTTTTTCTGGCTTCTGCCTGCTGTCTGGGTGTTCCAGGGCTCGGACAGAGAAACCACAGCTTTGCTTCCTAATGGGCAAAACAAGGGGTGTGTGTGTGTGTGTGTGTGTGTGTGTGTGTGTGTGTGTGAACAACCACATATGTGACCTGGTTTCCCCTCCTGAGGGCAGAGCTGGGGGCCCAGATCGGGGAGGGAGGAGGGCTGGAGTCTGAGGCGGGAAGGAGGAGCAGAGGTGCGGTGGGAGGAGACAGGCGGGATAAAATCCAAGTGCCTGGACTTCCATACGTTGGCCCTGCCCAGGCTGGAAAAAATGGGGGAACATTCATAAGTCTGAGTGGAAAGCTATGAAGTTTGCCCAATTCTCTAACTAAAGTTCCCGACCAGCAAAACCCCTGTGGCTAGTGCTAGAAATTCATGTAAAACACAGTGAGGGCCCAGGCAGCGGGCAGAGGACCCCAAGCTGGCGAGCGCTGGGCGTGCCTGTCCGCAGAAAGAAACAGGTCCCTGCTTTCCCATTCCTCACACTCAGGTCCTTAAAGAACCCTTTTCTTCCCTGTAAGGGCCCAGTGGGTGAAGGGGGAAAGCAAACACCCGCTGCCTGCCACCCCGCCGGGTGCTGGGCTGCCGGGTACTGTGCTGGCCGCCGGGTGCTGGGCTGCCGGGTACTGTGCTGGCCGCCGGGTGCTGGGCTGCCGGGTACTGTGCTGGCCGCCGGGTGCTGGGCAGGCCACCGGGTGCTGGGCAGGCCGCCGGGTACTGTGCCAGCCGCTGGGTGCTGGGCAGGCCGCCGGGTACTGGGCAGGCCGCCGGGTACTGGGCAGGCCGCCGGGTGCTGGGCAGGCCGCCGGGTGCTGGGCAGGCCGCCGGGTACTGGGCAGGCCACCGGGTACTGGGCAGGCCGCCAGGTACTGGGCAGGCCGCCGGGTACTGTGCCGGTTGCTGGGCAGGCCGCCGGGTGCTGGGCAGGCCACCGGGTACTGGGCAGGCCGCCGGGTGCTGGGCAGGCCACCGGGTGCTGGGCAGGCCGCCGGGTACTGGGCAGGCCGCCGGGTGCTGGGCAGGCCGCCGGGTGCTGGGCAGGCCACCGGGTACTGGGCAGGCCGCCGGGTGCTGGGCAGGCCGCCGGGTGCTGGGCAGGCCGCCGGGTACTGGGCAGGCCGCCGGGTGCTGGGCAGGCCACCGGGTGCTGGGCAGGCCGCCGGGTACTGGGCAGGCCGCCGGGTGCTGGGCAGGCCGCCGGGTGCTGGGCAGGCCACCGGGTACTGGGCAGGCCGCCGGGTGCTGGGCAGGCCGCCGGGTGCTGGGCAGGCCGCCGGGTACTGGGCAGGCCGCCGGGTGCTGGGCAGGCCGCCGGGTACTGTGCCTGCCGCCAGTGCAGGAAGCCCCCGTGTATTCCTCCCCTGGTGTCTAGCACAAGGTGCAGACAGAGGGAAATGCACACCATTTCTCCATGTAGGCATCTTAACGGGCCTTTAAAGTCCTAGTGCTGAAACACAGCCCACTGCTGGAGCCCACCTGATGCTGAAGAAAATGATGCGTTCACTCGGCTGGCTGAAGGTCCCAGACACGGCAGGGTGGGTAAAACCCCCATTAGAGTAGCTCATGCAAACAGGAACACACTGGATTGGAACCTACTGGTCTTGGTCCGCAAACTCCTGAGTAGTAATTACGGGTTACTGGGGTGACAGTCTGGCTGTTAGGTGACTGCAACCTCGTCACCTCCAGGCGTCCGGCCCGTGGCAGGGCTGCAGCCAGGGCGGACTGGTGGACATGCGCCTCTCTAAGCCAGCACCTGGCTGGGGAGCCCTCCCTCCATGGTCCATGCAGCCCTACTCCTGCCAGCCTGCTGACACCTCCCTCACACTGCTGGGCCCTTGTCTCCCGCGCGGGGAGAGCCTGCCACAGCCTCCCAACGTCTCTCTCGTCTGCACCAGAGCGAGAATGCCAGGCCTGACCCGATCCACCCCCCTCCACATCACAGCCTCCCCGACCAGGCTGCAGCTGACCCTCCAGCCCTTTCTGACACTCATGTTTTTCCACTAAGTCTCCCTAATAAAAGGTCTTTTTCCATTTCCCCCATTGCTCCAGGCTGGGCAGTGCCAGCTCAAAAAATAAAGAAAGGGGAAAAAAGCCGCTGTGGGAAGGCACGGGGTTGGGCACGAGAGATACCAGAACTGTAGAAAGTGAAGCCCCTGTCCTTGCTGGGCAAGGGCCAGATCCGCCACTGAGATCTGGGAGTGATAGTGCCAGACACACGGACACACACACACACACACAGCCGCTTCCGCAGCTGCACTCAGACCTGGGCGGGTGCTGGGGGGGCAGACCTGAGTAGAAGGGGGAAGGAAGCTCAGAGGGCTTCCAGAGGGAGAAGGATTTTTAGAGCCAGAAAAATTAAAACAAGTTTGCTCTTTTCTTTCGGCTATGGAATATGAGTTTTAAAAATACAGTTCCTATAGTGTATATAATTCTTTATTCTGCTTTTGGTTGTTAAATTGTACTATGTCATTAAGATTCTTGATAAATATCACTTCAGTGAGTTCATCCGGTCTCATTCCATAGAAGGCATTAATGATTTAAACATCCCCTCACGCAGCCAGTCTTACACACTATAACGTGGCTTTACGACACCATGATTCTGCGTATGCAGCTTTCCTTGCGCCTAATTATTTGCATAAAGCGATGGTCTTCGTCGGTTAGAGCCATTATTAGCCATAAAAAGTAACTAATACGTTTGACTGGAACATCAGAAGGGGAGAGGGTGCTGTCTCTCTCGCCTGGCCGCTGGAGGGAGAGGCCACAGCGAGTATCTGTGGCTGGAGGCAGAACAAACAGGCGAGTCAGCGGGGAGGCGACTATTCCCCAAGGTCTACTTTTCCGAGTTCACAATTCTTTCATTTCCCATCAGGAACCTAGGCTCAGCCAACAGTGTAATGTACCCATCTCAACCCGAACAGTTTTTCTTAGATGTTAATGTAGGAGAATTTAAAAAAAGTAAACAAGTAGCCTTTTGATAGCAAATTCCAGTATTAAAACAGGGAGACTGGTATAGGACTTTAGACAACTGGCAGCATTGATTAGAGCTGACCGCACGCATGCCTCAGGCCCCGCGGCCTCACTCCCAGGTACGTGCCGGCAGGAATGCACACACGTTTCCGCCAGCCTGCACAGGACGTTCACCGGCAGCACCGAACCGCCCTAGAGGTTGCCACACTGGGGCAGGTCAGTATATTGTGCCACACTCACCAACGTGGAACAAATACTATTCGACAATGAGAATGAACAAACCACAACTACATGTAACATGAACAAATCCCCCCAAAATAAGACAGAAGCTAGACGCAAAAGTGCACACAATGCACGACCCCACTGCTGTAAAGAACGAAAGCCGAGCGGCGCCATCAGAGGCAGCGTGCCTGTCGGGGGAGGGGGCTGGGAGTGGGCACGCGGGGCTCCGGGATGCTGGCCGCGGTCTGTTTCTTAATCTGGGCGCTGGTTACATACATGTGTTCAAACGATAACACTTTACCAATCTGTACATTTAAGATATGTGCACCTTACTGTATGCGTGTTCTATTCTAATTTTTGAAGGATGCATGGTCAATTTTATACCTCATCAAAATAGTTTATTTAAAAACTTTCTCAAGATCTGCATGTGAGGCCCTGCAGACACCAATAAGCGACACAGGATGTGTCCCCTGGGCCTGCAGCCTGGTTTCAGGAAGTTCAGACTGACATGGTAGGATGGCAAGTGGCCAGCAGGGTCCTGCACAGGGCCGGAGTGGCCAGCAGCAAGCCTCCTGCTCTGGGCCTGTAGGAAAGCAGCCACATGGTCACATTAGGAGGCACCGGGGTCAAGCCTCGGGCAGATGCAGCCCCTGGAGACCCAGGGCCAAGCTTGGCCCAGCCCCTCCCGGCCACACGCCATGCACAGCAGGCCTTCTCAGACCTCTTGCCCTCCGACACACTGCTGCCCACTGTGTGAATGACAGGTCCAGGTTCCTGGGGCTCTGGAAGAGAAAGAATGCCCAATAATGAATCTACAATTAAGCCAAGGCCATGGAAGGGAGCAGGCAAACAGGGCCCTGAAGCATAAGCCTCCGCTGAGGGAGTCTCTGCCTGGCTGGGAGTCTGGTGACTGCCCGACACGGGCCGCCCCGTCTGTCCTCAGGTGCCTCCAGAGCCTGCTCAGCGGGGTCAGCGGAGCCTGCGCCCCCCTGCTGGCCCATGCACACAGGCCCGTGGAGAAGGGCCACCCGGAGAAGGCACCACCGCGGCCATGTAGCCGCCGTGTCCCTCACCCAGTCCCCCAGCCAGCTGCGAACCCGCAGGAGACAGCTCCCTCCCGCCTGTCACCCCATCTCATTTCTCCGGAGAATATTTAAATCACATGAAGGGATTTTAAAATGTTCCTTCTGATGAGATTTGATCTCATGTATCTTTGCAGATGAGATTTTTAAAAAAATTTATTTTCCAATTACAGTTGGAAAACAATATTATATCCGTTTCAGGCGTATAACATAGTGATTAGACATTTATATACCTTACAAAGTGACCCCCCCCAGTAAGTCTAGCACCAACCTGGCTCCAGACATAGTTATTACAGTATTATTGACCATATCCTCTAGGCTGTACTTGACATCCCATGACTGTTTTGAAAACCGGCAATTTATACTTCCGAATCCCTTCACTTCTATCACCCATCTCCCCAAACCCCCTCCCATCTAGAGACCATCACTTTGTACATGTGTTTGTTCCTGTTTTGTTTGTTCATTTAGTGTTTTAGATCCACAAATAAGTGTCTAACTTATTTCATTAAACATAAACCCTCTAGGTCCACATATGTTGTCACAAATGGTAAGATTTTATTCTTTTTTATGGTTAAGCAATATTCCACTATATATATGTACACATCTTCTTTAGCCAATCATCTATCTATGGACACTTATAATGTGCTCATGGATAGGAAGAATAAATATTGTTAAAATGTCCCTACTACAGATTCAATGCAATCCCTATCAAAATACCAATAGTATTTTTCACAGAACTAGAGCAAATAATCCTAAAATACACTCCGAATAGCCTCAGCAGTCTTGAGAAAGCAGAACAAAGTTGGAGGAATCACACTACCTGTATTAAACTATACTATAACACTCTGGTAATCCAAACAGCAGGGAACTGGCATCAACACAGACACAGATCAATGGAACAGAATAGAGAGCCCAGAAATAAACCCTCGCTTGTACGGTCCATCATGTACAACACAGGAGGCAAAAATACACACCGGGGTAAAGACAGTGTCTTCAGTAAATGGTGTTGGAAAAAACTGGACATGCAAAACATGAAACTGGACCACTTTCTCACACCATATACCAAAATAAACTCAAAATGTACAAAAGATCTAAATATAAGACCAGAAACCATAAAACTCCTAGAAGAGAATATACCCATAAACCTTAGCAATATTTTGGGGATCTGTCTCTTCAGGCAAGGGAAACAAAAGGGAAAAACCCAGGACTACAGGTGAGATTTGACCTCACGGATCTTCGCAGCGGGCTGCACTGGCAAGCTTCGGGGGACGCGTGGCTATGCCCCCGTTCAGGGCTCGGTGACCCCTCAGGTCAGAGCATGCTCAGCAGGACACCGGGGAGAGTGGCCTTCCGCAGCACTGCACTGAGGAGCCTGATTTCTAAAGGAGAAACGCTGCTCTTACACAGGCAGAAGAGCATCAGATCACTGGTGGCCGCCCCGGGGAAGGACCCGCAGCCCCAGGATCACCCCCACTTTGCCCAGGACACTGCCCTGACATTTCCCCTGCCTTATTCCAGTTTGCCACAAATGGTTTGTCTCATCTGCAGCTGTACATTCTTTTAGATATACTATCTGAATGAATCACATCGTCTCAAACCTGGGGTTGGGGAAGAATTACGTTTCCTGAGCAATTACTACGTGCAGGTAGCATTTTCTCATGTCTGGACAAAGCAATTGTGTTGCAGAAAGAGCAACAGCTTTGGAGGCAGATAGAGTTTGGATGGAAATACTAGCAAGCCTCACCTCACTTTCCTCATCTGTAGAATGGGAATAATAGTACCGCATAGATTTAGTCTGAAGACTAGCGATAATAGATGGAAAGAGACTGGAATAGCAAAGATCCAATAAATGTTGGTTCTTATTTTTTTAAGTTTCTGTACTCTTCAACGCACAAGTAATTCACGTTTCATTTAACAAGTTTCCTAGAGATTATCCCATGTCAGAATGAACAGATCTAACTCACTTGTAGCTGCCGCTGGACTGTTTAAATTGTTTGCAATTTTTTGTTATTAACAATGCTAGAAGGGACCTTTCTGCGCATGCCTCATTTGGTCCAAGTGCAGCCGCTCCTCCAGTTAGAGCTGGAGAAGGGTCATTGCTGGCTCTGGGGGTTCTAAATGTGTGTTATGTGCAGCCAAATGCCCTGCAGCCCATCCCCACTGCTCCTGGCCTTCGTTAAACATGAGCTGACGTTTAAGTCTTTGCCAATCTGATGTACATTCCCCGAGGACTAAGGAAGTTGAGGGTTTTTCCTTATGTTTAAATTACATTTGTAATTCTCCTCCTGTTCATCGACTATTCATATATTTTATCCAGTTGTCAAAAACTGGGCGTTCTTTTCCTTTGTTTCGCCAAGGTCAGTTCTTCAGATGTGTTACACACGGGAGAAAAATGCCACCACCCAGCCTGTCACAGTCTTCACTGGGCTGATGGCATTTTTTTCAAAGAAAAATTTACACTTTTCCTGATGTCTGCAATCCACTTTGAGATGCATCAAAACCAGACGAGGCAGAGGCTGCCAACAACCTCTGTCGAATAGTTTAAATTTTTCATAATAAAAAGGTCAGAAGAGAGTATGCGGTTGTGCTGTGGTCCAGTGTATACAGCTCTTCCTGGCGACTTTCACATCGGGGCTGGTGTAAGGCTCCAAGGCAGTCCAAGTGCGGGTAAATGAGTCCCCTTTCCTAAGTTGGATTTTTAAAAATTCAGTTCTTGAATCCACTTTCAATTTATGTTTGTAAAGAGATGAGGCGTGGATTTAATTTTTTGTCCCTATAACCTACTGTCTTTATGGTGCCTACTGAGCTGTCCATCCTTCTCTACGATGTGAACAGCCATCCTGCTGCAAGCTAGCTCCCAGCTGGACGCCCTCTCTCTGGGCCCCACACTCTGCCTGAGGCTCTGCTGTCACCGCTACAGCTTTAGAATATGGCGCAGTCCTGGCGAGGCAGACCTCCCGTCCCACCACCGTCCTCGCCTACAAACAGTCCTGGCTCTTTCGGGTTTTCTCTTCCATGTACATTTTATCCTCAGCTTGGAGCATTCATTAGGATACTCCTAGAAGTTGGGTCGTGGCTGATGGCACATGACTGACAGGGGACAGAACACCTACTGGAGGGCTGGGTGGTGTGAGGAACAGACGAGAGGAGGTGCCCGCCGACGGCCTGGGCTACCCCAGCGGTCCACACATGGGGACAGCTGTCAGTATTGCTGACGCTGCTATGAATGGGATATGCTGCATCTACCCCATCGCTTCTAGTCCAGAAAATGCTCTCTTAGAAACCCGTTTCAAATTCCTCCCAAGCCCAGCCCCTTGTCCACCGGCCCACATCCCCACCAAAGAACTTTGCTCCTTTAGCTCCTTCCCCCTGTGTGCCCGCCTCTGAGTCTCCGCCCCTCCCGCCCAGGGCATGGCTCCCCCGCTAAGACACCAGCCTGAGCTCATTCCTCCTGCTTCCCCTGGAGAGTTGGTCCACTTCTCCTGGCTCCTGGGCCCACACTGGGTCTGTCAGGGCCTGCAGGCAGGTGACATGGTGCATCGGCCTCCACTCTGCTCACACACCGTGTGCTGACAGGGCGCTGTGTGCTGTCCCCAGGACCCAGCGCAGGAGGGCAGCCTGCGTGCACTTAGCCACCCGTGTCGGACACAGGCACCACCCTGCAGCCACTTACCTAGCACAGACCCCAGGCCACTGCCAAATCTCCTAACACCTGCCACTGCGGTGTCACCTCCCACTTCATGGAGGACACAGTTCCAGAGCAGAGCTTAAGGCTGAAAGTGGGGAAGTTAGGACCCACACCCGGGACTGCCTGTCACCGCTGAGCCACATTCCGCCGAGCGATGACTGGCCCAGGGCCCAGTCCTAGAAACAAATATGCCTGGATAGTGACCTCCAGGCCTGGCCTTCCTCCCTGGGCACCCAAGCCCCAGCTCCCAGCTGCGCTTCTCCAGCATCTCCACTCCTTCTTCGCAGGGACGGCAGCTGCCACCGTGTGCAACTGTTGACAAACTAGTCAGCTGCTGCCGGGCGTCTTTCGGAGCCGCCGCGCCCTCCTGAGCAAAGATACCTCATTAGTGTGCTGTATTTCAGCCCCGAGAAAACAATGCAGCCGAGAGACATAAACAACAAGTACAAATGCTACAGGTCACAGATGATCGATGCCACTGCAGATGTTCAACGTGGGCGCTCACACAGACAGGAGCGAGGCCGCTTCCCGCACATCCGTCTTTCCCCAAACGCTGACGCAGGGAGAAGTCAGCAAGCCGCGCGCGCGCACACACACACACACACACACACACACACACACACACATCAGGGACCGCGGTCCCTGTCCACCATGAGCCTTTCTCCTGCCCGGAGCTGTGTTGTGTCTGATGGCTTTCGGTGTTTCCAAACGCTCACTATTCCACTTTGGCGACTGGCTCTTACGGTTATGATCATAACATTTCTTTTTCCTTGCTACAGGCCCAGGAATTTTTGTCTTTGAAAAAATAAAGTTTTGAAACACTCAGCCAAGTTTTGAAAAGAGCTGGCCAGCCAGTCGAGAAATCGGGCCAAAGTCAAGGCAAACAGCGGCTCTTGCACAGACCCACCCCACGGAGCCCTCACGAACCAGGCTCTGGCGGCCAGACGGGCGGCTCTGGGAAGGAGGCATGGGTGCCGTCACAGCTGGGCTGGGAGCCTCCGAAATGAGGAGAGCCGGGAGCTGGTGCTTCCCCGGTGCTCACGGTCTGCAGGCAATGGGCCCCCCAGAGCTTGGGGTCAACAGCTCCCTCCCGGAGCAGCCTCGACACAGTGGTCGGTGTGACCTGGACAAATCCCCGGGGCTCTACCCCACAGTGCCTGTGAGGAGGCACAAAAATGTCACACCCTGCAAACAAGCGAGACTTGTGCGTGGGCCCCGTTGCACACAATGGGAGGGAGAGGCTGCACACGTGCTCAGATGAGGGGCTCAGTGAGCCTTTGGCCCTGGAGGGGCACTCAGGGCCCCGCCTCCGGCAGGAAGGTCAAAAACGCCCTGTAGGCATTAAAAAGGAGACCGGCGTGCTGTCTGAGGACCCCTGAGATCCCAGCATCCTTTTGTGGGATCCAGAAAGTCAAAGCTACCTGTAAACTCAGAGGCTGTTTGTCTTTTCACTCCTGTTCTCTCCCGAGTGTCCAGTGGGCCGCAGAGGTCCCGAGGAGCAGATCCGACGAGAAAGGCCTGCGAAGGCTACCTTCTGCCGGGGCAGGCGCAAGGGGCGAGAGTGGAGCAATGCCGGTCTCCTAATTTTTTTTAAAAAAATGGTGTATTTTCATTAACATGCAGTGGGTTTATTACTATTACTTTTAAGTGAGTTTAAAATACCTTTTAAATTTCTCAGTTACAAATTCTAAAATGGTAAATAGATCAACAGATATAATGCCTCCAAAAAACATCAGGTCTCAAGAAGTGCTAAGCATGTGAAGGAGTTCCTGGGACTAAAAGGTTTGAGAGCTGCAGCTGCAGAACCTCCCTGACTAAGGGCTTAAGGGGGCAGGAGGAAAGGTTACCAAGGAGCAGAGACAATGACCTCACTTTTGTAAAACTGTGTGGCAGAGAGAGGGGGGGAGGGAGAGGGAGAGAGAGAGTCGGCACTGTGCTGAGCGCTTCAGGGATGCGGCTTATTTAATCCCATGATACCTGTGGATTATCAGCCTCACTTTACAGGAGAGAAACTGAAGGCTGCAGGTCCGGGCAAGGCTGAGCACCTTGTCCACGGCCATGCAAACGGGAGGTGACACAGAACCAGGACTGCAATCTGGACTGCTCGGTCACCAGAAGCCTTGTCCCTGAGCACTAAACCAGGTGGCCTTCCCTGCAGGCCCTGGGTCTCGGGGAGTGGCTGTGTACCAAGGCCTCTGCCCACCCCTCCCTGGCACTGACCACACCCGGCCCGCTCACTCTGCCGTGTGGACGCCATCTCATCCCTGGTGGATAAGAACCCAACCCTCTTACATGCACCCTGCATCCCATGTCCACCCCTGGACTGGCAGGTGACTGACAGACAGAACCTCAGTGGGGCCCAGACACCAACCCTCTCTCAGGCTCACTCCAAATCAGAAGCCAACCCGGCCTGTGGCTGGGACTGCCAGCATCTTGGACATGAGGTCATGGCTAAGGAGCTACGCTGGGCACAGATCTCCAGCCTCAACTCCTGGACCACAATGTGGGCGTGGAAACAGATCATGGGGGGAGGGGGTGTCACAGCCTGTGGTCACACAGCTGCCGCCACCTCCAGCCTAAGAACCCCAGCCATCAGCCGCCCACCACCGACCGCCGGGCACAAGGACAAAGTTTGTGCTCCCCGTCCTGCCTGTGCAGGCGGCTTCCCATCCCTTCTGCCCGTGGCACAATGTGATGTCGTGGCTAGACCCTGCGTGTCCCCCCATGCACGCCCTGGGAAAGGCTGGAACTCAACTGATTCGTGGATGGGTTGGTGTGCTTGCTGTGGGAGTCGAGAAACATAATAAATGGGCCCAGCTCCGTGTGCAGCACCTAATTTGCAATAATATTGAAGTCTCCAACAATAACTCATTTACTCTTATAATATATAAAAAAAGACAAATTGCTACATTGAACATGCATTTTCTTCACTGCAAGTAGCTGCTACCCCAGGGAGAAAGCCCTGTGCTGCTAACTAATAGTAAATCCTTTGGAAAATCATGTGTCATAATGATGGACAACCAGGGAAGGGGTATTAAATAGATTTAGAGGTTAGCTACTCTAACAAGAACAAAAGACGTCCTTTGCAAACCTGCACCTATAGGAGCACGATCGGCCGTGATTAGCACTCACCTTCTGACAGCCCAGGTGCACAAGGAGAGAAAAGTTTCTGTCCTGGTGGGTGTCAGCACAGAGAGGCAACAGGGAGAGGGACCGTGGGGGCAGCCTGGGCGTGTGCGGGCTCGTCCAGGCCCTGGCTCTGCTGGGATCCGGGAGTTAAAGTAGCACCCCGTTGCCAAGGAGCCAGACCACTCCCTGTGCATCCCGGAGCAAACACCCAGGACACACCCACCACGCCCAACCCAGGGCAGGGCGCTCCGTCTTTGAGAAGAAAGCCACGACCTCCGGATAAGGAAGGCTCCGAAGGGCCCTGGGAGCACGGGCTGCCCGAGGCCTGGTCTGGAGGAGGGAGGCTGAGGCAGGACTGCCTGTCCTCCCACTAGTCCGTGACTGCTGCAGCCGGGCCTCATGTTTTCCAATCCACGTCTCCAAGTCCCACATTTGGTTTCCTCAGTTTGGGAATCCTGGCCTCAAGGACAGGGGTTGACAACTGTGTCCAAAATCCCAGGCAGCCCCCTGCCTTTTCTTCCACCTCTTGTCAGACTTGGCGTTCCCAGACAGCCCTGGCTGCTCACTGACCTCAGAGGTGGGCGTGGGGTGGAGCTACTGCTGCATGCCTGCCCACCAGACTCCACAGCAGGGGACACAGAGGAGGAAGATGAGGTCAAGGCAGCTGTATGACCTGTGGGCAACCACACGCCTACGATGGCAGGGACAGTAATCGTACCCTCGCCCCGGGGGGCAGGCTCTGGGCTCCTCCCAGTACCTGGGGCTGCTCTCCAGCAGGATCTGGACTTGGAGCTGGGATTGGAGCTGGCATGTGACATGGCCACTTGTTGGAATCAAGGGTCAGTGGGTCAGCTCAGCAGCTGAGTTGCTGTAGGGGCAGAGGCACCCGCACACTCTGGCCATAGGTATCAAAGCTGTCGACCCTACACCTGCCCTCCAATGACGACCGAGCTGGCACAGGTGGGGGTCAATGCCACCTGTGAAGTCCAAGTTTTGGTGTCGTCGTTGCAAATCACTTTCACCAATTCCCTTTGAGACCCGGGCCAAATCGCTGCCCTCACAGGACTCACTACACACAGTCACTAGTGTTTCCCTCCATTCAGTCATTTGATGATACAAGTAATCTACAGCCACGACACCTCTCACTGAGACGGAGGCAATTCCATGAAAACTGCCGAAACCCGGTTCTTCCCACGGGTGTTAGCCTCTCCAGCACCCACCACTGCGGGTGGCCTTGCACTCCAAGCCCAGCTCAGACACAGATTCCACTTACACTGTCGATAGACTTTGCTCTAAAACTCATACTACACGTTATAGCCCAACATGCTTACATGTCTTAGGATCTGGGAAATTATCCAAAACTGTCCAGAAAGAGAAGAGAATACTAAAGCAAGAAGAGAGAGCCGTGTGCCCCGTGGTGTGGCGAGGAGAGGTGCCCCTGGAGCGTTGAGAACGAGCTGGCTTGCGTCTCCTTCCTTCCTCAGCCACTCCATTCCTGACTGCAAAGCACCACGCACAGATCGGATTTCACCGGCGCCTTCTGCCTTCCGATGGCCAAGCTGTTCCTCTGCTGGCTCCTGGCATCGCACTTCTAGAAACCTTTCTATGGGGTAAGCAGCACTGCCTGGTGATTGATGACCATTTCGCAACTGCTATCAGTTTACTATTTTAACCAATTTATCATAAATCAGGAAGAGGAATGCTGGGCCCAACTGGAGAGTGTAGCTTTCGCTCATTACTTGGGAGGATTATAGCCATTTCATAAAATCCATTATCTAGGGAAGGATCCTATTGGCGGGGGCCAGGGAAATTCATTTCATGCTTCGAAAGTTTGTGATGGGGCCGGCTAGAAAAAAGAACTAAATTGTTTGGAAGGTGAGGATCATGATTTGTTAAAAAAACACAAATGGCCAAGATTGAGCTGTGTCCATTATACCAAATGGCACTCTGTACTCAAATGCTGGGCACCGTCACCCAGGGCCAGCCCTGACCATGTCCTCCCAGGCTCCCACAGCTGGACAGAGGGCGATCTCCCCTGGCTGCCCCACTCCAGCCAGGACACTCTCACCTCTCCCATCTGTCACAGTCTGTGGCCATCTGCTCTTATCCCGCCGGTCCTGTCTCAACAGGGCAACTAGAGGGATGTCCCCACACAGCCACCTGGTCGGCCCTGTCCTTCCCACTGCTCCGAGGACCGGGCCCCACTTCACGGCCTCCCACATCAGTCAGGCAGCCTCCTCTGTCACCGCGGGCTCTCGTCCCAGGGGCAGTGGGTTTCCCATAAGCACACGAGCTCCTTCCCCCGGGGGATGCGAACACGCTGGCCCTGCGGGAATGCCTGCCTGTCACACGGAAGGGTCTCTCCCGCTACAGCCACTGCTTCCCTACCGCTTGCGGGTTCCCAGCCCCTCCTCCTGGGCACTGTCACGCTGATTGGACACCACTGCTGTCACCATTTCTCTGAAGGCAGCCGCCAGGAAGACCTCACCTTCTTCCCTAACTTTGTTTCCAACCGACAAAGGGGAAAATACACATGTCCCAGGAGACGGCCCAAACAAGGCCAGGGGCTGCCTGTGCGTCCCTGAGGGGGGAGTTCCTCTGTGACAGGGAGCAGGTGGCAGGTCTTGGGGCAGCAACCCGCACCCCCCATGGAACAAGTCCCCCCACTGTTAGGACCCCTGGGGTCCTCTTTCCCAGGTGCTTTTAGTAAGCCCAAAGGAGGGACAATCAAAAAGAAAAGGAATGATAACGCCCGGCCGGTGAGGCTCAGTGGTTGAGCGTCGACCTATGAACCAGGAGGTCATGGCCCAATTCCTGGTCAGGGCACATGCCCGGGTTGTAGGCTCCATCCCCAGTGTGGGGCGTGCAGGAGGCAGCTCATCAATGGTTCTCTCTCATCACTGATGTTTCTGTCTCTGTCTCTTCCTCTCCCTTCCTCTATCTGAAATCAATAAAATTATTTTTTTTAAAAAGGAATGATGAAAGTGTCTTCTAGATTTTGCTGAGCCTCTAGAACATTCTTTTTGAATACGACTTTGTTTCCTTCTCTCCTAACCTCAACTTTCCCCAAATTTATTCCTCATGCGAAAACAGCATCTTCCCCAGGGAAGCTCAGTGTTACACACACAGTTTTCTAGCAGCTCAGAGCTGCTCAGCTCAGCAGACAATAAAGATTCCCGTCTGGTTCCTGGCTGCTGGACCACCGGGAATCGGAGTGCGAAGACGGAGCCTCAGAAGCTCAGCTTTGCCAGATCTCAGAAGACACTCCTGGTTCAAAGTTCCGGCTGCACCCGGAGTTTGAGGGGCTTGGGAGGGGGGAGCAGGAAAGAAATCCTAGGCTTGAGGATGTTAATTTTCCTTCCACCCACTCCTGGCAGCCTCGCCCATCCCCATTGCGAAGAAGGAGTCTCTGAACTTCTTTCTCACTGTTTTCTCTTCAGGGCCTCCTCCCCTGCCCCCAGTCCCTCTCTCCTCCTCTCCCGTCCTCAGTGGCCCAGCTCTGCTCCCTCTCGAACCTCCTCCCCCGCCCCTTCCCACCAGGGCCCCTGCTTTGTGCTATTTCTTCTCCTGGCTCCAAGCTCTCAGCCACAGACTCGCAGGGAAGGGGAAGAAAGCAGCGGACTAGGCCCCTGTGGACAGGCGCAGCCTCCTGGTTGCCACTTGAAGAGTTGCAGAAAAGCTGCCCTTCTCCTTTAACTTACCCCAATGACCAGGAGGGAGGAGGGATGCCGCCTGGAGGGGCACGGGGCTGGGAGGGCACTGCCTGACGCAGAGGCCTCAGCTGGAGCCCCTGGATGGAGCTGCAGGAGGGAACATCAAGTGGCCGCTGGGAGGGAGGCGGGGCTGCAGGGATGATTTATGGTGGGGGAGGGTTTAGGAGCACAGGCTGGCTTGACTTGAGGGATCTGGTGCTGCTGGGGTGTGCTCCAGTGGGCGGGTGCCTATCCCAGGCTGGGAGTCCCGTGAACCCTTCCTGCTGGGAGAGGCCCCAGGCTTGTCCTCCAAGGTCAGGGGCTGTGCTGGGAAAGGCCCGAGCTTGGGTGGCCTGGCGCCTCAAGCATACGGCTCTGCAATCCCAAGAGAGGGAGAGCAAGCTGGGTGGAACCTTAGGGGCCATCTGGACCAGAGGCTTGCTGGGTAAGGAGGGGAAACTGAGACCCAGGTGGGAGGGTGACAGGCCTCCAGGCCACTGTCCCCTCCTCTGGAAGGCCCTCTGGCCCTCTGTCGCTCCTCAGGGTCGTTCGGAGCCAGGACATTCGGACCCCACCCCAGTCCGCTGAAATCTCACTGAGAGTTTCAGATTTTTGAATGTGGGATCCTTTTCAGGGTGTGGGAGAACCACTGCCTACCTGTCCTGTTCCTTTCCCTTCCAGGGGGAGGGAGACGTGGCAAGTCCTGGGACACGGAGCTCCCATCAGACGGAAGGCTGGAACCTCCCGTTTGCGGCTCACAGATCCCTGTGGCTTGTGGATCTTCGGGGTGAGATCTGCCAGGCCTGCTGACCCCACGCAGCCCCCACCCGCCCCCACATGCCATGTGCGGAGCCCACAGCAGGCCCCACAACCAAAAGGAACTACATGAGCGGCCCCGGCGGCGCCCAGCTCTGCAGCCCCGGCCAGCCCTGCCCAGGCCTGACACTGCCACCACCCGCCAAGCAGGGGTCCTGCACTGAGTCAAGGCCGCTTCCTGGGCCGGGAGGGGAGGAGATTGCCAAACCAGACGCGCTCACGGAGTTGCCAAGGGTCAGCGGGTTGTCTCGGTCAATTACGCAGAGCTCATCCCCAAACCTCCTGGTCAGCAAAAAGGAAAAGCAGACCCCTCCTGGGTGGCTCTGCTCAGATGGCACCGCAAAGCCCACAGAAAGCAAACAAAGGAAGCGACCCTCACTTTGCCTCAGCCTCGGGGGACGCAAAGCCAGGGAGGCTGACGGAACAGAGCCTCCATCCCTGTCCTGCAGGAACCGCTTCCCAGAATGGACACCTCCTCCCTGGGGGCGAGGATGCCAAGGAGCTCCTGCAGTTCAGAATCCTGATCCTTCTGGCTGGGGTGCTGTGGGGGTTGGGGCTGGGGCAGGGGCGGGGCCAATCCGCACAGTTAAGAGCTGGCCTCCCAGCTGTTTGCCTGCTGGGAGCTCAGCTAGTGAGATTAGATTCT
This sequence comes from Ia io, assembly GCA_025583905.1. NCBI lineage: Eukaryota > Metazoa > Chordata > Mammalia > Chiroptera > Vespertilionidae > Ia > Ia io. Next base: position 88,322,749 of record JAJQQW010000014.1, on the reverse strand, counting down.
TCTCAGCTCAGGGCATGTGGCCACTCTGGGACCTCCGCAGGCACCATAACCACACTTTCAAGCATTCTAGGAGCTCAAGCTGCCTTCTTCCAACCTTCCCCACCGCCCAACCCCACGTCACACTGCTCCCTGACAGCAGCGAGGTGGCAGTCCCGATGTCTTCACCCTTCCTTGCCCTGGGCCTCCTCAGGGAACGCTCAGCCCAGGAGGCAGTCCTGAGATGGAGGAGCCTGCCCCTGGCCAACCCCAACGCTGGCTGCCACCCATAACCAGCTGCTTCCTGGGCCCCACAGCCGCCTCCAGAGACAGCCACTCCCACCCGACCCCGTTCAGGCCCTCCATAGGCAGCCACGGTGCAGGGGGCTTTAAAGAAACCCCCTCTGTGACTTACAAGTGACCCAGAGGGAGCAAGTGCTGTGCTAGTCTAACGACCTTCTCGGTTAGACAGGGCGAAGCCCAGCCCCAGCTCTCACATTCGGACACACCGGTCGCACAGGGCAGCACCCACAGGCCCAAAGGATCGCTTCGAGCTGCGCTGGCCCAGGCCTACCTGTGCCAGAGGGAGCGGTGAAAACAGACACAGCCTGGCAACAAAATCATGGTGGCAGCCCCTCTCCCCGCCCACCAGGGCCGTGTTCACCCCAGAAGCAGCTCCTGGACAGAAGGACCCCGGCAGCCCACCAGGGTGTCCAACTGGCCTCCCGTCCCCACTCCCCGCTCACGGAGCCCCCTCCGGTGGGCTCTCACTCGACACCAGTTCTCCACACCCTACAACCCTGGCTCCACCATGGCCCAGTAGATGACATCCAAATCTAGTGACCACCCTTGGACACCTGTCTACTTCTCCAGTCGCCCCCAAACTGGCCTTTTCACTGCCCTAATGTGCCTGCAGGCCTGGCACGCACCCTCTTTCCTGCCCTGGGCCTCCTGGGCCCTCCTGGGCCCTCCTAACTCCGGGTCCTCTGAACGTGGCCTCCCAGGCTGGGCCTGCCTGGCTTCTGTGTGCCTTCAAGGGACGTATCGAAGCAGACCCTGTATTTTATTCTGAATGCAGGCTGTTCCCACTTACAAATGGGCCCTGTTCTTAAAGTTCAGCATTTTGCAAATCAATGATTTGGAACTCGAGTACACCTTTCCCATACAGAACCGGGTAGGTTTCCAGGTGAGCCTGCAACTGCCCAGGGAACCCACAATGTGGCTAAGCTGGTGCATATTTGCAGTGAAAACTTTTATCTTAAAAATACAACGCTAGTAATTAAGCAGATTAAAGCCATTGAGCATTTGATTGAAACAGATAGAGCAGGGGGTCCTCAAACTTTTTAAACAGCGGGCCAGTTCACTGTCCCTCAGACCGTTGGAGGGCCGGACTATAGTTTAAAAAAAACTATGAACAAATTCCTATGCACACTGCACATATCTTATTTTGAAGTAAAAAAACGAACGGCAAAAACACCCGCATGTGGCCCGCGGGCCGTAGTTTGAGGACGCCTGGGAGACTGTGGTCCTGAAGCAAAGCAGAAGCTCATAAAAGCAGAGATGGCTTTGCATCTCAGGGTGAGGGGGAGCGGCCCTGGGCCGGGGTCAGTGTGGGAGCTGGTGGGAGGCACGGCAGGCTGGGCGGTGCAGGAGAATGACCTGTGACAGCTCTCAGGGGACTGCGAAGCAGACCTTGTGCTCCCAGGGTCTCACACAGCCCCTCTCAACCCGCCACGGGCACACAGTCTTCTCCCGTGGCCTGCTGGCCCGAGACAGGAAGCGCTCCTCATCTGTAATAAGGTCAAAGGCCCTCCGGTGGGACTCCCATCACCTTATCACCCGAGAGGCAGATACTGCTAATGCCCCTGAGCACCGAGGCTCACTGGTGAACAGCTAGAAGGGGGCACAAGCGGACAGCCAGCCACGCGGCTGCCTCGGGAAGCTCTCCCACAGTTCATACTGCAGGCGACTGTGGGGCCAGGCATCCTCTCTGTCCTCTGTGGGGAGGAGAGGGGAGACATAGGCTGCAACTTATGCCTCCAGAGAGCGCAAACAATCTACCACGTGCCTCAGAGCCCCAGTGGGGCCTGCGGCTGCCGACCTCTCTGAGCCAGGGCCAGCCTCACACTTCACCTAGGTTGTTAAAAATCCCGCACTCACCCAGAATCGTGGGGTGACTGCTCAGCACAGGCACCAGTGAAGCCACGATGAATAAGACAGTGTGCAGCTCCTTAAAGATCTCAGAACGCAAGAGCTGGACCCCACCTGCCAGGCAAGGGGCCCTTGGCCGGCGCACCTGCACGGGAAGTGCTCACGGTGGGCCCATCTCTGCTGCAAAGGGCTTCTGGGTCCCGCAGCTCTTGTCAAGCCACCCCACGGGGGAGGCAGATGGGCAGAAATGCTCAGCACTCAGGTGAGGAAACAGGAGTGCCTGAAATCCCACAGCCAGCCGGTGGCAGGACAGAGAGCAGGGACTGCCTGGTCCCCAGCACCCTGCACAAGGCCCGGCACCCACTGGCAGAGGGGCAGGTAAATCATGCCCTTCTGTCAGGAGGAATCCGCTATGTAGGCATTTGTTCATGCCACAGACATTCAGTAAATGCCTTTGGGGCCAGAGCTCCCCCGAAGTTCATTCCAGGTCACCTCGGAGGCCTCCTGCATAGACCACTCTGTGACTTCCCTTCACCTGGAGGCCCAGACTCGGGGACCTGGCTTCCCTCTGCTCACTCCCCAAGGCACAGGGGTGAGCAAGAGATGCGCAGGGAACAGGAAGAGCAGCCACAGCCAACTCCCCGGTGCTGCAGTGCGGGGCTGAGAGAGCATCCGGCCACTGGGCCACCTCCCCTGTGCCATCTCCCAGCCGCTCACTAGAGCCTTGCCGGCCGGAGACAGGCACCTTTCCTTACTTGTTTACTTCAGGGAGAAAGAGGAAGAAAAGACGTGCACATGGGGCCACATCACGCCTTCTGTGGCGGACACACGTCTCCGCATCCTCCTCCGCAGCTGGGTGGCTCACCCCTCAGATGTATAATGAATCAGGCACTCGCACATTAATAAAAAATGACAAGCGATCATCTCATTGAAATCCTCTGAGCTGCTGGGCCGCAGACACGGTCCTTCTGCAGTTCCTCTGCGTGCCCGTGGCGATCAGTCTGTGGGGTGGACAGGCCAGTGAGTGACACCTTGACTCTTACCGGCAAGCAGGCAAGTTACCTTTGCAGGGTGGGCAACGCAGGGCCCGCAGGCTATGCCTTTCTCATCTCCATTAAGAAAGGGGCCGAGCTCAGCTGGCCCAGGTCCCCCAAGGTCAGTGAGGCAGCAGAGTGTGGCGGGGTGAGGGCCAATCCTGCCACGGCATTGGAAAGCCACCATGTCCGCGTCCCCAAGGGGCCGAGATCTGGCCAGACTTGGGAACTGAACCACCTGACTGCCTTTTTGTCTTAAAAAGCATATCGGTGAGCGAAAGGACTGGACAGGAGCCTGGGTGGCTACAGGGTGGTGGCCGCAGCCCGTGGGCCTGGCACTGGGATGCCCTCTCAGCTCCTCTCACCCAGAGCTGGATCACAAGGCGACCAGCACCAGGAGAAAGCCCCCAGGAAGCCCCCAGCCTGCTTCTGGGGCTGGCCATCCATTCTGTGTTTTACACTCACTGCGGCATCTGCTACATACAAGCCTTACGCCCACTGCGGTGTTTTACAGGCAGCCTTGGAGCCTGGGAAGACGGAGCCGAGGGACAGGCAGCCCCGGATGGCATTCAGGCCGCGTCCCTCACAGGCTGTGGGGTGGTGAGGCCATCAGGAGCCTCAGGCTCCGCTTTTGCACCATGGGTGACAAAGGCCCCGTGCACAGAAGATGAATTCCGAGCTTTAACTCATCGCCCATCACACTATCGTGGCACAATAAATGACAGCTGTCATTACTGGGGGCCTTGGTCTTGGTGGTCCAAGACTTTAAGAGCCCAGAAATCCAGCACACAGCCTTGGTCACTGTCATTTCCATCAGTGTCATCACCAGCACACCACTGGACACTCCCGCCTGTGGACATTGCCTTGGGGCCATAATGAATCAGCGTGGATTTTCACGACAGTCCTGCAGGTAGGGACGCTAACCCCTACAGGACTGGAAGAGGAGCAATTCATCTGGGGCCTCAGGAACTGAGTGACGGAGCCTAATGCCTTTCTCATCTCCACGTCTGGCACCGGTGCCGCCCTCCACTGCTCCAGAACCCTCGCCAACGCCCTAGTAACAAAGGAGCAGGCCAGTTTCCCACCATGAGCCCTGCCTGAGTTCGCCCCTTGCACAGGACCCTCCCCCAGGTAAGCCAGTTACGCAGGCTCTCACACGTCCTTGACCCACCAGGGCAGCTGCCAAAATGCCCACCCCAGGTTCCTCCACATTCATCCCTGACCATTCATCCTGCATGCTGGGCACTTCTCCAGAGCGCCTCCTGATCGCTCCAGGTCATGTGACCGCTGCTGAGTTCCGCCCCCAGAGTCCTGACAGTGGGCCTGGCCCGAGGGAGACTCCGAGCTTCTCTAAAGGGTACTGAGCACAGGCAGCTCCAGGGCCTGGGCCAGCGCTCAAGAGTGAACCGCAGGGACCACAATGAAGGCGGAGCAAAGACGACCAGCCCATTGTGCAGTAACAGGACCCAGGCCACGCAAGGGGGGACATGAAGGGCCAACGTTCACACGGGACCAAAGCCATGCCCTCAGCCTCACTCTCAGCTATGGATCAGATGAGTCTGGACACAGCCTTGGTCCTTTACCACTGCCTCCTGTCTGGAGGACCCTAGTAATACTGACCACAACTCTCTGGTCCACCCAGTCAGCCCTCCACACGGCAGCTGGGGGAGCGCGCGTGCCTGCCTGGCCTCTGCAATGACTGCTGGGAGCAGACGGGCCGGGGTGGCGGGGGTGGGGGTGGGGGCGCTGCATTTCTGTATGTGCTTCAGTACTGTTTGCACATGCTCTGAAAAGTATGTATAACTTTTTAGTAACAAGAAAGGGGATAATCTATGGGGTTGTTGTGAGGCTTAGCTGCCTCATTCATCACTCATTCATTCATCCAGCACAGCGCCCTGGCTCTGGTTGCAGGAAGTAGCCTCTTCCTACAGGAGTGGAAGGGCCATATTTAGGTGCCAACAACATTCAAGACAAAGGAAGGATGGAGTAAGACAGAGTGCTCTCAGGCAGGAGGCCTGGGCTTCTGCTTTCAGAGCCAACTCAATGTCTGACCTCAGGGTGACCCCTGACGCCTTAAGGCCTGAGTGGCCTCACCTATAAAAAGGACAAAGGCTCCTCCCATCTCTGAAGCTGCCAGATGTTTGGTCCCAGAAAATACCAAGTAACTTGGGAGGCCCAGCCTGGAGCAATCCCCTTCAGAAGACAGACAAGAACATCCCTGTAATGAAGCCATTAGCCAGGACATCCTGAGGCGCGGGGCCGACGCCCCACTCGGCTGTGCCTTGGCAGAGCCTGGCTCAAGCCTGAGCCCGGTGCAGAGGCACAGCTGGGCAAGCACGCTCCAGTCCTGCCCGAGCCTGGAACACACAGGAGACAATCCATTGCAAAACCTGTGCCTCGGGGTGGAGCCTGCCCTACATTAAGAAACACTTTCCAAATGAGATAATTATTTAATAGGTAATAAACCGAGTGGGTAGGGGGCAGAGGGAATTCAGATGATTAAGTGCCTGTGCCCCTGGCACTGTGTGCCTTCCCTAGAACTGAGCCTCCCGCCCTCACCTTTTAGTGCCTTCTCACTCCCAGCTCACCTCCGCCACTTCCCAGGTATCGTGAACCAACCCACTGGCCACTGGGCTGCACAGAGGGCCTGAGTCTAAGAGCCCACAGCAAGGCATCAGCTGACTCAGAGCATCGGGCCTGGCCTCCAGCAGCTCTGCAGTTTCTCTCTGCCCATCCCACCTGGTGGTGGTGGTGCGGGGGAGGGAATTACAAGGCCCAAGAGCGAATGTGGAGGGATGTGACCAGACAAGGGTGGAGCCTGGAGTGCAGTGGGCAGAAGTCAGAGGGTACCAATGTCCACTGCTTGATCCTGGCCCAGGAGTCCTGTGTCCTCAGGACTCTGCCCATTCCAACTCCACAGGGTGCAGAATGGGGCTGTCACAGGTGGCCGTGAGCAGTCTCTGAATCTGGGGACATGGTGTGGGGGAGGAGACAGCACCCACCAATCAGGTGCCAGGACCATGGGCAGTGCCTGCATGCACATGCAACAGCACAGGTTTGTTTATATCTTGTTTCTTGACAAATAAGGACACTGAACCTCAGGAGGTTAAGTGACTTATCCAAGGTCACCAGTCCCAGGACTCGATCCCGCCCTTGCCTGCCTCCAAAACATGGGCACTTTCTACAGCACCAAACTCTGTACTTGGCAGGTGCTCACCAATGGGAACTCTCTTCCCCCCTCAACCATTCTAGACAGATGCCAGTCAATCCCAATCTCAACCCACCAAAGGTGCTTCAAGCAACTCCTCAAGGAGAGCTTTAAGAGTTGCAAGTGATGAGAAGCAACATGACCGAGTGAAGGGCCTAACAATCTGAGTGGGTCACAAAGAGAAACAAGTATAAGTATAAGCAAATGATAAGGAGGGTTTGCAAGGGCCAAGGGTCATGATCAGGCTGTGAGTGCAAAAAGAAATCAGAAAATAGTGAGGGGGTGGTTGGCCTACTGGGGGCTACACTTAGAAAGTGGGACCTGGATGGAAATGGCTAGAACATAGTAGTGGTCAATGAAAAATGTGTAGGTGGGGGACAGATGGGTGAATAGGGTGAATGGATGGATGGGTGAATGAATGGGAGGCTGGGTCGATTGGTGGTTGGATGGATGGATGGATGGATGGGTGGGTGGGTGTATGGTTGGGTAGGGGAATGGGTGTGTAGATGTGTGGGTAGGGGAATGGGTGTGTGGGTGGATGGGTGGGTAGGGGAATGGGTGTGTGGGTGGATGGATGGGTGGGGGGATGGGTGGGGGGATGTGTAGTGGAAGGATGGGTAGGGGGATGGGTGTGTGGATGTGTGGGTGGAGGGGTGGTTAGGGGAATGGGTGTGTGGGTGTGTGGTGGAAGGATGGATAGGGGGATGGGTGTGTGGGTGTGTGGATGTGTAGGTGGAGGGGTGGTAGGGGAATGGGTGTGTGGGTGTGTGGGTGTGTGGTGGAAGGATGGATGGGGGGATAGGAGGATGGAAGGTCTATAGTCAGGGCATTTCCTCTTCTCTCTGTCTCCACCGCTCATCCCTACCTTATTCTTCTCTTTCCTCTCCTCCACAGCCATTCGGCTCAGAACTCCCAGGTCTTTTGCAGGTGCCCACAGAGGATCTTCAATGGCTTCAAGGACTAGATTCATAGCCCTGCATAGGTTGGAGTATCTCATGAAGTCATGCTCTGGTCTGCAGACTAGCACAGCCAAAAGGCACGGAGGATGAGCTTTTCCTCGCAGCCTTCCCCATCCCATCTTTAGCAGGCCCCCAGCTCACACCTTCATTATCTCTGCCTGCCCAGGCAGCTTCCACCTCAATATAAATCAAAGGGCCCCTGGCCTCAGTTCAACTCAAAAACAGCTTATTCCTTCAGGGCCTGAGAATGAGCCAAGTCCGCCAACGGCCCAAGTTGCCCATTCTGGGCCTGTCTGGTTTTTTATCCCCATTCCAGCCACACAAGGCTTCTTCTGATGCCCCTGAGAAATGCAGAGACAGCCAACAGAAGCACCTGGGAAAACACTGGTCTGCACAATAACAGGGAGCAGGGGACAGGAGGTGCAATGACACGGGGCTCAGGACTGCAGTAGCCCGGAGCACGGGGGGCCCTGGGGGTTCTTGGTGCTGTGGGAATATCCCATGGGAAGCTGGGCCAGTCCCCTCACACAGTGGCCGGTCTAAGGGCAGGAGAAACACGGGGGAAGGAGGGAGGTCCATTTTAGCATGCGGCCCCTGATCTTCCAAATCCCTCCCCGGCCCACCTGACTCCCCAAGGGCCATCCTGCCTCTGGGCCCAGGAACAGCCTTCTAACCCCGGCCTGGCATGGCTGCCGGATCCTCGCCTGGAGCCCGGCGGGAAGAAGCTGGGCAGGCACAGCAGCGGGAGATGAGCTGGGCCACTCTGACCCAGGAGGCAGCCACCGGGGCGGACTCTAGAGTGCACCGGGGCGTCTGAGGCAGGCGTCCCAGGCCTTCAAACACGCGTGGGCGACACGTGAGGGGAGCTCCAAGGAATGGGAGGAGGAGGAGGGCGCTCTCGGAGCGGCTCGGCCTGAAGCGGCAGAGAACAGGCCGGTGGGTGGCGGGGAGCTCAGGCAGGAGTGGAGTCAGCAGCCCAGGGCTGCACTCAAGGCGCAGCACTGGGTCAGGAACCCGCCGCCCCGAGCCTCAACTTTCCGCTCTGCAAAACCGAGACAAGCACAGCGCCTTGGTGTTATCAAGAGGACCTGAGACAATGCAGCTCAAAGTAAGCGTTGCGTGAATGGTGGCTGGTCTTGTGAATAACGGACCCGGCTTCCTTAACGAGCTCAACAGAAGGTATGCACGCCTTAACGCGGAGAGGCGGCCTAGCACGGGGTGAGGGCAGAGGTCTGGGCTCCGACAGCCAGGGTGGGAAGCCTGGAGCCACCTTACGGCTGTGGGACCCCAGGCCAGTCACACAGCCCCTCTGGTCTCCATTTCTTCAACTGTCTAATGCGGATCATGAGACCATTTTCTAGGGCTGTGGGGAGGATTATAGAAGCAGACGCATGTAAACAGAGCAGTGCCTGGAACCGCAGAGGCGTCAGCTCACAGTGCGTGGTCATGTCAATCTTCCTGGGAGGCCCCAGCCCGTCTCAGGGTGCTGCCTGTGGGGAAAACCCTTTGGGAACCCCACATTTTGGGGACTGGTTCCAAACCCTAAGAATATCCTTAGTGATGAGAAGAGGGTGCTTTGAGGGTGCCTTTCACCCAACCCCCGCCCATTCTGTAAATGTGGGAGCACTGAGCCACGGGCCTCACCTGGACGTGTGCTGACAATGACCCAGCTACACAGACCATTTAGGCAATGAGTGTGACCATGGCCGGTTCCACTGGCTCTGAAGATAAGGCTGAGGACAAGCACCACCTCGCGGAGCAGGCTGGGAGCCACACCAGGGCAGTTGGAGCTGAGGGCCCTGCGTGCACCCAGGCACCTGCCCCTCACAGGAGCAGTGTGCACCCCTCATTCCATTACTTCCCAATGCTGTGAGCTGTTTGTCTACGAGCTTGTGTGTCTGCTGGACTTTATGTCTTCCTCTCCTGATGTGCTATGTCTTTAAAAACCGGCCTCCGTAAACCTCCTCTCATACGAGGTAGTCCGGTTCATCCTCCGACGGCCCGAGGAGAACTAGCTCCAGGTGGACCCTGAGCCTTGCTCCTCCCAGCCCCAGGGATCCTGAGTGTCCGGCAGAGGGCTAAGCCAGTAGTGTCCACATGTGGTCCCAGGCTCACCGCGTCAGCATCATCTGGGACTTCTCAGACTTTTAGCTCACTCCAGGCCCCCGCCCACCCTACCAGACACACAGCATTCACTGGAAAAGGCAATGCGGCACCTGCCTTCCTCCCAGCCTCTTCTCATCCTCAGATGCCTCCCAGCGTTAAAAATGGAAAAACTCAGAACACACACAGTGGAGACCAAGAACATGGGGTGGCATGAACCAACCCAGTGTAGCCACAGCCCGGCAGGCTTCCCAGGGCCACCCTGGGCCCGTGATTTCATCTGATGGTCACAGGCTGTGGGAAGGAGACATCCCATGCTCAGCGATGACCGTGACTGAGAACAGCACCCCTGGGGCCCCTCCGAAAGGGGCCTCCATCCCTCAGACAAGGCCCAGCGGAAGCTGGCAGGCAGGTCTCCCTGGAGATGGGGCCCCAGGGGGACTGGAAAGATGAGGACCCTGCAGGGCTGCAGGGACGCTGGCCCGTGCCTGGACCCTCATACCTGCTGCCCTCTTTGCCTTTCAGGCTTTGGCAAACTCCTCTTTAACCTGAGACTCCGCTGGGGATCCACCTCCTCCAGGAAGTCTTCCTTCCCTCCAGGCTCCGCCCACCCTGGGCTGCTCCTTGGCTGTCTTTGCTCTCACTTTCCTGCATCGTAACTGTCTACACACCTGCCTGGTTTGCTTCTATCAGACCGAGCAATGTGAGGGCAGGGATCTGTCTTATTCCCCACTGTATCCCCTGGTACACAACAGGCACTCAATAAATGCTGGTTGAATGAAGGAGTAGTCAGATATGTGCAGAGGAACAGCCAGGGCCCACCAAGGACAGTGAGTGCCGGGTGTATTCCCTGTCATGGCAGAGCTGCCCCTCCCACCAACATACAACTGCCCCCAGACCCCAGGCCCCAGCCGTGCCAGCCACATCTGTGACCATCAGCCCCGCATCCCTCACAGGTGCCGGCAGGGGTGGAGGACAGCACGTGGCCCAGGAGGGGTCCCCAAGCATGGGGGCCATGTGGAAAGGGGCTCAGCACACATGTGCAGAGAAATGCTTCTCTCCCTCCTGATTTCAACCGCTTGGAGAAGCAAAAGGGAAACTTTGACTGGAGAATGTAGAAAAACATGACCGTGCCACCCAAAGGTTTCCCTGGCTTTTCTTTTCCTTGACAGACAAAGGCCTATGACTCAATGCACTTCGACAAACAAAAGCCCAATGAGGATCATGAGACCATTGAGGATCAGCAGCGGAAAGCACAGCGCTGTGGTTCCATGCCAGCCCTCCCGGCCTCCCGCCCAGGCCCGGAGCCAGGCTACAGGGGATTTTCCTGTGCTCCCTCACAGGAAAGGGGTGCACCAGTCTCTGCTTCCAATCCATGGTGGAACGGAGCCACAAAATCTCTCCTCCATCGGTTCCCAGAACTCCTCACCACCCTCACACCTTCCCTGCTTCCCTCCCCAGGCCTCAGTCCCTATCTGAACTCAAAGCTCCTGTCCTGAACAAACGCCCTGATCTTGGCAGCCCCAGCCTCCACACCTGTGCCTTCTTTGACCCCCGAGTCACCTGGCCACCCTGCAGCCCTGGCTTCGCCCATACCTCCCCTTCGGAAAGCCACAGCCACGCAGGTCATCACGTCACTGAACCCCACAGGCCAGCTCGGAGCTGGCTCCTTAACCCCCTTGCCATCCAGCCCCTCTCGAGGGATGACAAGAGGGGCGCAGAGAGGGTCAGGCGCTTGCAGTTTCCCAGGGACACACGGAGAGGGGACCGGCTGTGCCCACACACAGGCACAGTGAGCGCTGGCTGGCTCTGCGGGCTGTGGCAAAGGCCTGCTGCCCTGCCGAGGCACACGGGCTGCTCCGTGCCGTGAGCTCCAAGGTCCCTCCTCAATGGGACACCTGTACCCCAAGCCAAGGGACGAACCTGTGATGGTGGAATGCCAGGCTTCAGCCCCGGGTGGGCTGGCGAGGCAGGCCGAGAAGCTGCCCCTGCTGTCTGCTTACCCGCAGCCCTGCCTCTGGCACACGGGCACCGGCTCCCAGTGCCACCCCTCAGAAACGCACTCATCCCTCAGGCCTGTGTTGACTTCACTGGTCCCCAGGGTCACGTCATCCGACATGGGGTGCCAGCAGGAGCCCTGGCTCCCATTGAGCGGTGGGTGGCAGCCCCAGGCTCGGGGGCAGGATGGGTTTTAGCACCTCCGCTGGCCTGAAGTGGCCCCAGCCAGGCCCAGCACAGAGCTGGCCCTACACGTGGAGCCTGGGGGATGCTCCCTCACAGGAAAGGGGTGCACCAATCTCTGCTTCCCATCTGTCTGGGTGAGCAGGACAACTGGCACACTCCGCCCTGTCCTCCTCCTGTCAGATCCCCTGCAGGAATCCAAGCGTGGGGTTTGCCACTGAGAGCCCCCCAAATAGGAGAGCCCCCCACGCAGGAGAGCCCCCACGCAGGAGAGCCCCCCACGCAGGAGAGCCCCCCACACAGGGAGCCCCCCACGCAGGAGAGCCCCCCATGCAGGAGAGACCCCCACGCAGGACAATGTTGTCCAGGATCCGGAGATGGGGCTCAAATCTCAGGACTGCCAAGACTCCCCGCAGGGCCCTCCCCTCCCGCTCTGGGCCTGGGGCTTCTTCCCCTCAGCGTGGAGCTCGGGGCCCTGGGCCCACGGCCCGCCTCCCAGCCTTAGCTACTTGTGAACTGACCAGTGTGTCTTGTGATGTGCTGTGATGCCCCCCGACGCTGACGAGCCTGCCCTGGACATCCCCAGAGGCCTCTGCTCAGCTCTGCCCACCCCCACAGGGGTTCTTGGCAAACCCTCTTCCTAAGGCTCGCTCCATCACAGCTCTCTCCCCTCAACGTCACCTCTGAGAGGCCTTCCCTGACTTCCAGGGGGGAGGCTCCTGTCACCCCCTGTCACCCCCACGCCCAGCCTGTGTACTTCCCTCCCAGGAGCCCCCACGGACACTGTCGGGTGTACACGTCACAGGTGAGCGCAGCATCTCCAAGGCAGCCAGGACTGCAGCCCACCGCCCGCCCCCCCAGGCTCGGGACTATACGAGGACCTCACGTGGGGCCCCTCCCTCCGCCTCCCCTCATGCTTAGTTCAGCACGAGACAGGCCCAGGGGCAGGGAGCAGGCCAAACCCGTGTGTCCCCAGGGCTGTCTCAAGGCCCCGGCCTCCATGGGCCCCGGCCGGGCTGCATCCCAGGAGCCATCCGAGGAGCCGGCACAGGAGCCGCCGTGACAGCCGAGCCGGGCTCTCACTGAGCAGGGGCCGCTGTCGCCCTCGGCTCTCATCTCACTGGAGCCCACGGGCTGCATTTTTGCATTTTTATTTTCCAAAAAAGTCAAACGAAACAGAGCACTAACATTCCTCCTGGGGCGGCCCCACAGCCCCAGCCCAGCCCAGCGGGCCTTCCCACAGGCTGGTGGCGGGTCCCCGCGTCCTGGGCTCCCGACTCCACCCCGACGGTTCCCCTGGCAAACTGCAACGTTCACACTGCTTCATTTTAATTTTCATGACTCTTCTTTGGCTTTTGGGTGGAGAATGTAAGCAATTCTGCACATGATTTTTTAAAAAACTGCACGGAGGAGCTTATAATGAAAAGCAACAGTCCCCCCACCCCCCAATGTGCTCTGGAGGCACCTACTTTTAACTTTTTAAAACTTCTACTTTCAGTTCCTCTGACGGCTGTTTGATCTATATAAGGAATATATTAAAACATCATGGTTGGAGTCTTTGATCGTATGAGCTCAGTGTTTCCGATTTATCAGTCATTTATGTGGAGCACAGCTCAGTTCATTGGAGCCTCCCAGCCACACCTTCATCCGGGAGTCCTGATGACTGGGCGCCTCCGTCCAGCTCCCGGGCCCTCACCCCACGCACCCACCTGACTCAGGAGGCAGCGGCAGTTTGCACTCTGCCGTCACCCCACTCAGGTCTCCCTGCTGGGGTCCCAGCCCTTCCCTTCCTTCATCTACCCCCTTACTTTGCATCAGAGGACTCTGAAGTAACTGCCTAAGAAAGATTGGGGGAGGTAAGAGTTCTGAATCCTCCCTGCATGACTGGAAAAGTCCCTCCCCGAGTGAGGGTTAGTTAGGCCGAGTCTGCTAATCTCCTGCCTCCTGCCTCCTGCCTCCGCACAGGATGCGAAGAAGAGGGGGCACAGGGGAACCCTCCCACCTTTGCAGACCACCTGGGTTTTTGTTTCCTATTCTCTGGGAATTTTTAGAAGTGTCCCTTTATTTTTGGTTATCTGAAATTTCACAAACACAACCAAATGGGATTTTTTTAAAAAAGTGCTAGGCTCATTGAGGATTATTTTAATGTGAGGATTTTGTCCTAATATGCGCAATTTTCTTGTATTAATTTTTAAATATTTTTCTCTTATCTGTTTTCAGTTTCAGTTTCTGGAACTTCCATTAATTACATAATTACCTGCATTAATATTCTAGCTTTCTCACTCTCCTCTCATATTCCTCTTTGTCTTTACCTTTTTATTCTTTTTTCCCCATGGTTTCCAAAATCACCTTCCATCCTAAAAAAACTTTTCATTCCTACCATCATATTTTTCACCTAAAGCTGGTTTTTATTTTCTGAATACTCTGACTTCGTAGCACCCTGTTCTTGTTTTATGGGTGCAGTGCGCTCTCCATCTTTCTGAGGCACCAAGAGGGCTGTTTTCCGCTTACACTGCATCTCTCCTTGAATTCCGTTTCTTCCGGGACTATACTTCACCCACGGTCTACACTGACACGGCTCTTCCACGTAGCTGGCTGCACGCAGATGTCAGTTAAACCTTGGAATCTATGCATGTGTAGAGATGCGACTGGGAACCTGGCTGGAAGTTCTGCAGGCGAGTGGGGCTGGCCCAGGGGAAGCGTCAGCTACGCCCGGGGGTCCCTAAAGGCCCAAGGGCGTGAGACTCGGCTCTGGGCCCAGCACACGTGCTCTGTCCCGGTGACCAAAGTCAGTTTAGCTTCTCTGTGGAAGAATCCAATTATCAACATCAACACTGTTGGCATAAGAGATAAAACACCTGATGCTGGTCACTCTCCACAGGGGAGTCAAGAGGAAGAAAGGGGTCAACTGCCATTTAATCTTTTGTAAGCCGCTGTGAATACACGTGCCGTGAAGCTGACCGTTCAGCCACTTGTAAGTGTACGGCTCAGTAAGGACAAGTACACGCACAGTGTGGTGCTGGGATCGCCACCCGTCTCCAGAGCCGTTTCCTCTTCCTGCCCTGCAACCTCCCACCCTCCGACAGTGACTCCCCCGCCCCCAAGCCCGCAGCCGCTCCCTCCTTGCTGCGTCTATGGACCTGACTGTGCTGGGCAGCCCACGGAGGTGGAATCAGCAGCATGTCTTTGTGACAGCTGATGGACCACTGAGCACCATGTCCTCAAGTGCATGCATGTGCAGAACTCCCTTCCTTCTTAAGGCTGAATGACATTCCAGCATGTGGAGACACTGTGTCACCGTTTCTCTGTTGTCCATTTACTCATTTCCCCTCGTCCGGCACGCTCAGGCTGGCCCGGGGAGCAGGGCGCCACACGGATTGGTGGCCCATTTACTCTTAAAGCGACGGAGTGGCCCTGCCACCAGCTCCCAGAGGAAGGCGTGCTGCCCAGGTCATCAGAGACAGGTCTCACCCCTCCCAGCTCCGGCCCCTCTCACAGGGAACGTGTCCACTGTGCACGTCCAGACCTCTCCACGGGGTCAACCCGAGGCCCACATCTCCTTTCCCGGTGCCAGGCCAGGCCATCCGTGCGGGGCTGACAGAGGCAGCCACGTTTAGAGGAAACGCAGAGCTGCCGCCATGCTCAGCAGAGAAGGCGAAGGAGCCAAGGAGACTCCCCCTCAGCTCTTCCCTCCCCCACGCCCCGTCCTGCCAGATTCCTCTGCAGAAACAGCCGAGAAGGAATGAACAATGAAATGCAGACCTAGCTTCTCTTCTCAGTCCTGAATACTCTGACTCCACCCAAAATAAAATGGAAGGCTGGGAGAGAGGGAAAACCCAGGCCAGAGTCGGGACGGCCACCTTGCTGCGGCCTGACTGTGAGTGTCACTGACCTGGACGCCACCTCCTGTCTGATGAGGCGGGTGAGGCTGCATAACTCCTGACCTCACAGCATTCTTATATCGGAGCCCCGTCCTGCTGGTGCATCACAGCCAGGCCGCGCCTCTCCTCCCGGCTGTCCCACCAGGCAGCTCTGGAAGTCCAGGCTGAGAAGAGCTTTCCCACCAAGTCCCGTGAGGACAGGAGCGCCAATGTCTGGCTCAGGTGTGGCCTGCGCGTCCACAGACAAGCGGTATCAGGATGCAGCCTGGATTGTTCACCCCTCTTCCCCCACTTTCCAGGGGAGGCCGGCAGCTCCTTAGGGCTGCTCTGAGCACCGGCCACCCTAAAAGACCAGAGCACGGTGTGGGGCAGCGACATCTGCTACACCCTCCTCCACGGGCCACCCCTCTCTGGGCTTCAGAGACACATGTGGGGAGGGAGGGGCGCTGGTGGGGACCCAGATGCCTTCTGAGCCTCCAAGCTGGGCCCTGGCCTCAGCTGGATCAAATCAACTCCCTGGCTCCAAACAGGAACCCCCACCCCTGCCCCCCACGCAGCCAGGACAGGAGCATCTGAGGACCAGAATCTCCCGGCCCATTGGGAAGGGCTCGGCCGCTTTCAACACGGACATGCCTGTTCCCACCTCCCTGTGCCCACCCCCGTCATCAGTTCCTAGAGCTCTAGGCTGAGCAGGCCCAGAAACGCACCGCCACCTCCTCTCCACCACTGGGACCTCAGGGGAGCCTGCTGGGCGCTGGCGGCCATGGGCCCCTCTCCTCGGCCAGGCCTCTTCCTCCGGTCCTCAGAGGGCTGGGCAGGGTGCCGGGCAGCGCCTCCCCCAGCAGCACTGTGACTCCCGGGGCACTTTGCCCTCTGCAGGCCTCTTTCTCTCCATAAAACACAGTCACATTTCTATTTTACAAATGTCTTGGTTTAGGGATGAATATAATCCCGGCTTCTCATTAAAACAAACACACAAAACTAAAACATTTCTGTGGGCCCCTGACAGCACTGTGAGCCTTCAGCACTGTGCCCACGGGGCTACGGGAAGCCAATGCTGGCCAGGGCCAGCCTGTCCCAGGTAGTCAACTCACCCAGTATGCCCAGCACTGTCCAAAGAATGCCTCAGTCCTGGGCAAACCAGGACAGTCGGTCACCCTGCCTGCCCCGGGCTCTCCTGGAGCAGGGACAAGCAGTGCGGTGGAACCATCCCTAAACTTGGAGACTCAACAGAAGCGGCTGGGCCCTTGCCGCAGGCCAGGATCCTGCGGGGAGCTGCAGACACAGCTGAGCCTGCTCTGCTCCAAGGCGCTAAGCTCAGGGTCCACTGGGAACAGACACCTCTGGAGCACTGGCTCCGAGCAAGGCCTGGACGGAGGGCGCGGTCCATGCCTCTCCTCCGGGACCACGGACTCCGCCTGCACAGCACCTCGGAAATGCAGTTATGGACATGGGTTTTCTGCATAAGGAAAACGTGACTCATAGAGGTGAAGTAACTCGCCCAAGCTCACCGGCTTTGGGGGGAGGGCCGAGGCCCAAGCCCTGGACTGCCTGGAATGGCCCCAACGAGGGGCTTTCAGGAAGGAGGAGGGAGGCCAGCCCACAGCAAGACAGAGACCCGCTCCTGAAATGGCAGCCCCCGGGCAGGGCTCATCCGTGCCTGGCCTCCACCAAGGACATCCCGCGGATGGCCCGGGGGAGGCAGAGTCACCCAGTGACACCCACTCTGGAAGGCAGAGTCAACCAGTGACACCCGGCTCTGTCTCTAACCAGCTGGGTGGCCTTAGCTAACAGTGCTGAGCCTTGGTTTTCCTGTCTGTAAAATGGAAAAGGGCTGCTGTGGATCAAATGAGTTCAGCTGTGTGATGAGTAGCCTGCTGCCTGGCAATCAGGAAAGCTCAGTAACACTGTCTCTCATACCTTTCGTTCTACAGGTCCTGGCGCGTGCCAGGAGTCTGATGAGTCACAAATCTGTACTAACCCGCCAGAAGCCTGGCATCGCTGAGGAATCACCCTCCCCTGCGTCCATTCAGGAGACTGACGCTCCCAGGGCCAATCACGGCCCGAGTTCACTGGTGGTGGGACAGGCCCAGTCAGCACTGAAGCCACTGGAGCTCCCACCATGCCGTTTCCTTTCCAGCTCTCCCAGGGAGCGCTCCTCCCGTCCCATCCCATCCCGGGCCACCCAGGGCTGGGTGGGGTGTCTGAGGACTAGACAGGCAGCCACCCGGCCAACTGGCAGCTGCAGTGGGCGAGCCCCGGAGGGCCAGCCCGTGTGGGCACCCTGGACCCCAGCTGAGCGAGACACGTTTGTGCACCGACTTACTTGGCTTCTTGAGTGAAGCGGTGCCTGCCAGTACAGCAGACCTTCCCTGGAACAACGAAAGACGGGTAACAGGCACAGTGGGCCTTGGCCTTTCCCTGGGTATTCTCACTGTTCCCCGTGCCAGGCCATGCAGAGGGCAGCTGCCTTGGAGACCAGGAGAGGGACTGATGTTCTCCTCACAGGGACCACCCCGGAACTTGCAGGTGAAGGTGCCCTCCACGACATGGTGTGGGCCAAGGAAGTGCCAAGCGTTGTCCTTACTTGTTTGGCTCCTGAAGGTTTAGGGGTATGCTCAGATGGGGCACCCCAGAGGGTATCTGCCTCCCGGAGCACCGATTACAGCACAACATTATCTTAACCACTTTGTCTTGGTGACCAAAAACACAATCTAAGACTGCAACGTCCAGGGAAGAGAAGTTCATCTCCTTTCCAACTAAACTGAGAACATTTTGGAGCTCGGAGGAACCTCTGAGAAATCACTGTCAACATTCCCATTTTACAGACGGGGAAAGTGAGGCTCAGTGCAACATAGTCGATTAGAGGTGGGTCTGCCTCCCCAGCTAGTACCCCCCACCCCCACTGCACTTGGTAGGACAGGGACTGGGCAGAGGGTGGACACCCACACGAGACATAGGAAATGGGGTTGTATCCAAGCAGGGCTGGAGCCACCAGTTTTGTAGATTCGGTTTAATGTCATTTGCCAGTTAGAGCAGGGGCAGCAAGCTGCAGCCTGAGGGCCAAATGCCCCCTGGCACCTGTTTTAAGGCACAGAGCCCTGCCGGGTCACTCACTGTCCGCGCTTTCATGCCTCAGCAGAGCTGAGTGGTTGGGAGAGAGGCTGTGTGCACACGCTGAACAGAGGACAATGTGTCCTGTCCAGCTTTGGACAGAACTAGCATGCTGATCCTGACTCAGAGCTGCCGGAGTGACTCGGCTCTTCTGTGACACCAGATAGGACCCCAGGCCCCAGTCACGGAGGGGGAAGCAGGCCCAGACAGAAGTCACACTGCAGGCTCCCTCAGAGCCACGCTGCCCCTCTCCCGGCTCCAAAGCCCCGGGACACTCTCGGGCCCCGAGAAGGAGCCCCAGCAGCAGAGCTGTCCTGCCCCGTCACTGTGCTGAGCCTAACCGGGATGGGGTGTTTGTTTTCCTTTTCAAAATGCTCTCCCAGAAGAAACAGGGAGGCTCATGTCCTTAAACAAAATCCCTGATGCCCTGTTTGGAATTATTTTTATTGACAACAAAATATGGACTGGGCATGGCTGTAAATAAAGACAGATCCCAGTCACCCCCTGCCACCTGGCATCTCAGGTTGTCCCGGTGCCATGGTTCCGAGTGTGCCCGGGAAGGCATGGCTAAGGGCTCCGCTCTCCACAGCAGAGCCAGGAGCCTGCGTGTGGATCATGGTGTGGGTCCCTGGAAACGTGCATCAACACCTGAGCCACAGGTTTCTGTCTATAAAGTAGGGGTGGTGACAGGGCTGTTGGGAGGAGTAGATGAGAGCATCCCAGAAAAGTGGAAAGAGAAGATGAGGCTGGTCCAGAACATAAGCTCAATAAACGCTGCCACTCACTGTCACCAGATCCTGAAACGGAGAACGGAAGCCAGGCCTCTATTTACTAGCAAAGGTTTGCATCAGTACACGCAACACAGCTTACCACAAAAAGCCTTATGTTAGGTCAAAAGTAACTTTCCACCAGATGTGATGCTCACATCATACCTGTGCCTTCGTGTTTAACTTGGTGAGCCAATGTTACAGCCCGCGGCAACTCCTGGACCAGACTCCCGCCGGGCCCCGGGGAAGCCTCGGTGGGAAGCCCTCCTGCCGTGGGCCATGGAAACTGCAGTCAGAAGAGCCCACTTGGGGTTCATTCGCAGTTAATCTCTAAACTTACAAAACCATTTCTATGCCGTCTACTGATTTCTCTCAGTGGTGAGTGTCTTCATTCACTCGTTCAGAACCATACCTGCTTGTCTGTGCATGAAGGCCTTAGAAAAATTCATCGAAGTGCAGGGTCAGCCCACAGGCCGCCCAGGAGGCGGGGCCCGCTCGCCCAGGCCAGGCAGCCTCGGCCCCAGCGCCGGTTATAACGTCAGAAGGCAGGACTCCCTGCGAGCTGCACTCTGTACCCTACAAATGTGCTCTCACGGGTGTGCAGGAACAGGCGCAAGTTGAGCTCTTGTAGCATTGTTCGAAAACAGCAGAAGACTGGAAACCTAAATATCTATCGGAGGCGGCTCGTTAGATGAATTACAGTTCGTCCATAGAATGGAAGATCAAGCAGCCATAAAAACAGATGAAGAAGCGCTTAAGCCTCATATGGACCAATTTCCAAGATACATTGTCAAACCAAAATAGCAAGATGCCAGCGACTGCATTAAAAAACATATATATGTATGTGTGTGTGTGAATTTATAGGTAGGCCACATTTATAAATATTCACCGATACATGTATTATTTACATGGATACATCTAGAATATCTTGCAAACGCCATGTGAGACATTGGGTGCCTCTAGGGAGTGGAACCAGTTGGCTTGCTGGGAAACAGGGTTGAGAGGTGGGTTTTTTTTTTACTTTTGTAACTAGTGAATTTTGAATCATGAAAGTTACGCTACTTAAAATAGTAAAATAAATAAAAACCTAACAAAAAGCCAAATACCTCCAACTTCCTGATAAAAGGGTGAACTGGAACAAGGGAGAGGGAGCTCCATTTATCTTTCCAGGTCCCCCCAGCAGAGGTACCCCCCTCCCCGACACACACACACACACACACACACACACACACACACACACGAGCTCCCTCCCCACCGAGGGCCTGAGACCCCCGCTGCAGGCTCCTCGGCTCCAAGCTCTGGAAGTGGCCCTGCACCCACACCCCCAGGACAGCCAGGAGGCTAGTCACACTTCTCTGGCTTCCCAGAACCTGGCAAACCAAAGGTAATGAAGAAGTGTTCTAATCTGTGCCTGGAATAGCCCTGCACACAGCAGACACTCGTAAACACTGTTTGAATAAATAAATACACAGGAAATTCTGGAAGTAATAATCACGTAGTCATCGCTCTGCACTAAGGTCACTGTGAGCCCTGAATTCAGTGTGGGAAATCTCTCACTGGTTATAGAGAAGATGTGCTCCCAGAATGTCATCTGACCTGCAAAGATGACTCAGCAAGGACGGGGCTGAGATGAGACTAAACGGGCCCTCCCTCTCTTCACCAGGCTCCCTCACAACCCCAAGCATTGGGCCTGGATGCAGAGCGTCGACGACTTGTGACTTAGCCAGTGGATTTGGGAATAAGACAGATGCCAAGACTTTCCTCCCCTGAACACCGACCACTTCCCGGGTCTTTTCTTGGAGTGGATAATAATTACAGCTCTTTCCCAAACTATGGGTTTCTTTCCCCATCAAGCTCATCTTCTACCTTTAACTTTGCATATGAAAAACAACAGCACAGCGACTTGATGAGGTGGGAGAAGAACTCTCCAGCTCAGTAAGGACAGGTACCTATTTAGAGGCACATGGGAGCGGGCAGGAAAAGAAAGCCCACCAGGGGCGCCCTGGAGACCAAAGCAGCTCAGTGAGCGGATGCTGGGAGACCCAGAGGCGGGCCTCTCACTGTGCCCCCGGACCCCAGCTCAGTGACCATGCAAGGAGAGGATGGGGGACCTATGAGAAGTGGGCACTGACAACCCCAGGTGTGGTCAAGACTCCAGGAGGGTCACAGCTGCACAGCCTTCCAGCCCACCTGCAGGGACACGACAAGACCCTGGTGCTTAGGCTTCTGGAAGGAAATGAGTGGGGGTTTTAGAAGTCTCCTCTGAGCGTCTGTAACCACCTGCCTGCCTTCTCGTTGGGTGTCAGTTCACATTTACAGCCCCAGGGGGTCCAGTTGATCCCACACATGTGTTATTCCCAAGGACCTGGCAGAGTCATGGAAAACCACGTTGCAGGGAGAGAGCCGCAGCTCAAGCCCACAGATTTCCTACAGATAAGTCCCTATTCACAATCCCAAACTACAAATTGCGTGCACGCATGCACACACACTCATGACATGGCCAAGAATCCGCAGAAACCTACAAAGCACACGGCGAATTCCACCTAAGACGCTGAGTGAATGTGTAACGGAAAGATAAAGAAGGTGAATAATACACAGCATGAAAAAGAGCTATAAAGACAAGGAGGACAGAATGAGAAAGTACCAGAAGGAGAGAATGGGAAAAACAGGGGGAACGTTATAATTTGAAGAGATAATAAACAAAAACGTTACAAAACTGAGGAAAAGGTAAGATTTAAAAAATAATGAAATACCTATACGTCAGAACCCGTGGGGGGTAAGTGAGCAGGACTTCGACAATGGCGTCTGCTGGGGAGAGTGGGAGAGGACTAGGGTGAAATCAGTCACCAGTGCCCAACCCAAGGAATTAGGACCTAACACGGGGCCAAGCTAAAGAGGGAAGAATGGGGTGTGGGATAGGAGAAGCAAAAGGAATCAAGTAACGAACCTTTAAGACCAAATACCGGAGGAAACACAAACGTCATAGGAACGAAGAGAGACTTAACTATAAACACTGCGGACAAGTGTGATCACGGGAGAGACAGACATTTCTAGAGAGAGATGGACTGACAGATTTACTGAGATGACGCAAAAAGAAACAGAAAGCTGGAATTACCTCTGACCATTAAAAACAAACAAACACGGCTCTAACAAACAAAACCAGGCTGTGGCTTTGAAGTCTGGGTTTTGAAACCGTGGAGTAATGGGTAATCCTGAACATATACAAATATTTGAAGACAATCCTTAACATATAGTTGACACATGTGAACACATACAAATATGTACAAATATGTACACATATACAAATATTTTAAGGTAATCCTTCACATATTCAAATATTTGTATACTGAGAGTGGAGTATTCCTTAGCATATGTTATGAGGCTAATCTGGTGGATACTTCAACTAAATAAGAATAGAAAGAACAAATTTACAGGTGAATCTCATTGCTAAACAAGAATCAATGGTGTTACAATAACAGAAATGTATTAAAATAAACATCATAACAATAAGAGGATAAAGAAGTCATGACTGTCTCAGTATTTATAGAAAAGCATTGATAATATTCAACATTCATTCACAATCAGGGAGCCTTTACAAAATTGGAACAAAAAGGAAATTTTAAATGAACTATAGGAAACCATTAAACAGTAGTCTTATGGTATGGTAACACTTCAGAAATATTCCCAAATCAGGAACAAGAGAAGGATGCCCACTCACCAAGCCCTAAATATTTTAAAATTAAGTCCACCTATTTCTTTTTACTTTTTAAAATGTGGACCCCAACATTTCTTAACTTGAGCATGTTGGTCACATGATATGGCACCTGTACCACCGGACAGTTCTACTCTAGACGGAATGAAAGAGGCAAAATGGAGGTAAAAATCTAAGAATTGGAAAAGAAAGAAAAAACTTCCATAATTTATAAATGATATGACTAAATAAAATGTCCATGAAAATATATGGATACATGCAATAAGATAGTAAGATCCTACTGGAAATAGGAACAACATATAAAATGCAACCACATTCCTAGATGCCAACAATAAAGAATAAGACCCCCTCACAATCCCAAGAATAAATTTAAAATTGGCACTTTAAAATTAAGAAATGAAGTAACTGCTAGAACAATTAATTATCCCACAGATAAAACAACTTAATCCCTACACCATGTCCATGACAAAACAATTCGAGCTAGATTTAAAAACTTTATGTGCCCTAGCTGGTTTGGCTCAGTGGATAGAGTGTCAGCCTGTGGACTGAAGGGTCCTGGGCTCAGTAACAGTCAAGGACACATGCCCGGGTTGTAGGCTCGATCCCCGGTTGGGGGTGTGCATGAGGTAGCCGATCAATGATTCTCTTTCATCACTGATGTTTCTATCTCTCTCTCCCTCTCCCTTCCTCTCTGAAATCAATAAAGATATATTTTTTAAAAACTATATGTAAAAGTACAATTGTATGACTTTTAGAAAAAATATAGGAAAATATCTTTATGGCCTCAAGGTAGGAAAGGACCTCTGAAACAAGATACAAGCCATACAGAAAAGGAATGATACACCTGATTATGCTAAAATGTACAAATTTTGTCCCAATAAACTATACCATAGACAAAGATAATGGCCAACCAAAGACTGGGAGGAAGTATTTATAACACATCTTAATAATAAATGATTAGTATATCTTTAAAAAAAAATAAGGAGGAGGAAGGAAGCACCTATCAGACCAGGCCTACTAGGGGAGAGGAAACCAGAATGTCCAGTTTGCAAATGAGGGGGTACAAATTAAAGCAAGGTCATCCACATTTACTAGAATTTAGATAGCCAGAAAATGCAGTCTAATAAGATAAATCACTGTTTGAAAAGTGTAGGAGGTAGATTTGTTCAGCCACATCGGAGAGTGGTTTGGCAGTAGTATCTAATAAAGCTGAACATGTAGGTGCTCTAAGCCCAGGATTCCTGCTCATGCACATACATCAGGGCTTTCGATGGTCTGTGTGATGCAGAGAAATACCTTTACATCATGGTGCCGTCCACACGTGCATGAGCGCACACACCGAGGAACAACCTTACCTTCACTGCTTGCGATGCATTGGTATTTTCTGTTTCATCTTTTCAAATGCTGTTTGTTACCCACAAAGTTGACTTCAAACCCCCTCCTGAAGAACTCCTGGCACATGTACACAAGGAGACATGTTGCACCCATAGCAGCAATGTTTGCAATTATAAAAAGTTGTAAACCACCTGAATAACCTCAGCAGGAAGGTGGAGAAATGGGTTGTGGAATTAGCATCATTGAGCACCCAGAGTTTTCCATGAGAGCTTCAAGTAGGGGATGGATGCACCTCAAAACCATAATATAACGAGCAAGAAAAACTATACACACGATAAGAACATGAGCATACGCCTGCAGATAATAAACATGAGATTCTCCGGGCCAAGGTTAGCCAGGTGGAAGGAGCAGGGGCAGGTAATGGAGTCCCAGGGGCAGGTAGGGGTCTGTGTGGTGAAGTGGATCGGCCCTGGCCCTGAGATGGTCCCCGCCCACCCCAGGGGAATGCTCTATCCCTGACTGCTCACAAGTGCCAGGACATGGTCACAGAAAAAAGGAGACCAATTTACAGGCAATTTATGTTTGTTTCTGAATTCTCTACCCTGAGCATTCCCTACTGTCTGCACTCAGAGCAGACGAGCCCCCACCTTGATATGCCATCCATTGAAAGCAAGGCAGAAAATAGCAAGCTGCGTGCAGGTATGTGCATTGGCAACATTTGTGTGTGTGCTTAAAGTATTTATGTGTGTGTGTGTGTGTGTGTGTGTGTGTGTGTGTGTGTCTATCTACCTACCTATCTATCTGTCTGTCTATCTTTTCTAAAGGACCAGACAAGCCAGTCGGAGGTACTTTCAGAGCCCCCCTGCCTGGAAGGTCAAACAGTCTGGAGCCTGTCTAGCTGAGGCCTCCTGGGTGTCACCGCACAGGCAGGCCCACCTAAAACAGTACTCTTAGCACCGCAACAATTCCAAGTCAGTCTTTCTCTCAGAAGACATCTGACCAGCTCCACCAACGCCTCCTGTAGTTGGGACCAGCTCCTGGGTGGCTCTGGGAGGTCTGCCTCAGCGTTCCTTTCCTGCCTCAACTTCTTTGTCCGATAAATGGTAGAAAGTCTCCCATCTCAAAGGCACGGAGCAGATCATCTGGACAACACGTGAAAGGGAGACAGTGACGGCATGGAGCAGCCAATGCGTGGCTGCTGATGGCCTGTGAGGCCTCAGACCTGCCCAGAGGAGGGTGTGTCTGCTCTGGGACATGCCAACACGTACTAAGGGGCACATGGGTCCTGGCCTCCTCTGACCTTACAGCCACCCTGCTGTGGTGTCATTGTCTGTATCGCAGGTGGGGAAACATGCACACTCACTCCTGTCACAGCTACCCGCCCCCACAGCCCACCTCCATGATGGCTCAGGCAGCACTCACCCCCCTCCATCCCAGACCCGCCCCCCTCCATCCCAGACCCGCCCCCCACCATTTGCTGATCCCCTTGCCTGCTTCAGAGAGATTTGCTTCTCGTTGCTGTGGCATGTCCACCAGAGACCAGTCACACTATCGAAGTTATCATGCTTGCTCCAAACAGTCTGCCCGGTGACAACTGCACCCAGCAGCTGGTGGAAAACCAGCTGAAAACCTGCGTGTGTTTAACCAAGAAAACCTGGGGCTCCGGGCCAGAAAGGCCCACGTGAGGGCGCACAGCAAAGTCCTTCACACGTGGCCTCACATCCCCGGAACCAGGACGCCGTGTGCATAATCCCAGGGATGCTCATGAAACCACTGATGACTTGCACAACTGGTGGCAGTGACTGAGTGGCAAGGGACAGGGTTCCCACAAAGGAGGCCAGGGAAAGGCTTGTGCACAAAGGGGTCTGCAGGGGCCCGAGCCCCCTCGCACCACTCCCGGTTATTTCTGTTTTCTTATTTTTCAGTATTCGTCCTGTTCTGGCATCTGGGGCCTCACTTACTGGGGAGAGACTGCCCCTCCCAGGGTTAGTCAGCCCAAACTAGCAGGAGAGTGCCTTTCACATGCAAACCAACCAATCCAAAGCCCACACTCCAAACCACCTCCTCTCTCTGCCTCTCATACTACCGGAGGCAACATTCCCCTACCCTCATCACTCCAGGGCCAGGTACCGACAGCTAGAGACAGCCCACGCCCCAAAGCCCGCTGGAACTGCTCGCACTAGCAGTCCTGGGCTGGCTTACCGTGCCTGCCCACTCTGCACCACAAAATCCACAACCAAGGCTCCCGCCCACGCTTTCCCCACACTCCATCTGCTCCGGGCCGGCCTGGCCCTCCCACATGTGCTCCTGCACCTCCTGGGAACTGTGAGTAACAAGCCATCTTTTCAGCGGCAGTTGCCTCCTGATGGCTGGCCGCACCGCACCTGTAATAATGCACCTACTTTTGAAAACATTGCACCTCATGCAGAGGATTCGGGGCGTGGTGCTGTGGGGGCATGAGCACCCCACGCTGTGCAGAGACATTCACCAGGCCAGCCCCTTACGTACAAGCTGAGACTTTAGGAACAGCACCGAGGTGACTTTGGGAGACCTGAGGGTTGGTGTCCAACTGAATTTTAAACCTTGAATTGTGGATTCTGCTCAAAGAGAATCAAAATTCAAATCCAGTAACCCTAAATGGCCTGCATTTTTCCTGCCTGTCATGATGGAGCTTGGGGAGCTGAAGGACCCTCCTAGCCCAGGGGCCCCAGCAGGTGTCAGCTCCCCGCTGGTGACCAGAGGGGCAGAGGGAGGTGGCCTCTGAGGTGGGAGGTGGCGCTGTGACATCTGAGCACAGTGTCCATGGAGAGAAAAGCCTCAGAGAGGCAGCACTGGGAGGAGCTGCTGCCCACACTGCGGGGAAGACTCCCCAGCCCGTGGGGAAACGGGTCTCCCAGGGGTGTGGCGACTTGCCCAAGGTCACACAGCCAGGAAACGCAAGCCCAGGCTCCTGGCCCAACGCCTCTCCTGTGACCCGATTTCTGAGCTCCACCATCCCATCACCATCCCTCCCGGCTGTCCCCGTCCTAGGTGGTTGGACAGGAAACCTCCAGCCTGCCTGGCCACTGTCCCATGGGGACCCTCCTCCGGGGCCTGCTGCTCCCTAACAGCCATGTCTCCTCCCAAGGACTCAGCAGCCTGGGGCTCAGGAAGTCCTGCCTGGGTCACCAGCCAGGAGGTCACCACCCAGAAGGGCAGCTCCCTTCAAAACAGAAAGTCACTTACTTCCCAGCTGGCCACGCACACTCCATGGCAGTTTCAGCCAGGCACTCCCCGGGGCAGGACAGAGGCCGGGCGAGATCTGCGCAGGCCCCGGTTAGAACTGGAGGTGGACACGCTGTCGCCTTCAAGGGCAGACACAAATGCCAGCCCCAAGCAGCCGGGTTGAACAGAGCTGTCTGCCCCCAGCGCCCTGGAGAGAAGGCCGTGGGGCCTGGGTCGGGCTCACAGAGCTGGCTGCCTCTTTGCACAGGCCCTCCCGCCATGCACAGGGGGCCTTGGAGCCCTGCCTTGTGCAACCCGTGGGCCCAGCCTGGACCGGGTGGACATGCACTGGGGCCTCCATCCGCCGCCTCCCTCACCACCGAGCAAACACCACACAGCGCTCCTGGCAGTGTATGGGGGTTTGAAAGAACCAACTAAAGGACTCACCGTGGAGTCTGTGTGGGGAGCAAGCTTTCCCAGTGCCCGCAATGCAGCCCAGGCAACCCTTGGCCATTCCACTGGCTGAGACTTTGGGCAATGGTATTGAGAGTATTTCCCAATCCAACAGCGTTTAGGACATCCTTACCACATGGGGTACTTTGTAGGCCCAGCCTCATCTAATCCCCACAACAGCCCCGTGGGGCGGGAATCACAATGAACCCCATTTACAAAGGGAAACGCTGGGGCCTGCGAGGTTAAGAGACTTAGTAAGTGTCCCAACGAGATTAAATCTGCACTCGCGGCCCGGAGCGTGCACCAGCCCCTTCCTGACCTCTCACGGCCCTCGCTACCTCTCGCTACCTCTCGCTGCCCCTCGCGGACCCTCGCTACCTCTCGCTGCCCCTCATGGGCCCTCGCTACCTCTCGCTGCCCCTCGCGGACCCTCACTGCCCCTCGCGGACCCTCGCGGCTGTGACGAAACTCTTTCCCAGGTGCTGGTGCAGGGAGGGAGCTCTCAGAATGGAAATATATTTTGCTGAACACCTCGCACCAAGAAAAAGGAAAAAAAATACTCAGAGCCCAACTTTTCCTTCCTGGGTATGAGCCCGTCTGGCTTGTGCGTACACGGCCTTTCTCTCCGGAAAAGCAGGTGCTTTCCGGCTCTGAGGCTGCCCTGGTGCCGGTCCCCCCACGGCAGGGCAGTCCCCCGGGACGGCTTTCCTGGGAGGACCTCGGCTGACTGCCCAGTTAGAGCAATGCCCAGGGGCCCGATGGAATGCCCTCAAGGAACTCATCTGCTCCCGGGCCCAGCAGAGGGCGGCCAGGCACAGGGCAGGGCCACTGCCACCCAGGACGAGCCCATGTGTAGAGCCAGCCGGACAGAGGAGAGAGGCGGCGACACACAGGGAGGGCAGCGGAGAACCAGAGACTGAACAGAAGAAAGAGAGGCAGAGACGATGCAGAGGCAGCGGGTGAGACAGCGACGTGTGCAGGCGTGGAGCGATGTGGCACAGGGACGGAATCGGAGAACCAAGTGGCAGAAGGAGGGGTACACGGACTAGCAAACAGTCGGAGACGGACAGCGAGGAGAGAGGAAGAGATAGAGAGAGCCACCCGGATGCAGACAGACAGTGATCTGAGCAGACAGGCAGGGAGATGCCGCCTCACACGCTGGCCTGGCCAGGAAGGTTCTGGATAAATACCTCGCCCACCTGCCCACCCCGCCCCTCCCCATGGCCTCTAAAGTACATGGCACTGGCCTGGCCTGCAGCAGCCCCAGGTAACACACCACTGTCCCCCATCTGCCCTGATGTGAAACACACCACTGTCCCCCACCTCGCCTGGGTGAAACGGGCCCCCAGGCCCACACAGGGCTGCACTGTTACCTCGTGGGACACACGTCTCCACACCAGGAAGCCCTCTCCATAGACGGGGGCGGGCCTGGAGCCGTGGATAACAGTGCGTGCCCGTGTATACGCAGGCTGAGCCCACACTCCCACGTGCACCGGCTCAGCAAACCCACTCCCCGGGGAGCCAGCTCCACGCCGCTCACCCAGCGCCCTGGAGTCGAGGGCCTGCTGGGGGCCGGGCCTGGCACAGGGGCAGAGGGCACCGTGACTCTGTAGGCAGAAGGGTCTAAGCCATTAAAACACACACGACGACAAGGAGGGACCCCACACTACCTGATGGCGCTGCTCGGCCTCCGTGGCTGCACCAGAAGCCCACCCCGGCTGGCGCTCAGGGTGGCAGGTTTCAGGCTGAGGGTGCAGATGGGTCGTGACCTGCCCAGGGTCTGGTGGCCGCTAGAAAGGCCTCCGCCCACACCACCAGACTCCCACCCAGACAAGAGAGAACAATGACACCCGAACCGCCCACCACCGTCACCCACAGCTCTTCGGCTCAAAGGCCGCCTTGTAGGCACGACGTGGACTCACGGGCACACACACAGGCACTCCCCGCCTTCCTTGAGACACGGGCCCACCACCACCAAGCCCCCTTCCTCCCGAACAACCAGCACAGCGCTGACTCAGTGGAGCCAGGCTCACAGGAATTTGGCCCCACATTTGCCTCTGGATACCCAGAGCCCCAGGGAAGGAGTCCCCAAAAGGAAAGGGTCCTGGTGAGCATGCAGGATCTCCGGCCTACACAGCCCCTCCTGCGGCCACCCCAGGCCCTGGCCCACAGCCCGGGCCAACGGGACACCTGGTGAGGGAGGGGACCCCAGGCATTGTGGGCCTGTGATATCAGCCACCAGGGACAGGACCTCCTGGGAAACAGTTACTGCACACAATCTGATTTATTCCTCATAAGCATCCTTTGAGGTCAACACTCTGTTATCTCCATTTAGAGACGGGAAACAGGCTGGGGCTCATTCTACATGCTGAGCGCCACATAGCTGGTAAGTGGCTGAGCGGGACTCAACCCTGGCAGTGTCCAACTCCAGGGTCCGAGGCCTTAATCACGAAACTACCTTTGCGTAAAGTGTCCTCATAAAAACATGAGCTATGGTCAGAAATACAAGCAGATTCCCACAATGGGCCACTCTGTAAAACACATAGAGATAGTTTACTGAACTACTAACCAGCTTTGACTCAGTGTCTGTTTTTCACATGCACACTATGTGTGTGATGTGTGCATATATGTGTGCCTGTAAGTGTGTGAGGGGTGTGTATAAGTGTTGATGTGCATGTATGTGATGCTGTGTGTGGCAATGGCTGTTTGTCACTGTCAGAGTGTGCATACGTGTGTAAGTATGTGTGACTGTGAGCGTGTGGATAAGTGTGTGCACACTTGTGTGCAGGTGTGGGGCAGTGTGCGTGCAGAGCGTGCGCTGTGTGCCTCCTCTGAGAGCCCTGGGCCCGGCTCAGCCGGCGGGGCCAGGCGGACCTCTGGGAAGGTTGGGAGGAACCGTGAGTGTGGACAGTGATTTTTTTTGGAAGCTGGAAGTCACGGTCTCAGCACAGAATCCATTTTAGTAACAAGAGAAGTGGAATAACGTGGCAAATTACATGTCTGACCAAATAAATTATTCCTTTCATTTTACCGTTTTGTTTGGAGGGGAGCTTTAAACCTCGTCTCCAAGCACATTCAGCAAGTGCTTACTGAGCGGATTTGGCTGTAATTAATATGAATTTAACTTTCTTTTCCTTCTCAAGGCGGGGACCGGAGGAGACACAGGCAGGACAGACTCCTCAGGCTGCGGGCGGGTGCGCAGGCTGTGAGGGCAGAGGGAGAGGGAAGCCTACGACCTTCATTGCTGCTTCCAATACCCTCAGCCCGCCTGTAATAAGCTTATGCTGGATTTTCATTCTTTTCCAGAGAAGAAAGAAGTCAGATTTACATTTCTCAACCCCACATATTTCCCCCACATCCCACCCTCAGCGTCTGTCTGGGGCTGAGAGCTCCATGTCCTGGAAGTCCCAGGCCGGGGCTCAGGCATGAGGCTGGCCTCACGGTCGGCTTCTCAGGGAACAGCAGCCTCAGGTCCAAACGAGCCTTTCCCAGGACGCCCGGCCGGCCCCGGCGTGCACCTGCCTCTGTGCAGCCAGGGGACTCAGACCGCCCAAGGCTCATAGCAGCTTCACCAGCCCACGGTCTTTGGATCTGCTCCTCACTGACTCTTTGTAAATCACTGAAATTAAAAACTGTGGTAACATATGCATAACATACAATTTAGCACTTCAACTATTAGAAGTGTACCGTTCAGTGGCATTAAACCCATTCACATTGTTGTGCAGCCATCCCACCATCCACCTCCAGAACTTCTGTCCATTCCCAAATGGACACTCTGTTCCCATTAAACACTAACTGCCGGGCCCCCCTCCGCAGCCCCGGTGGCCACCACTCCACTTCCTGTCTCCAGGAAGGTGTCTACGCAGGTGCCTCATGCAAGTGGAGTCACACAGTTCTCGTCCTTTGTGGCTGCTTCTTTCACTTGGCACCGTGTCCTCAGGCTCACCCCTATTGCAGCCTGTGTCACAGTCCCCTTCCTTTCTATGGCTGAACACTATCCCATTGCATGTCCATGCCACGTGCCGCACGCGCGTTCATCTGCTGATGGACACCTGGGTTTCTTGCACCTTCGGCTGTTGTGAACACGGGGGTGCATATATCTGTTCAAGACCCTGCTTCCAATTCCGCTGTGTATATGCCTAGAAGTGGAATTGCTGGACCGTACGGGAATTGTAGGTTTACTTTTTTTGAGGAAATCCCATACTATTTTCCATAGTGTCGGCACCATTTTACATCCCCACCACCATAGGGGCTCCAATTTCTCCAAATCCTCGCCAATACTTGTTATTTTCCTGTTGTTTTGATATTGGCCATCGCCGTGGGTGTGAACCGCACTGACTCTACCTGCTCCCACGCAGAGGCCCTGGCTCATGGGCTGGGTTCACTCCTTGTCAACAAGTATCAGCAGAAGCTTGCACTTGGACCAGCCCCCGTCGTGGAAGAAGATGGCAATGGGCGGGACAACTGGGCTGCAGTTAGCATCCCTGGAGCACACACACTTATTGACACGGCACCAGGCTGTTCTAGGAGCCGGGGCACAGCGGTCCCTCATGGACTCAGGATGAGAGAGCAAGGTGGTGGGATCCCTACTCGAGCTGGGAGCCCCAGTGGCGCATGTGGGTGGGGAGGTACAATGCGCAGGAATGTGCCCAGGTCTGAAGGGAGGACAGAGAAAGTGGACGTGCCTGCCATGATCCGAAATGGGCTCCGAAGGTTACCCTGGGACAGTCATCACGGGGAGACTTAGCTGCCTGATTCTCAAATTGCCCCCTGGGGACCTGAAGTGGAGAGGCCACCGGCTTTGAAATCCCACGGCTGCGGTGCAAACACGCCTCTCCCACCTGTGTGACCCGGAGCACCCGCTCCGTCTCAGTCTCAGGTCCCAACTCTGTAAAACGGAACACGGGATCCTTGCCGACTGCAGGGATTGAGGCTAATGTGCGTACAGGAGACAAAAACCTCCCTGAACCCAAAGCGCCCTCGCACACCTCGGGAGGCCCCACGTGGACGTGGACCTGCTGCCTCGCGAGTCCAGCTCAGGGCCCCTCTGTGTGGAGACACAGGCTGCCCCATCCGAGCAGCAGCCGAGGGGGCTGCTGTGGAGGCCGTGCATGGAACCCCGAAGCAGAAACGCCAGAAGCACAGACTCTAGCTCAGGAGCTCATGGTGTACGAGGCAGGAGTGAGCGTGCCCGGATGCAGACCAGCGACGCTTGCTCCCACCTTCACTCCAATCCGGCTCCGGCACACTCAGTGGAAAAGTGGGCAAGGGCACCGTTCAAGTGCGCGTACTCCGTCTCCCTCTGTGGCAGTCTCCGCCTCTTACACGAGTGGATTTGCTAAGTAGGGTGCATGCAGGTGCACGCCAGCCCCGCTCCCTCCTGCCCGCCCCACTGGCTGGCTGCAAGCATGCAGCTGTCTCTGGACAGAGCCTGGCTGAGGCCCAACGCTCTGCTCTGTCACAACAAAGGCAGGCGTCACCCAGCCGCCTCCCATAGTGCCCAGCAGCAAGGGCCTGTGGGATTCTCCCCCCCGGCATCCTGTCCCTCACAGGGATGCTGCTGGGCCACAGCTGGAGTACAAAGCTCTGAGCCACTGAGGCTCGTGCAGGGACATCTGTGAACCAGCAGACACAGGAAGGAGGCGCCCCTGTGATCTTCCGCCTGGTTATCCAAACATTTCCTGGCAAGCAGGCCCAGGCCCTGCGGACAGAACACAGCACAGGCTCCGCCTGGGGAAGCACAGACTAGTGGCCGAGGAGAGGCCCCGGTGTAGGCTGAGGGGGCAGGACAGGGTTTTCAGCCAGAGAGAGAGTGAGGGGCACTAGCCAGAGGCGAGTATTTGGAGGCCAATCTGGAGCCAGTTCCACGTCTCAGCCCAGCACTCGGGTGCAGGACCAAAGCCTAGAAGGTAGACTTGAGGACCCCCAGCTTCGTCAGGGTGGGCATACACCCACTCCGGTGGGACAGGGACTCCACACCCCGGGGGCAGGGCTCCGCTCCTCCAGTGGCCACCTCGGGAGAACAGGTAACCATCAAGATCAAGGTTTCCCTACTGCCCCCCCACCCCCCACCTGTGGGCTCCGGGAAAAGACAAATTATTTTTGCTCCCACATTCCATTCTCCATAGCCCTACGCTCACACATACAGTGATCACATCCACATCGTCCTTGTTCCCGAGCCTCCTCTCCTCCCAACAGCTGTGTGACTTGGGGAGAGTGAGTTAACCTCTCTGAACCAAGCTCCGCTGCTGTTTTTGCTATGCTATGGCTTCCCGATTTTATTTTATTTTTAAAGTCATTCCAATGTAAATCATCCAAGATATGAACATGTAGATTTCTATAATTAATGAATAGTAAAGAAATATTATTTATTATATGATGTTAATGCACTACATAATTCCATTAATTAACTAACTGCTTTTGTGAACAGAACGTATGAACGTTTTGCTCTGTGTGTGGTTTTACAAGAATGGGACAAATTACACAGTGACATGGAAAGCTAACAGCCACCGCAGTGTAAATCCTCCGTGGGCGCAGACAGTGGGTCTCAGCGAGGTGGATGGAATCAAAGCTCTGAGCCACTGAGCCACTGAGCTCTCTCTCAGCCTGTCCCGTGGGCGCTGCCCATCCCTGTCCCTGCCTGTGAGAATCCCACAGGGCTCAGCTTCCATGT
Organism: Ia io; assembly: GCA_025583905.1. Classification (NCBI taxonomy): domain Eukaryota; kingdom Metazoa; phylum Chordata; class Mammalia; order Chiroptera; family Vespertilionidae; genus Ia; species Ia io. Next base: position 88,287,998 of record JAJQQW010000014.1, on the reverse strand, counting down.
GGCTCCCTAAGTTCCCAGCCAGGATGAGTGTCTCAATCACCAACCAACATCCCCTAGGCCCTGCCCCGAGCCTCACGTCTCGTCTCCTGAGCCCACAGCAGGGGAGAGAATCCGGGAGAGCGTTCTGAACCCTTCCTCCCAATTCCAGCTGTTCCATGCATGTCTCCAGGCTACCCACTTCCGTGTGCTCCCCCAGGCCCACAGCAAAGCTGCCACAAGCTGGCAGATCAGAGGGATATTGAATTACAGCAGAGTCCCCGCCACAAGCCAGCTCCAGACGGAATGCTTCTTAGTGTGAAAGCAAACCTCAGCACGTCCTGGGCAAGACGTGTTTCCCTCTCTGCCTCTCCCACACTTGCCCACTGGCTGAACCTGCACCTAGAAACAGAGGCTCATCTAATGATGGGAGGGTCCCCTCTCCCCCACCCCCATACAGCTCCAGTCCCTTCCCCCGCCAGGATGGCTGAATTTATAGATTTGGGATTGCTGTAAATTATAATGTAATTATACTGCGCCAGGGGCAGCCTCCCACTGCAGAAATTAAAAAGCAATTCAGGTAAATGATCTTTAGCTACAGCAGAGCGTCCCTGCAGAACTCATTAAGTCCAGGGACCAAAAGGCATACCAAAGGCAGAGTGCAGCCTGCTACATGCCTATGCTGCCTCACCTTGGAAACCAGGCCACCGGCGGCGACAGGAGCAAGTCCCACCCAGATGCCTGCCTGCCCTTCACCTGCCTCTCACTACAGACTGACTGCACATACCTGTCCAGGTGTCTCTCCAGCACCCTTTTGGCCTCCCACTGCTAGACCATTCCATGGAGAACAGCCCATCCGGGCTGGGGAAGGAGGAGCTGGGTTATCTGCAGAGGTATGTTTTAAATAAATGAGAAATTAGCCATTTTGGCTGCATGAGTATCCTTTCCTCTGAAGCTCTGAATTCCAAAAGCCCAGAGAGTCATTTCAGGTTTTGTTTTTTAAATTTCCTTCATTGAACTGAGCACTGGAGGAAGAAATTATTGCATAGTAAGAAAGGACTGGAAAGAAATATGCTAACATATGAATGATGGGAGGAAGAATCAGGGAAGAATATATTGATATTTACTGTGCTTTTCTGCATTAATAATAACTTTAGATTGCTTTAATAGTCAGAGAAATGGTGACCATGTAATTTGCATGTGTTCCTGTTTTCTATCCTTACTAGAGGCCCGGTGCACGAAATTCGTGCACGGGTGGGGTCCCTGGCACCTCCCTTCCCCCCCCCCGGCTACCTGCTGCTGGCCGGGGGGAGGGGCTGTGGGCGGTTGGCCAGCTGGCCCCACCTCCTGGTTGAACTCCCGAACGAAGGGACAATTTGCATATTAGGCTTTTATTATATAGGATGACTGTCACCATGTACTAAGGGGCTAGGGGTGGGGCACCACCTCTCTTGGTGCTAACTGTGGCAAGTGGGCACCAGCAGTCCCTAGGATGAGGGTAGGGTCAGGAGCGGGGGGAACACAGGTTTGGGAGCCCTATGACCCACCAGGCTGCTTGCTGAGAACCAGCTTGCAAAAGCCATTCTGTTCATGCACTTTGAGCCACAGCCCACACCAGTCCCCACTACATTGCCTAAAGCACCTACTGTGTGCAGGTGCAGAGCCCACAGCCCAGTGTGGGCAGTGAGGCTCTGGAAGTCTGCCCTCACCACTGTACTTCCTGGGAGGATATCGCCTGCCAGGCACTGTTCCCAGTGCTTTGCCGATGGCAGCTCACTGAAATCCGGCAACGATCCTGTTACCCACCGGTGGGAACTCTACAAACAAGGCACTGAGGTACAGAGGGCTTGTGAAGCCACTTGCTCCAGGACCCATCCGGCAGGTCAGTGGCAGAGTGTGAACATGAACCAAGCCAGGCCTCAGCCACAGCAGCCTCCTCTCCAAGTAGAGGCAGGGGCACAGCAACCCACTCCCAAGGCCTCTGTCCCTGGCCCCGTGGGATCACAGCCCAGCAAGAGCATCCACTGGTTCTGTGGATGGCGGCCCAGCCCAGGAGGCCCGGAGGGACCCAGCCCTCTGCTCTCCAGCTGGTGCCCTGCACAGGTCCCCAACAGTGAAGAGCCTCAGTTCCCCCATCTGTAAAATGGGGCTGCACCTGCCTCCGAGGGTCGTGGCAGAGACTTGGGTCACGGTGAAAAGGGCTGGTTGGGGCAAAGCAGAAAAAGCATCTTTCCGAGGACAGTCTACAACTTAAGGAGGAAGCTGGAGGGAGTGGGGCAGGTGCCACCCTGAGGGTGCAGGCCCCCTGCTGGGCCCACCCGTAACCTCTCCTCCTCATCCTCCCATCCAGCTCTGCCAGGCGTCCAGGCAGACCCTACCACACCTGTGAGTGTGGGGCTGGGCCAGACGCACCCCTGGATGCTGGTCACCCCCTCTGTGGTGCGACAGCCTGGCCAGAACGAGACCAAACACCTTCCCCAGAGCCGAGATGCCCATTTTGGTCGCCTGGGTGTCTACTAGCTCCTTCGCAGTGGACGCTCGCTCACAGTGCTGCCGGCCGAGGCACAGACCCATCCCTAATTTGGGCATTTTTCTCCGCATCCAGTCAATAGGAAAACACATCACATACCGGCCCTCGTGACTTCACTCCATGGAGCCCAGGAGCCGCCGGACCCTGGGCGCAGCTGGGCCTCTGCAGCTGCATGGCGCTCCCCTGCAGACACCCCGGGAAGCCCTGTCCCCAGGCGCCGCTCGGTGGCAGTTCTGCCGGCCATGCCAGGCCGCCCGCCCGGCAGGAATGGTGGACTGGCAGGGCTTGGTGCTCCGGGCCCTGCACACACTTTTCCCACTTCTCCAGAAGTGGGGCGGGCCCCGGGTCTTGGCAAGGCGTCTGAAACCACGGGAGGCCACACACTAGTCACCGCATCGGCACAGGGCAACCCCCTCCTCTCCTCACCCCCCCGCCCAAAGGCCTCCTGGTCAGGGACTGAGAAACGCACTGAGGCGACCTCAGCAAACGGCTGCTCTGGAGCCTCCCGCATACCTGAGCTCCGAGCCCGCAGTCCTCCCCGCCCGACATGTAAGTGCCCAGGAAAAGCCCGGCCCGCCCACCAGACAGCGAAGCTGCTCTCCTCCAGCCCCACATCCCTTCCTTTTCCTTTCCCCCGAAGTTCCTGCCACTGTGGACGGTGAACGCTCACACAGAGACGACACGCAGACACACACAGCGCCACACACAGGTGTGCGGGCTGGGCGGTGACCGTCCCCGCAGCCCTCCCAAGGCCGCACAACCACACCAGCCTACTGGGAGGTGCGGGCGGGGTCGGCCAGGAGCCCACCGGGAGCCCCTTGAGGCAGCTCCTGCCTTGCTCAGCCACCGCCTCCCCGCCTGCTGCTCGGCCTCTGATGTGATCCCGGAGAGGGGCCTAATGCTCACCAGCTGGCTTGGTGGTTTAACCCTCCGGGCTTCCAGGGCGCCCAGCCAGGCTGACAGCACGGTCCCTCTTACGGGCCCCACAGCCCAGTCGCTGGGAAGTCAGCAAATAGGAGGGCAACAGCTGGGAGTGCAGATTGGACAGGAAAGCGGGCCAGTGGGTGCGGGAGGAGAAACCGTTCCAGGCACCGCTCTCATGCAGGGCTCTGGTTCCCACGGAGCCGGGGAGCTCAGGCCGCACCAGGAGGACCGGCAGAGGGCAGAGGCCCCAGCCTGGAGCCTTCTTCCAGCCGACTCTGCGAGCCCCCGTCTTTCTAGGGGTGATGCCTCAGGAGAAGCTGCTGGGGAAGGTCTCCCCGCAGCGCACTCAGCAGTCCCCAGATGCACACACTCGGAGCTGTCGCCCTCCCTGCGCTGTGCTCCCGCTCCGCTCTCTCTGTCACACTGTCCTGCCTGGTGACCTCCCAGTCATCCCTCAGGAGCCAGGCACGGCTCCTCAGGAAGCCTTCCCTGCCGCTCCTCCCCCGGGGGCAGGAGGAAGCATCTGGGGCGAATGTTCCTGAAGTCCTCGCCATATTGAGGTGCGAATCCTGTGCTGGTCAGTCCCTCCTCCTGACTGGGGAGCCCCCTGTGGGCTCAGATGGTGGGGTGTCTGCCCAGGGACTGACACAATGACTGGCGAATGCCTGCAGCTGGACAAAGAACCCGCCGGTCACCAAGCCTCTCAGATGGACTGCTCTTGACACCAAGGCTCATGTCAGAACTCTCTGTGTCTGCTATCAGGGCTCAGCGGCTCAGGGAACTAGGAGGGCGTGGATGGAGTCTGTGAAGGCATTCTGCATCCCCGGCATCCTATCCCTGGGTCATCTGCTATCGGTGCTTTCACAAAAGTGCAGCATAGAGCTCACCCGTCTGGAGGGCATTCAGCACTCAGTCTACCCACAGGAACCCGGAAAGGACAAGCCCCTGAGCCCCCACCCTATGCCTCAGGGCCTCACAGGAAGTCCCAGGGCCCTTACTCAGTGCCCCTGGATCCTGGGTTAGGAAACAATTCTAACCGATTTCTATGTTCTCTTAGCACATAAACCTAGGTAGGTAGGTGGGTGTAAGTAGGTAGGTATAAATTGAAGAGGGCAGGGCGTGGGGATACTCTAGATAAGCAGGTTACCAGAAGGTGGGAGGAGGGAGGCAGCACTATAAAGGAAGAGGGGCCTGTACTTGGGGCTCAGAGAGACTCAAGTTCAAGTCCCGGCGGAACCACTTCATAGCCGGGTAGCCTTGGCAGCATGCTAACCAGCGGGCCTTCCATAAACACCCAAATGCTTTTTGAATTAAACAAAATTGACTAATTGAATTTGGCCTTGAAGGAGACTTGGGATTTGGAGAGGCAGAGGCCTAGAGGAAGACGCTGGGCGGGTCCCCTGCAGGGACTGGCCTGAGAGCCCAGACAAACGCAGGCAGCTCAGAAGCTCTACTATTGGGGCTGGGGGCGTGGGAGGCAGGCGGGGAGCAGGCGGGATGGACACAGCATGTTATCGGACCCTACTGGTCTCTCTGTAGGAGTTAGCACATGTTAGCCTGGCTCCTGGCTTTATCTGCACTAAGTCCCCGAGCATTCAGCACCCGCTGAGGTCCCAGCCAGTTGGAAAGGTCGGCTTTGGGCCACTGGCACCTACATATGCCTTCCCAGGGGCTGCCAGGGAAGCTGGGCTGTTTTCCTCTTGGATGAGGCAAAACCCTGAATGCGCCAAATGGCAGCCCTGGTGCAACACAGGCCAGCCCATCCCGGGGCAGGTGCTGTGCACCACCGCCCCCAGGCTTGGAGGTAGTGCTGTCACCCCACAAGGATGGATGCTGGGGCTCTTTGGCGTGTTCTGGTCCTTCCCATCGCCCCTCTGCAAGGGGTGGGGCCTAAAGCTCAAGCAGCTCTGAGCTCTGCCAAGTGCAGGCATGAGGTCCAGCCACCTGAAGCCAAAGCAGGATGACTGGATGGCACTGAGGCGGAGAAGGAGGGCCGGAAGCAAAGTGTCAGGCTTTGCCTTGCTCACGGTGACGCAGCAGACAAGTCGGGACTCCTGCGCCTCATGAAGCAGGATTCAGGAAGGTGCCGCTGCATCCTGGGCCATCTGGGGGCATAGGTCTCCAGTTTCCATCCTAAATGAGTGAGGGCTGATAATGCTGCCCCTCGGGGCAAGCCCGGGGACACTGCAGTCTGAGGGTAGGCAGAAGATATAAAAAGTAATAAACAGGCCACTTTCAAATGGAGCAGGAGTGCAGGCCAGAGGAGAGCCTTGCATGTCTGTGCTGCCAACCTTTGTGGTGTTAAAATAGCCTGTGGACTGGGCCCAGAGCAGCCTGTCTCCCCAAGAGCTGTAGCCAGGACGACAGGAAAGCAGACAGGGGAGGAGGTGCGGCAAGCACTGGCGAGGCTGGGAGGAGAGGGGTGAAGACCACCAAACCGCCCACGGCACTGGGTAGCACGGGGAGCGCGGCCCTCACAGTCAGCTGGGTCAAGGGCGGGGCATGGTCCTCATGGACGGGAGCACACACAGCTCTGCCAAGAAAGGGTGCTAGGAGGAGCGAGGAAGGACAGCCAGAGGGCAGGTGGGAGCAAGGGGTGCCGGCGGAGCTCTGGGAGGGACCGTGGAGGTGCTGGTGTCATTCCCAAGGGCTCCCTTCCTGGTACGGTTCTGGCATGGGCTGTCACAGCTGAACCCTGCGTGGCTTGGAGGGGGAGCGTGCAAAGCAGGGGTCCTCCGTCAGGGCAGGGCACTGTCACTGCGCTTCTCAGTGATACCCAGACGCGACTCATCCCTTGCCTGTCCCTGTGCATTTGGAAATCGCCACCACTCGACAGCCGGTGTCTCCAATGACTAAAGCGTAATGCATCACGTAACGCAGGAGCAAAAACCACTCTGCAGCTGCAAGGTGTGGAGCGGGCCAATGGACAGTAACGGACAGAACACAGAAAGGTCTCTGATACGGTTTCAGACCCCACGTCGTTCGTTTAAGAAACAAGCACCTGCCACGTTTTGGTGTAGAATCAAAGAAGAACACCTATGCACTGAAAAGGCCCTTAAAATGTCACTCCTTTCCTAACTGTATCTTATGTGAGGCCAGCCTTCCTCCACATACAACCAGACTGCAACAGACTGAGGGCAGAGGCAGACGGAGAGCCCACTAAGCCAAAAGTAAGGAGGTTTATAAAAGTGCAATCCCATTTTCACTCTCATTTTTTAAAAGTTACTTTTCATAAAAATAAGGGACTTATTGTTATTTTCCAATGAGTTAAAAATTAAAACATTTAAAGTTTTCTCACTTTACACTTCTAGTAAGGTAACCCGTGTAAATAGAAGCTCTTTGGGGTCCTCAACAATTTTTAAGGGAGCAGCAGGCCCAGCGCCCCGAGCCTGGCATGTCACTGCCACTCTTTGGCCCTCGCTGGAGCCGGGACAGCCTGGCTCTGCGGCGCCCGCACAGCGCTGGGCCACGGGAACCCGACTGAGGGAGGCTTCCTGCGGCCCCCGGCTCTGTGCATAGAGGGTGGCAGCCAGCGGAAGGAGACAGACGTGGGCTCTGCCTGTCCCCACGGGTCCGGCTGGTCCATGCTCGCCCCTTTGTCAGACCCACTGCAGACCCACAGACCTACAGCGGCGCTGGCCCAGCACCAGAGGCTGAGACTCCGGGCTTCACCGCTGCGGTGGGCTGGGCCCATCACAACCTTGTCCTGGGCCACTCGCTGGCTCTGCTCCTGTGACAGGACGGGCGCGAGGCTGGGTGTCTCAGGAGCCGTGAGGCATGGACACGGCCCTGAGCGGACACGCGGGGCGGCCTGGTGGGAGAGCAGGCAGGCACAGGGGGCGGGGACACCAGAGGCTGGGGAGGTGGGCAGGAGCCACGTTTGCCCAGAGCTTGGAGTCGGCTCCTGAGCCACGGAGCCACCGCAGACAGTTACAGTCTCTTCGCTGGTGGGGGGCGGGAAGGCAGCAGTCGGGGTTAACGCTCGCTCTCCCGGCTTGGACATGGTGATTTGCGGCTCCTGGTACAGAGGGCCTGCGCTCCGTAACGGCAGATGCCTTCTCTCCAGGCCGCACTGTGGCTTTTATGAGGAAACGTTTCCCGATAAAGACGTACTGTCTGCAGAGACCCCTCACCCCAAAGGTAAGGGTTTACGTGGCCTTCTCGCTGCTGTTACTTATCTTTACAAGGGCCCGCGAGAGCCTGCTCTCCGGCAGAGCTTTTCATTCCGCTGCATATATTTTCAGTGACGGGTTATAAGTCAGGCGTCCCTGGGGCCCGGGGGCTGTCTCCTCCATTCCGGGCCAGCTGGGAGGGGCGTCCCCGGCCCGCTGGGCACTGACCGTCCGGGAAGACAGGACACAGGTCCTTTTCTCAAGGACGTAGCAAAGGACATTCAGGACCCTCCGGCCCATTTCTATCCCCTCTCCAAGCAGCAGTCCTGTCCTGTCCTGTTCTCTTCCCCATCAAACCCACGCGTAGCACAGACCCGATGCACCCTCCCCACCCAGGCACAGCTGTCCGGCCAAAGGGGAGTCCTGCTCTCCCCTCCTGCGTGCTCCCTGGGAAGCATCCACTGCACCACTCATCTATCCTAAGCCAGCGGAACCCATCTCAAATGAGCAACCACAGAGAGCCCGGAAAAGGTTTTCCAACCCCCAGAATCGCGACTTGTCCCCCTTGCTGTCTGCGCAGCAGATGCCTCGGCTCCCGCTCTGCTCGGCGCCCTCGCCACTGCGGTGCACCCCCACTTCCAACACTAGCACCTGCAGCGCCTGGTCGTGTGTTTTCTCCGCCTCCAAGGCCCACTCTGCCCACAGAGTGCCTTCCAGCAAGGCCTGGCAGGAGCTGGTGCCAGCCCGGGCTCCCTTCCCCGGGGGTGGCAGAGTCACACGGCTTGGAGCTGCCCTGGATGGAACTCCTGCAGTCTTGGTGGCAACTGCCCGCTAGGGTGCCCGCCACCAGTGCCTCCTGTCCTCTGCCCATCCCCTGCCCACACTCCAAATAACCCACGTGCAGGAGCCCTCCTCTGGGAGCCTGCTCCTGCAGACTGGCACTAAGACGCCACGTGCCCACGTGACCTCAGAGCAGGGCACAGCCTGAGACTTTCCCTCGATGGCCAGGAGGCTGGGCGACCTTTTCCTCAAGACCAGTGCCATAGCCTGTGACCTGCTGGGAACGAGACTGCACTCACGAGAGGCGAGAGGCGGCGAGAGGCGGCGAGAGGCGGCGAGAGGCGGCGAGAGGCGGCGAGAGGCGGCGAGAGGCGGCGAGAGGCTGGCAGCGGGACCGGGTGGGGAGGGGCATCTGAGCACAAAGGGCCGAGGCAGCTGGACAGACGAGACCACGCACCAGAATGGCACAGCGGACGGCAGTGTCCGGATGCAAAGATGGGGTGTCCATCTGCCCCGGGCAGCCACCAGCCGGAAGTCTGATGCTGGGCCTGGTTCCCTGCCTCCCAAGAAATAACCCAGCTGCGGGGCCAGACTGTTCCCCGAGTGCCGCTGGCACGTTTCTGGAAAGGGGGGGTTCAAGGACGCGGGGGCTGTGTCTCCACGTGGGCCCACTCCGCCCTACCTCCCGGGGAAGAACTTTCAAAGGCCGCTCTTGCCTCCCCCACCCCAAAGCCAGCGAGCTCCTGGGGTCCCCACAGAGGGAAACATCGACTCTGCTTTTTGTTTCATTTCGTTTTTTTAAGATCCAATTCCTCCTTAGAGATAGGTGCACAAACAACGTGTTGGCCACCCACAGCCCAGCCAGGACATGGGATCAGCGTCAGTGAGACCGGGCACTAACAGGCGAGTTCTGACGCTCTGTATGGCGGCACCTGGGCATTCTCCTGGCCCCCGGGATGTCACCCAGCAGCTGGCGTGGGCCTCCTCGGGGCCTCAATGCCGTGGGTGAGTGTCACCAGCAAGGCTCTGAGGACCAGTGTCTGCTACTTGGAGTTCGGAAGTAGCAGGTCCGGCCTCTGATGTACTCAGCTCCTTTCCTCCCCCAGCGGCGAGAAGCTGGCAGCGGGACCGGGTTGGGAGGGGCAAGGCCCACAGAGGCCCCCCTCACCTCCGGTCAGGGCCCTGGGGATCACTGTGAGAGCCACCACTCCTTCCAGCCTTACCTGCTTGTGCTGCTGACAGAGGACGCTCACCTTCACGGGCACGCAGATGGGGAGAACAGGACTCACAGGAAGGCCGGGCGAGGGGGCAGGGCCCTGGGCCGACCTGGGGCCCACCTGAGCAGGGCAGCCCAGGAGGGGACAGGCCTGCATGCCCAGGAGGGGCGTGTGAGGAGGGGCCTGGAGGACGGGGAAGGGTGGCATCCCAGACAGAGACCAGGGGGTCCCTCCAGTGTCTCCCCAAGAGCTGGAAGTGCCCCAGAGGCCCACTGTGGAGTGACAACCTCAGGACAGAGAGGAGGGCCTGAGAGTCCCCCACACCCACCCTGTGGCCGGCCTTTCCCAGCCATCTTAGGATGACCCTGCTGTGGGGCCTCAGTCCTGACCAAGCCCACCGAGCGAGGACACACCGTCCCAAGTGAAAGACCAGGGCCACGGGGCCGCTGCCGCTCCCACGCGGCTGGGACCCAGGGCTCTGGCTCAGAGGAGCGCCACGGGAGCCACTGCTGATGAACCCTGACCTCCCCTGCAGGGAAGGTGGCCCTGGGCCGGGGACAAACGTGGCTGCCCCGCACGGGACCACCTGAGCCAGCTCTGCCTCTTTCCTCACAGCACATCTGGAAGAGGCAGCAGCTTTAACACCCTGAGAGACATGGCCAAGCCCCCAGGGCCCCCAGCCTGCTGAGCCCCATTTTACATTCTCATGGCGTGGCCATTCATTTGGGGACTTGCCTGTCTCTCCAACTGGACTGTCCGTTCCAGGAAAAGGAGCCCTTTTCTGCATGTTCCTGCAGCCACCTAGTGACAGAGCATGCCCAGCACACACTAGGCCCTCAGTACACACCGGGGCGGGGCGGCAGGAGGAGGGAGGGAGAAGGGCAGAGGAGGGATGCTTTTCTGAAGGGCAGCGCCATCCAGCAGAATCACCTGCATGGCATTTGTGGAGATGGACCGCTTCCTGTCACAGGACACAGGTCAACCCAACAAGAAAGTGACTTTATTCTAACGTCCCTCCCCTGGTCCCTTCTATGGCTCCCTACGCCCCACAGCCCAAATTCCTCAGCAGCGCATCCCAGGCTCCCTCGGCTGCTAACACCTCCCTGTCCAAGGGCGTCTCTCTACTCTCGGGGCGACACCTCCTCTTGGGGCGACACCCCTTCTCAAGCAGGCGTGCTATTGCCCATCTCATCCACACCCCAGGTCTGTGCTCATGTCCCCCCTCCGAGGACCCTCCCACATGTCCCTCCTCTGAGGGCCTCTCGGTGGCGCTGGTACTTCTCAGGGGAACTCTCGTTCCCTCGGGGGAGCTCACAAGGACAAGGAGGGAGGGAAGGGGACAGGCCTGGTCACTCCAGGTTCAGCCCAAAAGAGGAGGCCAAGGGACAGAGCGACCATAGTAGTGATCACAGCTTCTAAAGAGCCGGGGCTCAGGGTCCGCCCACCGCCCGTGTCCCTGGTGTCTCCCAACTGGCTGCAGTGAGGGCGACATTCTTATTTGGCTGCCCAACATCACACAGCCCCCAGGGGTATGGGTGGGCATGGTCTCAGTGACTGGCTCACAGGGGCAGGGGCCTGGCCAGGCCAAAGAGAAGACTCCTGGACTTTTGCTGGAATTACCTGGAGGGAGACACTTCTCCATCAGAGCTCAGGGCGCCGGGCCCACATTTGCTGTGGGCTTTTCGGCACCTGGTGAGGGCAAGGCCGCTCCGATGGCCCGAGAGGAAAGCCAGCCACGAGCATGGAGAGTGCTCGGTGGCATCGCCAGGGCCTCAGCTGCCACAGCCAGGGCTTCCCGTGCGGAGCTGAGAACTCCATGTACTTCAGGGGGTCTAGGTGGGTTTCTGTCACTCGTAACAAGCGTCCTGGCTGTTTCTATGGAGATGAGCCATCAGTTCAAGCTATTTCTGCCTGCTGTGCTCCTGGATCCTCAGACATCACACATGGTCCTCCCGGGGCCCGGCCCTAACCCTGGCTGCTGTCCACCCTCCATGGCCACGGGCTGGAGCCAGCCTAAGGGGCGGGCATGGGGCAGGGGAGAGGAGCGGCTCCTAGAGCCACCAGCTGGGACTCACTGAGGACAGGTGGAGGCCATGGGGTGGAGGCAAGAGGACAGGGAAGTGAAGGGGGAAACCCGGGGCTCTCGGCCAGAACAGGGGGAGGCGGGAGAGGGGTGTGTGCAAACAACCGCAACCCTCACGTGCCAACTCCGCCACTTCCCAGGAGATGCAATTGCCCAGCACACGCCCTCCGCGGTGCTGCTCTGAGGGGCCTGTGACATCACCTGGGGGGTGGAAATGGCACTGGCTCTCCGGCCCACCCCTTCGCAGAGCAACAAGCCTGCCTCCCATACCTGGAGCAGCAGCGGGGTTGGCAGGGTCCCGGCTCTGGGGCAGGCCCTCTCTCTCCACCCCACCCGACCGCAGCCCTGCTGCAGAGCCACGCCGCCACCACGATCCATTACTTAGGGACCAAGGGAGGGCGTAATCTGGTGATGAAGAACTGGGAGTTAGCGGAGGCCGGTGCTCCTTCTCAGTGATTTACTCAGCTCCCCCCACACTCGCACCCCTAATGCAATTATTTACTTTGTCATTAAACACCCTCCTTCCACTCACTATTCTAGAGCTTCTGGAGCCCATGGAATTGGCCGGAAAGCTGCTCCTTGGCCAGGGGAAGCCAGGGCCTCCCTGCGGAGCAGCAGGGCTCACGCAGCCTGGGAACTCGGCCGGGGTTTCGGGGCCACGACAAGGCCAGGCCCGATGCCACAGGCCTCCCTCCCCTCGCCCCTCCCTAACTTCCTCCCTCACCTCTCCCTCCTTTATTCCTTAGTCCTTTCTTCCTCTCTCCCTTCTTTATGAAAACAGAGGTATAATTCACATACCATAAAATTCACCCTTTTACAGTGTACAATTCAGAGGTTTTAGTGTATTCACAGGTTGTACAACCATCACCACGATCTAATTACAGAGCATTTCACCACCCAAAAGGAGCTCCATTCCATGCCCAGGAACAGTCACTCCCGCCCCCCACCACCCCGCAACCACTGATCTCTCTTCGGTCCTGTGGGTCTGCCTGTTTGGGACAGTCCACGTGAATGAAGTCATACAATATGTGGCCTTCTGTGTCTGCTTCTTTCACGAGCATAGTGTTATCAAGGCTCCTACAAGTCAAAACAGGTCTCGGTATTTCATCACTTTTTATGGCCAAATAATATTCCATTGTGTGGGCATGCTACCTTTGTTTGTCCATTCATTAGTTAATGGGCACTTAGGTTCAGATTTTAGCTATTATGAATAACGCTGCTGTAAACACTTGTACACGGCTTTGCGTATGAACATACGTTTTCCGTTCCCTTAGGTTGTACCTAGGAGCGGGGCTGCTGGGTGCTCCCTCCGCCCGTAGTGGCTGGGAAAGGTGGGGGCCTGGCGTGCTAACGCCGCTGTGCACCGTGGTCAGCTGGAAAGCTCTGCACTCCTCCGGCCAGTAAAGATACAGCCAGGTGCCCAGCCAGCGTGGCTCAGTGGTTGAGCATCGACCTACGAACCAGGAGGTCACGGTTCGATTCCCAGTCAGGGCACATCCCCAGGTTGCAGACTCAATCCCCAGTGCGGGGCATGCAGGAGGCGGCCAATCAATGATTCTCTCTCATCATCGATATTTCTCCCTCCCTCCCTCTCCCTTCCTCTCTGAAATCAAAAAAAATACTTTTTTTAAAAGATACAGCCAGGAGTTGCCGCAGGCCCCCTCAGGCAGGTGACGCCATTCTCCAATGAGGACCATGACAGCAGCCCCGGTCGCCCGCATTCCAGACCCACCCTCTGCAGAGCTGGCCAGGCGAGCTCCCTCGGCCCCGCGTACAGATGAGGTAAGGGCAGCTCACACACATACCTGGATGCGGACCCCCACCTGCCTGCCTCTAGTTGAAGCACCTGTTGCTTTCCTCATCACCAATAGTCGGGAGGGATGTGACCAATGTCAGACTCTGGAGCCGCAGGACCTCAGCCTGCATGGTCACATGGCTACACCCACCTGGGACCCCCAGCCACCCAGGGCTCACTCAGGGCAATCAGGAGGCTTCTCCCTCCACGCACCCAGCCCCCCAGGTCCCCAGACAGCACTGCCCATCCCTGTGGCGCCTGGACCCTTCCCACTGCAAGTTGGGCTTTCAAGCTAACTGACTTGGCAGGCATCTGCCTTAAACCTCTCTGGCTGTTTCCCTGATGCCTGGGGAGGGGAGATGGGGAAGGAAGATGGGAAGCGGAGGTTGGGGAGGGGAGGTTGGAGAGGGATTTTGGAAGCTCCACCTGCCTCCCGGGCTGGAGCCCCTCTCAGTCCCCAGGGGCCACTCTGCTGCTCCCCACACCAATGTCCACCCACGCTTCTCTCTGTTAACTGGGGCGGGGGGGGGGTAGTGACCCTGAAGATCATGGAAGGCCCAGCTCCTATGCCCAAAGGGCTCTATGTTCAGTCCCCGATGCCTCCAGGTGTCCCACATTCACCCAACACCAGGCCTGACTTCATTATCTTCAAAATGTTCCTGAGATCAGAGGCGGTGAGACCTGACCACAAACAGAAAATAAATAACCCCCACCCCCAATGATAAATGGTTCTATTAGCAAACCAGATTGTTAAACTCCGATATAACAGCACGCAGGAAACTGGGCCCATCCATTCTCCCTCCGGCGCACACTGAGTTGTAAATAGGTTATTTTGTGTGTAAATAACACATTAAAACACAGCATTAGCTGTGTCTTTTGATAGAGAGGAAATTGTTACAAATAAATAATTCCGGACAGGAATGTAAAATAAGCCAGATTTAATAGTGCATGCCTGGTGCAGCCGTGTTAAACATGACTAAAATGATAAAGCCCAGAATATACTAATAGTAAACTATGCTCTGACATCAAAGTAATGAGGCTATATTTTTACCAGGCTTGAGAAATGCTAAAATTAGTTTTGACAGAACCAAACATCAGAAAAATGTTTCTGACATAAATACTGTCAATTTGGGGAGCTGGTGTTTGGGCCGGGAGGGGGGCAGGGTTAGGGGCAGCTATGTCCACCCCATGGCAGGTCCTAGGGAATCTGTTTCCGGTCCCAATGGCGTCACCAGGTGACTGTTGGTGCTTCACGCCTCCGTTTCCACGGCTGTAAAATGAACAGGTTCGAATGAGATGACCTAAAGTTCTGCACAGCCGTCCGCCTTACCCACGGGACCCAAGTGGATACCGGAAACCACGCTAGAAATACTGTGCTTTTTCTCAAACATACATAAATTAAACCTATGATAAAGTTTAATTAGGCACAACAAGATTAACAACAGTAACTAATAACAAAATAGAACAATTATAACAATATTCTGTAATAAAAAGTACATGAAATATGGTCTCTCTCTCTCCAATATCCAATCTGATAACCCAGGTGGCTACGGAGTGACTAAGGGCAGGGATACGGACACCATGCAGAGGCTGGACAAAGGCATGATTCATGTCCTGGGAGGGATGGAGCTGGACAGCACAGGATTCCATCACCCTATGCAGAACGGCGCACAATTTTAAACTTGCTTTTTTATTCCTGGAATTTTCCATTTTGTATTTTCAGACTGAGGTTGACTGCGGATAAGTGAAACCACAGATAAAGGGGGACTGCTATACTTGGAAATAGCTTCAAAGCCCCCCCTAACACTGTAACAGTTTAACACGCACAACACAATGAAGCACGAGAAATGAGGCCGTGCCCCAGAGGCGTGGCCCAGGCCCAGGGAGAGAACAGGAGAAGGAGCCACATGCCTGCCCTTGGATGCTTCCTTCTGCGTGGGCAGAGCTCACCAGCTCCCAGGTGCCGGCCAGAACACAGCAGCTTGGGTCCCACGTGAAACATGTATGCCGGCCACCACGGCTAAGGAGAGAAGCCAGGCGGGGAGGGGTCTCCCAGAGCGCAAAGGGGGAGGGGAGGGGAGGGGAGGGGTCTGCTGTGCTGGAGGCAAAAGGGACATCGAGTCTGATTTTGGATGGCAGCTTTGAGTGGCATTGAGGCATGAGGTCTCGGTGTCCTGCGTGAGGCTGGGATATGCAGAAGGAATGCTCCCCCAGGTCTATGTCACTAACGGTTACTGCACATCTAAGCAGGCTCTCTGCTAGCCCCTCTAGACACTCTCCGTGTCACCTCACCATGGCCAGAATTATCTCCATTTTACAGATCAGATGTGAGCCGCCTTGCCCCAGGACACACAGCTAACACGCGGGGAGCTGGGAAGAGCCAGTCCCTCCGCTGCACTCTGCCATGGCCCAAAAGGAGCACCAGCCCTCACCCTGCGCCCAGGCACTCCCACCCTCAGCACCCGAGACCATGCCAGCGTGCCATCAGGAGTCATTCAGACCTGCTGAGAAGACACCCGGCCACCACGCTGTGCCCGCTTCCTGGGTATGCCAAGCCATTGGGGAACTGAGCTCCGCTCTCCGGAAAAAGTCCGATGGGAACTGGCTGTTCCGTGTGGCTGGGCTGTTAAATGTTAAAACAAGCTCAGAAGCAGCATCCGGGCAATCCTGAAAACCACTTACATAAGAATAATTGACCACTTAGTCACATCTGAGTGCACTTCCAGCCCAAGGCAAGAGCATGTGGCCCCGGCCAAGCAGCTCAGGTAAGCCAGGGAGGCTGGCCCTCTTGGTAAGTTCCAGGGGCCTCGTGAGGGAAGAAGGGGCCAAGGAGCAGGCCAGCCCCGAATGACCCTTGTGCCAGAAGACCGCAGGGCCAGCAGAGGCAGCTGGCTGCACCAGCCCACCGGGCACACACCTGGCATGACAGGGTCAGATTCACCCCCTCGTTCAACAATCATTGCCAGGGGCAGGGCACAGTGGTGAACAAACGATGCTCTGCCCACACGGTGGGGGAGGGGTGTGGCACAGAAACAGAGGGGCAAAGACACCAGGGACTCAGGCATTGACCAGTGAAGGACACAGTGAGGCCCACATGCCACGGGGGACCCCTAGCCCCGGGCATCTCAGCAGGAATGCTCACAGTTGGCTTATTTACATGTTCCGGTGTTTGAATTTGAGAAGCATTCCAAGACAGACGTGATCCCTCACTACAGAGCAAAGATGCACCTCAAAGAAACGTGCCAAGAAGCCGCAGAGCCAGTGAACAAAACAGTGGTGGTGCCGGCGCCGGTAGCACAGAGGCCTCCTGCGGCGAGGGAGCTCTCTCCGAGTCACGCTGTGCTCAGCCCTGTGAACGTGAGGGCCATGCCACTTCCCGGGGTCCAGTCCAGCTGCATCTGGAAGTGGGAAGCCTGTCAAACATGCACATGGCCAGGCCCCGGCCCGGGAGGTCCTGTTTCCGCAGGTCTGGGTGGCCTGAACCTGCGTTTGTTTACAGTCACCTCCTGCAATTTCACTCGAGGCCAGCTTCAGACCGCTGGGCTGCTGCGACCTCAGCGTTCGGGGGGGAAGATGAGTTCAAGAGGCCCGGGGCCGCCAGGCGCACTTGTCCAGGGCAGCCTGGGCCCAGCGGCCAAGGGCTGGGACCGGGTTTGATCTCCTGCCCCGTACTCCCTCCACCACTCCCAAGTGGGGAGACACCAGAAATCAGAGCCTCCCACCACCTGTCTGGCCTCAATGGGTCAGCTAGCAAGGGTCCGCGAAGGGCAGACTTTCTAAGTCACAGCTCACGGACAGAAGCGAAAAACTGGTGAAAGCTAATAGTTACGTTGGACCTCATGCAGAGCTGATGTGCCCAGCACTTTACATGTGCTACTCGAGTAATTCTGACAACACTATGAAGTAGGTGCTATTATTACGTCCATTTTATAGATGAAAAAACTGAGGCACATACTGCCCAGGGTCAGGCGACCTGGCTGCAGAGTCTGGGTTGCTTCCTACCACTTCCCTGCGCTGCACGGCAGGGGCAGCTACTACCCACAGGGTGCCCTGTGCCAGGCAGGCGGAAGCACATTATGTGTCTGCTGTAACTACAGGGCAGCTGCATGTATGATTCATACTTTACACCTGGGAAGGCTGGCCCTAACTCATACAGTCTGAAAGCACATACCGGAAGGAGACTCCCACTCTGAGCCCTGAGCCCCAGACCCCACTCTCTGCTGGAGCGGCTGGTGGCCCTGAGCAAGTCCCTCTCCACCTCACACCAGCCTCTCCTAGCAAGGGAAAGGTGGCAAAGGGGAGGTGACAACTGCTCATGAAGGAGCCGGGCTCCAGCCTCATACCCAGGAGCTCCATGCGGGGTTTCCAAGCTCTGCCACTGAGGACACCGCCTCCCTTCCGTCCCCTCGGCTCCCTCAGACGGTCACGCTCTTCTCATTCCCACTGTGCTGGAGATCAGCTGGCTATCAAGGGACCTGAGTGAGACTGGGTGTCATGAGTGGCTCACAGCACCTCGGCCACCTCTGGAAGGGTGTTAAACAAAGCTCCAATGTCACGAGCCCACAAAGACTGGGTCCATGCCCCGAACGGAGAAGGAGGCCCAGAGAGGGAGAGGGAACGGCCTGCCACACGGGGACTGATGGCCTGCCAAGGCCCCTGGGCCGCACCGCCAGGCGTTCCTCATGCCATCCGCTCCTCAAAGGTGGGCATCACGGTCCCCCGGCACCAGGCACCTGTTCCCAGATGCCGGGCTGGCTCCATGCGGGAACAGCCACTCCTCCCTGGCTCCAGGAGGGCCCTTCCCGGGCAGGCTGCTCGGACAGGGGCAGAGGGAGCCAAGTGGTGGGCTGGCTCCATGACACAAGCCACCTGCCAGGGGCCACTGGGCTGGCAGGTTACATCCACCCTCTGCTGGAAGCTCATCGAGGGAGGGCTCCCCTGGGCAATAAGGGGACAGGGGCCTCTGGGGGTGGGCAGGGCCGGCCCCCTGGGGTGAGGGTAGGTGGGGTGGAGCAGAGTAGGTGCCTGGAGGAGCTGCTGCTCCAAGCTCTCGGCAGCTGCCTGCCCCCCCTCAGGTCAGAACCCCTCAAGCTCCTGTTGTTACTGCACCACTGGTGACAGCAGGTCTGATGCCGGCGGGTTTTTCCCAGCTACTGCCCAACTACTGCCTAAGGCTGTCCCCTGCTACTATGACATGCAGTGAATGACGTGGGGCAGTTCATAAGCCACTCAGCCCTGGCAAGGGAGAAACAGCTGAGGGCCCAGCAGAGACACGCTGAGCCCGCTTGCTGGAGCTCCCTCAGGCCTCAGGCGCCTGGGCCTGTGCATCAGGCAGAGGGACAGCTGGAGTCACCACAGGTAGGGCAGGCCCTGACCCAGAGGAGGGAGCAGGCCAGGTGCAGACACAGCCAGGCCGGGACAGGAGGCCAGCCTCCAATCCACCGCCAGGCTCTTGGCGCTGACCTGCCGTCCCTCCCCTTACATCTGCCTCCTGGACACCACGCCACATGAGTCCTCCCTGGACACCGGCTCCAACCCGCTCCCAGTGTCGTTTGATTCCCCCGGCTCCAACCCCGAGCTGTGCCAGCACAACCCGTGGACAGCAGCCCCCACATCATCTGATGTGGTTAGAAGCTCAGACCCTCACCCCGTTCACGCCATCCCAGCGCTGGTTAGGAACGCAGACCCTCGCCCTGTTCACACCATCCCAGAGCTGGTTAGAAGCTCAGACCCTCGCCCTGTTCACGCCATCCCAGTGCTGGTTAGAAGCTCAGACCCTCGCCCTGTTCACGCCATCCCAGAGCTGGTTAGGAACGCAGACCCTCGCCTTGTTCACGCCATCCCAGCGCTGGTTAGGAACGCAGACCCTTGTGCTGCCCAACTTACTGGCCAGGCCCTGCACTCTGACAGCGACCCATCTGTGCTCACATCAAAGTGAGGGGCGACGCCCACACTCCACGGGCCCTGCTGGCCAAGGCGAATTTCCCTGCTGCTGCAGAGCTGTGCTTGAGCAGCGAGAGCAACAGGGCGTGACTAAATGCGCTTGAATAAAAGGGAAGAAAAGAAATCGAAGTCTCTCCATTCCTCGGAGACAAAAATAGTTTTGTGGCCTCCAGATGGACTGCGCAGACACAAGGGGAGGTCCGCCTTCCCGCCAAACTTTCCCAGCGGGTGCTGGCTCGGCCAGTGGAAAGCAGAGTATTTCTCTCCGGGCAGTAAAATGAGAGGCTGTGGCTCCTCAGTCTTCTGCTATAATTAAGTTGGCCAGAAATTCACCTAAGGATACTAAATTCTGTACCTGACCCTCTAATTACAGCCAGAAGGGATCAAGAGACAATTACTTCTAAAACAGTCCCTGCGGGCCAGAGGCAGGAGCAGTGTCTGGCACATCTCAAATGCGCCAAGGGAACCCACCCCAGGGCCGCCCAGCAGCCCCCGGCCTCCTTCCCTCCCCTCCCCTCCCCTCTGAGTTCGCGGGCTCTCCTGCTGCAGTCTGAGCTGGCCCAGTCCCCCTGCGAGACCGGGGTGGCCAGACCTCGGGAAAGCCTGCAGGCACCCGTCACGGTGCCTAGGATCCGGGAGCAGGGCGCCCTCCTCGTCACCCTCCATAAACACAGCATGCCTGCCCGATGACATGGGCCACCAGTCCAATTAAACCCTAACGGGCTAATGAAAAAGGCCCCTGCTGCCCACCAAGTGTGCAAAATAGAAAGTACCTCCTTGGGCAGCCGCCGCCGGCCACTGCCAGTGCGGAGGTCTTCCTGGCCGCGTCGGTGAAAGCAGCACCCTCCGGGATCGCACTTTTGCCTTCTTTCTTCTCTGCGGCGGAGGCTGAGGCGGACGTGTCCATCTTAGCTGCTCATGGTCCTGGTGGCAGCCCTAAAGAGAAGACAAAGACGCTCACCAACACTGCCCCAGACCCAGCCGGGAACGCCGACCCAGATTCCCCGCCGCCACGCACCGCGACAGCAACCAACTCAATTCTCTCATAATTGGGAAGGAGGGTTTAATTAATTTTGAGGATTATTAGTTCTGAGATTCATCTGGTCTTTGAACGACCTCACGGACAACAGGTGCACGTTTTCATTATTTTTACCCCAGATTTTAAAACCTGAGCAACAAGTTAGTTCCTGCCGCCGAGTGGGAAGCAGCAAGGAGAACTGCATGGAGATATGGAGTCAGCATCACAGTTTTCTCCACCTAAGAATCACAGGAAAGAAAATAAATCGAGAAACAACGATGTGGGGGTCCAGGGAAAAAAGCCCTCGTTTCCTGCCCCTTCCCTGCTCACCAGGATCCATCTTTCATTTATTCATGTGCATGTCCGTCACTCATTCATTCCTCACATTTTTCCATCACTTAGTCACTCACACACGCTCAGTCAATAGATTTTTAAGCCCCTATCATGCAGCCAGCCTCATGCCAGGTGCTGAAGACACAGTCCATGGAGTTTACATTCTACTTCAGAGACAATAGTAAGTAAGGGGAAGTCAGTGTGTATTTAGCTCCAGTTAGAGAGGGGGCCTGGGAAGAGAAAGCAGAGTGGCAGGAGGGGGCAGGGTGCGAGGGGCTTGCCGATGTGAGGTCAGGAGCCCAGGACAGCCAGAGGGCAGAGGTGAGAACCAAGGGCCTGGGTGGGAGGGACTGGCTTGTGTGAGCAGCAGCAAGGAGGTGGGTGCAGGCCCTGGAGGGAGACAGGAAGTGACTCATTGTGAAAAGGGGTCATTCTGCTGTTGTGTGGAGAGCAAGTCTGGGAGGAAGGGGCACTACTGCAGGGACCCTGGGAGCTACGAGGGGGGTCTGGGTTGGAGGGAAGTGGTGGGCGCGGGTGTGCTCTGCAGGCAGAGCCAACAGGGCCTGGGAGGGCTTGGGTGCGGCCGTGACGGAGAGAGGGGTCGTGGCTAGGGAGGAGCACCCAGGGGTGCAGGCACGGAACGCTCTCTGCTGGCGGTGGGTCACAGCAAGTGCTTCACTAATATGCCTCATCACTCGCACATGCGGCTGACTCAGTGTTTGTATCAGATATTACAGAATAGAAATGTGAAAGTCATCTTTCAAAAAGAAGTGGGATGTCAAAGATGGCTCCAATTTTGACAGAGCAGCTGGATGAATGAGCGGTGGTGCCATTTACTGAGATGGAGCATGGGGCCGGGGGGGGGGGGGGGGAGGGCTGGGAGCAGGTCCGGGGCAGAGGTCAGGAGCACAGTTGGGCCATGAACCTCTGAGATGCCTATTAAGACCCACAGAAACTGCTGGAGATGCAGGCTGGAGCTCAGGGGAGAAGTGGGAGCTAGAGATGGGAATATGGTGGGCCCAGGGTAGGCCAATGCTTCCAGATCAGAAAACAGCCAAGGAGAGTGAGCAGGAATGGTCAGTGAGGGGAGGGAAGGGGAGAGGAGGAGGAAAAAGCCCAAACACCAGGAGAAATGTCTTCAGGAAGAGGAAGGAATGATCAGCTCAGCCACAGGAAATGAGAGACTAAGATGAGGTCCAGAGCTGCAGGTTCATCCACACGGGGTGACCAGGGCCCGGTGGGGTCAGGAAGAGACTGGGATGAATGTGGAAACAGAAGCCATCTCTCAGGAAGCTTTGCCATAAAAGAAACAAAGAAAATGGGTGACAACTGGAAGGAGTTCAGGAGGCCGTGGTGGCTGTCCCAGGAGGGAGGCGGGCGGGTCCACACCATGGAAGGGACCGCCCTGGTAAAGGGCTCATGGACCACAGTGTGGCAGAATGGAAGGCAGTGGTCACGTCCATCCCTGGGGCCTCAAGGCTAAATCACCTGTAGGACCCAGAATCTCATTTTCTTAAATCTGCACCCTACTCGGTGTCTCTCTAAGTAAAAGTTGGAGGGCACGAGGGCATGGTGTGGCGCATGCAAGACAGCTCCCGGGGCTGCTGGCTGGCCAAGTGAGCAGCACCTCCCAGTGTGGTCTGCACACACCAGCCTGGCCGCTTTTGACACCTTCAAACTCCCCGTCCAGACACCCACGGCAGACGGGGTCAGAGACGTCTTCTGAGGATTCTGGTAAGTGATGGTGTTCCCTCTGGTCTCAAGATTCCTGGATCACTACCTGATCCTTCAAGACTACTTGTAAAATCTGTTCTTTCAAACTCTGGCTGTCTGAACGGCCTGCGCCTGCTCCGCCTTCTCTGCTCCCTTAGCCTGGCCCAGTCACTTGAGCTGTACCTTTGAGTCACCTTCCGCCTCCCCAGTCTCCCACACATCTGATCAGCTGTAATGGCCATCACTTCCCCACCAAAGACCTAACCAGCACCACCTCTCCCAGCTGGCTGCTCTGTACCAAGCATCTTTTCATTCTGGGTTGGTCCTGGGCACCTTCCACACAACCTTGCCCCCACCCCAGGTCACTGTCCATCTGACAGCTAGGACCCTTTCTCAAAACCCAATTTTGAGACTTTCCTAAAATCTCTCGAACAAGCAGCAGCTGGTGCCAGTGTGCCACATACCTATCAATAAGAGGCCCAAGCCCTGGCACTAGCACCGCCTGCCTTGCCTCAGAGCCGGGCCTTGCCTGAGCACTTCCAAGCCTACTCTGTAGCTCCTGTCAGGTGGTCCCAGGCAATGGCTGACTTTGCACCTCCCGGGAGGCCCCAGAGCCAGTGCACCCAGTGGACAGCTTCTGACCACAGCAGATTACAACTCTACACATTCACAAGGGACACACTCAAGGGGCAGACTCAGAGAGCACGAAAGCCTCACTGAAGCAAGTCCTGATCCATGGGTGCAGTCGCAGCTGGTCCTCACAGCCATATTGGCCTGGAGGTCAGTTCCTCCCAGTCACGTCAACAGCAATCAAGGCTCAACTACAACATGACTGTGAACACAGCCCACAAAGGGGTGGACCTAGAGTGCCCAGCTCAGGTGATTGGGGAGGCTGAGCCACTGAGGTCTACAGGACACCTACTCCACAAGGCCACTCTACCAGCTCCAGGAGACACAGCAGCTCTACCTAATGCATAGAAACAAACACAGGGAAGCAGCCAAAAGGCAGAGCCAAAAAACATGTCACAAATGAAAGAAGACCTCCAGAAAAAGAACCTAAGGAAATGGAAGCAAGCAAACTACTGGATACAGAGTTCAAAGCAATGATTACAAGGCTGCTCAAGGATCTTCATGGGAGCTTCAAGGGACTTAATGAGACTTTCAAGGATCTTAGTGAGAACGTCAAAGACATGACAAAGGACCAGTCAGAATTTAAGCATGCACCAACTGAAATAAAGAATAATTCACAGCAATTCAACAGGAGAGTAGAGGAGTCTGAGAATCAACTCAACAATTTGGAATATGAGGAAGAAAATAATACCCAGTCGGAAGAGCAAAAAGAAGAAAACATATGAAGTTAGTGTAAGAAGCCTGTGGGACAACTTCAAGTGTACCAACATTTGCATCATGGGAGTGCCAGAAGGAGAAGAGAGAGAGCAAGATACTGAAAACCTATTTAAAGAAATAATGACAGAAAACTTCCCCTACCTGGTAAAAGAAATAGACTTACAAGTCCAGGAAGTGCAGAGAATCCCAAACAAGATGAACCCAAAAAGGCCCACACCAAGACACATCATAATTAAAATTCCAAGGGTTAAAGACAAAGAGAGAATCTTAAAAGCAGCAAGAGTAAAGCAGCTATCTACAAGGGAGCGCCCATACAACTGTCAGCTGATTTCTCAACAGAAACTATGCAGGCCAGAAGGGAGTGGCAAGAAATATTCAAAGTGATGAACAGCAAGAACCTACAACCAAGATTACTCTACCCAGCAAAGCTATCATTCAGAATTGAAGGGCAGATAAAGAGCTTCACAGAAAAGAAAAAGCTAAAGGAGTTCATCACCACCAAACCAGGATTACATGAAATGTTGAAGGGTATTCTTTAAGAAGAGGAAGAGAAAGAGAAAGAGGAAAAGGAAGGGGAAAGGGAAGGGAAAGGTGAAGGAGAAGAAAAAAAGATAAAAAACATGAACAATAAAATGGAAATAGATACATATCTATCAGCAATTGAACCTAAAAATAAAAATAAATGAACAAGGAATCTAATGAACAAAATAAATTAGTGAATAAAATAGAACCAAAGGCATGGAAACACGGAACAGACTGACCAATCTCAGAAGGAAGGGGGGAGCAAAGATCTTATATGCATACTAGAGGCCCGGTGCACAAATTCATGCATGGGTGGAGTCCAGCCGGCCCACCCTGATGGGGGCCCATTGGGCCAGGCTGGAGGGGGAGAGGGGCCACAGGTGGTTGGCTAGCTGGCCCAGCCCCTGATTGGGGTGTTGGGGGCTGATCGGGGCCTGGATCAGGCTGGTTGGCTGCCACAGTGTGCGTCATAGCCACCGGTCATTCTGGTCATTCCACCATTCCGGTTGCTGGGCTTATATATACATAAATGTGCATAATCCATGGACACAGACAATAGGGTGGTGAAGGTGTGGGGTGGGGTGGGAACTGGGTGGAGGGGGGACATCTGTAAATACTCTAGTCAATAAAGATTTTTTTAAAAAGCACACAAATCTCACCGCATCCCTCCCCTGGATCAAAGCCTTGCTGAGCCCCTCGGGCCTTCAGGAAGAGTCTTCCTGTGTCTACCTGCAGCCTCCTCTCCCCACCTCCTCTTCACACTCAGTTCCCTTGTAAACCACCAGGCCTCTGTTCAAGCCATGCCGCCAACCAGAGACTCTTCACCATTCCGTGTATGATGGACTCCTACTCTTCCTTCAAGAAGCCACTCAGATGTCCCTTTCTCCAGGAAGCCCTCTACTCCTCTCCGGTCATGGCCACTTCAACTTCTAGACCCCTGCAGCAACCACACCCACCTTTATTGTACTCATCATCCCCTCCAGGTCAGGCTGGCGAGGAACAACTGCTCAGGAATGCTGGTCAAAGGCTGTGAGGGGCCTCTGAGGCATCACAGCACTTAAGTAACTGTACAAGTAATTTTGTGAACAGCATAGGTTTTCCTCCCAAGAGCTCAGGTGAAGGAATTTAGGCCCAACTTTGAAATACACCTTGAATTTGGAAATAAGGACAAAAAAACAAAATAACAGCCAGAACAAGAAACCTTTAACAAGCGTTTACCAGCTGCCAAGCACTTTACAATATCCTATATAATAAAAGGCTAATATGCAAATTGACCAAATGGCAGTACGACCAGTCACTATGATGTGCACTGACCACTAGGGGACAGATGCTCAATGCTCCATGCAGTGCTAAGGATGTCTGACTGACGGCTTAGGCCCTCCCTCTGCGGGGAGCGGGCCTTAGCTGTCAGTCAGACATTCACTGAGGGCTCCCGGACTGTGGAGGGCACAGGCCAGGCTGAGGGACCCCTCCCACCCCAGTGCACGAATCTTGTGCACCGGACCTCTAGTTTTATATAGGAACAAACCAACGTCCAGAGAGGCTGAGTAACTTGCCCAAAAACAAACAACTCAGAAGCGGCTGTGCCAGGCCCCAAAGCCGAGCTCCGGAGCATCACAGTGAGCGGCCCCTCGAGCGACGATCCTACAGGGCAAAGGGTTTTGCCAGAGTTCCCTGGCAGGCACTGCAGTAACTGACTGTTGAGCCCTTCAGATATGGAGGCACTGGGCCAGGAGTCTAGGAAGCCCTGGGAGCAGGGCTCGGCATGGCCCCTGTCCGAGAGCCAAACCCAAGATGGTGAGACTGGTGGACAGGGACCACCAGCCAAGGGCTGGGCAAATGCTGAGGCTCTGTCCGGGCTGCTTGCAAAACCCTGGCTCTACGGGTGGCACCTGTATGCTGAGGCTGACCAGGTGGGGCAGCAGAGGCGTGTGCAGTTACACATTTACTCACGAACTCTTTACTCGCTAATTTTTCATACACAAATCAGCTTCATGCTTCACACTGCACTAGGCAGAGCTGGCCAGGCTCCACACCCCCAAATGACCTGGGTGTCCTTCCCTGTGTTTGGACACTCCCCCACCATCAGGGCACCTCTTGTACAGCTGATCACAATCTTCTCTGCACCTAGCTGGCTCCCTGCTGGACTGGGACCTCCTCCAGGGCAGGGCTAGGCCTTGCGCCCCTGGGTCCCCAGGCCCAGCTGGGCAGGTGCTCATGGGACGAGGTGGGCACAGGGAATCAGACGTGCATCTGGAAGGCACAGGCTCAATGGACTAGAAACCGGCAGAGTGAGGGCACCCACAGGGCTGGCACATGTGGCCAAACCCAGGCTCCTGGGAGGTGTCCCCAAACACAGATGGGAAAACTGAGGCCAATAACTCTGAACCCTCACACTTTAGTGTCAGGGACTACAAGGAAAGAAAGACACTCAAGAAGGGAGGGACTGTGTCAGCTTCTATTAAGGGACATGAGGAAGTTGGAAAGAAAAGGAGAGGAAGGCTGTGATGTTGGGGAGCAGCCGCTGCAGCTCCTACAGGCGAACATCCCCCTGTTGTGTTGTCAGAGTGATGTCATCACCCCGATTCTTACAGAGGAAGGAGCTGCCCCGACGCCACTTTCCACGGAGGAGACAGAAAGCCAGGTCTAGAGCCGGGGGCGCTGGCCAGAAAGCTACCTGAGGCCTCAGGGCGAGGCCAGCACAGGAACAGGTGAACAGAGTGTGGGAGGAAGCATACTTATCCAGATTCCCCTCCCCAGACTGCCCAGGAGCAGATGTGCACCAGAAGCTCAGGGGCTCCCTGAAGGCCTGCGGGCAGCTGGCCCGGCCAGGGACCCTCAGTGCCCCGTGCCACAGGCCTCGTCTCCTGCAGATCAGCCACCCTCCCCGGCCCTCCCCTCCCAGAAGAGGAAGGCAATAGACAGAGAGGCTGTACAAATCACAGGCATTAGCGGGATTAGCACAATTTCTGGGTAAACACCAGGCTCCAGGGTCCCAGGCAGCCACTTTCACTCTCGGAAGCTCCTCGGATCAGAGGCAGATGTCTCGGCCTCGTCAGCAGCCTTACCTGGGCCCCAGGGGACAACTTGCACCAGCTCAGGGCTCCCACACCACAGCTGGGGGCTTGCTGGTCTGGGCGGGGTCATGTCCCACAAACCACACAAGAGGGGTCCGGGGTGCAGCACTCGCAGGGGCAGGAGGAGAGAGCACCCTCTCTAGCGAGGAAACGCACTACTCCAGCAGGTCTGGGCTCACAGAGGGGATGCAGCCACTTCCGGTTCCGCTAAGGGGAGGGGCCTGGACCCGAAGCCCCCAGGAGCACCTCGCCCTCAGGAGAGGGCACACAGGTCACCTGCCCTCTGGGCCTCGGCACCCCAGGGCACGGGCAGCACCAAGAACCTCAGAAGGCATTCCACGGCCTCCTGGAGATCCGATTCCCCGGGTCTGCGTGGACAGTGGGGGACAAACAGCCACATTTTTCACCAAGTCCCATGGCTGTTTCAAACGCACTGGCAGGTTTAAGAACAAACGCACTGGGTGCTCATAAGGCCGCTTCCAGCGTCCAAATAAGGTATAAGTTCCCAATAAAAAGCAAGGCTGCAGCACCTGAATGGAAAAAATAAATGTTTATCTTCGTTCACTGGGAACTGGAAGTTGGTGTCTCCTTCAGTCACGAATGTGGGCATCAAATTGCAGTGCCCATGAGCCTGCCACCAGCACAAGTCACAGATGTGCCTGCACCTGCTGGCCTCAGCGCTGCACTAAAGGTCGCCATCAGAGCCCCTGACCTTGCCGGTTGTGCCGGCACATGTATGACTATAGCACAGAGGCGGTGCCTTCGCATTGGCTCATGGCAGGCAGTACTACTGGCTTCCTGTGTGTTTATTCTCAGCACTAATAGCATTATTCCCAGGAGGAGTCCCTGGCACAAAAAAGGTTAAGAACTCTGATGAAAAAGACTGACTTGAAGAATAAATTAATTATCAGAGCAGAATGAGCGAATCTCTCTGAAACCTGCGGTCGCAGACACCTCCCGCCACCTGGCTTCTTTGAACTCCTCTAACGAGTGAGTCACAGGAACTGGAGCGGCTTCCCAGGCCAGTCAGTCTCCAGGAGAGATGCAGCCTTGCCTCCCAGCGAGCCAGCCTCCCTAGCCGTCACGTCCTCATTCCTCTCTGATCTCAGCCATGTGGCATGCGTGCCAAGGCCCCACACGCACAGGAACACATGGGCACACACAGAGCACACACAACATAGAGCAACAACCACATACACAGTCACAAGCATGCATGTACACATAGACCACATCCACACATACACAGCCATGCTTGGGCACACATGCACAGTCAACATGCATACATGGTCACATGCCACACATACATGTACTCACATACACGTCCACATGTGTGGGCACACCATTGCATAAGAGATGCACACATTCACATGGATGTGTAGAAAGATACACACACATACACTGCGATAACAAACACCGCCCTGCCTTTATCACAAAGTTACTTTTAAGATGAAATGAGATAAAACACATGAACGTGCCTGGAGTGAAGAGCATTGCCAATGCGGCTCAGATGAAAGGAAGTGAGCATTGTAACATCTTATAATTGAAACGAGGGGAGGGTGCTCAGTCTCTACCGGCCCCAAAGTCCCAAGAACTCGTCCTATGTCCTCTCTGAGTAGCCAGACGCCAACCCCTTCATTTCATTACCTCAGTGCTGCCCTCTGTAAAATGAACGCTCTGAAGTGAGTTCCCGGCCTAAGGGATAACAGTCCACAGTGCAGCGGCCAACACATCAAAGCAAAGGGGGCCTGGCTTCCCGTGTTGGCGGCATGAGGGAGCAGACATGTGCTTCGATTCAGCCCCACTGGCCCACCTGGATCACAGCCCACGCTCACTCCTCCACCTTGTAGGAGAAAGAGAAACGGATGAGGCGAGGAGGGTTCCCTAGGGCTGCACTTCGCTGGGACACCCCGCTGGCCCTTCATGGCAGGGTCAGAAAAACCCTATTTTCAAATATGTGTGCATTTATTCTCCCAAGGGAGAGCTGTTTGTGCTTGGACGGGTGCAGTCCATAGCAGCTGTGTGTCTTTGGCCATATAACGTCCCCTCTCCGAGCCTCCATCTCTTCCCTTAACCTGGAGCATCCTCCAACTTCCCAGGGGGTGGAAACGGCAGCCACCCTTCCCAGCACAGTCGGGAGCATGTATTACAGCAGCAGCCCCCACACATCGGCCCACGGTGGGTTAGACCTGGGGTGGCCACGCCTCTGCAGGAGGCACCTTTCTCTGAGAAAGGCCACTTCCCAGGGGAGGCCCAGGGGGAAAGCAGGGGCCCCTGCTGGCCGCACACCCATCTGGGGCACCTCAGGCCTAGGCTGCACCTGCTTCCACTTCTTTGTCCACCTGCCTGTCTCTGTAGGTGAAACCGAAGCCCCTGTGCAACGGCTCCGGTGGGCCAGCGGCACACCAGCTCCACCAGCTCCGAGGAAAGCCAGACACCAGCCCCGACACGGGGCTCCAGGCAGCGCCCAGGGAACCGTAACTGACCTCCGCCACCAGAGAGGGGTCGGGAACAGCCTGTCAGACCTGCCCCCTGGCTTGGCCCTCTTCCGGCTGGCCCCCCTTGCACCACCAGGCCAGGGTTTCCCACAGCCCCTGGGGAAAGGGGAACCAGAGCCTGCAGAACAGCCCTGGCATCCAGGCCTGGAGGAAAAGGCCAGCCCATGTGTGACCAGGCCAGGACCCCAGGGCTCCCTTCCAAGGTGATCAGGAACCTCAGGCGCGGCTAGTGTGGGGGGCACCGGCACACAGCACCTGCTCCTTATGGAATCAGACCGTCTCTACATGGGCTGGGCACGCAGCCTGCTGCCCACCTGCTGCCCGGTGGGATGTGGGGACAGTTCCAGAAAACAGAGTTCCTCTCAAGGCCGCCGTGGTACACCGCACGGCGCCCTCCATCCTGTGTGGCCCCTCGAAAGGCTCCATCGTCCTGCCCAGCGTGTCCCCGGCACTGGGAGCAGAGAAAGAAAAGATGGGAGCCTGTCAGCACCTGTGGGTGCCCACCCACACCAGGCCAACGCCTCTCCTGTGGTAACACAATGCCTGCCAAGGTTACCCAGAGGAGCTGATATCATGTTCCTCACTTTACAATGAAACCAGCCCAGAGAGGGTAAGTAACCACCCAAAGTCACACAGCTAACATGTGGCCAGGCAGGTCCTCTGGATTCTGAAGCCCACACGTTTTATACCTTTTCCATCACAGCCGAACTCCTTTGAGTATGTGGACGCCTGCCACATGCAGGGAATATTGCAGGGGTGTCCAAAGGTTCGGTTCATACAGTTCACCGAAGGCTAGAGCAGCTTATGCTAACATCAGCCAAGAGCAGAGACCTGATGGCCCTGGGAGCCCAATGACGGAGGGCGACTGATGGTGGCGTGGAAGGGACTTGCAGGTGACCATCCAACCTGCCCTCTGGTTTCAGGCAGGACATGAGAGGCCTTGAACTTGGCCTACAGAGAGGAGAGGGAAGGGCACCCCAGGGGCAGGAATGGCATGAGCATGGCCGTTGGCACATTCTGGAAGGAGAAAAAGAGGGGAGAGTGTTCCCCAAGGGAGAAAGGAGAACCAGGTTGAAGGGAGCTGGGGGAAGGCAGGATGGGGAGACTGATTTTATGAAAAATGTACCTTCTTGCCTCCTAGTCTTGGACATTCTGCTGCACTAGCTGGCTAGCCTGGCTCCCACAACCGAGCTGCTTCCCGGAGCGGAGAGTTGGATCAGAGGCCTGGGAGGTGGGAGCGAAGCCCTCGCCCTCTGGCTGTGGCAAGGGGTGGGCACCATGCACAAATCCCTCTCCCAGCGGGGCACCTTATCACTCCTGGGTGTAATGTTCCAGGCAAGGACTCCTTCATTGCCCAGCCCCTGGGTTTGCCACTGGGCAGACACAGATCATGACCCCTGCTCACTGATTTGCTGGTCAGGACAGCAACCGCGCGGCCCTCCTGCGGCCCCGCCTCCGGTAGGCGGAGATGGGTGTCAGGAGGACTGCAGCTGGCAGGAGGCTCTTTTTTCTTTTCTTTTCTTTTTTTTTTTTAATTCTGGGAGGGTGCAGGGAAGAGCTGCTTCGTGCCTGACACTCCACTTGCACTGGAGGTGATTTTCTGAAAACCAAGGCCATGTCCATCCCCCTGCCTTTGCATCCCCAGGCTTCGCTGCCCAGTTTCATCTCTGCGCTGCCCGAGGAAGCCAGGCTTTAAAACCCAGCATGTGCCCCGATGTGCTCCCACCGGAGTCCTGCTGCCGTGCCCGCTGCTCTGAACCGTCAGGACACTCGGGCACAGCAGCAGCCGGCATGTTGGCTAGTTCAGCGAGAGCACAGAGCGCCAGCTGGAGAAGGAAGGCTCACATTCAAATCCAGCTCCACCCAAAGCTATCGAAAACGCCAGCTTCTCAGGCCAAAGCCTCAGTTTCCTCACCTGTACAATGGGTATGACAACAGCACCTCCCTTGTGGTGAGGATTAAAAGCACAGGCCTAGACATGTATTAAAAGCACAGGCCTGGACATGTGAGTGCCCTGCTCAAAAGTTTCCACTTTACCATCACTGGAGCCTGGGCAAGACTGTCCATCCGCCTGCCCACTGGGCACAAAACCTGTGCCAGGCAGTGCCGAGGGGCCGAGCCCGACAGGAAGCCTATGGGAGACTGAACAAGGCAGCCTGGCAGCCCCATCCTCTCCACCCTCCTCCACCCACCCCAGTGCCTCTGGAGTCTAATGTGGAAAGTCTCAGGCTGACATCCTTTTGGAATGTGCCATACTGTTCCATTGCAAACACCCATGTCCATCCCTGTCCTCCGTGGAGAGCCCTGAGTGGGGGCTCGGGTGTCTCCCTGCACCCCTCCTCCCCAGCACACTGCCAGCAGAGGCACGCTCCCCCTGCTCCTGCTGGGAGGCTGCTGTTCCGAGGAGAACAAGGGCCTCGCTGTGCGCGCCCAGCCAGACCCAGATATTTTAACAGCTGCATTGTGTGTCTCTGAGGCGCGATTCCTGAGCAGGGAAGAAAAACAAGCTTCGCCTCTGCCCCAGGAGGGAAAACAGACCGCCCTGGGCAGGCTGCAGGCGGTGGGCAGCGGGAAGGCCCCGCAGGGCTGGGCAGGCAGATGGGGGACAGGCCTGGCACACAGGAACCAGGGCCCCGAGGCCCCTGCAAGGGCCCCTGAAGCCAGGACTGGGCAGAGGAAGAGAAGCAATGACAAAGGCCCAGCAAGTGGAGAAAATCCCGGAAGGAGGCTCTGAGAGGGGAAAAAAGGACCGGAAAGGCGGGGAGGGACCCACAGAACCAGGTCCAGTCCCCTCCACGGCTCCAAGGCCCCACCGTGGATCTGCCTCCCTGTCCCTCCAGGCTCACTCCCCCGTTAAGCTGAGGGCAATCCCCCCACCCAAGCAGGCTGCTTACACTCTCCAGGCCCCTCCTGCGGTGCAACCGCCCCAAAGCCATCGGGCCAGGTAGGTTAGCGGTCTTAGGGATCAGTCCTGTGTCCTGCCCCTGGGGTCAAGCCCCCACGTCACTGTTTTAAGTACCGGTTTCCGGGCCTGTTCCCTTTATGCCTGCCCCAGACACAGGCTCAGTCAACATTCGATGATGACCGCGAGATTGCTCGTGGGCACTAAGCTTCAAGGACCCTGTTCTCGTAGCCCCTCAGCCCCAGCCCACCGGGTCAGGGTGGCTCCTGTGAGCTCAGCACTCTGGGTGGGGAGTCTAAGGAACGGGTGCAGGGGAGCATGGCTCTCTGAGGTCGGAACTTCTGCCGCAGGTAGGGGTGACCACACTGCTAGGAAGATCTTCAGGGCCCTGAAGATCTTCCTAGCAGTGTGGTACCCTAAAACGCAGCCCTCCCCCTTAGAGGGCGAACTCCCTGAGAGCAAGGCGGTTATGCGTGGTGCTTAGCACTCAAGACCGCATCCCTGAGCACCTGTGCGCTGCAGGCACACACAACTTCAAGACGAATTTAAAAAGTGCCTACGTGTTGCTTAAAAGGTGCTGTTGGAGCCACTGCACACTCGGAAGGGCTAGCTTCTCCCAGTGGAGATGCAGGCTGGGGAGTGGCGCTATGGGGTCCGAGGCACCGTGCAGGTGGCATTCCCAGTCATCGCCCAAACCACAGCTTCTGCCGGGTGGGGGTCGGGGGGGGGGCGGGGGTGCAGACCCAGATCACATCTCACCTCTTCAAGCATCTTGGCACAAGTGACCTAAGTCACAGAGGCTCTCCAAGGAGTGGGTGAGAGGTCCTGAACCCCACCTGGCGGTGGAGACAGTTCTGGGCTGGCTGCAGGGAAGGAGCCTCCTCCGCTCCACTGAGCCCCTCAGGGGGGAGAGGGGGTTGCCAGGACTCCCGAGCCCTTGGAGCAGGGATGGGTTCCGGGACTCCCGAGCCCTCAGAGCTGTGGGGGGAGGGGGGGCAGCTCCGGGACTCCCTGAGCCCTCAGAGCTGGGGGCGGGGGGTGGGCTCCAGGAGTCCCCGAGCCCTCAGAGCTGGGGGGGGCTCCGGGAGTCCCCGCGC
This sequence comes from Ia io, assembly GCA_025583905.1. Taxonomy (NCBI): domain Eukaryota; kingdom Metazoa; phylum Chordata; class Mammalia; order Chiroptera; family Vespertilionidae; genus Ia; species Ia io. The sequence goes on along the minus strand of JAJQQW010000014.1, from coordinate 88,254,134 downwards.
CCTCAGAGCTGGGGGGCGGGGGCTTCCAGGACTCCCTAAGCCCTCAGAGCTGGGGAGGGTGAGCTCCGGGACTCCCCAAGCCCTCAGAGCTGGGGAGGGTGAGCTCCGGGACTCCCCAAGCCCTCAGAGCTGGGGGTGGTGAGCTCGGGGACTCCCCAAGCCCTCAGAGCTGGGGGGGGGGGCTTCCGGGACTCCCTGAGCCCTCAGAGCTCCCCGACTCCCCGAGCCCTCAGAGCTGGGGGGGGGTGCTCCGGAACTCCCCGAGCCCTCAGAGCTGGGGGGGTGAGCTCCAGGACTCCCCGAGACCTCAGAGCTGGGGGGGGTGGTTCCGGGACTCCCCGAGCTCTCAGAGCTGGGGGTGGGGAGGGGACTCTGGGACTCTGCTGGAACTCTGGTGAGGACCCTTGGGATGAGGAGGCTGCCTCACAAGGAGCCACTCAGGGCCCAAGCGGCATCTTCCTCATCCCTCAGTCTCCTCCCTCTGGCCCAGGCGTCCGGCACCACAGAAGGCCTCCAGGGCCATCCCATCCGGGCCCCTGGCCAGGCAGCTCAGACACCGAGCAGCCCCTTGCGATGATGCAAAGGGCCATCCCCCAGCTCCTTACCAGATCACCCTCAGCTGACATCCCTCTCCCAGCTATACCCCGACTCCTGTGCAACTCTGAGTAAGTGCCCCCATTTCGGGGCTCAGTTCCCGTTTATAGATGGGAGGCTGGACCCCAGGGAGCGCATGCCATGCCACAATTGGTAGAAACAGGAACTCTGGCATGTGGGGAGCAGACAGGACCCAAACATTGGACCCAAGCCCCCTGCATCCATGAACCAGCAACTGTATCCTGAGCACCAACAACCTCCAAGGCCTGAGGCCACCCTCTCCATGGGTGGCGCTGGGCCTGGGGTAGGGGCAGGGCAGGGCAGGGCAAGGAGGGCTGGCTACGGATTCAGGGCGGCTGCTCTGCCCCCCAAGGCTCTGGGGAGAACCAGGCCGGTGGGTGGCCTGGCATCCTGGTTCGGTTTGTGCAGCGCCCTGCTCCGACTTGCCCAGCCATGGCCCTCCCCACACCTTGCAGGCAAAGCTCACACCCAGCCCTTCTGTGTGTGCCTCTACCAGGCTCCTTCCCCAGACTCCGCCAGCAACCCCCGGCCAGTGGCCAGCCTTCGGGAGCATCTCCGTGACGAGGTGGGAGGAAGGCACCACAGGCCCGCCCGCTGTGCTGCCCTGGGTGAGCCTTGCCCTGCGCAGTCCCAGCCTCTCCCAAGCCTCGCTCTTCTCCTGCACGCCCAGGAGCCCATATGCCCTCACATGCCCTTTGGCAGTCCCACACCCCCAAGCCTGGTGACCTGACCCCCACCCCAGCCCTGTGTGGGTCCGTTGCGGCCTGAGCACCTGCCCACTTGGGGAGGCCAGGGGAGTTCTAAGGGCTCCATGACTTGGTATAAGCATGAGATGCTTCCTTCAGGTGGCACACATTCTTGAGGACCTACTGTCTGCTCTCCCCAGAAACACCTGTCCCCCACTCCTGCCCATTAACTCCTGCTTACACCTCCAAGGCTAAGGCTGGTGTCAGCTGCCCCAGGAGTGCTTCCCAGCTCTCCCCGCCAGGCTGGCACAGTGCCCCACAAGTCCCCATGTCAGCCTGGGCATCCACAGCACCCGGGGAGACAGGGAAGCTCTGCGTGACCCCTGCACCGACACCCGCTGGGCGCACACTCGGTGCCCCATTAAGTGCGTTCCGTGAGGCCACCCCAGGGCTCCGGATCAGCCGTCTCCCAGCCCCCACACCAGCCCCATGGCTGCCACACAGACAGCTGGCAACGGTTCTTTAACTGACCCGATGCCTGACAAACAGGCAGCCTCACCGGTTGCTCTTATCTTTGGAGGTGCCGGACAGATCTCACGGGCTAAAAACCCCTCCTCACTGCCAGGAACTCTACCATTAGAGAGTCACTTCTTTGAAATGTTTTAATTTTCAAGAACGGTCTATTAAAAGGCAAACGGCTCTAGAATACTGTTAGGCCTTTCCATAGGTGGAGGCGGGGAGGGGAATCAGGGAAGGACGGGGGACCCAGTGCCAAAAGCCCGGCACCGTTTTTGCTGACGGCTGTCCTGGCTCTAACCGCAGGTCCACGCCCTCCTGATAAAAGCAGCACGTCTCCTGCTTGTTCCTGCGCTCCGGCGTTTCTTGGCATGACACCACGCGCAGAGCGGAGTGGCTTTGTAGCGTGCTGCTGGTTCGCCTTCCCTCCTGTCAGCACAGCTCTCCAAGGCACACGCGATGAAGCCCTTTGTCCCCCTGGCCTGGGAGGCCTCCGGAAGCCCTGTCTACACCGGCCCGCAGCTCAGTCTCCCGCCCGCTCCACCACAGGCCAGATCTGTGCGTCCAGGTGCCACGGGGGAGCTCGGCTTACAGCTCCCCTACCAGGACTGTCCCTGGGAAGATGCTCATGGCGTCCCAGCCATGTGAGAGGCCAAGGTGACACGGGGCTCCCTCCAGTGAAGGGCGTCCTCCGAACTGGCTCGCAGCCACAGAACGGAGAGCAGGGTCAGGTGCTCGCTGGCCACCGGACTGTCACCCACAGTCCTTACTCACTTAGGCTGGGCTCCCCCCACCCAGGACACATCTGATGGTGGCAGGACTTGGCCCCCCAACTTCGGGCCTGCCCACGTGAAGAGGCACGCCTCCAGGTGCTGGACCCCATGCCTCCTTCCACAATGGCACCAGGCCCAGTCCCTCCAATCAACCGCCCGCTGACAGGGGCACAGTCCCAGGGATCCACCAGGCAGGGAGCCTCGTGAGGTCCCAGAGATCCCAGAGATCAAGACGTCAACTCCACCCTCCTCAGGAATCCTCTGCAGAGTGCTTCTCAACCGGAGCACCCCTGTCTGAAAAGACACCTGGAGATGTCTAGAAACTTCCTACTGTTTCCAAATTGTACAGGAGAGCAGAGTGGGCAGGGCCCGGCCTGGAGCAGGGCTACAGGGAGGGCGTGTGCAGGCCAGGACTCTGGGCTTTATTCTGAAGGAACTGGGGAGCCACCAAAGGCCTCTGAACAGAGGGGTGTTGTGATCAATGTGAGTTTACACAGCGAGGCTGTGCGTCACGATACCAGTGCTCTTGGCACGCTGCAAACCCATGTCATGTTCAGGTGGTTCTTAGGTTCCCCACAAGCCCCTACATTATCTCTACTGGGTGGAGCCCCTGACCCCGCAGGCTCAGACCCCCAGGAGGACCCACTGGAGGGCAAGCCCACTAGCCTGTGATGAAGGAAGGGCAGGCCACCTGTATGTGGGTGCTGAAGGTTCACCCCCCTCACGATGGGGACCATGAGAGAGGGCTGTGGGTGCCTGGACCAAGGGAACAGCACCCGCCTCCTGAGAGGGGCAGCTTGGCGGGGTCAGGCAGACGAGGCTCCCAGGCCAGCACTGCCACTGAGCAGCTGAGGGGCTTGGCGGAAGGCTTACCCTCTCCAAGCTGCAGTTTCCTGCCTGAGTTGACAGTGAGGCAATCTACTCCACAGGCCCCCAGGCCTCCCCACCCGACTGCAGGATCGCACACACCTGCCTGCTGGGAAGTCCCCGCTCCCTGAGGCGGAGACACGGCTGCCACGCTCCTCTGGAAAGACCTCCACGGCTGCTTCTTTCCCTTCCCTCACCGCTCACTCTCTTACTGCTATCCTTGTCCCCCCCTCCCCGCCCCTCCTTTCCCATCCAGCATGGGACAGACAGCGGGCCTGCCCGGCACAGAGGCCAACCCTGCTTGTCCAAAGGAACTGACGGCAGCATGTGGCTGGCCTGGCTCCCGCCTTGCTGCGGAGCCAGCACTCAGGCCTCGGTCTCAGCGCGGCCGCCTCAGCTGCCTCAAGGACAGTCTGTCCAGCCACAAGAGGGGTCTGTGTGCGCGTGCGCATGTGTATGTGCGTGTGCCTGTATGGATGTGTGCACACCAGACTTCCCTTTCCAGCGATAACCACCAAGGAAGATCGGAGTAACAGGTGCCTTTCTGAGAACTGAGAACCCACACAGTTTGGCTGCACCCGCATTCCTTCTCCTGCAGGGAAGCCTGCTGGGCTGAGAAAAGGTGTCTTCCTTCTCTCGCCCATTCCCCTGAACACCAACGATCCCATGACACAAACACACTGGCTCATGTAAGACACCCTTGGACCCCAGGCAGCTCGGCCCTGCACTCGGCCAGGTTTAGAAAGGAGAACAGAGCAGGAGGGGCGGGTCTGCCAGGGGAGGGTGGGGAGGGGTCAGGGTTACGGGTCAGGATGCTGAGGGTCTACCCAGCCCTGCCCCTTATTTGCTATGCACATTGGAAGCTGCAAAAACCCTCTTCTCTTAGCCCCCCTCAGGCCCCACCCCCAAGGTCAGGTGGGGATGGACTCCTATGCGTCAGGTTCCCAGGGTAAAGGGTGAGTTAGACAGCGGGCATGTCAGCCATGATTATTATGGAACCACAAGTGGCTCATCCTCTTGCTGGGCAGGGAGAATGGCAGACACAGTGGGCCCGGACCCTCGTTCCTGGCCGGTCTGTTCCAACTCCTTCTCCATCAGGTGTCCGAGTTTTGGGCCCTTTCTCCCAAGCACCGCGTGCTCAGCCTCAACGCCCCCAGCTGTCAACACCGCCAGGCCTGTTAAGCTAGGAACGGGCTGCAGAAGGTCCTGGCCCCACTGCTCAGCCCTGGCAGGTTCACGCACCCGCGGGCAGAACCCGTGGCCAGCAGGGTTTCACAGGCCGCATTGTCTTACGAGGCACGGGCCAGTGGCCTTTCCAGACGGGACTGAAGAGAATGGCCCCTGTCCCGGGCCACGCTCCCTGGTGTGAGAAATGGAAGGGTAATCATGCTGACCTCACAGGGGGTGGTATGTCCGTCGCCGTCCGTCTGTCCGTCTGTGAAGACTTCACACAGCCGGTGCCCCCAGTGCCCAGCACAGCCTGGCACAGGCGAGGTGCAGCAGTCGGCACCGGAGTGTAGTTCACACAGGGAGGGGCGGGCGTGCGCAGGAGGCTATTTACTCTTCCCTGTGACGTGTGCTGCCCTGAGGGCCTGGCTCCTGGGACAGCCATGCCAGGGCCTCTTTGTCCACATTCTCCACCTTCCAGGTCCCCTAAACACCCACCTTCTGAGGCGAGGCGGGTGGCCCGGGTGCCGATCCCCAGTGCTGCACCCAGGCTATGCCCTCCCGCTGGTCCGCCCCAACTCTTCCACCGGCATAACCAGGAGCATCTCACGAGACCTCTGGCATTTACCACCGGCCTGGTGGCTTCCCTGGCACAACTCCCTCACACTCCTCACTCACACTCCTCACTCACACACCCACACACACTCCTCACTCACACACTCCTCACTCACACATGCACACACACTCATCTCACACACTCCTCACTCACACACTCCTCACTCACACTCCTCACTCACACTCACACACTCCTCACTCACACACTCCTCACTCACACTCCTCACTCACACTCCTCACTCACACTCCTCACTCACACTCCTCACTCACACTCCTCACTCACACACTCCTCACTCACACTCCTCACTCACACTCCTCACTCACACACTCCTCACTCACACACTCCTCACTCACACTCCTCACACTCCTCACTCACACACTCCTCACTCACACTCCTCACTCACACTCCTCACTCACACACTCCTCACACACCCACACACACTCCTCACTCACACACTCCTCACACCCCCACACACACTCCTCACTCATACACTCCACACACACACCTCACACACTCCCTCACACTCCTCACACACTCCCTCACACACACACTCACACACCACACACACACACACACACACTCACACTCACACACCACACACACACACTCACTCACACACTCCCTCACACTCCTCACTCACACCCCCACACACACTCCCACACACACTCCTCACTCACACCCACACACACTCCTCACTCACACATGCACACACACTCCCTCACCTCCCTCACACTCCTCACACATTCACACACACTCCTCACACCCCCACACACACTCCCACACACACTCCTCACTCACACTCCTCACTCACACTCCTCACACACTCCTCACTCACACACTCCTCACTCACACTCCTCACTCACACTCCTCACTCACACTCCTCACTCACACTCCTCACTCACACCTCACTCACACTCCTCACTCACACTCCTCACTCACACACTCCTCACTCACACACTCCTCACTCACACTCCTCACACTCCTCACTCACACACTCCTCACTCACACTCCTCACTCACACTCCTCACTCACACACTCCTCACACACCCACACACACTCCTCACTCACACACACCTCACACCCCCACACACACTCCTCACTCATACACCCACACACACTCCTCACACACTCCCTCACACTCCTCACACACTCCCTCACACTCCTCACTCACACCCCCACACACACTCCCACACACACTCCTCACTCATACACCCACACACACTCCTCACTCACACACTCCCTCACACTCCTCACTCACACCCCCACACACACTCCCACACACACTCCTCACTCATACACCCACACACACTCCTCACTCACACATGCACACACACTCCCTCACCTCCCTCACACTCCTCACACATTCACACACACTCCTCACACCCCCACACACACTCCCACACACACTCCTCACTCATACACCCACACATACTCCTCACTCACACACTCCCTCACACTCCTCACTCACACACTCCCTTACACTCCTCACTCACTCCCTCACACTCCTCACTCACACACTCCTCACTCACACACCCATACACACTCACACACTCCTCACTCACACTCATTCCCTCAAACTCCTAACTCAAACCCCCACACATCCTCACTCACACTCCCTCACACTCCTCACTCACACACTCCTCACTCACACTCCCTCAAACTCCTAACTCAAACCCCCACACACACTCCTCACTCACACTCACTCCCTCACACACTCCTCACTCACACACCCATACACACTCCTCACTCACACACTCCTCACTCACACAACCACATACACTCCTCACTCACACACCCACACACACTGTACACTCTCAGACTCACAGTCACACATTCCCAGTCACACACACATGCGTATGTGCGCACACACACACACACACACACACACACACACTGACAGTGCTGTCCCAGTGCTGGACACCCAGTCCTCCCTGACAATAGTGCTCTGCTCTCAGGGGGAGCTGGAGGGGTTCCTCTGGCTGTGAGAGGAGGGGTTCGAGGCATAGAAGCCCTAGCTCGGGGGCCTGGAGACCCTCTGGTGCTCACGGCTCCTGGTGCTATGCCCCTGGGCAGCCCCACCCCACCACAGGCTGGCCCCAGAGACCCCCACGCACTGGACCTTTCTCACTCCACCCTTGAGCGACAGCCAGCCAAGCTGCCTCTAGCCGGTCAGCCCCAGGCTCCACAGCCCCTCAGCCGGCCTCCGCCCTGGACCTCACAGCTCCCTGCTTGCAGAGGCGGCCGGATGAGGATCAGAGCCCAGCGCTGCGCCCAGGATCCAGGCCAGGCTGCCTACATCCCGCCCTGCCACTCACAGGACCCAGCTTCCACCATCAAAACTCACTGTGATGCTCCTTCCCGAACCCACCGGCCGCCACCACCCACCCCGCCAGCATGTCTAGGACAGGGCCACAGGCCCAGGGCCTACAGGGGCCAGGGTCTGCTGGGAACCAGAGGGGAAATCCCAGCCATCAGACACGCTGGGACAAGCAGACAGGCCAGGGCTTCCCCACGCCCGCCCAACTCCCCAGAGAGCCAAAAGCCCGTGGCCAGGACTCCAGGACACACCTGGGAGTGCCCAGGACAGCCTTCCCAGAACAGCAAGGGGCCCGGGACTGCATCCCCTCACTTCGGACCCTCAGCACCGACCCCTCGGGCAGGCTCCCACAGCAGGCCTCCTTCCGTTTTCCGAAGGGGTAAATACTCGGGTCTCTCTCCCATTCTGAACACACCTAGGCTCACAACTCCTTCATCTGGCCCTGTGACTCTGTCTTCAACATCACACTCCCAGCTCACTGCCTAATATTTTCCAATTAAATGGAGCTGTGGGGCCTCTCGCCCAACCCCTCATCTTACAAATGAGGACTTGCAGCCCAGAAAGGTTCAGACACTTCCCTGATGCTGCACAGCATGGCAGGACCGGAATTCACCTCCTATTCCCGGCCCGGCCCTCCCTTCCCAGCACATCAGGGCTCAGGGCAGGAGGGAAGACAAGGAAATGAAAGGGGGTGGGTTGTAGAGCCCGCTCAGACCTGCCTCACAGCACCTGACTGCCCGGTCCCAAATCCCCAGGCCTCGTCACCACCCCACCTGTGTCAAGTGAACCCACAGGCCTCAGCCACAGTCGCCAGCATCTCTCACCCAGAAAGGCGCAGAGAACACGGCCAAGATCCTGGCACAGAAGGTGCTTCGGAAGGCAGATGAGGGAGCCCCAGACTGGGGCCAACATGGGCACATGACCCCCAGGTATCCCCTGGGAGTGGGGCCCCAGCTTTCAGCAGCATCTCCATGACCCACTGCCACAGAGATGGTCCTGGCCCAGAGCCCTAGGCTCTAGAATCCTTGACCCCAGTGCCAGACACCTGTCCCACCTTCTCAACAACAGGCGACCCAACCCCACCCAGCCCCCTCCCACGGACCTGAGGCTATAGGCCTCCCTTGAACAGTGACAGGAGGAAGAAGCCAGGCTTGCAGGCCTCAGGTGGGATCCTCCTACAAGCCCTGTAACCAGTGTTACGAGCCAGGCCCCCCATCTGGAAAGTGGGTGTCACGTAACCCGCACTGGAAGATGCGATGTGTCCACACGTGTCAAGACTAGTGCCCGATGGGTTCTTAACCTTTTGCACTCGGATGTCGAGTGTGACTCGACACGGTTAGCATTAGAATAAAGGAATAGAGAAAAAAGCAAGCGAGTGCAAAGGGTTAATGCCTTTGCCTTCTCTCCCTCTGCCCCATCCCAGCCCTGGAGCCCGGTCTTGCTGACAGGACAGTCCCAGCCCCCAGGCAGAGCCGAGCCAAGGACAGGACACGGACCTGCCTGGGCCAGAACTTTAAAGACAGTCCAGGGGCCGCGGGCCTCGGAGGGTGACATGACAGGAGCCCGGGAGCGCCAGGCCTCAGCCACAGCGCAGCCCATGCTCACCGGGCCACGCTCGGCCAGCGTGGCATATGTGACCTGTCCAGGCTCATGGAGGGGATATTCTCCCATTGTACAGGCGGAGCAGCCGAGGAACCTGTAGGACATTCCAACCACAGGCTCTCCCCGCTTCGCTCTCCAGCCTCAGGGAATCAGATGCTTCACGCAGAGAGACCAGGGAGGGGTAAGGTGCCCACTCTTGAGGCAGACACTGCCTTCTCCTCCGGGCACCGGGCTGTGTTCTGCCCATTTGCGGAGCATAAGGGTCAACTCACGTGTGAAGCTAGCGCAGCAGGCATGCATGAAAACACCACCCACTACCTCTGGCAGGAACCCGAGTGGCACCTGAGAGGTAAGGTATGTAAGTAACACAAGCATCACGGAGCATAATTACTAAACGTTGTCATTTCGGAAGAAAATTAATTAGCAATAGCTGTGGCTGTCTTATGTCTGCTTAAGCAGTGTGCATCTCAATTAAAATCTAATTGCACAGCGTCAATCACGCCAGATTAAATGGCTTGCGAATCCGAGCGGGCTCATGTCTACACAAAGCCTGAATTAGTGTAAATGGAAGACCTGTCTCGGAGGGGAGGGGAGGGGAGGGGAGGGGTCAGACAGGCACACTGGCAGGACATCTAGGTCCTGGCATATTCACGTGCCGGTGCCCGCTGGTCCTGGCAAGGGGTGAGCGCTTCCAGGCACAGAGTTGGATGGGAAAGGTGATTCCTGCACTCCCACACAGACCCACCCTTGGAAAACAAGACTTTAAGCCTGGCTAGAATCAGGTGAATTCTCACGGGAGCCCTGACTGTGGGCCGTGAGCCACATAGCAAAACAGGGTCCAAGGTGGAAAGGTCTGGAGATAGCTGACAATGTGCCATCCGATGGAGGAGGCAGAGGTCTAGGGCCAGGACGGCCAGGCCGACAGCGTCACACGGGGGAGCGGGCCAGGCCAGAGGCGATGGAGTGGTGAGGACTGTGGCAAATTGGAGCGCACAGGTCCCCTGTGGAAGGCCAGCAGCCGCGCTCCCCGCCGGCTGGCCGTGCCCATGCAAGGATGAGGGCCCAGGTTCTCAACAGAGTCAGGGATGGGTTTCATTATTCCAAATTTCCTGAGTTTTAATACACAGTATAGGACTAGCTTAAGGGTTATCCACACTGGACCTCTTGTCTAGGAATTTCTGCAAATACACACCAAAAGGTGCCATCTTCAGAGTAGATTCGTGGTGCCCGGGGATGGCAGGACTGCTAACTGGTCCAGGGTTCTTTTCAGGGTGATGAAAATATTCTACAATTACACAGTGATGCTGGTTGTACAGCTTTGTGAATATTCTAAAAGCCACGAAATTGTACACTTCAAAGGGTGAATTCTATGGTATGTGAAATATAGCTCAATAAAGCAGTTATTTTTTTGAAAAAAAGGTCTGATCTTTGCCTCCAGTGTACCCAGTGGCTGCCAGATTTGTCACCAACGCAGCTTTCACTCCCACCGCTCACATCTGTGTTGAGGGCCTGGTCCGGGTGGCTCAGGCAGGAGCTGGGCAGACAGCACGGCCCGTGGCCTAAAGCCAACTGCAATGGAGCTTGCGACGCTCTTCTACGTCTTCAGGGTGTGGCGGGAGGCGGCTGCTCACCTCAGTTGGGATGCTTACAAGTGGAGGAGGGTGGGCGATGGGAGGAGGCGAGGAAAGTGGAAGGAGCCCAGCCCGGCAGGCCCCAGTGGTCCTCCAATGCCCACCGAGTCCAAACTCACCGCCTCCTCCAGAGGCAGCAGCCCACTCTGAGCCTCGCACATCCCAGGCTTTAGGGCCCACACACGCCTTCTGCGGACGCAGCTACTTCCCCTCCCAGCACCTGGGAGCTGCCTGACGGCAGGTGCTGTGCCTGCGTGGCTCCCAGGGGACACGCACGGATGAGTGATTTTCATCACCCGTCGGCAACACCAAACTGGCACCGGAGGCACTCTGCCCGCGAGTGCAGCAGCAGACAGCAGTGGGGGCTGACATGGGGGAGGAGCCAGGAGCCTGGCAGCATGGCAGCTGAGCCGCCTGAAGGAGACGCACCACGGTCCCAGCCGACAGCGCCCGTCCGAGCTGTCACCCCCGGTGGCACGATGCCACCCCCAAAGCTTCCCTCCTCAGCTGCAGGCTTCGCCTTTCCTTTCAACAGAGCAGGGTCAGATCACGCCACCCGCCCTCCAGAAAACCGGTGTCCGACCCTGTAACTGACTACGGCCCGCACTCTGAGACCTCCCACCTCTTCCCCACAAGTGCCCTAAACACCTCATCCAGGCCTGAGCGGCATCTCCAATCGGACCCACTTGCTCCGCTCGGATAATCCACCCACGGGGAGACCTCGGCAGCTGTTCCTGGGAAGCTGTTTGGTACAGGAAAAGTGCAGCACGCCAAATCCCGAAACCAATCCCAGTGACCCACAACAGGGGCCCGTTAAGTAATCACAGCATGTCCAAACGACGGAATATTCCTCATCGAAAACAACATTTACAGACTTTCTTAATACCATGGGAAGGGCTCGTGTGAAAACACCAAGTGAGGAAACTCAGGGTGCAAGGTGGCACGCGAAGCAAGAAGTCTTAGCGCCGGGGAGCGCCGGAGGGGTCCTGGAAGGAGGTGCTGTGGCCGCGGCTGCTGCTGAGTGATGGCCGGGCGGGGAATGTGTTCCTTCTTCATTTATATTTTCCTAAACTTTCCACGCTATTCCTTAGCACATGGGTTATTTATTTACAATTAATAAAAATACATTTGTCCACAGCAGAAGATATTAATGTCCCCCGCCCACCAAGGTCAGGTGCCCAGAGCTGAGCCTCCAAGCCTGGGGCTGGGCCCGGGCCCGGGTACTCCACTCGCAGCGGCTCCTTCCTGCCGCTCAGCCTGGAACTGGCACCCTGGCTGTTCCTGGGACTCCGAAGGTGCTGCCTCCAGGGACACCCTGGCTTTGCCATTCGCGGAGTGCGCCTGGCTGCGGGGCGCCACACCTGCCGTGGACACCAAGGTGCGCGTGGTCGGGACCCTCAGAAGGCTTTGCTTTGTGAAAACGAAAACCCGGGAGGCAGCGCTAAGCACAGACCAGGCGTGAGTCTCTGGGAGCGGGAAGAAGTGGAGAGGCCAGGGAAGGCCCGCAGGGGGAACCATGGGCGTTACCAAGGAACTGGAGCACCATCCCACACTAAGGCTGGCAGCAGAGGAGTGTCAGCCTCCGCGCTGGGCCGTGGCAGACACTGCTGATGGACCCAGTTCACTTCCCAGCAGTCCTGGGCTCCTTCTCCGGCAGGACCAACAGCTCGCCCAAGCCCCTGCCCTCACCGGGGAGGCGAACCCCTCCATCTGTGCGTGTGGGCCCTGCAGCACCTAAGCGAGGGAGTGGCGTGGCCGGAGGATCTGACAGGGTAACTATGGAAACAAGGGAGCCGTCAGCAGGGAGTCCGGGCAGGAGTAAGTATCCAAGCACCGAGGCATAAAATGAGTGTGAAGCCCTAAGCAGTGTGGCAGGCCCCTGGGACGGTGGGCACGGGGGGGAGGGCAGCAGGGCCATGCCCTTCCTCTCTCCTAACTCTGAGGAGGTGCCCTGAAAGCCCAGCAGCCCTCTGAAAGGAAGAAGACGGGGCACTTGGCTGAGCCGCTGGCGACAGAAGGTCAGCATCGGGCAGTTCCTGCTGGGATGGGCAGGAGGCTCCCACGACGGCCCAGCGCCTGCCCGAAGCTCGGCCGCCCAGCCACGCTCCCTCTCCCCGGCACCTGCTTCCAGCAGCGCTGTCCTGTCTGCCCGAGGAGACTGCGCATGTCCTTGCGAAGAGGAAAGACCCCTGATTTACCCTGAGACTCACAGGTCTCGGAGGGGGCGGAAGGGTCCCTGGGAAACACCCAGGCAGACCTGGTCACCTTTCTAACGCGGAAGCCCAGGCTCAGACACGTGGAGCCATCCGCCGCGGTCGCAGAGGTGGAGGCACAGCAAGGTTAAGTCCGGGCCGTGCTGTCCACTGCACAGCTCTGTCCCGAATCCAGCACATCGCGGCGCCCGCTAACATGTGTTGACCGGGCTGACGGACGCCAGGAAGGGCGGCGCAGAACCGAGCACGGCCCGAGGCTGTGGCACCGGCCTCTGCACCGGCCCCTCCGCACACAGGAGGGGCTGCAGACCTGCGGAGCCAGGACCCACGCAGAGCCCACCGAGGGCACCGGGTCAGGACCGGACGCTGCCCTTGTGTCCACTCGGGCGAGCTTTCCCAAAGACCAGACTGGCTGCCCCGGAGCCACTGGCGGCAGCGCAGAGCGAGGCTCCTGGCGGCCTGGGCCTGGGCAGGCGGGGCAGAGGTGCCAGCCATGACCAGAGTCTGGGCTCCACAGAGTTCACTCCGATTTGGTGTCCTAGGGGCGTGGGTGGGTGGCGGGGCTCACAGAGGGGCCTCTTTCCATCTAGTCCCTACCGCCTGTCAGGCAAGTGGTCTCGGCGCCGACGGGGAGCCCCAGTTGCCGTTGTTGTGGTTGGATTATTATTAAATTGTTATTGCACGCCCAGCAGGCACCCAGCGCTCTGCAGAGTGTGTCCCACAGGCGATCATTATTATTATTGTTTTTGTTGTTGTTGCTGTTAATTAGAGGACGCCCAGCAGGCACCCAGTACTCTGCGGACTGCGTCACATGGGCAACTCCCTGATACACACAACACTCGGAGGGGTCCCAGCCACGTTTTCAAGATAAGAAAACCCAGGTCCTGGAGGTTCACGACCTTGTCGAAGACCAAAGAGCAGAACAGGGGCAAGGGAGAGCTTGGACCCGGGTCCACCTCGTACCATTCCTGCCTCAAATCGCCTCAGAGCACGTGGCCACCCTCCACATCAGATGCGGAGCACCTCCGCCAGGGTCACTGGGTCACTCACCAACACTCCCGAGTGCCTTGATGGCTGAACCAGGAACGAGCGGGACCCACACAAGGGCTGTTCCCAACCTCAATGCACCCCTGGTCCAGCTGGGAAGACAGATCGGTAAACCGTCACCAATGCTGCGAATGTGCCGGGGAGGGGGGGGCGCTGAGAGGGGGTGCAACGGGGGTGGGGCGGGGATTAAGAGGGGGTGCAACGGGAGGCGGCAGGCCTGGGGAGGCATTCCAGCAGGAGCTGGGGAGCAGAGGCCTGGAGAGGAGGAAGTTGGGAGCACCAATGGGAAGCTGCAGATTCGGAGCGCAGAGGATGAGTGTTGTGGGGTAGGTGGCTGGGAACATGGAAGTTAAGGGTCAGGGAGCCCCATATGGCGCCCCAACGTTGCACAATTCCAGGGGATACCAAACAGTGTGTTCTATGCAAATATGGCCCCAACAAGAATAATACGTGGTGCCTGGAGTCAGACCAGCAGGGCCGCCGCCTAGGCAGCAGAGCCTGCTTGAGCCGGAAAGAATGGGGACACGTTCTCAGACAACTTGGGGCTGGGAGTGGGCAGGAGAGGCTCCCAGCCCAGGGCAGGAAAGGCCCCTGCACGGCTAGCTATGGGTCCCAGGGTCCCAGGGACTCAGACACCAGCAGGGCTCCCTCCCATCAGCCAAGCCCACCAAGAGAGCACGTATCAAAGGCCAAGCTGAGCACCCACTGGCCCAGGTTCCTAAGACCCACCTGGCATCCTGGCCACGCTGGTTTCAAATCAGCTGCTCCAGGCAGCTCCTCGTCTGCCATGTCAAGGGGGCAGGAGGCACAGCCCCCTACTCATCAGTCAGGACCTGTCCAGCCATGTCGACTGTGGAGGCTGTGCACTCACATGCACATGTGTGCACACATATGTAGTGTTTGTGTACACATACTCTAACATACTCAAAATCCATGCACAACCAGAAATGCACTCACACAAATGCATGCACACACAAACATACAATAACACAGACACATTCCTATATATGCACGCACACACACACTCTCACACACACGTACGTACTCAAGCATACACGCCAGGTGCACCACGGGGCAAGTCTCTGAGCCTGCCTCCTACACCTCAGGAACTCACTTCCCCAGCTCCAGGGCTCGAGTCCCACACGGTTTATAATTGCCTTGGCAGCAGCAGAACCAAACTGGTGCCAAACCGGAGTTGCCCAACACAGGCGCAATGATACCCCAGTAGCTGGAAGGGCCAGGCAAGGTCTCTAGGGCACAGAGGGGACTTTGTGCAGAGATAACTTCCCAGAGAAGGAGCTAAGTACACAGGGCTATGGAGTTCTGGGGTGCCCCCAAGTCCGACACCCAGGGAAGCCTGGAATCTTCCACTGTGCGGCAGAAAAGAGTCCACTGGACTCGGGCCACCCCGGCTGCCCAGCACTGCCCGTGGGCTGGCCGGCGAGCGGGTGCATGCTTCTTTTGCCCAGGTCACCGAGGAAGCTCGCAGTGCGGAGTGAATGTCCAGGGGCTCAGGAGCCTCTGCTGATTCTCCTCCATTCCTCCACCTGTGAATCTGCCTGTTCGTTTAACCAGTCCTGGCTGTGGGCGCCAGCACCAGACACCAAGCTGGGTGCCAAGTGGCCCCAAAGTCCGAGTAGCTCCTGGGTGGCTCCTGGGGGAGAAAAAGCTACTTCCTGCCCCAGAGTGTCCCACTGTCGGGTCATTGCCCAGTGAGGAACGCCCATCAGGGTGCTGGGCAACCTCCTCCTCCACCTGAAGAGCCAGAGGCACAGAGCAGAAAGCACCTGAGGGTCACGCGCTCTCTGGGCCGGAGCCAGGGCTGAGGCCGGCCACTAGAGCACGGCGGGGTGAGTGACCCAGGCAGGGTGGGGTGATGGGGACAGGGGGCAAAGGGGAGGGGGGGAGCCAGGCTGGGCTGCTGAGGAGAGGGCCAGCGGGGATAGGGCAGAGGGCCCCTGGCTGAGGGGGGAGAAGCCCCCTCGGCTCCCATGCCCCATGCCAATTTGGTGAGGGTATTAAAAAGTTTCTTTTCAATTACTTTTTTCTTGAAAATTACTAATAGGGCTCTGATAGAGATGCGAATTAATTTCCCAATTGGCTTGGAAATGAGGAGACCCATTATTGTTTGACCCTCTCACCAGCAGCAGACAGCGAGTGGGGGAGGCTCCTCAGAAGCCGATCATGGAGGAAAACATCCCCATTGCACATGCCCGGCCCCAGGCACCAGACAGCGGCGGGGTGCAGGCTGTCGGTCTCCCCCATGCAGCCCACACCCTGCTCAGCACACCCCAGGACCTGGCCTCGCGCTCTGCTTACACTCGGAAAAGCTCTGGGCCCACCTTGCCAGGGTGACCACCTCAGGGGCCCAAGCTCAGCCCCTGGGAGGAATTCAGCCCAGAGCCCAGGCCCGCGGCCGGGCAGGTAGGTGGGCAAGCCCAGTGCACGCCGCAGAGGAAAGGAAAAGACAGAAGCCCTTGGGTAGAGGCTGCTAGGTGCAGAGACTGAGGCATGAAGGTTTTGAGAGCGGAGCCGGGATCCCACCAGGCCAGTCTGAGCACAGACACTGCCCGCACCCCCTCCCTGGCTTCCTCATTCTTATGACAAACATAGAACTTCATGCCACAGGGGCGGGACTCTCTCTCCCATTCCTGTGGGGTGGTCCCTCCTGACCACCATCTTTCTTTCTCTGCTGAGGGCAGCGTCCATGCCCCTCTACCCCAGAGCTCCTCCCTGAATCCTCTCGAGACGGCTGGGAGATGCTCCAGAAACCACAATCCACTCCAGGTGAGGAGCCTGGGGTCAGAGGCCAACGGGCATGTGGCCCTCTGCATCCCTGACACGTGGGCACATGTGTGTCGGGCCTGCGAGGCGTAGAGGGGAGAAGTCACGCACTGGCTGCCGCATTTCCTGGAGAGACTGACGTGTCCAGACTGAGGCGCCACAGCTGGACTGAAGGCTCCGAGGTCAGGAGGGGTCGGCTGGCTCCAGACAAGCTGGGGAACAGCAGGGATGGCTCACCCGGCCCGGCCTCCCTGAGTGAGCTGACCCCTCGGGCCCTGAGGTAAGAAAGCACCGCCCAGCCCTGCGAGAGGGGAGCTGGCGGGAGAGCCGACGCCCCGAGACCCCGTCCACAGAGGGACTTTTGTTTGGAAAACAGACATGTGCACTGTGACAAATGCTGTCTGGATTCCAGTACTTTTCCTGCTGCTTTTTAAATTCCATGCTCTCTCTCGACACCAACATCTATCTCACTCCCCGGTCTCCTCGGGCCCACGCTGGCACACGCCAACAGGAAATCAGGCAGCAAGCTTAAAAGCAAAGGGGACAATGGTCTCAAAGACACCTGATGACCTTCGTCTCACCTCCACATGGACTTAATGGAACCGGAGCCTCGGCTGCCCACAGGCCCCTCGCCCTGCAGAACCTCCGGCTTCCCTGACGCCTCTTCCCCAAACAAGCCCTCAGGGGCCTGACGGAGGAGCCGCAGCTTCAGTCCCTCCCCGCCCACTGCCCACCCAGCCCTGAGCAGCCCCCAGGCCCCGAGGCCTCCCAGGCCCTCGCCCTCAGTGCCTCTGTCCCCCTACCCACTCATGTGACATTTGCCTCTCCTCCTGCCTCTTTTCCACAACTGCCTTGGCCCTGCTGCCACATTTGGCTCCTCTGGCCAACACACTCTTCAACCACTCATGCATTCCACATTTACCGAGCACCTACTGTGTGCCCAGCACTGAGGCTGGGGACACAATGAATAAGCCATAGTGACCTGGCCCTCCGGGTGCTCTCAGCACACGAGAGAGCCAGAAAAGCAACAAGGGAGACTGTGGGGCGATGGGAAATGCAGCGGGGAAGCCTGGGCCAGACAAGCACAGAGCTGAGCCAGGAGGCGGGGCTTACTCATTCCCTGCTTTCTCTCCATCTGCTTCCTGCTGCCCCAACCAACCCCCACCAGCCCTCCCCGCCCCTCCCCAGGATACTACCCATTACCAGATCTAGAAGGCCCTACCTCAAGACGCCCCCAACCTTTAATTATTTCTCTCAGCTTGGAGCCCAAGGGGAGGCACAAATACTTTAGGGCCTGCCTCTGCCTGGACAGGGAGGGGAAAGCTGGAGGCAGGGAAGCACCTGAGCGGGGAAAGCTGAGGGCCACTCCACCCTCTACAGGGTGATGACTGAAAGCAGCTCTCCTTCCTACCCTCCTGCCCTCTCGTCCCTCGACCCGCAGTCATACCGAGTCCAAGAAGACGTGTGGGCCCCCCCACCCCCCCAGAATGCAGACAGTGCGAGGGCAGCACGGGGGCAGGAACGAACCCGGCTACCCCAGGGCGCAGGCCCTGGCAGCTGGGAGAGGCTCTGGGGGTGGGGTCCTCAACTCAGACTCCCTGGCTCACACGGCACCTGCAAAAGGCAGGTGAAGAGGTGAAAGGCACTGCAGGAGCCTGCCTGGGCTCTCAGGGAAGGCTTCCTGGCGGAGGAGGCACCGACACTGGGTCTCCAAGCACCAGAAGTCGCGACGAGCAGGAACCAGGGGTACTGTAAGCATAGTGCACAGTCGTATATTTCCACCAGAGGACACTTTATTTTTATCTCCAAGAGGATCCATGCCACTGAATCCCCAAGCCTTACTTTAGAATTCAAAACCTGCAAATTCTAGAGCTTCCTAAAGGTACTGATATACATACCCCAACACAGCCCAGCACCTCACCCAGCCACGGGACTGGCCTCACGCAAAGGCGGAAAGCCACGAGTCATATGCCTCATGGGAGGAGGCCACCAGCACAGACAGCAATGCAGGGGCTGTCTCCAGACGCGCGGGGAAAACCACACAGGTCAGCCTGAGGTCACCCTCCACCTTTCCCCAGTGGCATCCAGGACCGGGTTCAGGGTATCAATGGGGGACCTGTACCCTGAGGGCACCTAGGAGAAGCCTAGTGGCCCAAGCTGGGGTGTCTGAAGAAGGTGGGACTGGCTGAGAGGAGCCCTCGGTCCCAGGGGCAGAAGGAAGTTCAAGGAAAGACCCCTGAGGACTGGAGCCTAGAGGGGTCCTTTAAGAGGACAGGGGCACATGCCTAGAACCAGGGAGTGCTCACTAAACACTGCCAAGTGGAATAACAGCCATCTCAGCTCCTTTTTAAAAATCCTTACCCAGGATATGTTTTATTGATTTCAGACAGAGAGAGAGAGAGACATCAATAGTCTCCCGCACGTGTCCCGACCAGGGATCAAACCTGCAACCTTTTGGTAAGGGACAACGCTCCAACCAGCTGAGCCACCCAGCCAGGCCTTCTCAGCGATTTCACTGGGTGTTCACTGCATGAGTAAATAAACAAGTGTTACAGCTCTTAGTTTCTTCACAAGACACAAAGCAGACAAGTCAGAGCTAACTTAGAAGCCATTCATTGCAGAAACACCTAGACACGCTTAGAGAAAGAACACTCCGCGTTCTGTTTCGGAGATGGTACCCAAGTAAACAAGTTCTTTAGTGCAGGACTTCTGAGAGCCTTCAAAATAGCACCGTGCACTTTAAGACTCTGGAAAGCCAAAAGCTTTCCAAGCTCACTGCGCCCACCGGCCCTCTCTGCCTGCAGAGCTTGTGCACACTCTGGGGAGCCTTCCTACCTTCTCCCTCCCACACACATGGCAAAGGCGGGCTCTGTGCATGCCCTGTGGCCGGCCTGCAACCCACAGTCCCGCTGGGACCCAGCCCTCACTTCTACTCGGAGTGAGGGTGACATTAGGGAAAGGCTAACCTAGAAGCATCAGTTCTTCTTTAAAAAGATTTAAACATTCACATAAACACCTGTAGTGTATCCGTGTTAAGAGCAAATTGCTGTGCCCTAGCCGTTTTCACTCAGTGGTTAGAGCGGTGGCCCACGGACTGAAGAGTCATGGGTTCAATTCCAGTCAAGGGAACGTACCTTGCTTGTGGGGCTTGATCGCTGGCCCTGGTGGGGGCACGTGTGGGACACAGCCAATCAATGTTTCTCTCTCTCTGTCTTCCCCCCTCCCTTCCACTCTAAAACAAAATCAATGGAAAAAATATCCTCGAGTGAGGACTCATAAAAAAAAAAGAGCAAATTGCTAGGACATGCCCAACAACTCATCGGGAAGTGTGCTCTGGAGGTCAAGGCCCTGCTCTTAAGCACTGGGCGGCGCGTCCTGGGCCTCTGGGCAGTCAGTCTCCGCTCCCCGGCCCCGGCCCCGCAGGTCCTTGGCACAGCGTGGAGGCGTGCGTGCAGAGCTGCCCGTGCTCTGGCACCTCACTGTGCCCCGGGCCATCGGAGCAGGGCCTGCCTTCCTGAGGCCCCACAGATGGTGGGCGCGTGCAGGTGACAGCAGGAGAGTCCAGGAAGTGCGCCCAGCAAGACAGGTCTGGGAACACGAGGTCCCACATCCCCAGCCTGGCTCCTGTGGGGATCTGATAGGAAGTTCTTAGAGCGCGATGTCTGCACGGGGCTGTACAGTTTACCCCCCGGCCCGGCCCGGGGAGGCCGCTCCACAGCCCTGCCCGCCAGCGGCTGGGGAACGTGCAGGCCTGCCTGCTGACAAAGCTGCTCCTACAACAGAACCCGCCCCAACACCTTTAACCTGAGTTCAGGTCTGGGCTTTCCTTTCAGGGCCCCACCCCCCAGATGCCTTACTGGCGCCAAACCATGCGCTGCCCCTGCAGGGAGGACAGTCCCGAAAGTCCCTGGGAACTTCCTCTGGGGACAGGATGCCACATGCCAGGGAGAGCGCACGGCTCCTTGTCCTTCTGTCCAGAGGCTGTAATTAGGAGGCGGACTCCGCACCACCGGGTTCCGAGCCAGCCCCTCCCTGGTCCTTGCTGGAGAGCTCTCCGCGGCCAGAGCACCCGCTGGACACCCGCCTCCTTGTGGTGAGCCTCCTGCCCAGGAAAAGCCATCTGAGACAAGATCCTCACCAAGATCAGCTCCTTTAACTCCCCTTCTCTGCCGGCAGCCTAGTCACAGTGGGTCCTCTCAAACGTGTCCTTCTTTCCTTTTCCCTTCCTGCCTCCCTCCCTGCCTCCCTCCCTCCCTCCCTCCCTCCCTCCCTCCCTCCCTCAGCAGACGTTGAAGACGGCCGATGGATGTCAGAAGCTCTGCCAGGAGAAGAGGACAGACCTGAGACCCAGTTAGTCCCTCCCCAGGTGACAATGGTCCGACAGGAGTCTGTCCTGGGTCTGAGCCAAGGAACAAGGGAGGGTGTAGCCAACTGGGCCTATGGGGGTGGGGGTGGGGGTGCATTCAGGGAACACAAGACCAGTTCAGATGGAGCAATAGGCTGGTACCAGGCCTCAGTGGTTGATGAGGCCAGAGAAGGAGGCAGGGCCAGACCCCAAGGCCTCCTCGCCAGGCTCCTGGACCTCCCAGGCCTTTGCTCGTGTGGCCCATCTGGAAGGCCCTGCTCTTCTCCCATCCAGTCCAGCATTAACTTTATTTTTTTCTTTCATATTTTATTGTATTTTTAAATCTTTCCTGTTGCAAGTATTACATATGTCCCCTTCCCCCCACCCCCACTGACCCCTTTTAGCCTGCCCCACCCCAGGCCTCCACCACCCTATTGTCTGTGTCCATGGGTTACACATGTATGCATACAAGGTCTTTGGTTGATCTCTTCCCACCCACCCTCCCTCCCCTGCCTTCCAGCGTTAACTTTCACTTCAAAGCCCCCTAGTCCCAGCAAGGAAGTCCCTTCCCCTCAGGCCCTCCAGCGCAGCATCCCAGGCAGGGCCAGGGCGGGTGCCTCTTCAGCCGCCGGCCTTCGCTTCCAGACGGAGGAAGCTCAGCCAGAGAGGAGCTGGGCTCCGGCCCTCCGCAGACCTCCCCTTTACGAAGGGGCAAGGCAAACGTGGAGCCTGGGCTTGGCCCCTCATGGGGAGGCCTCTGGCCGGTGCCCCCTCCTCCCTGCGCCACCTGCAGCAAAACCCCGGCCCTTGGCATCCTGAGGGTCCGTGTATCTGACGGTCTTCCCCCACTGTAGCCCCACCACTGGGGGATCTGTGAGGGCAGGAATCGGTCTCATCCACTGGTGACCCCAGGCCTCGCAGTGCAGGCTCCCAGGGCTGCTCAACAAGTACTCATTGGATCATGGCGACCGAGAGAGAAGGAAGGAGGTGGGTGGAGAGGGCGGCTGGGTCTGTCCCTGTGGGCACGCTCTCTACCGTGTGTGACTCCCGTCCCGTCTGTTACTCAGCTGCAGACCAGGGAGCAGAGGAGGAGCAAGGGCCCTGGCGGCTGCGGGTCTGGGTTCAAGTCCCAGCTGATGTCCTGGAAGCTGTGGGACAGGCACCTTGTTTTCTATCACTCGGAGCCCAAGAAGGAGGCGCTGCAGCCAGCTGCGGAGGCAGCAGTGAGAAGGCGACCAGGTCCTGCTCCCGGGTGGGCGAGGCCCTGTGGAGCTCCGGAGCCCAGAAGCCCTCCTGAGGGGCGAGACCCCCCCATCCCCCGTGGAGTTGCCGCCCCCAGAAGCCCTCCTGAGAGGCCATGGCTGCCGCCAGCCTCAGCTGCCGCTCTCAGTCAGGCCCTGGGCACAGGTGACAACCGGCTCCTGTGCCTCCAGCAGCACCAGTGAGCACCAGTGAGCCCGCAGTGTGGGGGCCCCTGTGCCCACCTGACTCCCTGCGCCTCTGCAGCAGCTGCGCTGGAGGGAAAGGGCACCAGCGCCTGCCTTACTGGCGACTTCGCCTAACTCTCTCGTTCGCCCCTCTGGAAGCTGCGCTCCCTGGCTGAGTGAGGATACCGGGTCCAGGCGGGGGCGCGGGGGGGGGGGGTGGCTCCCTGGCCCAGCAGGGCACCCCCAGGAATCACCCGTTCCACTGAGCACCCACCCAGCTCCCGCCCAAGCCGCACACCAAGAAGGCAGTCCTCTGCGCGGGACCCCCCGAGCCTCGTCCAGGGAAGGCCGCATCCCTGGGAGGCAGAGGCCGCTCCTGCCCCTGCCCAGGTGCCTTCCTGGGCCCCCTTCTCTACAGAGCGGCCCCGGTCGGGTGGCCAGCGAGAGCGGCGATGGGTGCAGACCGCAGAGGAAACGGCAAAGACCTCAGCCATGGCCAGAGGGCCGGCGCTTTCTCTAAGGCCCCCACCTGGACTCCAAAGACAAAAGAGGCAGGGGCTTTGATCCCTAAAAGCCCCAAGTTTTAGAATAAATAGCAGGGTCCCAGCACAAGACAGACCACTGGCCTGGCCAATGATGAGGACCACAGTCCAGACCTGGGCACAGGGAACCAGGGCTCCAGGGGAGGAGGGAAGAACCCTGGGTTGAAGTGGCAGCTTTCTGGTGCCAGTGTCGGGGGAGGGGGCAGGCCACGGTAACACACAGACCTCCCCATGGTGGCTCTGAGCAGGGACAGGAACAGGCCACGGTGGCTCCAAGCAGGAGCAGGCGCCAGGCCATGGTGGGTCTGAGCAGGGCAGGCGCCAGGTGCTCCCCTCATTCCACCCCCTGCCCGACATATACATGTCACCTCTGATGTGGCTGAAGGAGGAGGAACACCCCACAGAGCAGGCATTGGGCTGACTGTATTACAGACTGTCCTTAACCCTCCAAAGACCCCCCAGGCAGCGGCCCCACCCGAAGGCCACCCGGCGGTTCCGGTCCATAGAGACTTTGCTGGTTAGAAGAGGGGCTGACCGCTGCTCCGGGCACGGGCAGACAGCCCGCTGCAAGGTGGGGACATGACCCCAGGGAAGGCAGACGAGGGGCTGAAAGCCAGCGGACCTGCCCCTCAACGGTGCTGTAGCTGCTGAGAGAGATGCATAAAGGAACACAGGCAGCAGGGGAGACAGTGGGCCAGGGGCTGGGGGGGAGCAAGTCCTCCCACCTCTCTGCTCCAACCCCACCCCACACCCCTCTGCTCCAACCCCACCCCACACCCCTCTGCTCCAACCCCACCCCACACCCCTCTGCTCCAACCCCACCCCACACCCCTCTGCTCCAACCCCACCCTACACCCCTCTGCTCCAACCCCACCCCACACCCCTCTGCTCCAACCCCACCCCACACCCCTCTGCTCCAACCCCACCCTACACCCCTCTGCTCCAACCCCACCCCACACCCCTCTGCTCCAACCCCACCCCACACCCCTCTGCTCCAACCCCACCCTACACCCCTCTGCTCCAACCCCACCCTACACACCCTTCTGCTCCAACCCCACCCCCACACACCCCTCTGCTCCAACCCCACCCCCACACCCCTCTGCTCCAACCCCACCCCACACCCCTCTGCTCCAACCCCACCCCACACCCCTCTGCTCCAACCCCACCCCACACCCCTCTGCTCCAACCCCACCCCACACCCCTCTGCCTTGGGTTTCCAAGGTAACTTCCTCTTGCCCTGACTACAGTCAATCTAAGGAGGGAGAAAAGAGAGGGGAGGGAGCACTGCCCTGGGTGGGGCAGTGTGGCCAGGGGATAAAATGCTCCCCCATGAGGGCATTCTGGTCCCCACGGGACCCCCATGGCTGTCTCCCTGGTTCTTTTCTCCACTCATCTCCCCTCGATGACATTCTCCCACCCCGGGCCAATCCCACAGCTTTCCCATGGCCAGTCTCCAGTCTGGAAGAAACGGGTGACGTCTGCTACACAAGGTGAGCTTTCCCCTGGGCCACCTGCCTTTCTCGTGCCACCCCTCTCCCCTTCATTTTGAAGAACAAATTGTACTAAGATACAAGCCAGCAATGGGATGGGAAGAAAAGTCTAGACCGGTATTGGCTGCATCAGAATGGACGCGCGCCCAGTCTACACCGTCCCTCCACCCCCTGCCCGTGCTCCGCGGCAGACGGGCCTCAATGCCAGACTTCCCAGCGCCTGGCAGGACTGGACCGCGGGGCACTCAGGGTCAGACTCCCGGACAGCTCTGGAGGAGGCAGTGTGCCTGCCGAAGAGGCACTGAAGGGCGGGGTGCCAGGAGGACCTGGAAACGTGACGGCAGTTTTGTTTTGACTTTTGCAAAGAGGCAAACAGAACTTCAGGGCATGTGAGAACAGAGTAAAAAGAGACGGGTGAGGTCTGAGAAACCACCAAGAAGGAAAGACTGACTGCTGTGGGCCAAGAGCCAGCAGAGGCCTGGGGGAGGGGCCCCGGCCCAGCCAGCAGCCCCGAGGAGCGCAGGTGATGATTAAATGAGGCACCTCCCTGGAATAAGCTGGAGACAGGCCTCCGCACACGGTGCAAAGCAGACGAGTCCCCCGAATCTTCTCCTACCACCTCCCAAGGTCACCTCAGGCCCCAAGGAAAGGGTGCACCCGCCTCACTTTCCTGGAAGGCTTGCCTCTTCGATCCTTGGACTTCTTCTAGGCATCCTCTCAAAGGCTCGGGGTCGGTGACCTCTGCGAGGCGCCAGGCCCTCCTCAGAGCCCACGCCAAGGCCCCCAGCCTGGCGTAGAGTCGCGTGGAGCCCTGGGCCAGTCCCGCATTTCCCCTTCTCTCCGCAGATGCAGCAGCCAAGGCCAGGGGCGAAGGCCTTGCTCAAAGCTGCACAGGGAGCATGTCTCACCGGCCCCTCCGAGGCTGATGGGACAGCGGGGAGGAGTGCCCCAGAGGACCGTGAGGGGCACCCTGACTCCTGAATCCCCTCACTCGTCCCAGGGCCCCATGGAGATCGCACAGGGTGCACAGCCATGTGGCCTCGCACGGGGGCCCTCTATGGACCAAGGGAAAGCGGCCGTGGGGTAGGGACAAGGAAAGTCACAAATCCGGCACAGGGGGGCCCGGGTGCAGGTGCTGTACCCCTTCCTTCCACGTGCTCTAGAGAAGGAGGGAGGCCAGTGATACCCCTGCTTGGAGGGGGCTGTTGTCCCGTCACTTGTGTACCATAACAGGTTTTCTCTTGTCCAAGGAGAGGACCGGATGCTGAGACCACTGGCCCCCGCGCGGCCTCTCCTTCCAGATTTCTGGCTCCAAAGTGGCCGGCCCGGTCTTTGGACAGTGGGCTCCCCAGGCCTGCCCCGGCTCTCCCCCAGCCCACGGAGAACAGAGGCGCTCTCCCTGCCTGCGGGTGATTTACGGCCTCTCCAGCCACCCTTCCCCGGGCTGCAGGCCCAGCAGATATTTTCCACTGCCTCAGCAGAGCTCAGCCGTCAAAGGGGCCCTGGGCCTGGGCCTGGGCCGAGCCCCAGCTTCCCAGATCCTGAGCGCGCAGACAGGCCAGAGGCCCAGGCCAAACATCTGGGCCTGGGAACCAGCACTCCGTCCCCAGGAGGGTGAGACAAAGCCTGGCCCCACAGCCAGGCCTCCCAGCCCCGCGATTCACACCAGGCCCTTCCCACTTCCGTTCTCCCCTTTCTCCCCATGACAACATCTTGAATGAGTGCCTTTGCTGGCAAGCCCAAGCACTCTGGGGTTCTCTGCCCGGACGCGGCTCCCACGCTCAGCTGTACACTCAGCGCTTGGACAAGCTGCTGAGAGCGTGTGTGGTGCTCGAAGTGAAACCCAAACCTCCGGCCCACACAAATGTCCTCAGAGGCCGAGCTCCCAACAGGTGGGACCCGCCGGCACAACTGGTGAGGTGCCCCTGCCTCCCTCAGCACCAGGCCCTTCCCCAGCAGCCTCGGGACCAGCCAGACTTTCCTGTCCGGTCAGGAGTGCCTGGGGGTCAGGATGAGCTGTGCTGTGGCTTCTCTCCACCATTTAAAGCGGGAAAAGTCTCTCCAGGGAGAAAAACACAGATTAAGCTTTCTGCTTCCAGCCAAGATGGAATAACAGGGACAGGTTCCCACCTGAGACCACTGAATAACCAGACAAAATATTTCAAACAATGGTTTTCAAGACACTGACCACCAGGCAACAGACAGTGGTCCTTGGGGGACAGAATCAAGCCCCAGAATGCCCCTGGCTGCCAGGCAAGGGGGGACCTACCAGAACCTGGTGGATTCCGTGACCTGCGGAGAGGAAGCGGAAGTCCAGGGAGGCCAGGGCAGCTAGAGTGTGCATGACTGCGTGCCAGAGAGGGCTGAACTGAGACAGAGCCCGGAGATTTGCAGAGGTCTCCCTGGAATACTGCAGAGTGTGGTCAGCATCTGCAGTTGCCCAGGGGCCAGGGAAGAGCCAGCTGAAGGGCTGAGAGAACGGCGTCCAGGGCACCCAGGGCCAATGCCTAGTCTCGCCAGCCTGGCTGGAGAGCCCCAGAAGTCACAGGGCATTGGGTAGGGAACTCCAGGATTTTGCCTCAATAGCAAGAAATAATGAGCCCTGAGCTCTGGCCCCATCTAACTAATCTTAACGGCAAGATTAAATGTTCCCAGTAAATCAGCCATGTCACAGAGAAAGGTCAAGAATACTTGTAGGGCCTTGGCCAGTGTGGCTCGGTGGGTTGGATGCCATCCCTTGCACAGAAAGGTTGTCAGTTAGATTCCGGGTCAGGGCATGGCCTGGGTTGAGGACTCTATCCCCAGTAGGGGGTGTGCAGGAGGCAGTAGATCGCACAGATGGATGTCTCTCTCCCCCTCTCCCTTCCTCTCTCTTTAAAAATTAATTTTAAAATCTTTTTTTTTTAAAGAATATTTATAGAAAACAAAAAATAGTCAACACCCAATAAGATAAAATTTACAATGTCTAGCATCCATCAAAGATTATCAGGCATGCAGAAAGGGGGGCAGGGGGTCAAGAAAATATAACCCATAATGAGGAAATGAATCAAAGTGAGCCAGAGCTGACATAGATGTTAGAATTTACAGACAAGAGCCTTAAAACATTTATTATTATTACATTCCAAATGTTCAAAAATTAAGTGGAGACACAGAAGATATAAAAAGACCCAATCAAACTTCTGGAAATGTAACACACTGGATGGGACTAGTAGCAGATTAGACACTGTAGAGAAAAGATTCATGAACTTGAAGAAATAGTAATAGAAATTATTCAATATATTAAAAAAAAAAACAGAGGGAAAAATTACAAAAGAAAAGAGCATGGAAGATGTGGTACAACTTCAAACTGACTAATATATGTGTAATTGGAGTCCCCAAAGGAGAAATGGGGAAGGGAGGTGGAAACAAGAAATATTTGAGAAAATAATGGCTGAGAATGTTCTAAATTTGATGAAAACTGCAAATACAAAGAAAATGTTAAAAGTAACCAGAACAGAGATTATTACCTGAGAGTCATTTAGGAAGGAGTTCATCAAGAAGCTAATGTCAGAACTTCAAAAACATAAAGTAAAACTGGAAGAGTTGGTTTAACCTTTGAAAGCCAATCAATGTGATTCACCATATTACCATATCTGACATCAAGAACAAGACAAGGATGTCTGTTCTATAGCCAGTAAAACAAGGCAAAATAAGTAAATAAGACACCCGAACTGTAAGAAAAGAAACTTTATTCTCAGATGATGTGAATATTTACATACAAAATCCGATCAAATTTACAAAACAGAATATAAGAACAATACAGAAAAATCAATTATATTATTAATACTAGCAGATTGAAATTTTAAACTACCACTTATAATAGCTTCAAAAAGCATAAAATATTTCAGGATAAATCTGAAAAATATGCACAATACCTGTACACTAAAAACTAAAACACTGCTGAGAGAATTTAAATACTTTGGGATTAAAGTACTTAATTTTATTAAGGTGTCAATTCTCCAAATTTATCTATATTCATGACAATCTCAATCAAAATCTTAGAGGTTTTTTAAGAAATTTTCAAACTGAGTATAAAATCATATGAAAATTCAAAGGATTAAAATAGCCAAAGCAACTTCAAAAGAAGAACAAAGTTGGAGAGCTAACACTACCTGATTTCAAGACTTATTACAAAGCTCAGTAACCAAGGAAGTATGGTGTTGGTGTAACACAGACAAACAGATCAAAGGAACAAAAGAGAAAGTCCCAGCAGCAGGCCCACGTTTACTTGGGAAAGAGAATTTTTTCATAAAGTGTAAAAACAACTGGTGCAGAAAGAATAATCATTGCAACAAAAGGTATTGGAGCAATGAGATAGCTATATGCAAATACCAGTAAATAAATAACTTTGATCCATACTTTAGTACTATATGTATTAACATATTAACTCAATATGGATCATGGACCTAAATGTAAAACCTAAAACGTGAATACTTCTGAAGAGAAAACATAGGAGAAAAATCTTTGTGACCTTGGTTTAACCTTTTGCACTCAGATGTCGAGTGTGACTCGACACAGTTAGCATCGGTAGCAGGAATCGAGAAAAAAGTGAGTGCAAAGGGTTAAGCAAAGATTTCTTAGATACAATACCAAAAGCATGATCTATAAAAGAAAAATTTGATAACATGGAGTTCAGTAAATTAAAATTTTTTATTCTACAACTAGAGGCCCAGTGCACGAATTCGTGCACGGGTGGGGTCCCTCGGCCTGGCCAGCGATTGGGGCCGTCTCACCCAGTCCAGATCGGGGCAATGGGGGCTGGCTGACTGGGTGGGGGGGGCGTGTGTGTGGTGGGATTTTTGGGGGTAGGACCGTGGGAGGTTGGCCGGCCACGGGAGGTTGGCTGTGGGAGCGCACTGACCACCAGGGGCAGCTCCTGCGTTGTGCGTCTGCCCCCTGGTGGTCAGTGCGTGTCATAGCTACCGGCCGGTCATCTGGTCGTCTGCTCATAACAGTCGCTTAGGCTTTTATATATATAGATAGACACTGTTAAGTGAATGAAAAGATAAGCTACAGACTGGAAGAAAATACTTGCAAAGCATATACCTGATAAAGGACTTACATCCAGAAAATACCAAGAATTTTCAACACTGAATAATTTAAAAAACAATCAATCCAAGGTTAAAAAAAAAAAAGAAGAAGAAGAAGAAGAAGAGTTGTTCAGACACTTCACCAAAGAAGATAAGCAGATGGCAATGGAGCACACCAGAGAACGTCACTCACTGGAAATGCACATTAAAACTACAATTAGGTACCACTACATGCTTATTAAAATAGCTAAAATTCAAAGTTGACCATTCCAAGTGTTAGCAAGGATGTGGTGGAACCAGAACTCTCATATTCTACTGGTGGGAATATAAAATGGTACAATCCTCTTTGTTAAACAATTTTGCAGTTTCTTAAAAAGTCAATCATACCAACCTCTTGACCCAGATACACCTACCATATGAGCCAGACATTCCACTCCTCAGTGTTCATAGGAGAAAAGAACACCTATGCCCATACAATGACTCGCACAGAAATGTTCACAGCAGCCTTATTTGTAACAGCCCCCAACTGGAAACACCCCAACATCCATCAACAGGCATCTGAATAAACAAATTATGCTCTATCCACATGATGGAATACTATTCAGCAACAAAAACAGAATGGGCTACAGATATGTGGATAAGTCTCAGAACAGTTGTGCTGAGAAAAGATGTACAGTTCCTTTAACTTAGAAAAGGCAACCTAATCTACAGCAAGAGAAAGCAGGTCCATGGTTGCCTAGGGAAGGGGCGGGGATGGGAGGGCCAGACTCCCCAGGGGCAGGAGGAAACTTCTGGGGATGATGGAGATGTTCACTATCTTGTTGTGGAGATGGTTTACGTACATAAGTCAAAACTCACCAAATTTCACATTTAAAAGCTCCCTGCGCGTGAGAGCACTGGGGAAGGTCGGGGCGCCCTCCAAGGGGCTGAGGGGCCACAGACAACGCAGGATGCGGGCCTGAGGCTGGGGGCGGCTTTAACTTCCTTCTTTTAAAATCTTTTTTCATAATTATTTAACAAATGATCTGTTTCTGTGTTTTAAAAAAAGAAAGTTAAGTATACTAATAATTTTAGAACATTTATACACAAATGTGTTTTTAGAAAAATTACTTATGATAGTGAAAAAACAACTTTATGTCCAAAAGTGAGGAATCAAAAAACACATTCCGACAGCGCCTAAAGCACATGCTTACCAAAAAGTATTAAGTGAAAATTACAGGAAGCAAACTATAAACCATACAATCTCAACTCTGTAAAATATGGGGAAGGGGAATAAATATTAATAAAAGGTGAAGACTACAATTAAGTTGACCAAAAATAACAGGACACGTTTTTAATCCAGGAGAACAAAGCTGTTACTGTCCTCTCTGGGTTAGATGATCCCCAAGCGCAATGACAATGGGGCTAGGACAGTCCGGGCCAGGGGCTTCCCACTCCGCAGTCCTCCCACAGACGGCCCACCAGGGCCCGGGGGGTGGGGGTGGGGGGCTGCCCTGTGGGAGCACGTGACCACCAGCCTCCTGAAGCCCTGTGCCTCTTCTCTGACCAGCTTTGAGCAGGTCAAAGGACTGGAGAACAGGACCACCATCCTGGCTTGCGGGAACCACGCTTGGAAAGGCCCCTCCAGAGCAGGCAGGGAAGAGGGGCACTGGGTCATCCCCTCGGGCCCGGGGCAGCCTCTGGCGGCCTGGAGATAGGTGCCATAGGTACTGTATCAGCACTTTCTAGAAACTCGCCCTGCTGGTGGCTGCTGCCTTCCTCGGCCAGGGACAGAGCACAGAAGTGTCTGGGTGTGGGGAGCACGGGTCGGCCCTGCCACGGCATCTGCAGCAGACACGGTGCTCGAAGGCCCAGCAGGATGGTGACTGGCTTAAACCAGAAGCACGGAAGCACGTGTTAAAAGAATTAGGACTCGGGTTGACTGGAGTCCCAATGAGCCGCTCATGTGAGTCTATCCCACGATCTGAGCTAAACCACACGGGTGCCAGGAAGGTGGCAGGGCCATCCTGGGATTCACAGAACCTCCCCTTCCGGCACCCGGGCTCTCATGAAGGGCCTCTGCAGAGCACTCCCCTAGAGGTTCCAGAAATGCCTCACTCTGCCCATGGTTTGCCCGAGTTCCTCTGCCTGGGCCGCCCTTCCTCCCCTGCCCCTCCGTGGAGATCCAGTTCTGCTCCTCTCCGGGGGAGGCCCTCCTGGCTACTCAGACACACATTCTGGTTAAATAAATGAGCACTGCCCGAGGCCCAGACCCCAGCTCTTCATTACTCGGACCCAGGACTCTGTGATGCCTAACTAACAGCTGCTGGAAAGAGCCTGGTAAAAAATGCACTGAGAAGTGGGAAACTTATCAGCCTGGGCCAGGAAAACAGACAATTCCTGCTCCGGGCCAACATTCCTAGGTAGCTGCCTTGTGAGGTCACACTGGCCAATTCATGACTTTCCTGCAGTAGCCTCCCAGCCAGGCATGGAGGGGAACAAAGGAAGATGCACATTCGAGAGACCTGCTGGGATTTCGGAGGCCTTCAGCTGTTAAGCAGGTTAGCAAGGTGTGCACCTGCGGCAGGGAGCTTAGTAAGTGCCAGGCACATACCAGCTGTTCCAGCGAGTACTGGCTGATTGACTGATGGATTGCACAAGGAATTCCTTTTGATGGCGAGTGCCACACTGTTTCAAATGCAAGGCCCGGAAAGGTCTGAGATTGCCGCCTGCTGTGCGAATGACTGCAGGACGTGCCAGCCCTGCTAGAAGAGGAAGCCCCGTGCGGTCCTGTGTGTCAGGGCGGGGGTGGGGCGCCATGCTGGGCCTTTCTCCAGCGCAAAGTTGGTAACATTTGAGGCTGAATCTCTCCCCGTGGTGGGGCTGCCCTGGGCACCACAGGATGTGGAACGGCATCCTGGCCTCTACCCATTGGATGCCAGTAGCAACCTCACAGTTGTGACAACCAAAGATGTCTCCAGACATTACCAGATGTCCCCGGGGAACACACGGCCCTGGCTGAGAATCAGAGCTGTCTGCAGTCCTTGCCTGGGGCAGACCAGCTGCTCCCAGGGTGGCATCGGGAAGCCAACTGCAGGAGAGGGTCCTGGGAGGTGTCCACAGGCCTGGCTCGGCTCAGGGCTCTGCCTCCACTGCCTAGGCCCATGGTCGGCAAACTGCGGCTCGCGAGCCACATGCGGCTCTTTGGCTCCTTGAGTGTGGCTCTTCCACAAAATACCACGGCCTGGGCGAGTCTATTTTGAAGAAGTGGCGTTAGAAGAAGTATAAGTTTAAAAAATTTGGCTCTCAAAAGAAATTCCAATCGTTGTACTGTTGATATTTGGCTCTGTTGACTAGTGAGTTTGCCGACCACTGGCCTAGCGAACAGGGAGATTGCCCAGTGTCACTGAGACTAGTTCACCCACCTGCAAAATGAGGCCGTGTTCTACAAGTGGCGTGCACGCTCTAGGCACGCGAAAGGCACTCAATAACGCTTTACATTGACTTGCACCCAGCTGCTCTGAAACCTCAAGCTAGCATCTTCAATCTCTCAAAAGCTAGGAAGATTCAACTGGAAATCCACTAAGGCCTAACCAGGGCCTCAAAAACAGCTGTCCAAACACTTGGCTAAGTTATTCCACTTTTCTATTCTAAGGAAATAATCAGAATTACAGGTAAACATTTACACACCAAAATGTCTACTCCAGCGTTATCTACAGTAACAACACTGGAAACAATCGAAATGTCCACGGATGTAAAGAAAGTAAAACAAAATATGACAGAGGCAAAGAAATGTTATGTAGCCAATTTTTAAAAATCACATAAAATTATTCACTAATAGCATAGAAAATGTTCATAGTTACAAGGCTGTACATAACGTAACTTCAATTCTGTGAGAAAATATCGAGCAAAATATCATTTCACACAAAATAACAGAGAGAAAGAGACTGAGAGACAATTTAATAAAGTTTCCCTCTTTATGCTGTTCCCTATTTTGCAAGTGTTTGGTAAAAAAAAAAAAATAGCATGTCTTAGTTTTAAGCATGTAGAAAAATATTTTGTTGTTTTCCTATTTTCACATCAGAAGAGAAGATTCATTTGCTTGAATCACCAAGTTTTAAACCATAGTCCAGACCTTGAACAAGAGCCCTCAAGCCAAGCAAAGAAAAGAATGTTGAAACCTAAGGAAATTAAACCCAAGGAAACAAACAGAAGGAAAAGGGACCGGCAGGGCTTGGGCCCCTGGGAAAGCTGAGGCAGCCTAGGCGAGCAGGCCTGGCAGGGGAACAGTGAGAGCCAGGCTTGTCCGCTGCTGCCCCGCATGCCTGTGTGCGGGCTGGGCAGTGGTCAGGCAGCTTGTGGGGCACACATGGTGCTCACTCAGGCAGCCAGCTCCGTGAGGATGCGAGGAGATGCTGTGCTGGGCAGTGGTGCGAGAGCTTGACTCTCACTGCTGAAGTCACAGTCAACAGGATGCACACCAGGGGACGGGTTGTCCGTCAGGACCCTCAGGCCCTGCGAACCAAGGCTTCCAGTTGCATCTACAAAGGATGCCACTCCTCCTTCCGGCCTGCCACTGACCGCCCACTCATGGTGGGCCCCTGAAGGTGAGATGTGGTGGCAAGGAGGGACCACGGGGGCCTCATCTGTGCTGGGCATAACAGCTGGGTTGGGCGCCTGGGACCTGAGGGGTCTGGGGCTGAGGGGTCTGGGGCTGAGGGGTTGGACCCAGAGAAGGATGTGGCACCGGCTCTCAGTGTTGCACACCAACAACCGGGAGGAGATGGAGATGCCACCAGCCTGCATCCACTTCCCCTGGGGCTCCCAGTGCTGGGGAGCAGCCGGGCAGCGTGCCCTCATCTGCTTTACACGTTGCCCGCAGGAGCGGGGACTGCGCAGAGGGCCTGAGCACATGTGGGCAGCCAGGAAAACTGCCTTCAGATCCGCTCAGTCCCTGGATGGCCACCCTCTGAACCAACCGCACAGTGGATGGGACGCATCCACAGGCCCCAAGTTCAAACATATGAAAGTGTTGTTTCATGTTCTCTTGAAGTCCTTGCTCACATGTACTCGAAAGATTAACATGAAGCTAAGAGTCTGCCCTGCAGGACAGTACAAATCACAAACCCCCCAGATGCTGGCCTAACCCTAGCCCACGCCTCCAAGGCGGCAGGACTTCAGTGATGGGAAGGCCACCATTCCCAGGGCCTGACCCTGAGAGGGCATGCTGGGCTCCTCCTCAGAGCCTTGTCAATGCTCACACACCTGTAAGACTCACTCTGCGCTGTGCGAGGGCCTCGGAGAGAAACCTGCGTGTCCTGAGGTTCCAGCAGCCGCACACCCACCCAGGCTCTTTCTCGCCCCCTCACTCAGGAGACTCCAGTCACAGTAAGGAGGTTGCACTCCTGAAATATGCGGACACTAGGCCAGCACAGGGAGTGTGATGTGAGCTGGGGCCGGGGGCCAGCCAGGACGGCAGAGCGCAGGAACCACGGGCTGGCCTCAGGGTGGGCAGGGCAGGCTCCCAGCAGCTCTGAGGCTTGAGGCCACGCCAGCTCCTGTGGGCAGGCGCCAGCTCCTGCCACCCCACTCTCACTCCTGCCAGTCTATTTCCTTCCTACCCTTAGGGGACCCTAAAGACACCACAGGTAGGCCCTTGAGTCAAACCTCAGTGTGGGTCAAACTGCCCAAAGACCTGCTCAAACTGTGAAACCCCAACTGGACCCGAAGAGGGTCCGATCGCTGGCCACCTCAGCCATGAAGCCATGAAACAGCCACCGTGCTCCCAGCACATGCGGTTCTTCCACAGGGACCAGGAAAGAGCCACCCTAGGACCCTCAGGCCAGGCCACAGAACAAGCAGATTTCATAAACTCACGACTCTGGTTTCTCAGGGCCTGAGGGCTGCCTTTCACAGAAAACCAGTGGCTGCCAGGGCCCCTCCCAGGCCTGGCCACTGCCTCAGATGGAGGGCAGCCAGTCTGTGTGCCCCACCTCTGGCGGCACAGCTGGCCAGCAGCTGCAAGGTTCAGTCTTTGGAGGCCAGTCCTGGCTGTCCACCAGCTATAGGTGCAAAAGTCACAAAGGAACATCCCAGGAAGAAAACACATGGCCAATCGCTGCACCCTAAACATCCTAGACAAAGTGCAGACCCCGGGCCCCACGCCACTGGAGCTCTCGTTCAGGAGTTCTCGGCGGGGCCTGAGACTCTGCATTTCAATTAGTTTCCCAACTGAGTCCCAGCCAGGGGGCCCAGGGCAACTCGGAGATGCCTGAGGCCCATTCTCGGCTTTTCCTCTGTCACTCACTCCCAGTTCTGACTTCGTTCTCATGCTACTTCTCTTTTTTGTATAAGTGCCTCGTAGAAGAAAATCTTCTAATTCATAAAGGGATCTGGTAGTCAAAAGTCTTACTGATATATGCATTTATCAGCATAAATAACCATGTCCTATGTCCTTTGTCCCATGTCCCATTATCCCACATTGCCACTCACCAAGAAGAGTAACCTGGCATACTCTATCATGCACCGCGCCTATAGATGAAGACATCTGCATGGCATTTGGACCCGACTCCCTGATCCATGCCCCCAGCAGCATCCTGAGAACTCCTGGCTGCGGAACTGCTGAGTCGGATTTCCTACAGAAACGGGCAACGCACGCACACCCTCAGCCCATGAACAGAGATGTCCCCTCACCTTGATCTCCGCAGACAGCGAGGGCCAGCCCTAAATATGCTGTCACTGCCTGACACAATGTATCACCATGGCACGCTGTCTGAATGATGTGCCTTCAACCTGTCATCGGACTGCAATGACCTCAATTTTTAGAGAAGTAAAGTCAAAACTCTACCCTTATCTTCAGAGATCCAAGACATATGTATGTGTCAGCTCTCCCTTCCACTGGTCTGTAGCCTTCAGGAAAGTCTGAGAGGGCCATAAGGGCCGAGTGCTTTCCCCGCCCCCTCCAATGTCCCCAAGTGCAGCCCCATCCAGGCTCCCCCTGTGAGCACAGGGCCAGCTAAGGAGAGTGGCTGGCAAGGGAGGTGGGCATACCCTTCAAGGTGCCTCCCTACACTGTCCCCAGGAGCAGAGGCAATAGCAAGACCCCACACGTCTTCAGGACTCTGGTCCTCACACCCGATTCTCAGAGAGGTTGCAAGGGCAGGGCTGCTGGCTCCAGGACTCTGAAGCTGGGGAGCCTAAGACCACGTTTGCCAGCCCCTCCTTCCACAGAGAGATCAAGCAACCTGCACAGGGTCACCCAGCTCTGGAGTGAGGTTCAGGCTCAGTTCTCTCCATAGTGCTTTCATCCATCACTCTTCCTCTCTTCCTCAGCTTTTTCCAGGGGGAACAGCCTGAAAGGATGCTATCCATGAGCAAGTCTGCCCAGCGGTTATGGCAGGGTGTGGGGGTCAGGGAGGTCTGCCCAACTTTCTAGCCCACCGCCTTCCTAAGCAGGTACCAATGCCTGACTGGCTCCAGGATGGTCTTAACTATCAAACGACAAAGATTAAGGCAGGGGCATCCGAGCCCCTTTGCCTGCATGCCCCTGGCTCAGTCGTCCTCATCTTTCAAGCCTTCCTTCCCTCCCAACGTAGTACTGGTTCAGTCCCAGGGGACATGGTACCTGCAGGGTCAGGCTGGAATTATTTACATGCCTTTGTGACCTCCCCAGACGCAGCTTGGTAAGACTTCTGTCCCCCCCCTCTCAACCCCTGCTTGGGGAATGGAAGATTCTCAAGGAAAGAATCAGCCAATGAAGAGCTGGTTCCTGGCCACCAAGGTCTGCCTGCGCTGCAAGCACTTGCACACTCATCTCCCCAATCGCAGGTTTGAAAATATGGACTTGCTTCTTTTTTTTTTAGCTCCCAATATAATGAATGAGTTTAAATATTAGAAGTTGAAATTATTAAGTAAATCATTTCACCTGCAAAGCTTCTATTTGCATAACATTAATTCATGATGGCAGTTGAAACAAATTCATCACCTTCTGTATATTAGAAGCTGATTTATGCAGGAATTGAAAAAAATCATGAGCTCAAAATTATGTTGACATGATGTGGGTGCTCAATAGAGAAAGATTTTTCTCGTTCTTTTCCTTTTTTTTTTTTTTTTAAATCATCCAAACAACTGAATTATGGTAAGAAGGAAAAGGATTTGAGAAGAAGAAGCAGGCGAGGAAGCGGCGAGGGACTGGCACCCAGGAAGATGAACAACGCTCCGCCTCACGTGTGTGGCAGGCTCTCGGTGCGTGTACAAACACTCTCCAGTTATGAATGCCAAGTATGCCAAAGATACTCTGGAAAATCATTACCATTCATCACCACTAACCGCCATTAAATTTCAATCAATTCAACTTAGCACAAGTGTACTTGAGCGGCCCTTGCAGTTCCTTCTAAATGTGGCTCAAAAGTCGAGCTGACTTATTGCATTGTCCACCACACAAAGCAGCATTGCTAAGCATCGGCTTGGACCGGGATGGATGCGCTTTTCACATCCTAGGCATTCAGAGATCTTTCTTTTTCTGAGCTCCGAGAGTTCTCCAATCCCTACAGGTCAAGGCAAATGTGGGGGGGGGGGGGGGAAGGGAGGGGGTTACTATTTTGAGAAACCACCATTCCTTCTCTGCGTTTGGGTGTAGACGAGGCAAAAAGAGTCCTCTGACAGTCCGTCTGTGATCCCTCACAGAAAGTTCCTGGGTAACGTGGCCCGTCTCCTGGCTCTGGTGAAAGGCTCTCAATTCACTCTGCAAACTCTGAGCTAAACTCGAAACCCCTTCTCCAGGGCAGAGGGAGAGCGAGCCAGGAGAAAAGGGAAGGGGAGTCGAAAGGGGACAGGAGTCACTCAGTTCACGGGGTGGGAGCACGCTTTGGAAAAGGCACCTTTCCCAGGTGGGTGCGGGCTTGCGGGGATGCTGGGACCACGCTCGGGTCTCTCCCTGGCGACTAAGGTGGTGGCACCGCAGCTTCCGGTCTGGCCTGCTGGCTTTTTTTCTGACTCGCCAAGAGCAGGGCCCAGCCTGTCCCCACTCGCCAGAGAAGGCCAGGACAATGTGGCCATTGTTCAGCCACAGACTGGGCAGCAGGCAGGTGGGAATGCAGCGCCTGCATCGGGCACTAGGGCACCCAACATCCCCTGGATGTGGGCATGGTCCCCAAGGGCTGGGCACCCGCCTCCTCCAGGATCTCCAGGGCCAGTCCTTGGTGGGGGTGGGGGGGAGTGATGGGAGAGGACACTGGAAGGAGAGCAGGAAGGAGAGAGAGAGGAGCGAGAAAGGAAAGACATACAGGAGCAGGGAGGAGAGGGAGAAAAACAAGGTGGAGGAGAGAAATAAAAAGATACAAAAGGAAATAGGAGCTAGAGGAGGTGAAGAGAGAAGAGGAATAGAAGGAAATGAAAGAAGTAGGGAACAGAGAAAGAGACAGAGAGAAGGAGGGGATTGGGGAGGGGGAGGAGAAAGAAATAATTAATGGAGAGAGAAGAAGGGAGAAAAAAAAGAGTAGAGGGAGAGAGACTGACAGACAGATGGACGATAGAAATGTACCATAGGCTGCCAGGAAGCCTCTGGAAAGAGCAAGAGTTCACCCTGTTTCACAGAGGGAAGCCGCTCCAAACCCAGCCGAGTCAGCAAAGCATAATCACACCAGGGGCTTTGCTTAATTACAGGTTTGAGAGCGAGGGCTGGAGGAAGAGATACTTAACTGTGTCCCAGGGAAGGCCCAGGCACTCAGATGGTCTGTGTGGTTGGAGAACACAAAGACCCCACCTACACACACACACACACACACAGCACTGAGCAGGATCCTGGGCGGCCAGGCAGGGGTCTGCAGCGGGTAGACTCGGGCTGGCTGGAACAGCCATGGGGGAATGGGGCTGTAATGCTCAGCTGGGACAGGAATCCCGGCTGAGGCTCCTGGTCAGCAGTGAGGCCCCAGCGTGGGGAGGCCCTGCCTCTGCCTGCAGCAGGGCCACCCACCCGCCCCACCCCCCACTCGCTCGGGAGGCCAGGGGCCTTCCCCCAAGGGGGGAAATCAATCCCGCACTAATGAATAAAAAGTCCCCTTTATTTCACTATGTTTTTGGTTCATTAAATTTTCCACAGATTTGCAGAGAAGAAAACATAATCAATAAACCCTGACAAAAGTGCATGTGTGAAAAAGGCCTAAGAATGGAAAAGCAAGATAAGTGATATCCGATCACAGATTTCAGCCATGACCAGCTGAGGCCGCTGAGGAATCAATGGACCATCACCCTTTTGGGCTTCCCTTCCCTTTGCTGGAACTCCTCATTCAAGACAATAGTAAATGCACTACAACTTTTTTCTTATGCTAATGCATGAAACCCGGCACTCAGCTAAGACCCTCTTCCCCGCAACCTGGGTTTTTAACCACACACATGCGCACACACAAAGCCACATTCACTTATTCAACTTAAACCAAAATCACAAAGACAGTTTACTATGTACTCTTTGGTCACATCTTAAATAAGTTATTTTCTCCCATTTGTATAAAAGAAACTAGAATCAGAACAACACAGGATTGTTGAGGACGCTTTTGTGGATGAAGAAACTGAGAAAATAAGATGCTAACCACGCAGAAAGTATGCAGTTATGGTTGTCGGACTCTCCCACAGCTTTAAACATAGTTTTGAAGGGTAAGGATGTATTTGTCACCCTCAGAATCTACAAGCAATGATCGATGATTTGTTTCCTTAAAGCCTTTCTATTCCACAGCAAACGCTCAAATTCATTTCAGAGAAGACGAGTCACATGGAATCTGGAGTCCTGCATTTATTTGAAAACCAGAAGCTGTTGCTCTTCACCCAAGGACACACCAAACGCGGCTGCCCGCCGGGAGCAGGCGGAGCAGCCGCCCGCCCGTGCTCCTGGGCAGCCGCGAGCCTGCCCCCTGAAACGGCTGTGTACTCTGCTTTCTGGGCCATCACTGAGCCCGCCGCTCGGCACCTTCTGGAATCTGAGGATAGTTTTTCTCTTTGGCATTCCTCACGTGTTTCATTGGTCCATGCCTCTGCCGCTTACTGAAAAGAAGAAAGGGGGACTGCTTCCCTGGGGTTCCTTTTCAAAGGGCGCTGGCCCAGCGGGAGCAGCTGCAGCTGCCCACCCCAGGGCCACCTGCCTGGAGGCCCTCGAGTACCAGGACCCAGGCCCTGGCACAGGTAGAAACCACCCCCCGACTTAAAACAGCAAGGCTGGTTTGCGCCACCTCCCGCAGGCCCGCGTCATGAGCCAGCAGCACTCAGGTGAAAGAAAGCCCCGCTGAACACGCACTTGCACCAGGAAAAGACAAGACGGAGGACTCGGGTTTGGCCCTTGAATAAGCCAGCCACATGTGTAGGGGTCACACAGGCTTTCAAAGTGCACATGACAACCTCCAGGTCCCAGTTAAATGGGATTGCTGGCATCTGTGAGGTGAAGTGCCCCCCTCACCCCCCCCCCCCTCAGGCCCCGATGGATGAAGGGTGTTTATTAGGCAAATATCCAATTTTGTCCGCCTGCTGCTGAATCCCCTGGTTTGCTAATCCAGTCCTAGGGGCTACACTGTGTACAGGGCACTTGTGGGAGTACAAAAAGCATGAAGTATTTGTGTATTTTTCAGTCTGCAGTGCAAACAAGCCAGCTTCAGCACACAGCTCCCAAGCCCCCTGAAGCCCGGCAACCAGCCGCTAACCTGACCGGTGGCCCTGGGGTCCCCTCTTGGGGGCTGGAGCACCCCTGGGGTAGTGGAGTGGCCTCCGCCCTAATGCTGTCAGGCCAGAGGGGCCTAGTCTACCTCTCACACA